>CM040118.1:423060068-423660068 GCA_022559845.1 Amorphophallus konjac
AGCAGTACGTGGGCCCCACGGACCCACAGATCGCGCCGTCCGGACAGCACTCAAACGCGGGTTTCGGCACCATCGGAGCGACATCAAGATGCTGCTCGTCAACCCAATTCCTGCTACTCCCGAGCCCCACATGTGACCTGTTACCTCCCTGCGTGGAGTGGGTCAAAACTTTGTACTGCAGTAAAACTTGTTTAACCGGAAGTTCGGATTTGGCCGGGGTTGTCTTCCCCACGCCGGGAGCGTGGAGGTAACGGTCTTAACTCCTTGGCGTTCATTTGCTAGTTTAGTATATGGTCATATGACGCTGTGAGTGCGTTAGGAGTCTAGCCCGTGAGTTCATGTCACCGCTGTGAGCAAGAGAGTGACCCGTGCCGTGGCTCGATCCGAGAACGGAAGTGAGTCAACCACCCTTGACTCTGCCGGTTTCTCAACCGCGCGGATCTGCGTTTCCCCTCGCTTGGGACGAGGAGTGAGCTTACGTTTCTGTTAGCGACGTATAACTCATAGGAACTCTTAGTGTCGGGCCAAAAGTTTCTCCATTGTTGTATGTTGCTGGTCGCGTCCGCACTTAGAGTATGAGGTCTGCATCACTTAGAGTCGGTCCCCGTGTCCGTCCCGCATCAGTTTGGTATCAGAGCGAGTTGTGTCTAGGGTAGTCGTTGCATGAGTCTTGCACGGTCTAAGTCGAGTCTAGGATCATCATTATTTTTAAAACAAAAAAAAGTGTTTTAAAATTGTATTTCATTCCGATAATCTGGTATATTAAAAGGTGTTGTCCGAACGTTAGGCTACGCCTATCGGGAAGGCCGCACACTTGCGCGAGGAGAGCTTCGGGTCGACCCTCCGCCACGTACCGGATATTGGGTAAGTCTAGGTGCATTAGTCTGTGTCTCCTAGTCCGTGTGTCTTTGCATGCCCACCCGTCGTGGCACCCAATACTCACCACCACCACCTATGGCGGATTCTCGAGCCCGTAGTTCCGATGAGCCCTCGACGGTCGAGATGTTCCGAGCCCTCATGGATCGTCTCGATACGCGTATGGATGGTTTTACTACGCGTCTAGATGGCGTAGGAACGCGTCTAGAAGGGAGGATGAAAGCCCTAGAGGATCAGGCCGAAACATCGGACCAATCCATTCAGGGTCTTGTGGGGAGGATAGCTATCCTCGAGAGGGCCCCGGTGGCGGCACAACCCGCGCCGACAAATGGCCAACAAGAGTCGGTTCAGAAACCTGTTGCTCCAGGGGCTCAAGGGGCAAATGATAGGAGGCAACAAGTGCCCGAGGTGGATGATTATGCATCTGATAATGAACAAGGGGGTTACGGTCGTGATCGTCGAAACCAACGACGGAATCGTGATGATGACGATGACCGTGTTCTTAGGAGCGTGCGTGCGGACCCTCCCCTATTTGACGGGTCTTTGGATCCAAAGGTCTATTTATATTGGGAGGCCGGCATGGACCGGTACTTCGAGTGGTTTGAGATGACGGACCACCGAAGAGTTCGGTACGCTAAGATGAAGTTGCATGGGTAGGCCCAAACTTATTGGATCAATGTGGAGAGCCTGTTAGTACAGTGACATCAACCCTCGATCGGTACTTGGGATGACATGAAAATGAAGTTGAGGCAGAAATACCTTCCTGCCATGTATCGCCAGCGTCTCATAGACAAATGGCAAAGTCTCTCCCAAGGGAACCGATCCGTGACTGAGTACACCGCTGAGTTTGATGAGTATTATTTGCGGTGTGGAGTTACGGAAGAGAGCACCATGACCATATCACGCTTTCGAAGAGGTCTGCAGTCGAACTACCAATATGAACTTTTCCGCCGTAATGTGACCACTTTGGAATAGGTATATCAGGTTGCTCTCGAATTGGAGCAATTCGAGGCCGAGTTTGAGCCTACCCATCGGTTGGGCCCCTTTCCCCCTCGTAGTGTCGAGCCTCGTGGATCTTTAGGCACGTATCCGAGGGCCCCCATGGCTCGAGCTCAGGAGCCCGCTCTTCCCGAGCCATTCTCTCCTAGGCCTCGCCCTCCACCTCCGAGGGATATCCCTCCTCATCCCCAACCCACGGCACCCACGGTCCGTCCACCGGCACCCGCACCCATTGCTCATCCTTTGTTGCCTACACCTCCTATCCGTCGGGAGGATAAGGGGAAAGAACCCTTGATCGGGGAGCCTAGTGGATCACGGTAGCAGTGTTATCGCTGTAATGGGTTTGGCCACTTCGCCAACCAGTGTCCCACTCGTCAGTCTCTTGTCATTGGGGACACATAGGCCGGGGACGCCACCTCTTCAGATCTTGTGTTAGTCAGCTATGAAGCAGATCAGGAGCTAGCTGACGAATACTATGAGATTGAAGGTGATGGCCAGGATGCCCAGCATTTGGACGATACCCACTTGGGGGTCTTTAGGTGTTTTCTCACCCAGCCACAGGCCAGTGATGACTGGCGTCGGACCACCATCTTTCATACATACTGTAGGCTGGGGGGGCATGTATGTAAGGTGATTATCGATAGTGGGAGTTGCATCAATGCAATCTCCACGGGCGCAGTCTCACGTCTTGGTCTTACTCCCGTGGACCACCCTTGCCCCTATCGAGTATCTTGGGTGGATTCCACCTCCATTCCGATCAGGCTGCGGTGTTTGGTCCCACTGCAGTTCCATGCCTATCGTGACGAGATTTGGCTGATGTCCTCCCCATGGAGGTGGGCAATATCATTCTTGGTAAGCCGTGGTTATTTGACCGGGATGCCACACTCCATGGCCGGTCGAACACCTGTACCTTCGACCATGATGACCAGAGGATTATCCTCAGCCCCTCTCAGCCCAAGAAGCCATCAGTTAGGGGTCCTACTGGTCCTAGTACTCCGGAGCCTTCCGTCCCCGGGCCCAGTACCCCATCCCCAGCCCGGGCTATGACCGTTACCTCTGGCACATGCGAGCCTTCGACTAGGAGGTTGATGATGATTAGCTCCCGAGAAATGGAGCGGGAGGCTAGTAGGGGCTGCCCAGTGTTTACTATTACGGTCCGAGAGGTGGAGCCACAGTCCGAGGGTGAACTCCCACCCGATGTCATTCCTATTCTACAGGAGTTCGCTGATATCTTTCCCGAGGAGCTTCCTGAGGGACTCCCACCCATGCGGGATATTCAGCATGCCATCGACCTGATTCCGGGCTCCTCATTGCCCAATCTTCCTCATTATCGCATGAGTCCCACGGAACATGCCGAGCTAAAACGGCAGGTCGACGAGTTGATACAGAGAGGGTCTGTTCGGGACAGCATGAGTCCTTGTGCTGTTCCTGCATTACTCGCCCCAAAGAAGGATGGCACGTGGAGAATGTGCATGGATAGTCGTGCCATCAACAAAATCACCATGAAGTACATGTTCCCTATTCCCCGCCTAGATGATATGCTAGACATGATGGCCGGTGCCACTATCTTCTCGAAGATCGATCTTAAGAGTGGCTACCACCAGGTGAGGATTAGGCCAGGTGATGAGTGGAAGACCGCATTTAAGACCAAGGATGGTTTATATGAGTGGTTGGTTATACCCTTTGGGTTGACCAATGCCCCTAACACTTTCATGCGACTCATGACTCAGGTCCTTAGACCTTTCATTGGAGTCTTTGTGGTTGTGTATTTTGATGATATCCTTATATATAGTCGCACTAAAGGGGACCACTTGGATCATCTAAGGCAGGTATGTCTGCTTTTGAGGCGAGAGCAGTTGTTTGCGAACCCATAGAAGTGTGCCTTCATGACACCTTAGCTTACCTTCTTGGGTTTTATTGTGTCTAGTACTGGGGTCTCCGTCGATCGGAGAATGTCCGGGCCATTGTTGAGTGGCCGCAACCCCGTACGGTCCATGATGTTTGCAGCTTCCATGGCCTCGCGATGTTCTATCGTCGTTTCATCCGCGGATTTAGCTCCGTCACCGCCTCGATCACGGACTGTATTCGGAAGGGCACGTTTGTATGGACGAAGGCCGCTGCTGCTGCCTTCAAGGACATCAAGGAGCGCATGACCCAGACACTGATCCTTCGATTGCCAGATTTCTCGAAGGTGTTTGATGTCTCTTGTGATGCGTCGGGTGTAGGAATTGGAGGAGTGTTGAGTCAGGAGGCCCACCCAGTCGCATATTTCAGTGAGAAGCTGAATGAAGCGAAACTGCGATACTCCACTTATGAAAAGGAATTCTACGTAGTTGTTCAGGCTCTTAGGCATTGGAGGCACTATCTTTTACATCAGGAGTTTGTCTTATACTCCGATCATGAGGCTTTGAGGTTCCTCCATTCCCAAAAGAAGCTTAATACGCATCACAGCCGATGGGTTGAGTATCTCCAGCAGTACACATTTATGCTTAAACATAAGGCTGGAGTGGAGAATAAGGTGGCTGATGCCTTGAGTCGGCATGCTTGTCTGCTGACCACCATGAGTGCCGAGGTCATAGGGTTAGAGAAGATGAGAGAGGCCTATGGTGACTGTCCTGACTTCGGTCATATTTATACCACTCTCCAAGTCGGACCCTCGAGAGATCATGATGATTATGTGCTCCAGGAGGGTTATCTCTTTCGAGGAGGCATGATTTGTGTTCCCCGGACTTCGGTTCGAGACTTCTTAGCCTGGGAGCTACATGAGGGAGGTCTATCCGGCCACTTTGGTCGGAACAAGACTATCGAGGCTGTTGAGCATAGATTTTATTGGCCGAGCTTGAAGCGTGATGTTGCTCATATAGTGGCTCAGTGCCGTACATGTGCTACGACCAAAATGAAGAAGCAAAGCTCGGGCCTTTATACGCCTCTTCCCGTGCCTGATGTCCCGTGGCATGATGTTAGCATGGATTTTGTCTTGGGATTACCACGTACCTCTAGGAAGCATGACTCGGTCTATGTGGTAGTTGACCGGTTCTCGAAGATGGCCCTTTTCATTCCCTGCTCAAAGACTTCGGATGCTTCGAGGGTAGCCCGCCTATTTCTTACTCATGTGATGTGCAAGTTCGGGTTGCCTTGTCACGCCCCGACGCGGACTATCGGAACGTATAGTCAGAAATAGCTAGAAATAATGATAGGCTAATATAAGCATTAACACATGTGCTATGAAAAGAGATAACTTTATTGGTCACGAAACATTTCAAATCTAGTACAATATCCTTAAACCAACTTTAATACAAACTGAGGCAACATCAACTTAACAATAATATCATAACTGTAGCTAAACACCCTCTAAGGCACAACTAAGAGCAGGATAACTATGCCAACTCAACATCTAGAACTGGTACACTCCAATCATCACTCCTGCCCATCCCCAACGGTAAGCGCATCATCACCTGAGCTGCCTGGAAAAAGGGGGGAGACAACTATATGAGCGAACGCTCAGTAGATAATAACAGGCAAGTTTACGTAATTAACCAATTATTCCATTTTCATATGAAATGATAAGAAAAGAAATGATGATACAGAAGAAAAATAACGTAATATAAAGATCTTGCAAGGTCAAGGAAATATAAGATACCTAGATTTCAACAAGAATATCATGTAACAAGTGTAACATGAAATTGTAACGAGGAAACGGCCACCAGCAAGTATTTTAAACAAGTCAAGCACGATCAAGTAACAAGAGATAATAAGAGATTTCTGTCGTAGACATCACGCTAGTCATGCACTCGGTGCAATGTCTCACCTTATCATTACAAACTCCCATGGACACAAGTACTTTTCGGGTGCTCTCCCCAGGACCAGACTGGGCCCTTATGATGCGTTGGCATTGATTTATCGGATCCAAGATCCCAAGTTCCGTCTAGACATTTAGTCAAGTTTATGGCCAAATAATCAGAGGAATTACTGTCCAGAAGTTCAAGATTTAAAGGACTAATCTGCCCTTGGATTCAAGAGCACAAAACACGATAAAACTCATCTCTGAGAGATGTACGGTCATACAAAGGCCGCTCAAAGGATATATGCGGCTAATATTGGGCCGCACTTACAGGAACTGGACTGAAACTAAGCCCACGATGTCAAGAATGAACGGCTGACAGTGTGCCACTCTAAGGATGAACGGTAAGTTCTGGGTCGCGCAGGTCCAGAAGACCTTAAGACCCATGAACATGATGTACGGGCCATACGGGGCCGTATTAAGGATATGCGGTCCAATAGAATCCGCATAAGGTTTGAACGGTCATATTCCAGCCGCACCACCCGGGCTTGGCTAGAAGGCTAAGAAATCACCCTATTGGACTCCGGGCTGCCAAAGACATGGTAAAACTAAACCAAGGCCTAGTCTGCTGTCTATTGGTCAGTCCAGGGCTTAATGGTTTGGTCGAAGATTGATCAATGTTAATCGACCAACACTTAATGGCATAAGCCAGGTATATGCGGTTGTTATTGGGCCGCCTGTGAGGATATGCGGTCCACTACTGGCTGCACATGCCTCTCTTAGCCCAATTCGATCCAAGACTTATAATCCAGCGGTTCAGTCACGTAAATCGAAGTTTCTGGTGGTTCCTTAGATTCTTAATAGTGATATATAGAGATCCCAAGATGATGTTAAGTCCGCCGGATGGAGTGTCCGGGAGTAAGTTCAAGGCTAGCACAACTAATAGGGCTAATGATTTGTTAAAAGTTGGTAAATTGGTCAAATCGTTCTATTGGAGTAGAATGGCTGTCATGCAACCTAGTATTCATTTCAGTCCTAATTTTCATGTCAATTTATCAAGGATCATGATTTACATTAATTTAATTACCAAAAAGATGAATCAAGATGATAATGATAATGAACAAGATCATGTGGGAATAAAAAGCATGCATTTTATAGAAATTTACTTGCATAATTTACCACTTATCATATGGGTTTCTAATTTACTAATTATCAATTAAGATACTAATATGAATCATGTAGAGCTCACACTAAGTCATTTTCTGCATAGATGTGCGGTCGTTACAAGACCTTATATCTACCTGACTGAACACAGGGTACTTGTGCGGCCAAGGCATGGCCGCCCAAGGGGTTGGGCGGTCTAGGTGATGGCCGCCCATCCCAGGATATGTGGTCTAGGTGATGGCCGCCCATCCCAGGATGTGTGGTCATGCTGATGGCCGCCCATCTTGTCAGGGGTTATGTGGTCTAGGTGATGGCCGCCCATCCCAGGATGTGTGGTCATGCTGATGGCCGCCCATCCTGTCAGGGGTTATGTGGTCTAGGTGATGGCCGCCCATCCCAGGATATGTGGTCATGCAGATGGCCGCCCATCCCAGGATGTGTGGTCTATCGCAAGACCGCCCAAATCTGGTAAAATCCGATTAAACTAACCCTTGCCCGCCTTCGGCGAGGTTTCGAGGGTCACACTAAAACATGAAATTCGAAGGGTATACATCATAGAATTTGGGGCTTTTACTACCAATAGAAAGAGCATGAAAAACTCTACAAGATGCATGAATCAATTTTAGATTTACAGCCTGAAATCGCTACTGAAATCAAAGGGGAACAAGTTCTGCCCTAATTCTGACATGCCTCTACCAAACCATTAAATTTGCGCAGGATACCTAATGGAATTTAGGGCTTTTTGGATCAAAAGAAAGAGGACTAGACTCTGATTCCATCCATATATAACACTTTATATTGGGCTCGTTATTACCTACCTCAATCGAGTGAAGAAGGAAGAAGAAAGGAAGAAGAGGGACGCCGACACGTCTCCACTAATCACCGGAGATCTCCCTTGATCGATCTCCACTGCGGCCGCCACTGCTCCCAAAGGATTCTAGGGTTGCAGAGCTTTATTTTTATAGCTCATACACCTTCTGGATCCTTCTATGCTGGGAGAATTCGTCGGAGCAAGTGGAGTGATTGAAACGTCGCCGTAATTGTTGACCTCACCCAAGCTCGGTCGATCACAAGTTTTAGGGTTAGGGTTTCGGTGAATTGGAAGAGGGGAAATGATCCATAGATCGTGGCCTTTCATTTTCCACCGATTTGGGCTCATTTGATGGGGTATTAAGCCCTAATTCCGTGGTTTGAGTTAAGGTTAGGTAAGTATGCCCTTTGGGCTCAATTCATTGATTAGACCTAGTTACGGATTTTTGTTGGGTTGACCACAGAAGATAAAGTTGTTAAATAAATTATCCTTTACCAAATTACTATTTTTTTAGATTTTTATAAGGTAGTCAAAATTCCACTTGTCCTATTCACTAAGGAATTAAATATTAAATTCTGAAATTCATTCATTTCAATTTCATTTCAATTTCCAAACCGGGGTATTACACCCTCCCCTACTTTAAGGAATTTGGTCCTCCAAATTCACTGCACTAAATACAGAAAATAGGGAATGAGATAGCTCACCTAGAATAAGTTGGGATACCGCTTCCGCATAGTATCTTCAGACTCCCAAGTACCTTCTTCGGTCCCACGCCAACTCCACTGAATTTTGACCATCCGTATGGAGCGATTCCGGAGTTTTTGTTGTTTTCGGTCCAGAATCTTGATAGGCCTTTCTTCATAGGTCAAATCTTCCTTCAATTCGAAATCCACATGCTGAAAGATGTGAGTGGGGTCATACACATATTTCCGTAACATAGACACATGGAAAATATTGTGTATGCCAGACAACTGAAGCGGTAATGCCAGCCTGTAAGCAACCTCTCCCACTCTATCCAGGATCTCGAATGGACCAATATATCTCAGACTTAGCTTGCCCTGAATGCCAAATCTTCGAATCCCTCTCGTAGGAGAGACCTTTAAAAATACATGTTCGCCAACCTGAAACTCCAATGCTCTCCTTCTGTTGTCGGCATAACTCTTCTGTCTTGATTAGGCTACTTGTAACCGGTCTCGGATAATACGGATGTTCTGTGATGATTCTGAAATAAGATCCCGTCCAAGCCATTGTTTCTCACCTACCTCATCCCAACATAACGGGGAACGATAGCTTCTTCCATACAATGCTTCAAAAGGAGCCATCTGTATGCTGGATTGATAGCTGTTGTTGTAGGCGAATTCAATTAATGCCAAGTGATCACTCCAACTGCCTCCAAAATCAATCATGCATGCTCTAATCTGGTTGGTTCTTTCAGTCTGTCCATCTGTCTGTGGATGAAAAGCAGTACTGAAATTTAGACGAGTATCCAGAGACTCTTGCAGTCCCTTCCAGAAATGCGAAGTAAATTTGGGGTCTCTATCAGACACAATGCTGACTGGTATTCCATGGAGCCTTACCACTTCCTTCAAATACAAAGCAGCCAATATATCAACTGTCCATTTAGACTTAATGGGTAAGAAATGAGCTGACTTTGTCAATCGATCGACAATCACCCATATTGCATCAAATCCGCCACGAGTCCTAGGTAGACCCATAATGAAGTCCATGTCAATACTTTCCCACTTCCATTGGGGTATGTAGAGTGGTTTTAATTTTCCTGCCGGTCTGAAATGTTCAGCCTTAACTTGCTGACAAACCAAGCATCTACTCACGAAGTCTGCAACTTCCCTTTTCATATTCGTCAACCAAAAGGATCTTTTCAAATCTCTGAATATTTTAGTGCCTCCAGGGTGAATGGTGTATCTGGATCTATGAGCTTCCTCAAGAATCTTGTTCTTTATTTCAGCTTCATCATGTACACAAGTTCTTCCCTGGAATAACAATCTTCCATCGTCAGCCATCATGAAGTCATGTCTGCTGCTCAAGCTTCCCTTGATCTCTACCAGCTCGTGATCATTATCTTGCAAAGACTTGATTTTCATCAACAATTCGGGCTTAAGTCGAATCTGTGCAATCCTAACCCGATCATTGTCAACATTAAGGTCCAGGCTAGCTAATTGTTCCAGTAGCCTCCACTCTTGTAACATGAGACTTAACAATTTAGCTACAAGCTTCTGGCTTAATGCATCTGCCACAACATTGCCTTTTCCAGGATGATACTCAATCGAGAAGTCAAAGTCCTTCAAGTACTCCAACCATCTTCTTTGCCTCATATTGAGTTCCTTCTGAGAAAATAAATATTTCAGACTCTTATGATATGAAAACACTGTGAATGTTTCTCCATACAAGTAATGCCTCCATATCTTCAAGGCGAATACCACCGCTGCTAGTTCCAAATCATGAACAGGATAATTCACTTCATGCTTCCTCAACTGCCTAGAAGAATAGGCAATCACTTTCCGATGTTGCATGAGTACACAACCTAAACCAATACCTGAAGCATCAGTGTATACGACAAAACCTCCTTCACCAGAAGGTAAAGCCAATACAGGTGCAGTAGTTAAACATTCCTTCAAAGTCTGAAAGCTTCATTGGCAATCTTCTGACCAATCAAATTTGTTCTCCTTGCGGGTTAATCTTGTTATAGGTACCGCAATCTTAGAGAAATCCTGGATAAATCTTCGGTAGTAGCCTACTAGGCCTAGGAAATTTCTAACTTCAGTCACATTGGTAGGTTGATCCCAATTCTTCACTGTCTCTACCTTTGAAGGATCAACAGAAATTCCTTCCTTTGTGATGATATGTCTGAGAAATGACACCTCTTGCAGCCAGAATTCACACTTACTAAACTTGGCATATATCTGATGATCTCTCAATAGTTGCAATGCCATCCTCAGATGTTCAGCATGCTCCTCTTCATTCTTGGAATAAATCAGGATATCATCAATGAATACCACGACCCATTTATCAAGATAGGGCCGAAATACATTGTTCATCAACTGCATGAAAGCTGCTGGTGCATTCGTTAGACCAAAAGGCATAACGACAAATTCGAAATGACCATACATGCTGCGGAAAGCTGTTCTATAGATATCCTCTTCCTTAATCCACCACTGATGATATCCAGATCGAAGATCGATCTTAGAAAAATAATGAGCTCCTGCTATCTGATCAAATAATTCGTCAATCCTCGGTAATGGATATTTGTTCTTGACAGTCAGCTGGTTCAATTGCCGATAATCGATGCACAATCTCATCGAATCATCTTTCTTCCGGATGAATAATACAGGGGCTCCCCAAGGGGAAGTACTTGGACGAATGAAACCCTTCTCGAGTAATTCCATCAACTGTTGCTTTAATTCCCTCAGTTCTGCAGGAGACATACGATAAGGAGCTTTGGAAATAGGAGATGTGCCAGGAATGAGATCAATAGAAAAGATAACTTTCCGCTCAGGTGGAAGTCCTGGCAGTTCCTCTGGAAAGACATCAAGAAAATCTCAGACAATAGAAATGTCCTTAATCTCGATCTGCTACTCAGGGGTCACATAGACAACGGCTAGAAAAGCTTTACATCCTTGCTTCATCAGCTTATCAGCTCGAAGAGCCGAGATAAGTGATACGGAGTTATGGTGTTTAACTCCCACAAGAGAAAGTCTCGGGTGCCTAGTAAAAGACACAGAGCTAGAACTGCAGTGAACATTTGCCTCATATTTAGCCAACCAATCTGCTCCTAGGATTACATCATAATCCTTCATGTCCATGCAAACTAAGTCTGCTGGTAAATTCTGTTCATCAATCATAACCTTACTAGAAGGATAGAAATACTGAATTGCTGATCTAGTACCAATAGGGGTTGAAATCTCTAACGGAGAATCCATCAAAATAGGCTTCACAGCTAAAGACTTAGCAAATCTCTGAGAAATAAATGAATGTGTGACACCAGTATCAAAAAGAACAAATGCTGGCTTGTCGAGTATAATAAGAGTACCTTCGACGAGTCCACCACCCTCAGTGGTTCCTGCCTCATCTGCTTGTAGAGCTTGGAGCTTGCCTTGTTGTTTCTTGATGCCTTGTGATTTCGCCGGCATAGCTTGCTCAGATAAAAGAGGACAGTCAGGGATACGGTGCTCCCTACTTCCACATCGCAAACAGGCGCCCAACTTGCGCCAACACTCCTCCATCTTGTGACCTGGACGATCACAATACTTGCATACTCCTTTGAATGGAATAATAGGGCCAGGCTTCTTGTCTTCACGTTTCGACATCTTGCCCTTCCACGATCCAGACCCACTCCACGAACCAGACCCACTAATGGGCCTCTTCTTGCCATACCCGGGTTTGATATTCCCGGAACCTGTAGGTTGTTCCTTCCTTGCACTTTTTCCACGGATTCTCTCCGTCATTTCTAGAGTATCTTCTAGGACTTGAGCTTTTCTCACCATCTCAGAATAAGTTGGATTTCCATTGGTGCCAATTGGTTGATATATAGTAGCTTCAGTCCATTAAGAAAGCGCTTAGCCTTCATCTTCTTGGTGGATATCAAGTGAGTAGCATATCGGGATAATCGAGAAAATTGAGCTTGATATTCTGCCACAGATAGATTTCGCTGCTTCAAAGCCGCGAACTCCGCTGCCTTCTTCTCTTGCACTCGATCAGAAAAGTATTTGCTATTAAAGAATTCCTTAAACTCCTCCCATGTGACTTGCTGATCACCAATGGTAGCCTTCACTGAATCCCACCATGTTCTTGCATCACGTTCAAGTTGAAAGGTTAATAGAAGGACACATTCTTGATTGCTGCACTACATTACTTCGAATATCCTCCCATTTCTTCTAGCCAATGCTCGGCTTCATCAGGGTCAGTCGAGCCACCAAATCTTGGCGGATTCATCCCTCGAAAGTTTCGATATAAATCACCAGTGCCATGGTTTGCAGCTCCTGCTTGGGCCACTTGTTGCAAAACATGAGTAAGGCCTTGAACCGTGCGCTGCAAGTTCCTCCATTCCGCGCGATCAGCTGCCATTGCAAAGGCCTACACGTGGAATAGATTATTTAGGTTCATTAAAAAAATAGATAACATCACAATTAAGGTATTAACTTAACCCAAGTTTCTACCCAAATCTCACCAGGTTGGGTTCTTAGACTTATAACAAGGTTATGGGTCCTATATCATCACTTAGACCCCTAGAACTTAGAAAATCTAGAACCTTAGAAAATCTAGGAATGTGGAACCGGGCTCTGATACCACCTAAACTGTCACGCCCCGACGCGGACTATCGGAACGTACAGTCAGAAATAGCTAGAAATAATGATAAGCTAATATAAGCATTAACACATGTGCTATGAAAAGAGATAACTTTATTGGTCATGAAACATTTCAAATCTAGTACAATATCCTTAAACCAACTTTAATACAAACTGAGACAACATCAACTTAACAATAATATCATAACTGTAGCTAAACACCCTCTAAGGCACAACTAAGAGCAGGATAACTATGCCAACTCAACATCTAGAACTGGTACACTCCAATCATCACTCATGCCCATCCCCAACGGTAAGCGCATCATCACCTGAGCTCCCTGGAAAAAGGGGGGAGACAACTATATGAGCGAACGCTCGGTAGATAAAAACAGGCAAGTTTACGTAATTAACCAATTATTCCATTTTCATATGAAATGATAAGAAAAGAAATGACGATACAGAAGAAAAACAACGTAATATAAAGATCTTGCAAGGTCAAGGAAATATAAGATACCTGGATTTCAACAAGAATATCATGTAACACGTGTAACAGGAAATTGTAACGAGGAAACGGCCACCAGCAAGTTTCTTAAACAAGTCAAGCATGATCAAGTAACAAGAGATAACAAGAGATTTATGTCGTAGACATCACGCTAGTCATGCACTCGGTGCAATGCCTCACTTTGTCATTACAAACTCACATGGGCACAAGTACTTTTCGGGCGCTCTCCCCAGGACCAGACTGGGCCCTTATGATGCGTTGGCATTGATTTATCGGATCCAAGATCCTAAGTTCCGTCTAGACATTTAGTCAAGTTTATGGCCAAATAATCAGAGGAATTACTGTCTAGAAGTTTAAGATTTAAAGGACTAATCTGTCCTTGGATTCAGAAGCACAAAACATGATAAAATTCGTCTCTGAGAGATGTACGGTCATACAGAGGCCGCTCAAAGGATATATGCGGCTAATACTGGGCCGCACTTATAGGAACTGGACTGAAACTAAGCCCACGAGGTAAAGAATGAACGGCTGACAGTGTGCCGCTCTAAGGATGAACGGTAAGTTCTGGGCCGCGCAGGTCCAGAAGACCTTAAGACCCATGAACATGATGTACGGGCCATACGGGGTCGTATTAAGGATATGCGGTCCAATAGAATCCGCATAAGGTTTGAACGGTCATATTCCAGCCGCACCACCCGGGCTTGGCTAGAAGGCTAAGAAATCACCCTATTGGACTCCGGGCTGCCAAAGACATGGTAAAACTAAACCAGGGCCTAGTCTACTGTCTATTGGTCAGTCCAGGGCTTAATGGTTTGGTCGAAGATTGATCAATGTTAATCGACCAACACTTAATGGCATAAGCCAGGTATATGCGGTTGTTATTGGGCCGCCTGTGAGGATATGCGGTCCACTACTGGCCGCACATGCCTCTCTTAGCCCAATTCGATCCAAGACTTATAATCCAGCGGTTCAGTCACATAAATCGAAGTTTCTGGTGGTTCCTTAGATTCTTAATAGTGATATATAGAGATCCCAAGATGATGTTAAGTCCGCCGGATGGAGTGTCCGGGAGTAAGTTCAAGGCTAGCACAACTAATAGGGCTAATGATTTGTTAAAAGTTGGTAAATTGGTCAAATCGTTCTATTGGAGTAGAATGGCTGTCATGCAACCTAGTATTCATTTCAGTCCTAATTTTCATGTCAATTTATCAAGGATCATGATTTATATTAATTTAATTGCCAAAAAGATGAATCAAGATGATAATGATAATGAACAAGATCATGTGGGAATAAAAAGCATGCATTTTACAGAAATTTACTTGCATAATTTACCACTTATCATATGGGTTTCTAATTTACTAATTATCAATTAAGATACTAATATGAATCATGTAGAGCTCACACTAAGTCATTTTCTGCATAGATGTGCGGTCGTTACAGGACCTTATATCTACCTGACTGAACACAGGGTACTTGTGCGGCCAGGGCATGGCCGCCCATCCCAGGATATGTGGTCTAGGTGATGGCCGCCCATCCCAGGATGTGTGGTCATGCTGATGGCCGCCCATGCTGTCAGGGGTTATGTGGTCTAGGTGATGGCCGCCCATCCCAGGATATGTGGTCATGCAGATGTCCGCCCATCCTGTCAGGGGTTATGTGGTCTAGGTGAGGTCTATCGCAAGACCGCCCAAGTCTGGTAAAATCCGATTAAACCAACCCTCGCCCGCCTTCGGCGAGGTTTCTAGGGTCACACTAAAACACAAAATTCGAAGGGTATACATCATGGAATTTGGGGCTTTTACTACCAATAGAAAGAGCATGAAAAACTCTACAAGATGCATGAATCAATTTTAGATTTACAGCCTGAAATCGCTACTGAAATCAAAGGGGAACAAGTTCTGCCCTAATTCTGACATGCCTCTACCAAACCATTAAATTTGCGCAGGATACCTAATGGAATTTAAGGCTTTTTGGCTCAAAAGAAAGAGGACTAGACGCTGATTCCATCCATATATAACACTTTATATTGGGCTCGTTATTACCTACCTCGATTGGGTGAAGAAGGAAGAAGAAAGGAAGAAGAGGGACGCCGACACGTCTCCACTAATCACCAGAGATCTCCCTTGATCGATCTCCACTGCGGCCGCCACTGCTCCCAATTGATTCTAGGGTTGTAGAGCTTTATTTTTATAGCTCATACACCTTCTGGATCCTTCTGTGTTGGGAGAATTCGTTGGAGCAAGTGGAGTGATTGAAACGTCGCCGCAATTGTTGACCTCACCTAAGCTCGGTCGATCATAAGTTTTAGGGTTAGGGTTTCGGTGAATTGGCAGAGGGGAAATGATCCATAGATCATGACCTTTCATTTTCCACCGATTTGGGCTTATTTGATGGGGTATTAAGGCCTAATTCCGTGGTTTGAGTTAAGGTTAGGTAAGTGTGCCCTTTGGGCTTAATCCATTGATTAGACCTAGTTACGGATTTTTGTTGGGTTGACCATAGAAGATAAAGTTGTTAAATAAATTATCCTTTACCAAATTACCATTTTTCTAGATTTTTATAAGGTAGTTAAAATTCCACTTGTCCTATTCACTAAGGAATTAAATATTAAATTCCGAAATTCATTCATTTCAATTTCATTTCAATTTCCAAACCGGGGTATTACATGCCTAGTACCATAGTGTCTGACCGTGATGTTAGGTTCACCAGTTATTTTTGGAAGACACTGTGGCATATGTTGGGTACTCACCTCAAGTTTTCCACTGCATATCATCCCCAGACATATGGTCAGACCGAGGTGGTCAATAGGAGTCTGGGTTACCTTTTGAGGTGTCTTGTCCGGGACCGTGTAGGGGATTGGGATCTCATATTACCATTGGCAGAATTTGCATATAATGATTCGGTTAACAGGTCTACCGGTATGAGCCCATTCGAGATTGTCACAGGTCGTAGGCCTAGGAAGCCAGTGGATCTTGTCCCCATGCCCATTCATGCACGAGCGTCTGAGTCTGCCGAGTCTTTTGCTAGGCATGTTAGGAGTTTGCATGATGACATCCGTCATCACATTGAGGCCAGCAATGCACGGTATAAGGAGTTAGCCGATGCCCATCGACACCACCGTGAGTTCCAAGAGGGTGAATATGCCATGATCAGGGTAAGACTTGAACGGTTTCCCTCTGGAACCGTAAAGAAATTTCAAGCTCGCGGAGCTGGTCCATTTAGAGTGTTGAAACGCGTTGGATCCAATGCGTATGTTGTGGACCTGCCCGAGGAATATGGTATAAGCTCAACTTTCAATGTGTCGGATCTAGTTGCATATAAGGACCCAGCGGTGATCCCTAGTGAGCCTTTCGAGCCATCTCCCCCCATTGAGAGTGATCCCACACCTGAGTGTCCACCACCAGCCACATTTCCACGACAGCGAGATCATATAGATCATATACTGGATGAGCAGGTGACAGTTACCAGGAGTGGATCCTACCCGCGCTACCTAGTGCGTTGGAGAGGGCGACCCGCCACCGAGGATACTTGGATCACCCGTAGAGAGTTGCAGCGGATAGATCCAGGCCTACTGGAGCACTACCAGAGCGATGCTGAACCTTACTCGACAGGGTCGAGTTTCTCCCACCCGGGGAGAATTGGTGCGGACACCAGAGCGATTGAGAGGAACGAACCGGTGAGCCATCGGTACCTTACGCGGAGCACCACTCGGGCTACCTCGGTGTCCATCTGGCTCGGAGACAGCCTGGAGACTCCCCCTTGAGTCTCAATATTTATAGTTTATTGGGACTTTGTTTGTGTGTATTGTGTGTTTTATTCGGATTGTAATTCGGGTTGTAACAGGGGTTTATTTTTAAAATGGGACCACCTGGGTCCCGCGGCCCCCCCATCCCTTCTCCCATTGATCCACCTCATCTCTTGGGCCCATGTGGGGTCAGTCAAACCTCCATGGTAGACTTCTACAAGGGTTGGACCAAGGGGGGGACAAAGGGTACAAAATTTCCAAAGTGGAACCACATTAGTCAAGGGGGCGCCCCATTCTAATATAGTTTAATAGGTTTTGTAATCTTTTTTTTATTTGTTCCAAATCACATGGGAGAAATAAATTATGGACTCCCTCTTTTACCCCTCCCCAACCCTAGATCTAGGGATAGAAGTAGTCTTTTTGTATTTCCTATAAAAGCCTTGTATTTCTATTTTGAGTGGAATTAATGAAGAGAAAAATCTGATTATTATTGGAGCAAGCAAGGGCCGCCCCCTATCTCTCTCCTCTCTCCCCCTTCTGCAGCTGGGAAGGCTGTGAATCAGAGGTGTGAAGCCTCTTCTATCAGTTCATGAGTTCGTCGTTGCCGCCGCCGCCATCATGCCGCTGTCGCACCACCGCCATCGTCGCCGGAGTTCTGTCCATCCAGGACAGCCCCTTCTTCCATGAATTTCTGCTCCCAGCCATGAGATCGTTTGGAGTCCAAACTTTCAGGGTGAGTTCCATAAATCATCACCACGTCCTAGAAAAATTGGTGGAGCTTCTAGTTTCTATTTTTCATTTTTCCATTTTCGTTCTCCACCTTCTTCCAGATCTGCCAGCACTCTACCCAGATTTCCAGAACCCTAATAGGTCATTCATGAAACCACCTTCTAGTGATCCAAATGACTTGATATTTTTATCGGAGGTTCTGTCCACCTAATAACACATCAATAAATTTTCTTGTGAATTTAGGTTCACATTCATATTTTCTAAAAATTCACTCCAGATCCCAACTCAATTCTGTCTGCCTCTGTCCAGATCCGACCACCCAGCAGTCTAAAATATCTTTCCCCATCCAAAGTTCCACCAACTCGGTCATAAAAATTATTGTCGTCTTCCTCTCTCTCCCCTCTACAACTTTCATGAAGAGTTCCACATCTGAATCGGAAGTCTATCTCACGGTCAACGCCAACTCTCAGGAAACTTCCTTTCTGCCCGGCCAGATCTGAAACAGAGATTAGTCCGGTTCATAAATCTGCCAACAAAAGTACAGTCCCCACGAATTTTCTGGAGTCACAGAGGGTCGAAGGATTTCGAGAGAGCTTTCCAACGGTACCTCTTGTGCATTGATCCAACGTCGGGAGTGATCGCAGCGATAGATCTCGCCGGATCGTGCACGGCAAAACAGAAGCAGCAGATCCGTGGGTAACAACTCCAAGACTTGGAGATCGGAGCCGATCAGCCTCCGACCGTTGTTCCAGCCCAGCCGCCGTCCAGGGGAGCACGCCACCAGGTGTCACCATCACAGCGGGACCCACCCCATCAGGTCCAAAGGACTGAGCAGTACGTGGGCCCCACGGACCCACAGATCACGCCGTCCGGACAGCACTCAAACGCGGGTTTCGGCACCGTCAGAGCAACATCAAGATGCTGCCCGTCAACCCAATTTCCGCTACTCCCGGGCCCCACATGTGACCTGTTACCTCCCTGCGTGGAGTGGGTCAAAACTTTGTACTGCAGTAAAACTTGTTTAACCGGGAGTTCGGATTTGGCCGGGGTTGTCTTCCCCACGCCGGGAGCGTGGAGGTAACGGTCTTAACTCCTTGGCGTTCATTTGCTAGTTTAGTATATGGTCATATGCCGCTGTGAGTGCGTTAGGAGTCTAGCCCGTGAGTTCATGTCACCGTTGTGAGCAAGAGAGTGACCCGTCCTGTGGCTCGATCCGAGCACGGAAGTGAGTCGACCACCCTTGACTCTGCCAGTTTCTCAGCCGCGCGGATCCGCGTTTCCCCTCGCTTGGGACAACGAGTGAGCTTGCGTTTCTGTTAGCGACGTATAGCCCATAGGAACTCTTAGTGTCGGGCCAAAAGTGTCTCCATTGTTGTATGTTGCTGGTCGCGTCCGCATTTAGAGTCTGAGGTCCGCATCACTTAGAGTCGGTCCCCGTGTCCGTCCCGCATCATTTGGCCTATTTTTCAGGATCCGACCTTTCCCTGTCGATGCTACCTTTTTGGCGGTGCTACGGGAGAGATGGTTGGACAATTGCAGAGCCTTTGTGATGCCATGGGGACATATGATCCCCACCCTTGAAGATGTGGCTTTCTTGACAGGGTTGCCGGTGGCTGGGAACCCGATGCTTGGCTGAGAGCTTAAGAATTATCGGGAGGAGGTGGAGAACTTGCTTGGTCCACAGTTGGCTCGATCGGAGAGACCGGTGACCACTCTTCCCCTCGAGAAGATCAGCGCTGCGATGGGGCTCGCGAGAGTGGTGCGGGGACCCCTAGAGGACTTGGATGCGTACTTAGGGCGAGTGAGACAGAGACTTATTGCCCAAGGGAGGAGTGAGCAGCAGGAGCTGAGGCTATTCTTCTTGTATTTCTTTGGGAGACTACTGTTTGCTACGGCCTCGAACAAGGTGAATCTCAAATATCTCCTATTGGTACGTGATCTTGAGCTGGGACCCCAACTCGCGTGGGGTAGAGAGATGCCGATGCACCTCTTCGCCCATTTGGACCCTGTGCGCCCAGGTTCGGGTAACCTGGGTGGCTTCACGCCCTTCTTACTAGTACGAGTCTACCCCTTCACATATGTTGATTCTAAATTTGATTGATTGATGGATTGTTTTCTTGTGTTCAAATTTGGGGGTACACTCAGTTCCCACTAGGTCGTGGCACGATTCCGCGAGCCCTGATGCAGGTGGTCCCTCTAATGGCTAGATGGGAGATGGTCCGGGATCGGCGCCTGGTGGCCACTAGACTCACTGATCTTAGGATGGATTTGGATGAGTACCCTCCCCACCAAGTGAGTATTTTGGCTAAATAGTTAGGGTTTTCCAGCATTTGTTATATGTACTCAGATTAGCCAAACATTCAAAAAAAAATTTATGTGGCAGGTGGTCTGGATTCCCTACGCGATGGAGGACATCACCCCCCAACCGTGGGTGAGGGAGGGGCGAGCTTGGTTCCATAGGGACACAGTGTTTTTTTGTGTGAACCTGAGGGAGCCGCTCTTCCTTTGCATAGTGCAGAGGATGCTGGGGTGGCATCAACCGCCAGTGGTGATTCCAGCCGAGCACGAGTCAGATCGGGGACGCCGACGGACTTCGGCGAGTGATCAGGACTGGGCCTCCCGCTACCGTAGAGAGGCAGAGGCACTACAGAAAGGACCCTCACTGGAGCATGAGCAGACCGTGAGGAGTAGTGAGACTTACTTGGCAGATTATCAGGACCGGTATGCCGGACGGCTTCGTCTCGACACCCTAGCGGCGAGTTGCTCTTTAGCTTTCAAATGTGATGCTTCCTTTTAAGCAATGTAGCTAATTGAGTTTGTGGATGTGATGTGCAGATGTCTAAGACTGAGGCTGTGAAGATACTCAAGGATCGGATAGTCGTCCTTAACCAGACGATCGTGAACTTGCGACACGAGATCCGAGAGATGGTGAGCCAACAATAACTTGATTGATATTAAGCTCGGAATTTGTTGCATTTGACTAACCGTTTGCCCCTTGTCTTGCCAGCGAGGGGAATTGGCCTATGTGCGAGTGAGGGTAGGAGCAGGTGGAGAGGCTGGCCCTTCGTCCCGAGTCGACGCCCGAGAGGAGCTGGAGGATCGCTTGGCAAGGGCCATTGAGCGAGCCGAGGAGCGAGAGGCTGAGCTGGCCGAGACGGTGAGATCCTAACACTCAAGATGAAGGCAACCCTCTCTTTCTACATCTTAGTTTGGCCTTACCTTATGATTCCTTTTCTGCAGAGGAAGGAATTGGCAGCCACCCTGGCTGTTCCTCGGGAACAGGATGCGCGTATAGAAGAGCTGACACGCCGCCTTGGAGAGATGAGCTCTATTGAGAGGGTCGAGGGTCGCCTTGCCGAGGTGAAGGAGAGAGAGGCTGAGGCACGTGCTCGAGAGATGGCGATGGCAGTTCTAGAGCAGCTAGCCCTTGACCAGTTGGAGGCTCTGAGACGGCGAGTGCTGCGGAGATACCAGGGTAGAGGTGCCCCTGGAGAGGGAGCTAGGCCCGCGACTCCTTCCGAGTCACTACGGTCCATAGGAGACATGCACTTCACGATGGAGGAGCTTATGGGCATGATGCCATCTCCTGCAGAGCAGGGGGCGGTCCAACCAGCCGCTTCAGGTTCGAGGGCTTCACGACCATCGAGGCTGCGAGACATGGGGGGCGGAGACGGGGACGAGGCTGATAGTCGACGGAGCCGACCTCGCACCGGTGCAGATTAGGAGGAGAGATAGAGAAAGAGAGACGCAGCTGTGCAGCAGCTGTCCCTTTTTGTACACTGGGGGTATGCCCCTAGGATGTTGTATCGCTAGAATGTAATGGACATATTTTGGAAGTGGAATGAACTATCTTCACTGTACTTGGCTTGGCTTGGCTTTTGATGCCGTCTTCCTTTTCACCTGTTTCAACCACACTAACAAGGAAAAGATTAGTGTAGTATGATTTTAGCCCCCTGTCAAAAATAGATAATACCTTTCTTGATGCAGGGTCAGAGGGCTAAATCTTCTTTAACCAGATTGAAATGAAGAAAAGTAAACGTGATATGCACATGCAAGCAAGCAGAATGCGAACAAAAGGAAATATGATCATGCGTATGCACATGCGGATGCAAGACATATTTTTGGTTTTTTGTGATTTTATGCATTTTTTTGGAGAAATGTATTTGAATTTTTTTATTTTGATTATATATATATATTTTTCGTGTTTTGTGTTTTATGTTATTTTTGTGGACGCCTGGTGACCACCCATGGGGCACATGACCTATATGGAGACAGGGGTTTTCTACATTACCTCCAAGGTATCCTGAGCATACATCTAGGTTGATTTGGGCCTCTAGACTCCTCGAATGATGGTCCCGTCAGTTAAGTCTTATCTTGATGACAATGCCGTCATGCCACGCTTAGGCTCCCAGTTACTTCCGACCACAGGGATACACCCAAAAAGCGTTCGAGGTAAATGATTTGCCTGACCTGAGTTTATTTCCTCATAACTCTAGATGGTATATGATGGAACACCTTGGAACCCTAACGGTCAACCGCGTGACGCTGACCCAGAATCAGACGCCGTCGCACCCATAGGTAACGCGCTTGCATTAACCTAAGCCCGAGGTAACATGAGAAAGCGTTAAGGGTGGTAAATAGAGGTCTTGACCAGCCAGAAACAGAGAGACCCCTTCGCACCAATGGCTTCTATTTTTCGAAGTGGACAACCATATATGTATTTTCGCTAAATAAGGTTGCAACCTTGACAGGGTTCACCCTTTAGGACCTCCACAAGCTTTCATCTTTTAGGGGAGAAGGAAGAACGTAGGGGGTAAACCTCCTGAGAGGACCTGGCAAAGCCGTTAACCCGGCGAGCTGATTGAGGGCCTACTCGACTTTCCCCTTTCAGGCAATTTCAGACCATACCCCGAGCATTATGACGTTAAATGCCCTTGCTGTAGAAAGCTTTGATTTGATTTTTGAATGGGAGGGGTTTCATATGATAAAGTCAGGCACGGTCACGACCAGGCTTGTCATGTGACTTTGTCACATATACATGTATACATAATTTTCCTTTCTTTTTTTTTCTTGGGGAGAAGAATATTGTCATTTTGTTTTTTTGAATTCCCCCTTTTTCGTGCCTGCGGGGACACTGCCCTCTTCTCGTGCTCTGACCCGGGCTCGAGGGGATGGATCTTATTCTTGCCTTAAGGATCTTGTGTTTCGGTCCTCTGATGCTCAGCGTTTTACGGGCGTCAGCTGTCTCATTTGGTCGAAGAGAAGAAGAACAAAAGAGTGTCGCTTTTCTGGAGACCTTCGGGTGAGGCCTTATCGTAGGTGATGCTATCCATTTGATGTAAAATACGTGAGTGTGTGCAAGTTGTTTTCCTTCTAATAAAGATAGGCCGACGTGGCCAGACAGGGATCTCCACGGTTCTGGCAGACCAAGACCCGATACTTATCACATCTTGACGGTCCCCGTCTAACATGAAGGGTTGATGCAGTGAATTTGGACCGCGTGATGGTCACCCGGCATTGATTTTTGATTTTATTTTTTGTTTTCTTTTGTTTGTTATTTTTTTTTAAATAGTTATGTACAAGGTCTCATGAATAATTTTTTTTGAGGTATACCCCATTCCATGGATATGTGAGCTCTACTCCTTCAGAGTCTACTAATTTGTAAGCATTACCTGAGTAGACTTCTTTGATAACAAAAGGGCCTTCCTAATTTTCTTGAAATTTTACTTTTAAACCGGTGGTTTTAGTGATCTTCCTCTTTAACACCAGTTCACCTACTCTGAATTTTATCTCTAGAACTTTCTTGGCATAATAACGTGCAATTCTCTTGCGATATACCTGAGCATGATCGGCCGCGATCATCCGTTTCTCATCTAATAGTTCCAGCTGGGCCAATAGATTTTCTCGGCGTTGCTCGGGATCGAGCTCGGGATCCAGCTGCACTCTTAGTGAGGGAACGAATATTTCATATGGGAGTACCGCTTCTGTCCCAAAAGTGAGTGCATACGGGGTTTGACCCGTGGGAGTACGAACAGAAGTGCGGTAAGCCTAGAGGGCCTCAATGAGGCGATCTGGCCAGTCTGAAAAATTGTGAGATTTGCAGGTTTTCTTGATAATACTGATGAGAGTTTTGTTTATAGCTTCAGCTTGTCCGTTTCCTTGTGGGTAGTATGGAGATGAATGATGCAAATTGATACCATATTTACCACACATGGCGCGGAGTTCCTGGGATGTGAACTGTGGTCCGTTGTCGGTGACGATGTCACGGGGGACGCCGAACCTGGCGAGGATGTTGCGCTTGATAAACTTTACCACCGTTGATGCTTTGACTTCCGTGAATGCCTCAGCTTCCGCCCACTTTGTGAAATACTCTGTAGCGGTGAGGATGAAGGATTTCCTTCGAATTTCTCCGGTTCGATCCTCCAAGGGACCGACTATGTCAAACGCCCACATGGCGAAAGGTCAGGGAGCTATAAGAGGGTGGAGTGAAGACGAGGGAGCGTGGACCTTGTCCGCATGGAGTTGGCATTTAGCGTAATGGCAGACATACCGGGCACAATCCTCATGCATGGTAGGCCAATAGTATTGACGAAGGAGTTTCTGAGCAAGCATGCGGCCATTCACACGTCCACCGCATTCACCAGAATGTGCAACTTCAACAACCGCACGAGATTTGGTCTCATTGAGACAGCGGAGGTAAACTCCACTGAGAGATTTGTGATGCAAGAGACCACCTATGATGGCGAAGCGTTCCACGGCTCGACAAATGGCTCGTCGGTCAGGGGCGGTAGCATACTCAGGGAAGGAACCATCCCGGAGATAGTTCTCAATATCGAAAAACCAGGGATTACCGTCTTCGAGATTGATCTCAGGTTCATGGGAGATGACGTGGACTTGAGAGGAAGGCTCAGAGAACTATTGAAACCAGGGATCTGAATGTGAAGGAATGTGCATCCTTTGCACGATGACAGTGGCTGACGGCTTTTCACCGGGAATTGGAAGAGAAGATGCCAAAGATGCCAAAGCGTCGGCTAGAATGTTCTGAGCCCTAGGGGTGTGTACAAGGGTGAGCTTCCTAAACCGTCGGACTACCTTATCAACCAGGTCTTGATAGGGTTTCAGCTTCGGGTCCCGAGTTTGATACTTGCTGAGGGATTGCCGGAGTATAAGCTGGGAATCTCCGATGATTCGGAGCTCTTTAACTCCGAGGGCCAGTGCCAATTTCAATCCCATGAGGAGTGCCTCATATTCAGCCACATTGTTCGTGGCAGGGAAGGTTAACTGACAAGCACAGGGAATGATGATACCTTCCGGGGATTGGAGAACAGCTCCAACTCCACAGCCCTTGGAATTGAATGCACCATCGAAGTAGAGAATCCACGAAAGTTCACCATCTATAATGGCTCCTAACTCTTCGTCCAGGAAACTCTCGTCAACAGGGGAGAATGTAGGGAGTGGATGATGGGCAAGGTGCTTGGCGATGGCGTGCCCCTTGACCGCCTTCTGACTGATGTAGGTGATGTACAACTGATTGAGAAAACTCTGCCATCTCACCAAACGATCAGTTAGGGCAGGCTTTTTCAACAAGTACTTAATTGGGTCCATTCGCGCCAAGAGCTTAACTTCATGTGCAAGGAAATAATGTTTTAGCTTTTGGGCGACCCAGACAACGGCCGTGCAGGTCCTTTCCATGGCAGTGTACCTCTGCTCAACTTCATTGAACAATTTGGATAAATAGTAGACCGCGCGTTCCCTCTTGGCCTCGTCATATTGGGCCAATACTGCTCCAGTAGATTCATCAGTGGTAGAAACATAGAGCAATAAAGGCTGACCTGGGACCGGGGGTGCCAGAACGGGAGTATTTAGGAGGTAGCTCTTCAGGTCATCGAAGGCCTTTTGACATTTGTCATTCCAATCAAATTTAGCCTCTCCTTCTAACATGTCGTAGAAGGGCTTGCATCGCTGAGAATGGTGAGATATAAATCTCCTAATGAATTACAAACACCCGACCAAACCACGGACCTCTATGATGTTCTTGGGAGGAGGCATCTCGGCAATGGCCTTAGCTTTATTAGGGTCGATCTTAATTCCTCTCTTGCTAACAATGAACCCTAAAAGCTTTCCTAAAGAAACCCCGAATACACACTTCTTGGGGTTCATTTTGAGTTGGTGCTCCCGCGACTGTTGGAGAAATGCTCGGAGGATCTCTGCATGGACACTCCTGGTCTTGGATTTAACCAGAATGTCATCCACGTAAACTTCCATATGAACGTGCACCATGTCGTGGAAGATGGCCATCATCGCCCTTTGATATGTTGCCCCTGCGTTCTTTAATCCGAAGGGCATGACGACGTAGCAGTAAGTCCCCCACTAAGTGGTGAAAGAAGTTTTCTCCTGGTCTTCTTCCGCTAGGCGGATCTAGTTATACCCCGAGAAACCACCCATAAAGGAAAGCATCTCATAGCCGGCGGTGTTGTCTACCAGGACGTCTATGTGTGGAAGAGGGAAATCATCCTTTGGGCAAGCACGATTAAGGTCACAGAAATCTATGCAAACGCGGACCCTACCGTCCTTCTCCATAACAGGGACGATGTTGGCTACCCATTGCGGATATAGCACTACCCTGATGAACTTGGCCTTATGGAGCTTGTCCACTTCTTTTGTGACCTTGAGTGCGAGCTTCGGGTGAAGTCGCCTTAGCTTTTGTTTGACAGCTCGAGCATCGGGTTTCAAGACCAAATGATGTTCTACTAAAGAAAGGTCCAGACCTGGCATGTCCTCGTAGGACCAAGCAAAAGCATCAGGAAATTCTTTGAGAATCATCACAAGAGCAGCTTCCTCCTCATCAGTCAAATTGGCACTTATCAATATATTCTTTGGATCATCCTCGGTGTCGAGGTTGATTTCCTTGGTAGATTCGTCAACGGAAACATTAGGCTCGTCAAATTTCTTGGTACCGTCAACGAAGGAAGCTATGGGATCATTACCATCTTCTAATGGCTCTTCTTCTTCTGTATCGTCATCCTCTTCTAAGACATACACCCCTAGACCGTCATCTATTGAAGATCCATCTAGTTCAACTGCCCCTAGGGAAATGGGAGAAGATGCAAATTTAGAGACCTAACAGAGCTGCGCGCATTTATCAGCCAACTGACTAATGTATCGCGCGGGCACCTGACGAACACTAGACCTACTGAAAGGAAAGGACGTTATGTACAAGTCTTGACTTGATCTAGACTTTACCCTACTATGTACAAGGGGAGTTTGTGGAGGGGATTTCAAGGTGGAAAGTGTCGACACTTGGCCGAGGGATCCATTTTCCAAGGAGGTTGTTTCTTCAATAGTGAGCTCGCAGGCCCATGTTTGAGAATCGGCATTTTTTTTGGTGGTCATGGGTGAATGTGCAAACCCTATGGGTGGGTTTCCCCATAACTGGATGAGTGAGGAGCGTAGGGAACGGTGGGTGGAATAGGAAGGGAATAAAAAGGATAGGTGCGGGCCTTTTTAAAGCAAGGAAGATTCCCGAGGGGAAGATCTCGTCAGGGGGTTTATCCAGATGAAAGAGGGAGAGGAGACCAAAGTCCTCCTCGAGTGATAAATCTGGTGGGATTTCTTTTCTTTGAGGGAGCTCAGACTCCTTAGTTGGCTCAGGCCGAGTTCCTGGCTGAACTGGCCCCATGACAATGCGACCGTAAACCAAATTCTTGCCCTGAGTAGTCTTGGACGGCTCTTCTGGAGAGTAACCCAAACCTGCCCGACCTTTAGCCACTTTAAGCTTTCTCTTGTGCACGGGGCCTTGTTCGAGCTGACCTAAACCTTTACCCATGGTAAAATCCATTCTAGCCATGATCTCCCATCTTTTACCGAGAGGGATATTGGAATGTGTGATTGGCCGAGAAAAGAAAGGGGGATCTGGTGGACTTAAAGCGGAGGGCCCTACGGCACCTTCTATGGAAAGGACGGGTTTCTTGCCCTTATCTGGAATGGTCATAAACGGAATCTGCTCGGAAGTGATAGCATTAAGAGTCTCTACCAGTGGAATACTCTTGATTTTGATGACCCTACCATTGTAATGAAACTTGAAGCATTGATGGGCAGTTGATGGGATTCCAAGGGTCTGTTCAATCTATGGCTACCCTAGACGCCTTGTATGCAGGATCGACATCAAGGATAAAGAAGTCAGATGTCATGACTGTTGGACCTAAACCAAGCTGCAAGGTCACCTTTCCCTTAGCACATCTCTTCGAGTTGTCATAAGCTGAGATGGTGGTGCATACCTCCTCTAAGTTCTCTTCTTGGAGGCCAATCTTTCGAATGGTCTTCATGGGACATACATTGATTGAAGCTCCCGTGTCAATGAGGGCAGAGTCGACCTTTACTCCGTTGAGGGAGATCATGAGGCACAACGGGAGTGACCTGCTTTCTGGCAGAGCGAGGTCCTTATCAGAGAATGAAATGGATGGTCCACATGTAAGGGCCATGATGGCCTCGGTCACACCACTTGCCGGAAGGTGTTCATTGACCATGATTTTTTGAAGGAATTGAAGCAGAGTGGCTTGGTGTGATGGAGACTTCCTAATGAGCTCCAAGATGGAAACCTTAGCAGGGGTCTTGTCTAGATGTTGGAGAATGTCATACTCCGCCGGAGGGTCTTGAGGATTGACCCCTTCCTCTGGCTGGGACTGCCTTTGGGATGGGGGAATAATGCGGTTACGGAGAGTAACATTCACTGAGGCCTCTTTCGGGTCATCTTGCCCCATAGTTTTTGGGCGGATAAGCTGCAAGGGAGCTGGGGACCCGAAGATGCATGAGAGGGAGGCCGGATCATCTCCAGAATCAATAGGAGAAGGAGAAGGGACTGACTTCGACTGAGGTGGCTTAAGGAGGACCAGAGGGTGCTCCTGCATAGGCTGAGCCCATGAAAAGACATAAGGTTCTTGGCGAGGTATCTGAGGAGGGTTAATCAGGATGAGTGGCTTTTGAGTAGTGTCTGAAAACTGACTGGGAGGTGAGATCAGACTTCGGGATTGGGTGAACATGTTGACATTCGCCCATGGTTCATTAGCTTCCACTTCAAACTTCCCGTACCAGCCCGGGAATCCTTCAACACCCCACATCTGGGTCCTTTTAAGCACCCTTGGTTCCATTCCAATTACGGTGTTCACCCGCTCATTCTGCTTCGAGCTCGAGGGATCTTTGTTTGGCTGATGAGTTGGCAATGGGTTTTGCACGATACCAAGGTCCCGGTTGGGCTTCTTGAGGTTGGCAATGGCAAGCTTCACATCCGCCCAATTGATTCTCCCCTCGTCGTTCATGTCATGTACCCAATCCTGGAATTGAAAGTAGTTGAAGATATCATGGCTGGGAGTCCGGTGATATGGGTAATACCTGGAGGTGTCAACATTGGGATGGACCCGATCTCGGTGAGGGGGAAGCTGAATAGATTATGAGGACATAAGGGCAAAGAAGATGTCACCTAAAGTTTCAGGCAACAGAGGATAAGAAGCCCTTTTTGGCCCAGTGCGGTTGTAACTCTGAGGCGGAGGGACGTTGGCATAGGGCTTGGGGTTGCCTTGCCCCTGGTTTGTACTAGCCTAAGCTGGATGGGAGACCTGGCGGCTTGAAAAGTTGGCTAACCGCATTGACTTGCTCATTCACCGTGACGCCCTCGGTGGTGGGGACGGCTGGGGTCTTCCTACTCTTTGTGCAAGGCTCAAAGAAAGGAGGCAAGGTGGAATCCCTTACCTGGGCCTGAACTATCCGAGCTCGATTATAGAGTTGATGAAAGATGTGGAGCTCGCTAAGTATTAAGATGGCCCTAAGCTGAGGGGTGGCGTTGTTCACCAACATGGTGACGACCTGAGACTCGGGGATGGGAACCTCGGTCCTAGAAGCCATGATCCTCCAACGATTTGCAAAGTTAATGAAGTCCTCATCGGGCTTCATTTTCTCCATGACTAGGTCAAATAACATAGGAGAAATGGAAGACATATGACCGAAGTGAGCGAGGAATCGCTCGGAGACTATACCAAAGTGGATGAGATCGGTAGCTGGTAGGGAGGAAAATCAACGTACGGCCTCGCCCTCAAGAGATTTTTGAAACAGATGGACCAATAGGACCCGATCGTAGAGCCATTGATGGGAATCCATGAGGAAACCTGACAGATGGTAATGGGGGTCGGTGGTACCATCATATCTCCTATACTTAGGAGCCTTGAAACCCGGTGGGAAATAAGCATTAGGGAGTTTGCACTATTGGGCTAGCGAGTGGGGGCGTGAGTTTGGCATATTCTCGGCCACTGCCTGCCAAATGTAGCTTTGAATTTCTTGTAGGAATGACGGGTCCATCCCTTTCAACGGGACACCCGTGGTTGGTGGAATTGGGGGTGAATGAGCCCTTTGCAGAACAGTTAGGTAGCTGAATTGGGGTGGACTCTCGGGAACGGGTCAGCTCGTGGACCCTTGAAAGGGGGTTTGAGTGCGAGGAGGTGTGATATGGGGAGACATGTGTGGGACGGCCGGAGCCTTCCCACGGGAAGCCATTGTGGCCAATTGATGCGGGACAGAAGTACGGGGTCACCTTCTTTCTGCCCTGGTCGCGCTATACCTTCCTGGCGCCTTCTGAAGAACGCGCCATATCGTCCATGCGCATTCACAGATAGTAGCCCGGGATGACGGCTCTTCGATTCGACGTCTCGTAGATGACTTTGGGAGTTCAAAACACAAGGGGAAAGCACACAGGATGGTGGGTAACACACGGGGAATGCTAAAACAGAAATCAAACCAACCTAATACTAACTAGGATAACTTTGGTGAAGGTGGATGTGGGGTGAGCGGTGAGGGAAGGAAGGTGGATGTAGATGATGCTAGGGCCGTGAGGAAGCTTGGCTGGGGCCTCTCACCCGAACCCTTCGCAGGGACGGTGCATCCGAGCTTCTTCCTGACCTTAGTAGCATCTTTGGTGGTGGTGAGGGAAGGCGAACGTTAGTGGAAGAAGAACGAAGATCCGAATGGAGCCTCACACTCGACCCCGTCTCAGAGCCGATGCATCCGGGGCTTCGATCATCCTCCATTGAAGGGGAACGAGAGAGGATCATGGCAGGAGAATTGGACCTCGCACCCGAAGAGGGAAGGATGAAGGGGTTTTCCAAAGATTGGGGAAGATAGCCATGGCTACACTCAATCAAACTCTCATAGATTCATTGCTTTTTTTTGATCAAACGGAATGGGATACATATATAGGGAAAGGGGAAGACAAAATGACGCTAGCACATTGATTACAACCATAGAAAAAATGAACATCGAAGACTTTTGGGAGTTCCGATGCCGGGAAGTTGGACCGTCTGCAGTGGAGTCTCTATCTGAGATCGCGCTGGGGTTGACTGGCACCTTCTCCAGGTCGCGCTACCCAAGGGTAGTGCGTTCATCCTTGACCTGGCAACTTCCTCGATTCGTTTCGGCCTGGCAGCTTGCTTGATTCCCATCAAATCCCCTCCACTTGGGAATGTTCATCCTCGAACCTCGTAGCTCAAGATCCCAGTATGTGAGAACAGCCTGGTTCCCTAAACTCTGATAGCGGGACAGAAGTACGGGGTCACCTTCTTTCTGCCTTGGTCGCGCTATACCTTCCTGGCACCTTCTGAAGAATGCGCCATATCGTCCATGCGCGTTCACAGACAGCAGCCCGGGATGACGGCTCTTCGATTTGACATCTCGTAGATGACTTTGGGAGTTCAAAACACAAGGGGAAAGCACACAGGACGGTGGGTAACACATGGGGAATGCTAAAATAGAAATCAAACCAACCTAATACTAACTAGGATAACTTTGGTGAAGGTGGATGTGGGGTGAGCGGCGAGGGAAGGAAGGTGGATGTAGATGATGCTAGGGCCGTGAGGAAGCTTGGCTGGGTCCTCTCACCTGAACCGTTCGTAAGGACGGTGCAGCCGAGCTCCTTCCTGACCTTAGCAGCATCTTTGGTGGTGGTGAGGGAAGGTGAACATTGGTGGAAGAAGAACAAAGATCCGAATGGAGCCTCACACTCGACCCCGTCTCAGAGCCGATGCATCCGGGGCTTCGATCATCCTCCATTGAAGGGGAACGAGAGAGGATCAGGGCAAGAGAATTGGACCTCGCACCTGGAGAGGGAAGGATGAAGGGGTTTTCCAAAGATTGGGGAAGATAGCCATGGCTACACTCAATCAAACTCTCATAGATTCATTGCTTTTTTTTGATCAAACGGAATGGGATACATATATAGGGAAAGGGGAAGACAAAATGACGCTAGCACATTGAATACAACCATGGAAAACAATGAACATCGAAGACTTTTGGGAGTTTCGACGCCGGGAAGTTGGACCGTCTGCAGCGGAGTCTCTGTCTGAGATCACGCTGGGGTTGACTGGCGCCATCTCCAGGTCGCGCTACCCAAGGGTAGCGCGTTCATCCTTGGCCTGGCAGCTTCCTCGATCTGCTTCGGCCTGGCAGCTTGCTTGATTCCCATCACCAATTCCACAGAAGTGTAGCGGGATAACACGCTGATCAACTCTTGATCCTCGTACGGAGAGAGTGTAGGAGCCCTCGGGCTACCGCGATCATGATCACTCGGCGAAGAAGTCGAATCGGCGTGGATGGCCTCATTTGGTGAGGCAGAAAACATGCCTATAAAGGCATCCGGATAATCGTCCTCCATCTGAAATATAGGATTGCCCCTAATCCCAGATTCATATTGGGGAGGTGACTCCTCCTCATAACCCAGATTTGTGAAAACTCTCTCTATCCTAAACCAATTTTAATTGGTTTAGAAAAGAGAAGAAATGAAAGTTTAGGGGGAGAGGTAAGTGTTTCCAAATACACCAAAGGAGGTGACCACAATCAACGTCCCAGAATTTTCTTTTTTCTCTTCTTTTTGTTCACTCGGAGGAGAGGAGGAAACTAAGTGGGCGAAAGGTGAACTCCGGGGAACTTAATAGAAACTTCACTCAAAACCATGGATGAGCTATAGGTACTTTCGATTGTACAACCTGCCTAGCGACCGTGTGGGAATCCACGGTTTGCGAGGACTCACGGAGGTCCCCGATTGGATAGAACCAATTGCACCCGAGTGGGAATCCTCAGGTGAAGGGTTCAATTCCAACGGGAAGGGTTCCTACAAAGGGGTGATGTCGGCTCATCCTAAACCCAACCACGTTTAACCTGTAAAGATTAATCCCACAATACACAAACAAAACAACCATGAAAGCAAGCTGTTGTAAGGAGATCACAGGAAGAGAACAGGGGGCGGCCAAATCACTAGCCGTTTACAGACCTGGGCAGCCAGGTTGAGCGACACACAAGGGGTGAAGGCGGCCAAAGTGTTGGCCTTCTGGCCAAGGAAAGGGCGGCCAGACCGAGGGTCGTCTGGGGCCCAGGGCGGCCAGAGTCTTGGTCGCCCAAGAGATTTTTTTTAAAAAAAAAACCGTACCTAGGGTTTGATGGGATAGTGCACCCTTTACCAAAGGTAAAGAGAAAGCCACTCCACCAGTCGAACACTAGGGGGTAAATTTTATTGCTGATCAAAAGGAATTACATTTACATCAAACGAATACTGGGCATACCCAACTTATCTAATCGAGCTACTCCCTTTATAGGTGAAGGAAGCTCATCATAAGAAAAGTAAACATTACATTTGGAAATGCAAGCCAAAGAGGCTAAGGAATCAGCAACTTTATTTCCTTCTCTGTATATATGATCAACTGCATCATTCTGAGTAAGTAAGCTCCAGATCTCTCTCACATAGGATAGAATGGACCATGGGCAATGAATTTCCTTCTTGATAATTTGAACTAGTGTGTTCGAGTCACATTCAATATGGACTGGCTTGACATCAACAGTATGCAGGTATTTAATGCCATCAAGTAAAGCATGTGCCTCTGCTATAAGGCTATTGGACTTGCCATAGTAATGAGAAAATGCAAGAAGAGTACTGCCTCTGCTGTCTCTAATAATACCACCACCACCTGAGTCACCATTAATTTTGCAAGCACCATCTGTGTTGAGTTTAAGAGAAGGCCAGGGAGGGAAAATCCATTTTATGATTTTCATGTGAGAGCTACCGATCAGCTGAACATTGATACCAAACTGCTCCAAGAGTTTCCTCTTAATGTTATCTGACTCCTTAAGATTTGCAGAAACACAGGTACTTTTGATTTGAAAAATAATGTGGCTGAGGAGGTTTTGCTTAGGGATGACTTTGCCATCATATTTCACAGCATTTCTTGCTTTCCAAATCTCCCAAAGTCCATAGCCAATGACAGCAAGTTGGAACAGGCCGTAAGCAGATTTTTGGTGAAGATTGAGAGCATTTTGAAATATGAAAGATCTCACTGAATTGTTTTCCAAATGCAGTCCAAAAGATGTAAAATAAGGCCATACATGGGTTGCCAAATCACTGTGCAGAAAAATATGATTAAGACTTTCCTCATTTTGCGAGCTGCAGCAGTAGCATTTGGAGCACAGTTGCACCCCCACTCGCTGAATATTTGTATCAGTGGGCAAAGCATTGTGAGCAATTTTCCAAATATGAACAGATATTTTTGTGGGGAGCCAGTTAGACCATAGCCGGGTCCAAGGGAGGGTATATTGGGAGGGCATTCTGTTAGAAATACTCTGATAGGTTGACGAGACCGTGCATTGACCAGAAGAAGATAAGCTCCAGACGTGAACATCAGGATTTTGAGTCAGCTGAAAATTTTCAATGGCCGATTTGATATCCTCTGGAACCAGTCTATCCAAGAGATCAGCATTTTCACTAGTAGGATGCAGTAAGAAATCATTGACTGTGATGCTAGTATTTGGAATGACAGAAGCAGGGATAAAATCAGTCAATTTTTGATTCCCAATCCAACTGTCCAGCCAAAAATATGTGCTGTTACCATCTCCCAATATAACCTTTTATACTGTAGAATGAGATCTTTAGCCTTGATCCAACTTCTTCTTTCAAAGCCATTCATAGTTTTGAAATGAACCTCACTTAGGTGATTCTGCCCAATGTGCTTTGCTCTGAAAAAATTTTCCCACAGGGAATTTGAGTGCATAGCTTGCCACAACATCTTCACCCTTAACGCAGTTTCCATATGTCGCCCAAGAGATGGCCTAGGCGGCCACTGGGTTGGTCGCCCAGAGGCCTAGGCGGCCAGGGGTTTGGCCTCCTTCTGTCTAACTTTCAGAAGATGCAGAAACAGAGCTATGTAAACTAAATTATCGTAAACACATGACTCAACTATTCTTGGACTTCAAGCATCAGGAACTCACAGTAGGCATTGAAGGGTCCCACTGTGATCGCCACTTCGCTTGTAGGCGTCCGGGATTGGATGGATGATATGATGATGATGATTGGGTTGATTTGGAGATAGACGCCCCACGTGGTGGTCTCCTCAACCTTTCCGGGCCTGGATACCTACAGAGGAATAAATAAAAGCATTAGGAAATTGTGATCGCCAGAGGTGTTTACCTGAACCTCACAGGGATGATGATCACGGGGAGATGATCTGATAGGGAGAAAATGGGGTCCCTCTTCCTCATCCTCGGCCGACCAAGGACGCGGAGCCCTGCTATGTCCCTTATGCTGAAGTCCTGTTAAACAACGTAGCTCAAAGAAAAAGAAAGAAAGAAGCCATTAATAAAGTGATAAGTGTAGCATCTACTCTAATGAGAACTAGCACAACGGGAATGATGGCGGCAAGATTACCTGGGGGTGGTAGGAAGGAGGGATGGCCGAGACTTTCGACCACCCACCTCCCCGTTTGTTTTGGAAGGAAACCTCTAAACGTAGGAGCTAAAGGGATTATGCTTATGCATATGCAATGTGCGTATCAGGAAACCGTGATGCAAGAGGTAGAGAATAAGAGTTCCGAAACTCAAACTAGATCAAAGGCACATGAGGAATACGACCGGCGCGGCTTTCTTCTCACTCTCCGAGGAAGACTCCGCCGAATCCTTCTCTCCGGATCTCCTCTTCCGAGACCTGAAAGAAAACCAAAATGAAAACCAAAAATCCTTCTCCACCCCTACCACCATCCTCCTCGTCGTCCCCCCAATCACTTGGAAATTGGTGGTTTTGTTCTTCCCCGTCGGAGGCTTGAGATCGTGGGGGAAAATCGTGGAAAATGAGGGGGAGAACGTGCTCACGAACCGAGCCACGTTTAACGGCGCGGGTGAACTCGATGATATTCACCTCCTTTCCGGATTGGCGTTCTCGCGCTTGCTTACCCTTCGCGGAAGTGTAGCTCAGGTTATCGGTGAAGAACATCTCTATTTCGGCAACTGTCGAGTTGAGCTGGTCGAAGCCTTTGACGTTGGTGCCGAGAAGCTTTTCGCTGACCTCGGCTGCTAAGCGTCGACGGCATATGGTGATGGCATCTTCCTGAACTTGCAGGTTGACACACCTCATGTTGAGGTCTCGCCAATTCTTGATGAAGTCAAGGGCGCTCTCGCCCTTCTTTTGCCGGAGAGAGCAGAGCTCATCCAAGGAGATCTTTCAGTCGGCCATTTGGAAGCGGTTGAGGAACTTCTTCTGGAGATCCGCCCAGTCGATGACTAAGTTGGACTTTAGGCGGGAATACCATTGGAAGGTCGTTCCCATAAGCGAAGTGGCGAAGTAGCGGAGGAGATATGATTCATCCAACGCTAACTCGCCCATGGCCGTAACATAGTAGGCCAAGTGCTCATGTGGAGACCCCTGCTCGTCAAACTTTTGCAACTTCGAGGGCTTGGCGTACTCTGGAGGAAGCTTTTTCAGCTGGTGGTGCAGCGAGTAAGGCACGCTATAGAGATCTATAGTGGCGACCCCTTCGTCATACTGGGCGAGCTTTGTCTCAACAATCCGCTCCATCATCTGGCGCTGTGCCACAAGACTTTCCAGCACTGGTGTGTTGGTGGCTCGTGGTGGAGCTTCGGCTGGGGGCATGCTGAACCCGGCTGCTGTCGGGGTTCGGGCAACTGCCGCTGAGGTGTTGGCACCATTGTGCCCAGCCGGCAGTGCCACAGCTTCGACCGGAGGCCTGGCAGGTTGCTGAGGGTGAAGGTCCCGCTCCTGAAGGAGATCTTGTAGGAGGGCCTTCAAATGCTGGTTCTCTTTCACAAGGAGGGTCACTTCTTGAACCTCGTTTGGGGGAGGGTCATTGTTGACCGGCTCTACGTTGATAGGAGGGTCACGATCCTCGACTGGGACTTCTTCTGCGCGTTCCGATGCCTGCAGTCCGGCAGAAGTGCCAATGTGACCTATTGGGGCAGGCTGTTAGGCCTGATGACGCGGCCTCCTAAAATGGGACAGTGGCTGGTTCAGGTCATCAGATTAGATGTCGGGTTGGTGTCCCGTGGTATAGCACGCAAACACCTGAACCGTGTCGTCGATGAACCGGGCAGTCCGCTTCCTCCGAGGGTGTTCCTCAGGGCAGACGAGTGCCCCCAGTCTGTCAATGTAGTGCCCCAGAAATTTTAAATAATTTTAAAGAAATTATAAAGGCCTAAATAAATTTATAAATGGTTATTATGAGGCCAAGTGGTGTTAATCAATTAACCCAAACCACTTAATTAAAGTCCAAAAGGTTTTAACTCAGGCCCATTAAGTTAGGCCCACATTCTAGAAGGTAATTAAGTCTATCCACGGATATTAAGGATAAATACTAATACTATAAGATAATGATTTGGATAATTAACAAGAGAGTTTTCATAAATTGAAACTCTAAGCTACGATGACTGTAACAGTCTATCGTAAGACCGCCACAGCCATGTAACGCATGGTCACTCGACCGTTACATTCCTGTTAGTTCCGTAAGTGAAGGGACTCATGAAAAGATTGGAACTTGATGTTCCTATCCACTATGGATCGACTTGGGAAGGATTGTAAAAACTCTAAGGACTCTTAGAGATTAGGATTTGATGAAATAAGGACTCTAAACTCGATCTAATCCTCAAACCCTAGCATAAACTCTATAAATAAGGCATAGTTCTGAACTGTGCGACCCTTACTTTTTGGGCGTAAGGAAGCAAGGTAAGGAGTCATTATCTCAGGTAAGTTCTTTAGAATAATTTGTTAACAATACTTTAGACTAACTCCCCTCCGAATTTCACATCTTTAGGTCAAGAGGGCGTGGAGTTAGAGCCTAAAGAAGTAGCTGAAAAAGTCACAAGAGAAGGAAGGGATCTAGGGCACGGTTCTCAACCAAATTAAGAAACTACAGTCTAAGTAAGAGGTAGGTTATCTCATGAACGGCAAAAACAGCATGATAGGACTAAAAGCCCTCTGGTTTGATTGAATTCCATGCATTATAGAGCATTGATTTCATGTTTTATTTGTTCTATGCACATCATGCACCTCTTAGCCAAATTAAGAAATTAAAACATGACTATTCATCTATTCATGATTACCTATGCATGTAGATGGCCTTACTTTGTTAACATGACTAGAAACTCATCATGTTTTGATAAAAGACATGATGTGAGTTGATCTCTTAGTTTCTATGATTATTTTCTGTTAACAGATACTGTAACGCATTAGCATAGGACCGTCGCTTCCAAGTAACGGCCCTACGACAGACCGTTACACACTCTGTGATATTTGAATTGCACTGTTGTTTCTAACGCGCTTGGACAGACGCGTTACAATCATGTAACGGCTGGGTCTTGACCGTCACTTTCACTATGACGTCCCATCTCCAGACCGTTATATCATGTGTACTGTCAACCTTTGACAGATTATAACTTGCCAATATTACCATTGTTAAAGCCTAGTTATCTAAGTTATAACCTGATATCATGTTTTAAGGTTATTTGATCATTCATAACAGGTATTGCATGTTTTGGTATCACTTTTATTTTTAAGCTATGCTAATTTCATGAAGCTAAAACCTATAGTTTTGTACTATTAAAGCATGATTATAAAAGCATGACTTGTTAGCATTGTATTGACGAAGTTTTCATCACGGTTTTCACATTTATTATACATGTCACTACCTGTCAATAGAGTCAATTCTATAAGTACATGGCACTTACTCCGGTATGATGTCATTAGTTCACACATTACACTATAGGAACACTATCTTGGACATGAGGACCTCTCTATTGGATAATCCTTCCAATGGACTAGGAAATCATTGTTTCAAGGCCTCCGTAATTCTCCACGAGCATGGGATTCCCACTAGGACGCCGAGTTGGTTGTAAAAATGAAAGCCCATTAATTAGAACACTCTATCGTGGTTTTTGATTTTTGAAATGTAACGGCCTTGAACTGGACCGTCAGGCTCATGTAACGGCCCAGTGCCAGACCGTCACATTCGTCTGGGTCTATTTTTATCCTTCTGGACTCGGATCACTGTAACGGCCTATTACTGGCATGTTACATAATGTAACGGCCCAGCCAATGACCGTTACATAGCTTGTTTATGTTAACCCAAGGTTTGACCAAGGGTTGATATTCCATTGATTCTAGACAAACCTTGATGATCTAGAACTTGTCATATTGCTTAAATGGATCTAAAAGGAATGGAAGTTAAGGAAAGTACCGTTATGCTGTCGATTTATTCAATAAGCATAACTTAGTTAAATATCATTCTTGATCTCATATATTCAAAATTGAAGCATTCATTCATTGATTTTAGTTATCATGGAATTATTGGAAGTGCTATATTCTTGGCCATACGTTACTGTTATACTGCGTGGAAGTAGCTTAATTTATAACTGAAGATGCGATCGAGCACTGATTGTGTTCAAGGGCTCTATGCTAGTCCCCTCGGCTGATTGTCGGAAACATACTATTTTATAAACCATGGGGTATGATGCTACTAGCGTCGCATTACGCTGGGAGTACTATTTCTATAAATAAGTGAAGATCCACGGCACAACATGACATTCTTGCTTTATATTCCACAGAAATTCACGAAGCACTTGCTCTTAAGCATAAGATGCTAAAGTGAGGAATATGTGGCTTGCTAGTACAATCTCGTTACATTCTTATTCATGGAAGGCCAATATCATGTTCTTGTTATATTCTTGCTAGTTCATTCTTGATCATTCTATCTTACATGGTTATCTTGTTTCTATTGATTTGATCGCATGATTGATTCGCATTCGCATGGTCTTACCTTATTTCTTTAGAGCTAAAATGATAATTACTTAAATAGTGCCTTCATGTTGATGCGAAGATACTTACTGGGCAAGTGTGCTCATGACCTATTTTCTAATGTTTTTCAGGAGATGGAAATAGTTCGGGTTCGGATTCGGGCTATACTAGTAGCGGGTCCGGAAGCGAGTGAAAGTGTTATAAAGATGAGAGTGAAGACTTAGGAAGTTAAAGTGTCTAGATTGAGTCAATGTAATTTTCCTATTTCTTGAGTCTAGTAGAATGGAAATCAAATTAGTGATTGTATTTTGAATATTGAGCATTATGAAATAAAGTTGAAGTTTGATTAAATCTTGTGCAATTGCATTTACTTGTGTGATTGTCTTGCGCTCTGATTGATTCTTGCTTGCAAGAGGCTTACCATGCCGGCTGTTCGCGCTCCCCGAGCGAGTCTTCCGCTGTAATTAAAGGCTCGGGGCGTGACAGTCAAAGACCAAGGTGCGTTGCAGAGGAGCCTCCCTCGCCGCGCGGACCTGAGGAGTACTCGGGATGGGTTACTGGCGAGTCCGAGAACGGGCCCTTCCTTGCCTCCGCTTGCCCGAGCGAGGGACATTGGATGACTGGGCGTCATCAGACGGCGCTACTGTGGGACCAGTCACATCCTGCCTGATGCCACGTCTAAGTGCTCGCAGGGGGTTTCTAATACGCGCCCTCCGAAGGGCTTGAGCTTCTTCCGAGGTGACCCAGATTCTTCTCAAGTCGGGTCGCTGGTCTCCCTTGTAGTTGTTCTACCGACGAGACCTGGGAGTCTGTATATCGGGCTGGTGCGGCTGCCCCTGGGCTGCTACCGGGGCGCCTGCTCCTCTGAGCTTCGCCTTGTCCTCTCTCGTTTATCGCAGGAGGTCAAAATGGTTGGAGGTAGGGACCGTGGGAACGGTCCGTTCCTGAGGTATAATTGGTTCGCCCCCATTGAGGCGAATCCGCAGGTCACCGACAAGAATAGTCTTGCCTGAGTTGCTGGTTGCAGTTGCGGGCCGCCTGCCTTTATGGCCGTGGCGACGCTTCTTCTGGGGAGCGGAGGAAGACTCCGCCCCAAGATGGTAGACCGAGAAGACATGGCCTACGGTGACTAGCAACATGGAGCTGTCAGTTGAAAGTACTGGGACTGGCCCCCAGGGTACAAGACCCACACCGAGAGTTGATGGTCGGGCAACTCGGGTATAAGCCCTTGCCCGCGCCGATAGAAGCGTTGCCAATGCTCGAGATGACGCTCTTGCACCGAGAAACAACACCGTCGGAAGTGCTGAGGTGCTGGCGATCCGAGATTGAGGACCCGTATTGAGTGTCGGTGTGGTCTGGGCTCGGGTCAGAAGGCTCGAGAAAGATGCTGAGGAACCTTGTCCCCTGGGTGGAAGACCCACGGGGAGAATCGGTTCGGCTGGGGCTCGGGACCGGGATCCCGGGTAAAATGCTGAGGAGTCGGGGACTCGGGGTTGAAGGCTCGGGGAAGATGCTGAGGCAGCGACCGAAACCCAGGGTGTGAGGCCCGTGTCGGAGGTCGGTCGGAGGTGGGCCCGAGAGCTAACGCCTGTCCAGGCCGGAGATGATCTGGGACCCCTGCGGGGGCCAGTGGTGATGGTTCTGAGCCTGGTGCTTGGATGGGCCACCAGTACTGAAGAAGCGTGTGGCGCATTTTCCACAGGAGCCGGCAGAGGAACTGAGACCGGCTAAGAAGCAACCACAGGGATCATGCCCAAAAAGTAGGGCGATCCGATGACAGGGGCGAAGCTGCCGAAAGCAATCGGCGTCGCCAAATAACCCACCCGCGCATGGGTGGCGATGACGATGGGGCCATAAGTAACAGCCGCCATGGTTGCTGGAGCACTGGAACACTGGTGACTGGAGGGTGATGGTTGTTGACAGTCGCCGACTGCGGTCCGTTAGCAGGAGCACGAACTGAGAGCCGCTATGGAACACGCACGAGTACCCCCCTCTGCCTCTCCTGCAAGGACAGGAAAAGGGCACCAAGGCTTCAGGGCTGGCATAGGCTTTTCTTCAGCAAAAGAAGGAAGGCGGGAGACGTCCCACCGGGCGTGCCATCCTCTCTGTTGCACAGGTTTTTATGCCGATGATCGGGGTGAAGGTAGGAATAGAGCGGGGAAGAAAAATATGAGAGTTTGATGTATCTCGGGTATCCTCCTTACGATTGTATGGCTCTCACGGCGGTACCGGGCACTCTCCTTTTACGGAAAGTCGAAAAGGGTCGAATGGCATGAAGTGTCAGGGTGTAGGTTAGTCGGACATGGTGAGGGCATGCCAGTCGATTTCTCGACAATCACATATGAAACCAGGGATTGACCGGGGAAGCGTCACCAGGACGCGGAACGTGGATCAAGAGATCGGGCGACACGTGGATAAAGGGGTTCCACGGGTGCGAGTGAGCATGCGATTGTGGGAATCGTGTACTGGACGTCTTTCCCCACCGATCGTAAGTGATCGGTGTTTACTTACATCGGATTGAATCCGAACACCTTCGTTCTATGTTGAAGAGAAGTTTGTATGTGTCTGAAGCCATGGGTGGAGGGTCGGGAGCATCCCGCAGCTGTGGGTGCGCTTTTAACTGGGAGGTGTTTGCTGGAGTTAGGGGTATTAGGCATACATGCCGAGTGACGTAGGTAAAAGACCGAGGCCCACATACAGGCGCTTGTGTTCAACTAGTTTGATGCTATATGAGAGCCACACGAGCTTTACAAATGGGCCGAGGGGGCCGAAGTACAATGGGCGCAAGCCGTGGGACAATTCCGACGCGTGGGTCGGTCCCCGGGTCAATGCATAATAAGGCGGATATCCGTGTGTTTTACAGGGGCTCCCCATGAGGAGATTGAGACAAGCCTGACTGCCTAGGTGGCAGGGGCGGTCGTGGGCTAGCGCCTGACAAAGATAGGACGCGGCTCAAGGTGAGATGTCGGGTCTGGGCCTCAGAGGCGAATGTCATCGTGTAGGGGAGTCGAGGCCGGCCTCGAGAGTGTGACTCCCGGGCTAGGGTTCGACTCACTTGAGTCATCGGTCAGAGCGATCGGTGGCTAGCTCGGGGCGAGCGATAGTCATGCAGTTCCGTGTCGATCATAGGTGCGGCATCGTGTCACGTGTGTGGCCATTGTGGGTTGTCACGCACGGGCGGACCCGAGATGCGGGTGTGTTCACCGTTATCATAACGCCTTACATGCGACGGGGGTGGACATGGGTGTGATGGCTAGACGCCGCGTGAGGGGAGTATGGTCATACCCTCGGGGTGTGCAAACCGATCTGCAAGCCACCCATGCACGCAGTTTGCTCCTCGCGTCCTCAACCCTTGCTGGATGCCTGCGGAGGAACTCTGAGGGTGCAGTAGTTAGGTCGCGCATTATTCTGTTGATGTGTCTCTGTGTGTTCTTGCATATGCCCCTTGAGCTTCTAAGGGGTGGAATTTATAAGGAATTTGAAGGGGCAAGGGGAGGGTTTAGGCGGACCAAGTTGGGGGTCCAACTTGGTCTGGGTAAACCCATAAAACATATTTTTTTATTTATATTTTTTTGTTACGGAGTGGAGGAGGGAGGGTTTAGGCGGACCAGGATTGGGCTGGTCCGCCTAAACCCTCCACAAAGGTTTTTTTTTTTGGTTAAAAATCTCCTTTTTTTTGGAATGGGTTTGGGGGGACCAGCCTGGGGGGCTGGCTGGTCCGCCTAAACCCCATGGGGGTTGGGGCGACCGGGGCTGGGGGCTAGGTTTTTTGGCAAAAAAACTTTTTTTATTACACTAGTGGTTTAGGTGGACTAGCCTTGGGGGTGAGGTTGGTCCGCCTAAACCCCTCCCCCCAGGGGGTTTAGGCGGACCAGCCTGGACCCAGGGGGGGTTTAGGCGGACTGGATAGGGGGAGAGAGAGAGGGCGGCCCCACCCCTATAAAATATGGATTTTGTTATTTGTTAGCCCCACTTTGACTTAACTTGAACGCAAGAAGATAAAGGATACGGGCTTGGACTGGTTGGCTGGCCACTTGCACGCGTAGATCGAGGGGATTGACTTGTGTGACTTCACGTGATCCCGGGGCTTCGTCTTCGTGAACCTTCCGTGCACGGGTACGTCAATTGATCCTTGCCGAGACTGGGAGTGACTGGGACTGGGAAAACGGCCGTTGGGGCCACTGGGATGGGAGGAGGGTGCGCTCCCCCAAGGGAGTTTACCCTCACCGGGGAGGGGTAGCCGCGCCCGGGGTGAACTCCCCCGGGCGAGTCACGGCCCCGAGGGATGGCCCTCAGGGGTCTTCTTCTATTGTCTTGGGGGTGTCCTTTGAAGGACAAAGGGTCCTGGGATGTTGGGATTAGCCCATGGGGGCTTGTTGTTGTGAAGTCGTAGTTTCCGCTCGCAAGGTGTTCGGGTAATTGCCCGACACACCCCGGATTGTCAAACGGCCTGGATAACTGGCTGAGGGGCCTTGGAATGGGCCTTGGAATGAGGATATGAGCTCGTGGGAGCTGAGAGGAGGCACCTTGGGCACTTGGGCTCGGCCTCAAGGCGTGTGCCACTTTGCACGGCTAGTCGGCAGGGTAGCCTCAGGTTGGCCCGAGAGCTAAAGATAAGCGGCTCATCGCCACGTGTCTGCGGGTCGGGAGCGGTCTCGACTTACTGGAGGGTTGTTGTAGGACCCGACTGGTGTGCTGGAGCTATGGGTTGACCCACGGTTTGTTGTACAAGGGCTATAACAAACGCGCCCACAAGGTGTTCGGGGAAATGCCCGACACCCGTGTGTGAGCCGTATACACATGCCGCGGGCCTCCGAAGCCTATGGTTGACTTAGTTAAGTATCCCTTTGACCTTGGAGGGTTGGAAGAAGGCTTCTTGGGCATGGGCCCCGGCCTTGTTACTGGGTGTCGCGTGGCATGGCCTGTAGTCCGGGCGCCCCCGGGTTGCCTCAGGTGGCCGTGTAGAATGCGGGAAAAACCCGCCACCGAGTGATCGGGGGTAGTCCCGACCAATTGTTGATGTCGCCGTATGTCACGGCTAGCTGGTTGGGACCCTTGGTAGGGCCGACAAGTTGTAGGAGAGGCTGGGTAGTCCGTGCCTTAAAGGTGTTCGGGGAAATTCCCGAACCCTTATTCTTTAATATTTTACCGAGGAAATTATCCGGGTACAATATTGCCATAAGAGTGTCGAAGCAAGAACACCACTGCCTCACGACAGTGATGTCCAAAGAAGCTGTTTCAAGAGTTATGCACCGATGCAACAAAGAACAGCCACGACGCAGTAATGCCCACAGAAGCGACTTCCAAAGCCCTGCCTCGACGCAACAGAATATTACCTCGATGCATCAAGTTCAAATCTGGTTTGCAAAACAATATCACCTTGATGCAGCCTAGCTTCAAGAAGCATTCCTGAAGCATTGTCCTTATTGGTGCACCGACGCAAATTGAAAGCTGCCTCAACGCACCTGTCGAACGACAGTCGTCAAAGCCTTATGTTCAAAAGAATCCACTTTCACTGTCACGTCGAAGAATCAAGAGTAGTGCCTTGATGCACTAAGTCCAGGATCTGCACTTAATCATCCTACGTCGATGCACCAAGGAACTGCATCGACGCACCAAGTCCAGTGCCAGAACTCGAAGCATTCTGTCAAAAGGCTCTTCATCAACACCACGTCGACGCATCAAGGATATCGCATCGAAGCATTAAAGCCTATACAGCAGAGAAAGCTTCCTCCGTGAAAGATGCATCGACCTATCTTCCAATTGCATCGATGCATCAGGCCAAATCAGAACATGTTGAGAATATTGCTTGCTAAAGGATGCCTCGACCTCATCTGCTCAACAGGTCGATGCATCAGAAGATCTCAGTCCATCCAGTGAAGCACGTGACTGACTTAACGAATTCAAGTGCCTTCGAACTCAATTATTGGTACGTGATTTGAAGACACCTGGCACCATTCCAGAAAGGAATATTCTCTAGGACATGTGGTCCAATGGTATTTTTAGTTTGGAGATAAAGTTATTTCAGAAAAGGGGCTATTTTCTGCCTATTTAACAGAGCCCTCTTCGTTAGAAGAAAGAAGCAGCGATAGAAAGAATTCCATGGGCTATCTGAGAGTTGTTGGGTAGATCAGTTCGAAGAGGAATGTGAGTGAGAGTCTTGAGAAGAAAAAGAAGAAGAAAGAGAGCAAGATCGAGAGCCCAGATCTGCAGCCCAGTTCAAGTGAGAGATATATTAGAGTGCGGTTGAGCTTATAATTGAAGATCTGGTAGTGTCTTGACTCGTGGATCAAATCCAGAGTCAATCTGCTCCTCGGAGCTACATTTTGGTTATGTTTCTATTTTTTCATTTTTGTTTGATTTTTCCACTTCCTTTGTGTTCTTCCGATACCCTGTTCAGGGTTCGGGTCCCCTCTGTGGTTTCAGAGGAAGGGAGGTGTTCCTCCGGTTGTCCCCTCTATGGTTTCAGAGGAAGGGAGGTGTTCCTCCGGGAGGCATGTTCCTCTGGTCACTACTGAGGTAGTGGGTTCTGATCTAGTGTGGTGCTAGATTAGAGTTTGAGGGATTTGTCTCCCTCTAGATCAAGCTGTTAGCCAGCGTTTGTTTGCAGACTGAGTCTGCGTTCTTGCTGTTGCAAGGGGAAGCCACACTCTGATTTGAGTGTGGGGTGGACGTAGATCTGGGAGGCAGATCGAACCACCTAAAAATCCTGCGTGTTCTGTGGTTTGAACTTGTGTGTCTGCTCTTTATCCTCTAACCCCTTCACATGTTCGAGTGTGAGTTGAGTCTGCACTGTGATTCCATCATTGGCTAAGTGATTGATGGTTGTTCAGGTCGATGTGTGATCAGGTTCTGCACTCCACTCTCATTGTGTGCTAAGTGTTCGAGAGCTACTTTGTGTGAGCTAATATTCATTTCTGTTCTGATTTGAACTGACTAGCTAGTGCTCGATAACTGCTCTATTTGAATGAATGCTTAATTGATTCTGTTGGATTACTTTTGTTGTAATTGACTATTCCGAGTTTGACTAGCTCTGGCACACTGCCAGGTATTTGATATTGGCCCTATTTGAATCTTTAACTGTTGGCGTTTCAATGGGGTGTTCAAGAGCTACTCTACATAGAGTGAGCTCGGAGCTCGTGTCATTGTTCACACCTTGATTGTGCTGTAAGTCTTTAGCTTTGTCTAGTATAAAGCGATCCGAAGTGTCAGCTTCTGTTCTGGTTGATCCGAATGTGTTTTATGAGCATGAGAATTTAATTGATCCATATTTTTATAAAAAGATCTATTCACCCCCCCTCTAGATCTCATCCTTAACATTTCCAAGACTGTAAATCTTTCTTTCAATGTTTCATTTTCATTTTTGTAACTTTCAATTTCTTTCTCTAGGGAAGGAGCCATAGATTTTTCTTTCTCGAGATTGAGCAACCTGTCAGACATGGCAGTGTTCAGCTCCTTTAGTTTTTCATATTCATTTATTAGCTCTTCATTCTGAACTAGTTCATTTACAGAATTTTGATAATTATTTGTTGAATTCAATTTTTCTTCTAGTTCAGACATTCTTGCTAACAGATTTTTATTTTCATCCCTTAAGGAACCAATTAGTTCCTTGTTTATTTCTTCATCAAGCAAACACATATCATATGATTGTTTCAATTTCAAACAATTTTCGCATGAGGAATTTGAATCATTTTTCTCAACTTTCTTTTTCAACTTTTTATTTTCAGTTTTCATTTTCTTATATCTATCTAATAGCTCTTCATACAAATTCATCAACTCATCAAACGACAGTTCTTCAAACCCAGAGCTTACTTGAGAAGATGAATCATCCAATTGATCAATGTTGTGATCAGCTCTATCAGCCATCAAACATTTGTCCTCCTGTTGATCATGGATGGCCATCAACTTATCCAATATCTCCTTTCCGGACTTGCAGTTAGAGACATAAGAAAACACATTAGTATCAACTGCTGATTTCATTATTCTTAGTGCTCTTACATTATCAGCGTTTTTGAACTTTTGGACAACAGTCCAGTTAGACTTGTCCTTAGGCAATTCGTATGGTCCATATGAAATTAAAATCCATAAATTAGAATCAATAGAGAGTCCACAAACTAGCTCTTCTTCCTCTTCACTTGAAGTCCTTTCTTCCTCTTCACTCCAAGTTGTAACCATGGCCTTTTGTTTCTTTTCTTTGGCCTTGGAATTCTTCTTTAACAATTCTGGACATTCATCTCGTAGATGTCCAGGCTTCCTGCAATAATAACAAGTGACTCTGTAAGTCTTTTGTGCATTTCAGGTTTGTCACGTGGCTCTCTATTTACATGATGGCTTTTCCTATTCTTTCTATGCATACCTCTCATTCTTAAAAGCCTTTTAAAATTCCTGGTGAGAAAAGCTTGTTCATTTGGTGACAATTCACTTGATCTCTCACTACTTTCTCCACTACTATTAGAACCCTTAAGAGCTACTGTTTTGATTTTCTTATTGTTCTCTTCAGTTTTCATGAAATTTATTTCATAGGTCATCAGTGACCCAATCAGTTCGTCTACTTTCATAGTAGATAGATCCTTAGAATCCTCAATTATAGTGGCTTTGGTATGCCACTCAGGGGGAAGTGATCTTAAGATCTTTTTGACCAGCTCACTGTCAGAATAGTTTTTACCAAGTGAATTCAAACCATTGATTATTCTAGAAAACCTAGCATACATTTCAGAAATAGATTCACTAGGATCCATTCTAAACAATTCATATTCTGAAACAAGCAGATTGGCTTTTGTGGCTCTTACCTGAGCTGTTCCCTCATAAATTACCTCCAACCGGTCCCACATCTCTTTAGCTGATTTGCATGTAGAGACCCTTGAAAATTCTTCAGGATGGACAGTGCATTGCATTGCATTGAGGGTGCTCCAGTTGACTGTAGCCTGGCGGATCTGCTCTCTTGTCCAGACATCTTCATTCTCTGAGAGAGTATACGGTCCTTTCTCAATAACTCTTCACATCTCATAGCTTTGGGCTCACATGAAGACCTGCATTCGGTTCTTCCAATAAGGATAGTTATTGCCAGTGAAGAACGGCGGTCTACTAATCGAATAACCTTCTGCTTGAAAACTACGAGATTGCACCTCATTAGATCTCCCATGGTCGTTGGATCACATGTTGGGGAACCTTGCCCTGATACCAACTGTTAGGTGCAAGGCCGGGATCTAGAAGGGGGGGTGAATAGATCCCCTTTCACAATTTATGCTCGAATTAAAAATTCAAACCAAATCAAATTAAACTACGCTCAATTTAATAACTCACACTCTATTTAGAACTGCTCTCGAACACTTAAGAGTGTCAAGGCAAATGCAATGCAGAATGAATGCGAGAGATGGGAGCCTAAGCATACATCTAGTGTAAAACTAATCGCACAAGCAAGCCATAGACCACAGGGATTTTTAGGTGGTTCAACCAGACACCCAGTCTGCCTACATCCACCCCCCACTCAACTTGAGTGAGGATTTCACTGACTCACAGTTTGAAAAATGCTGATCCACAACTTCGGGGAACAAATCCCTACAACCGCTGATCCACAGCTTCGGAGAACCAATCCCAAACCGCTGAGCAACACAGCTCGCTACCAAGAGGAACAAATCCTCTTACACCGCTGAGCCTCACAGCTTAATCGAAGTAACAAGGAAAGATGAAGAACAAAACAAAGAAAAAAAAAGACGAAAACGGAAAAATAATGTAGCTCTCAGAGAGCAAGGTGGCTTGGATCTGATCCAGAGGCCAACACTCGATCAACTCTTCAATGTAGCTCCAGCTACAATTCTCAATCTGGGCTTTCTATCTCTCTTTCTCATTTTCTTCTTCTTCTTCTCGCAGGCTCTCTCTCACATAACTTCTTCTTTCTCTTCTCACAGACTCTCTCTCACATAACTTCTTCTATAGCCTCTTTTCTTTTCTTCTCATGACAGCCCTTCACAGCAGTCCTCACTGCACTCTTCACTATTCTCCTCACTGTTCGCAGCAGCCTCTCTTCGGAGGAAGAAGACAATATATAAAGAGTAGAATATTTGATTTTCTAAAATAATCTTATCCATCTTGAAATTTTTCTGTTGGTCCACGTGTTAAGAATCTTCTGAAAGGATGCCACGTGACCTAGGATCACATGCCAGAACACTGGCCTTCGAGGTGGGCGTGTGGCAGACACAAGTCTTCTGGAATTCAGCCTATCGAGCTATTTGTCAGACATAATAGGCATTTTACACCACTATCGCACATATGTCAGCCATATACACCTATTTGTCACCTTTAGGTTCAATAGCCATCACCTTAGCTGCTTTTCCCTTTTACCTTAGACGTCGCCTTTATCCATTTGTCACCCTTGTGTTTATATTTTACACCGCTAAGGCTCATTTATCACCCTTATGTGACATTTGTCAATCTTGTTCATCATTCTTCACCAGTATCAGTCCTTGGTCATTTTTGTAAACTATTTGTCACTCTTATGATTGGTGAAGAGGCGGAATCTCGCGCTGAGTCCTGAGCGGGCTGTGGATCACCAGAAGATGAATCTGCAAGAGAAGGGAAGGGCCCAGGGGATCTCCCTGGGGGAAAACCCTCCGATGGCTAAGTCAGTAGAGCGATGGTGGAAGCGATAATGAGGGGAGGAGAGAGCTGATGCGCGAGAATCCTCTCCACCAAGGGTGAAGCGAATCGTGCCCAGGAGCTTAGGGTATGTGAAGGGCTAGTTCATCTTACCATCTTCCGGAGGGTCTCCCTTACTTAAATAGTGCATCACCTTTTAAGAGTCCGGTGAGCTGAGGGCTTCCCGGCGGGAGTTACGTCTTCATCGGGGGCTTTCATGGCCGGATCGTGGGGGCGTTATCCCCTTTGAGTTCGGCAGCTCCCATGACTCTCCCGCTACCGGAGGACTCTGAACGGCCGCACCTGCAGGTAAACAAGCGGTCTCACCGAGCTATGGGGATGCTAGCTCGTGTCCGAGCGATAGGCATGGCCCGGCGAAGGTGGGGTCGGATAGGTCGACTGGAGCCTCTTTCTCTCGGTCGGAGAGTGGGCTTTAGACCGGACCTTCCATCCGATCTGACCGTTGTCTCGGGCCCTCCGAGCCTAGAAGGCCGCCGGGGAGAGTTGGTTCCTCGAGTCTTTATTTATTGGGCTTTTCTCCCAAAGTGGGCCCTGTGGGCTATCACTTGTGTGGGGCTCGCCCGGTTGGACCTTGTAGGCCTTGTTGGGCCGCCTTGGTGGTGGGCTACGGAAATCCCCCTCTCCACTTGTCCCCCTCCTACTCCCGAGCCAAACGAGGCTCGGATGAGTAGTTTTTCGAGGCTTTGGACCGGCGTGGCTCAGGTGGGTGGAATTCCGTTGGCGTTATGTAGCCGCTTATAGCGGTTGTCGAGGCCCGTAATGATGATCCTGACGGATTTGAAACGAAGGGGCCCCCCTTTTTCTCGGAGCACGGAACGGCACGCCACCACCCTCAGGGGTTTATAGGGGGCGCTGTTCATCGTTCTAGGCTTCCAGGGTTTTAGGCTTTCCTTGCTTCTTGATGCGCTGTGAGAGCACAGCGGAGACGCGGAGCCTTGCGGCGGCGTTTGAAGAGTTGGCGAGGATAACCGCGGAGGCGGTTCGGCAGCTTCCTTCTCCCCCGGAGTCTTCAAGCTCGTACGAGGGGTCTTCTGCCCGTGAGGCGCGATCCCATCCCCAACTGTAGCGAGTTGGGAGAAGCGGAGGTGCGGAGGCTGGAGCATCGTTTCCGTCTGCCTCTCCGCTATAGCTTTGCTGCCGCCACTCCGTACGAGACGAGTCTGGACGACCGCAATGGGCACATTTGCACCTTCCTCTTGGCCTGGAAGAGTGGATTTCGGCTTCCTTTCGATCCTTTCGTGCTGCAGTTGCTCACTTTTTTCCGGTTGGCGCCTATCCAGTTGGTGGCCAACTCCTATCTTCTTCTTTCGACGTTCGGGATTTTGTGCCACCAGCGCGGCATCTTCCCGTCTCTGGACCTTTTCCACTTCTTCTTTGAGCTGAAGGCGCATCCATCGGCGGGAAAAGGTTTTTACTTCATCCAGGCGCGGAGGAATAGGAGCTGCATCTCGCTTGCGGCGAAGGACTCCTCGCACAAGGGGTGGAAGACTCAGTTCTTCTGGGTGAAGGCGATGGCGACGGACGAGATCTGGAGATGCCGGACCTCGCCCAATTTTCATCCGAATCTGCCCCCTCGCAAGGAGGAGTTTCCTCCCCACGTGGAGCAGCAGGCTGCCCGTCTGTTGGAGAATCGCCAATCGACCAAGGAGCTGGTGACACCGGAGAACATCGAACGGTGTCTTCTCCCGCGGTTGACGGCGTCAGGTACGGTTCTTTGAGGTTCTTCTTCTGGGGTGGTAACCCCTTTTTTTTTTCTCCAGACCGGGGCTTCTTCTTGTTGCAGACGTGAGGCGGGAGCCTCTGGAGGAGGCGGCCGAGGTCATCGATCTGGGAGAGGACTCGGCAGCCGACGAGCCTGATGTCTCGGTGGGTCGCGCTTATGCCCGAGATAAGGGCAAGGGGGCGGCCCCCGAGGGGACTTCTCGGTCGACCGGCCTGAAGCGCAAGGATCCCCTGGTGGGGAAACTGCGGGAGGCCGCGAAGGCCAGGAAGAGGGCCAGGAAAGCCGGTCTTCCTACCGCCGTCGGGGGCGACTCTGGCTCGGCGGCGCTCCCCTCTCGGGGGCAGGATGGGGCCGACCCTTCTGGGCTGGCTCTCCCATCTGCCGAGCGAGAGGGGGCCGAGGAGACCAGGGGCCCCGCAGAGGGAGGTGATGGGTCGGCTCTCCCCTCTGTGGGGACAGAGGGGGCCGATGCCGACGTGGCCGGCGCTGGGACCGAGAGCTCGGTCGGTGCAGATGGGGGTGTGTCGCAACCCCAAGTGCCGGCAGTTTCTGGTGCCGTTGATCCCGCGGCGCCGGTCGAGGGTGGGGGTTCGCCCGGGGAGGCGTTGCAACCCCAACCGACCGTGGTGCGCGGGGCGGTTAGTTCTGCTGCCACAACAGGGCCTTCTGACGGGGCGCCCAGGGTGGAGCGGTCCCCTTTGCCGGAAGCTCTGGTCAGGCTTGGTGTCTCGGGTGATCTGTACCGGATCTGCCGGTCGATCGCCGATAGGACGAGGGGCGGAGAAAAGCGCAGCACTCCTGCCGGGGTCCTTGACATCCTGATGGAGGGCGGCCTTGTTATAGCTCGGACAGCGGCCGTGATGGCAGAGGCGCACGCCCGGACGGAGGCGGAGTGGTCGACGCTCGCCTGGACCCTCGGTGGATGCGAGAGGAAACTAGCTCGGCTCGAGGGGGAGCACGAGGGGCTCCGGCGGGAGTTCCTTGCTCTCAGGGAGTTGGCGCGGTCGAGCCGTCGGGAGGCCGAGGTACTGGCCGAGCAGCTGACAAGGGCCCGAGAATCGCTCGAGTGGAAGAGCAAGCGTCTAGAAGACGAGCGTCAACGCCACGTCGAGCTGGACGGCCTCTAGGAGCGTGAGCGTGCCGAGCTGCAGGATCGAGCGGAGGACGCGGAGCGCCTTCGTGCTGAGGCCGAGGCGGACCGAGCCCGGGCGGAGGGTCGGATGACCGAGACCGAGCGGAGGATGACCGAGCTGGAGGAGCGTCTGGCGAGGGCGGAAGAGCGTGCGGCCGAGGCGGAGCGGGCTCGGGACGGGCAGGTCGAGGCGGAGGTGATCGAGCGCTATAAAGGCTCGGAAGCTTACTCGGCCGACCTGATTGCAGCCGCCCTACCCTACTACGAGGTAGCTCTCCGCCGGGCTGCTCGAAAGGGGTTCAAGCAGGGCTATCGCCGAGCGATGAACTATGCTAATGAGCACCTGGCCGGAGGTGACTTTCCTTACGGCCAGCGTTATGACTCGGACGAGTGAGATTCCAGCTCCTCATCTTCGGCCGGGGAAGAACCGGGGGAATCGCCTTCAGCGGGGTCACCGGCTCCGGAGGCCTCGGGAGGGCTCGCGACCGGGACAGTTCTCGCACAGGCGAGGTCAGTGTCTGGGCCGGCCGTCGCCGAGGGTACCGGGGGTGACGCGTCCCCTACTGCGGTTCCCGAGCTTCAAAGTGGGCCCGAGGCCTGATGTAACTTTATTTTGCCCCTTCCCCTTTTTGTCCGTCTTCCTCGTTGTAAGAGGCTTTTATGGAAGGCAATAAATAACTTACTTTATTTGATCGCTATCTTTGCTGTGATTTGGTTGGCGTATCGTGGCAGTTGGAAAGTGCCGATATTTTTTGCGCCGTTTTCGCATGTCGATTCGGGAGACTTCTGGCGGGCGTCCTTCCGTATTACCATGCTTTGAAAGGCGAGGTGCTTCGCGAATCCCGCTAGGGCGGGGGGCAGGGATTTCAAGGTGACCTTCCAGGGAGGTCCTGTAGCGTGTTTTCGAGGGGGGAGTCTTTTAAGGCGCGTGGCCTCCCTTGGCCTATAAAAAGGACCGAAGGGCGCTCCTTCTCTATTAACACTTAGGACTTTCGCCGGCGGTCTGCTCTTATTCCCTCGTCTTCGCTTTGCGTTGCGCCACCGTGATCGGAACATGGAGGACCCTTCAGAAGGTGATGCTGCAGATGATGGGGAGCGGTCGGTTCCAGATGTCCTGGAATATCGGTCGGGTCCCACGGTCGCCGCGCGTGCATGAGGCGGGTCCGACGGTCGCCGCGCGGATCGGGAGAGGGCTTCGACGTGCGGGGGCACGCCGTTTTCCTCCTCTTGGCTCCGGTGAGGCTTCCGGGCGGATGCTAAGATGGAGGGCGGATGGGGGAGTTAGGGATGCCGGCCGCCACTCCCCTCCGTGGGAGGGGAGGAGGCGGCTCCAGTCCCTTCCTTACCCCCGTGCGCTGCCTCTTTCTCTCTCTTTTGTTCTTCATTTCTTTCACTCTTCGGGGGCTGCTTGCTTTCTGTTTGCCTCCAAAGAGTTGGCAGTTTGGAAGAAAGGGGACCTTCACGGCGTGCCCTTTTTCCAGGTTGTTGCCAACTTGGAAGGTAGCCTTCCTTGCGTGAAAGGTGGCCTTCTCCTTGCCGTCCCTCTGTCACCTTTGTCACGGACCACCCGAGCCAACTGGGTCGACCATCTCTTGTCCGAGCCAGTTTCTACGCGAGGCAGAGTCAGTGGCTGGATGCGAGAAGGTCAAGACCGGGTCGACCGGGCGATGGCCGTTTGCTGCGGTGCCAGATGGATTTTCGCTTTTTGTTATGTAATGTATTGGCAGTTGCCTTTCTGATGTACCAACAGTTATCTTGAATGAATGCGAAAGATAAGGAGGTTTATTTTACCCAATTTGTTGATACAGTATTCAGAAATAAAATCTGCGTAGTGTGGTTGCGTTCCATGTCCGGGGAATGGATTCCCCTTCCATTGTGGCTAACCTGTACGCACCTTTCCCGAGCATCTCGATCACTCGGTAGGGGCCTTCCCAGTTGGGGGATAGCTTGCCCGCCGCCTCTAGTGGTCGAGAGGCTTCTGCCTTCCTGAGGATGAAGTCCCCTGGTCGGAATTGTCTGCCTCGGACCCTGGCATTGTAGTATCGAGTGAGGCAGCACTGGTATTCCGTAGCTCGGACGTTCGCGATCTCTCGGAGTTCGTCTGCCAGGTCGAGGTTCTCGAGCAGCTTCTGCTCGTTTGCCTCGGGCACAAAGCTGATCACTCGGAGAGACGGATTGGCGATTTCCAATGGAACGACGGCTTCTGTGCCATATACCAGTTGAAAAGGGGTCTCACCGGTTGCCGTTCTGGGGGTCGTTCGGTGCGACCATAGTACGCTAGGCAGTTCCTCGAGCCAGCTACCCTTAGCCTTGCCGAGTCTGGTTTTTATGCCTTTCAAGATTGTCTTGTTGGCATTTTCAACCAGCCCGTTGGCCTGAGGGTGGGCGACCGAAGTGAAGTGGTTGCGGATATTTAGGTCGGCGCATCTATCTCGGAAGTATTGAGAGTCGAATTGTCGCCCGTTATCGCTCACTATCACTCGGGGGACGCCGAAGCGACAAATGATCGATTTCCATACGAAACCCCAGACGACTGTCTCGGTGATCCTCGCTGTTGCTTCAGCCTCGATCCACTTGGTGAAGTAGTCGATGGCGACGATGATGAACTTCTTCTGGGATTGAGCCGTTGGGAATGGCCCAAGGATGTCGATCCCCCACCGAGCGAAAGGGTAGGGCTCGGTAAGGGTGACAAGTTCCGTGGCCGGCTGGTGGACCAAATGGTCGAACCGCTGGCAACGGTCGCAATGTTGTACGTAAGCCGTGCAGTCACGCTGGAGGGTCGGCCACCAGTATCCTTGCCTTAGCAGGATTCTGGCCAGCGACCGACCTCCTGAATGTGCTCCGCACAGGCCTTGATGAATCTCCTCAATAGCTTGGCTCGCTTCGTCGGGGCCGAGGCACTTCAGAAGGGGCCCGGAGAACGATCTTCGGTAGAGGGCGCTGTCAAGGATGACGAAGCGCCGAGCTTGGTACTTCATCCGGCGGGTTTCTCGAGAGTCGGAGGGTTCCTGGGAGTCTCGTAGCCAGGAGAGGTAAGGGGAGCGCTAGTCGTCGGGAGTGGCCGAGTCAACGGTGAGGAGCTCCGAGTCTATGCTCGGGCGCTCTAGCTCTTCAAGGAGGACCGATCGTGTACCTTCCGGGTCTAGGGAGGAGGCCAGTCGGGAGAGGGCATCCGCCCGAGAGTTTTGCTCCCGAGCTATTCGGACTACCTCGAACTCCATGAACTACTCGGCCAGGCTCCGGACCAACTGGAGGTATTTGATCATAGGTGCCTCCCGAGCTTCGTACTCGCCGCTGACCTGGCTTGCGACCAGCTGGGAGTCGGTGTGGATCCTGACTCGCTCAGCCCCCAACCGTCGGGCCATGCAGGCCCCCGAGATAAGGGCCTCGTACTCGGAAGCATTGTTGGACGCCGGGAAGTTGAACTTTAGGGCGTACTGCAACTCTATTCCTTCGGGGGACCTTAGGAGGATCCCTGCGCCGCTACCGACCGAGTTGGACGATCCATCGACGAACAGCTCCCAGGTTGGCCCGGTTGCTGTCGGAGGCCTGTCCTCGACCGGAATGGTGCTCTCGGCGATGAAGTCGACGAGCGCTTGCCCCTTGATAGCTGATCGTGGCCGATACGAGATGTCGTATGCCCCGAGCATGATGGCCCATTTGACGAGTCGCCCCGAGGCCTCGGGGTGGGCCAGAATCTTCTTCAGTGGCTCGCCGGTTAGCATGGTGATGGGATGCCCCTGGAAGTAGGGTCGGAGGCGCTTTGCGGAGGTAACCAATGCTAGCACGAGTTTCTCGGTTGCGGGGTACCTCCGCTCGGCCTCGCCGAGCACCTTGCTGGTGTAGTAGACCGGCCTCTCCACTCCCGAGTCATTCCTGACTAGGACCGAGCTGACCGTTGATGGCGTCGCCGAGAGATAGAGCAGCAAAACCTCGCCTACAACGGGCTTGGAGAGCACCGGGGGTGAAGCTAGGAGCTCTTTGAGCTCGGCGAACGCTGTCTGGCATTCCCCGTCCCATACGAACGTAGCAGACGCTATTTTAGGCCCCCTCATTAGCTTGAAGAAGGGAAAGCATCGTTCGGCCGCACGGGACAGGAAACGACTGAGAGCGGCAACACGCCCCGTCAGACGCTGGACGTCTTTGATGCACGTGGGCGGGCGCATGTCCAGGATGGCCTGGACCTTGTCAGGGTTTGCTTCGATCCCCCGCTGAGTGACCAGGAAACCCAGGAACTTCCCGGATCTTACTCCAAAGGCACACTTGGCGGGGTTGAGCTTCATGCTGTACTTCATGAGGGTGCCGAAAGTCTCGGCCAGGTCGGTGAGGTGGTCTTGGACCCTTGGGGTCTTGACAAGCATGTCGTCGATGTAGGCCTCGACGTTCCGACCTAACTGTCCCTCGAACATATGGTTGACCAGTCGCTGGTATGTGGCTCCAGCATTCTTCAATCCGAAAGGCATCCGGGTGTAGCAGTACACGCCGTAGTCGGTGATGAAGGCGATCTTCTCGACATCTTCAGGGCTCATTCGGATCTGATGATAACCCGAATAGGCATCCAGGAAACTGAGTATCTCGTTGCCCGAGGTTGAGTCAACCAGTTGGTCGATGCTCGGCAGCGGATAGCAGTCCTTGGGGGTGGCCTTGTTCAGATCGGTGAAGTCTACGCACATTCGCCACTTGCCGGTGGTCTTCGGCACCAGGACGACGTTGGCTAGCCACGTTGGGTACAGGACCGGTCTGAAAAGACCAGTCTCTTGTCCCTTGGTGACCTGCGCCTTGATGATCGCCTGTTTCTCGGGCGCATTCTTCCTCCTCCGCTGCTGTACGGGCCTCACGGTGGCGTCGAGGTTAAGCTTGTGCATCACAGTTTCCTCTGGTATACCAGGGAGTTGATCGTCGGACCAAGCGAAGACCCGGACGTACCCAGAAAGAAACTCTTTGTATTGCTGTTGTTCCTTCGGTGGTAGGTCGGAACCGATCCTCACTCCAAGGGCCGGGTCGTCGTTCAGGAATACCGTTAATAATTCGCCACCGGGCTCGGCGGTTACGGTTTTTCCTTCGACTCCCCTGGGGCCCTTATCCTTCCCGTCCGGCCTTGAGGCTTCCACCGAGATATTGTAGCACCTTCTAGCCGTGGCCTGGTTACCTCGGACTTCCCCCAACCCATTTTTGGTGGGAAACTTCATTTTTTGGTGATAGGTAGATGGTACGGCCTTTATTCGGCTGAGAATTTTTCGGCCGAAAATGGCGTTGTACGCTATCATACCTTTAATCACTATGAAGTCCACTATGACCGTAACGGTTTTGGGTGGGGTGCCGATAGTGACCGGCAGGCTTAGGGCTCCCTCGGGGTAGGTGGCCAGGCCATTAAACCCGCACAGGGGTGTTCGGATCAGGCGGAGCTTGGATGGGTCTTCCCCCATCTTGAGGAAACAGTCATAAGATAATACATCGGGGGCGCTCCCATTATCAACCAAAATCCTGTCTACATTACAGTGATTTATCGTGGCCGAGATAACGAGGGCATCGTCATGTGGGGTGCTCAGCCCTTCCAGGTCTTGGTCGGAGAAGACTATGACCTGGGGCTCCATTGGCAGGCCTTTGGGGGGCTCTAGGGCTCGGCTGGCCCGCTCGGCATGACGTTTCCTTCCTCGGCTGGTGTCGCCTCCCGATGCCGCTCCGCCGGAGATGACGTTGATGTGGACCCCTCGGGGGGCGTTGTCGATCTCCTCTGCGGCGTCTCGATCTTCTTTGTGCCCGGTTGTGAACCGGGCTAGATGCCCCAGACGGATGAGGCGCTCGATCTCGTCCTGGAGCTGATGGCAATCTCCGGTGTGGTGCCCGTGGTCGCCGTGGAACAGGCAATGCCTGTCCCGCTTGCGGTTCTTTGACCTCATAGGCTCGGGCTGGCGGAGAAGTCCCGAGTCTTTAATGTCTTCATAGATCTCGTAGACTGGTGCGGTCAAAGGGGTATACCGCTCGTACTTTCTCTTGCGCTCTCCTTCTCGATCGCGCTTCTTGCTCGAGCCAGGGTTTGGCTCGGAGGTCCACTTTTTGTCCCCCTCCCAACCCGAGCCGGTTGTGTCTCGGCAGGCGCTGAGTACCTCTTCGCACTCGGCGTGGCGCAATGCCAGAGTCACTAGCTCGGCAAGGGTCGAGGGAGGGTGGAGGACAAGCTCGCGGCGGAGATTCTCGTCCCGGGTGCCCCCGGTCAGTGCGGTTGTGGCTGAGACCACATCCAGGCGGGGGATCCTAAGGGCTTCCGATTTAAATCGGTGGACGTAAGTCCGGAGCCTCTCCCCTTGCGCCTGTTTGAGAGCCAGGAGCCCCGCTACCGACCTTGGGGGGGCGCTACCGGCGAAGCTCTCCTTGAAAATTCGCCCGAACTGCCTGAAGTCTCGGATGGACCCCGGGGCGAGGGCTCGGAACCATGCCTGAGCGCCCTGGACCAGGGTGGCCGCGAAGGCTCGGCATTTGATGGGATCCGGCGTTCCATGCAGGGTCACCAGGGCATCGAAGCTGTCGTAGTGGTCGGCTGGGTCGCCCTGGCCGTCGTAGAGCTTGAAGGTTGGGATGGAGGCTCTAGGAGAGACCTCTGCCTTCAAGATGTACTCGGAGAAAGGGGATTTCTCCTCGTCCTCCGGGAAAGAGGTCTTCTGCAGGGCGCGAAGAGCGCGCTCTTGCTCTGCGAACCGTCTTTCAAAATCTCATAGCCGGAGAGACAGCTCCGGCTGTGGCCGTGCCATGGGGCTGGGGGGGGCGTCATGGCGATCTCCCGGAGCACTGGTGCCCGGGTGTGGCGGCTTCGCCCCCTGCTTCCCTTTCCTCGGCGTGGAGGAAGCCTCTTGCTCCACAGGCGAAGCTTGCGAGGGTCCTCCGACGACGTTGCGGAGGAGCTGTCGGCCGCGGAGGGTGAAGCGGCCTCCGGCGGTGTGCTGCGTTGCACTCCTTCGAGGGGGACTTCCTGACGGGGCGCGGGACCTTGCGTCTCGGGCCGCCTGGGCCCTCATGAGCTCTACGAGGACGTCCATCTTCTCGTTGAGGGCTTGGAAGGCGTTGGCGCCGCCGTCGAGGGGTGCCCCTGTCTCCGCCGGGGGGGGTGGTGGCCTGTTGGCGGGGACGCTGGCGTTGGAGGGGGGGGCTCTGCGAGACCCTAGGGGGGATGCCTCCCGCTGCCACAGCCTTACCTGCCCCGCCGGCGGATCTCCTCCCTGAGCTTTTTCTCACCATCTTGACTCTTCGTGCGTTTCCCACAGACGGCGCCAGATGAAGAGGCGGAATCTCGCGCTGAGTCCTGAGCGGGCTGTGGATCACCAGAAGATGAATCTGCAAGAGAAGGGAAACGTATCAGAGGGCCCAGGGGATCTCCCTGGGGGAAAACCCTCCGATGGCTAAGTCAGTAGAGCGATGGTGGAAGCGATAATGAGGGGAGGAGAGAGCTGATGCGCGAGAATCCTCTCCACCAAGGGTGAAGCGAATCGTGCCCAGGAGCTTAGGGTATGTGAAGGGCTAGTTCATCTTACCATCTTCCGGAGGGTCTCCCTTACTTAAATAGTGCATCGCCTTTTAAGAGTCCGGTGAGCTGAGGGCTTCCCGGCGGGAGTTACGTCTTCATCGGGGGCTTTCATGGCCGGATCGTGGGGGCGTTATCCCCTTTGAGTTCGGCAGCTCCCATGACTCTCCCGCTACCGGAGGACTCTGAACGGCCGCACCTGCAGGTAAACAAGCGGTCTCACCGAGCTACGGGGATGCTAGCTCGTGTCCGAGCGATAGGCATGGCCCGGCGAAGGTGGGGTCGGATAGATCGGCTGGAGCCTCTTTCTCTCGGTCGGAGAGTGGGCTTTAGACCGGACCTTCCATCCGATCTGACCGTTGTCTCGGGCCCTCCGAGCCTAGAAGGCCGCCGGGGAGAGTTGGTTCCTCGAGTCTTTATTTATTGGGCTTTTCTCCCAAAGTGGGCCCTGTGGGCTATCACTTGGGTGGGGCTCGCCCGGTTGGACCTTGTAGGCCTTGTTGGGCCGCCTTGGTGGTGGGCTGCGGAAATCCCCCTCTCCAATTGGTATTGACTGCTTTGACTCCAGGTAAACCTGCGTTGGCTTCGTTGAATTTGACTGGGTCTTCATGACTTGAGTCAACAGAAGTTGAGTTTGACTTGAGTCTTCTTTGACTGATGTTGACTTTGACTAAGTCAACATTGATGGGTCCACTTTGAATATAGTCAACTCTCCTTTTCAAACGAAGTCTTCATGATGTCTTCTTCTTCTCCTTCCAACTTCTCATCCTAACAGGCCATTTATCACCCGTAGTGACCATTTGTCACCAGTAAGAAGCTATTTGTCACTCTTATTCTCAAAGGGCCGTTGCCACTGCTGCTTGTTGAAATTTGCCTTTGGCTACGTCAACGCAGTTGAACGCTGTGCGGACGCAATGTTTTTCAAAGCCTTCAGCGCTATCGCACATATTTCAGCCTTGACAACTTATTATTCACCCTTACTGCTGAGTTTACACCGCTGTGCACCTATTTGTTACCATTAAACCGTAGCTATAGGACTAGCTTTTCTGCCTTGCGGGCTTGAACTGGAGTCGACTCCAAGGCTTCTTGCGTTGACTCTGTCAACGTGAACGTGAAAAGCTTCTTCTTGGCTATTTCTCAACACTATGAACCATCTTCACTTGTATCCACTGTCATTGCTGCACTGCAATCATGAATTTGTTGTAGTTGCACTACTGAATTGTGTTGACTGGTGACGTTCTTGAATTCATTAATTCTTCACTGCCTATCTGCCCAAGTCGACTTGTGGAGTGCTGAAGTCGATTTCTCTTGCACTTGATATTGTGCTGTTATTTTAATCTGTGAACCTGTTCTTCACAAATTTCAAGAGTGTTGAACACATATGTATACTAACATCAAAACATATGACTTCATCAAATATGTAACCAGTGCATCAAAACCAATGCATCAAACCCAACAATTCATGGTAGCTCACAGATCATTGTTGGTCCCAAGCAACTTGCCATGACTCCCAGATGATATAAGGGATTCATAATCCGATTAAAACATTTAAACATCAATTACCATGTGATAATAATCCTTCATCCATACTATGTCTCTGGTAGACTACGGTATGTGTAATAGTCAAACTCTTCTCATTCGATTTGATAGTTCACACTCATCATCATCACACTAGAAACTCCTTTCTAGTTGACCGTATCACCATCGCACTAGAAACTCCTTTCTACTTGAATACATTTTCTTGACTAGGGATTTCCCTGAGTGTAACTTTATGAGGCATTCTCTCTCCATCTAAGTATACTGAGAGAGTGGATAATGCCTTGTTGGCCACTCAGTCACCTTTGTATACTTCACACTACACCCAAGTGTTTGACTATACTAGATCTCTAGCTAAGGTTTATAGAGCAAACATCAAAGCGTATGATTCCACACACAAGTTGCCCTTAGTGTCTCAGGTCTAAGAATCCATTATATCATTGTGACTTGGAGTCTCATGGTTGGCATATAGGTACATTCACACATCTAGGAACTCCATGACGAATCAATTCAGTGAACTCTATTCTTATAATGAGCACATGCACATATATCTTAATGTTTCCACAGTAATGACTATAAGACCAATAACTCTCATCATATGAGAGGATATCATGTGCACTAGTATTTCCAAATCTTTGAGGCCTCATCTCAAAAATCCTATAACTAGGAATATTTTGAATGCATACGTGTAGAGGGTTGATCTTCTTATCATAATCTCATTATGATTCAATTTTCATTGTATGCATTCAAGGACTTCATTACGCCAAACGTTAATACACATACACTAATGAGACATTCTGAAGAAATTGACATATATAATTAATCTGAATGACAATGTAAAAGAAATGATGTCATCACTTCTCAATTGATTAGCTTGTAGTGTATACACTTCTTTCATGGCCGAGGTTCTCCCCATTCCCACATATTTATAGAGTTTCTAGTTTTCCCACGAAAACTCAAAAAAAGTTGTATGAGCTCTATCACACCCATCCTTTAATTAGCTTTCATGCATGTGACCCTCTATGTCGAATATCGTATTAATAATGAGTACCATACATTATTAGAACTCCTTCTCATAGTCTTTTTGAATTAAGTCTTAATTCAAATTTTTTTGAATTAACTCTTAATTCAAATTTTTTTGAATTAACTCTTAATTCAAACTTATCTATCTCATAATTAATTTATTCGTATTCACATGTCAAAGTTCGCACAAGCAACATGCCATAACCCCCAAATGACACATCAGATTTATACTCCTATTGAAGCATTTTAGTTCTCAATTACCATACAACTATAATCATTTATTCACATAATGCCCTTGATCAAATCCGAAATATGGTTATACTATCAAATTCCTCTCATTTGATCAGATAAGTACTGTAGAGGAAGAAAACTGGTACCTAGCCCTCGTACCACACTTTTCTATTTATTTATAGGGGAAGATTGTCCGACACTCGTGGAAGCCTACAAACACCAGGAAGGAAGGGCATCAGAAGGAGCCTCGGGCGTTACCGCAGGGGACAACCCTCCGATGCTTAAGTCAGCACTTGGGAGACGGAGAAGCATGACGGAGGATGAGAGAGAGAGAGAGAGTTGAGGGATGGCGTAGCAAGCCTAGATGGACAGACTGCCTTCCAAGGAGGTTCTCGCCGCGACCAACGGATGCATAGAGAGTGCTCGCTGGGCGGTAAGGGTGCTCGGACAGTAGCCGGAGCTTGGCAGGGATGTTCTCTCCTAACAGCAGGTTGGCTTCTCTTTTCCCATGTTTGGGGTTGAGCGTGTGTTTCTTGGTGGAGATCACTGTGTCCCTCTGCCTGTCTGTCGGAGTCCCATTTATAGGGGGTTGTCTTGGTAGCGAGGCCCAATCCCTTAGCAGGGAAGGGCGTAAGTCGTGGAGTAACGTCTCTCGTGATCGTGAGGAGTTTTCCGTTGAGGGTTCGTTCCTCCGGACGGTTCTCTAGCGAGTCTTACGGCCACGGGGGACGTGCTCGCCCCTATTTGTTACCATTAAACCGTAGCTATAGGACTAGCTTTTCTGCCTTGCGGGCTTGAACTGGAGTCGACTCCAAGGCTTCTTGCGTTGACTCTGTCAACGTGAACGTGAAAAGCTTCTTCTTGGCTATTTCTCAACACTATGAACCATCTTCACTTGTATCCACTGTCATTGCTGCACTACAATCATGAATTTTGTTGTAGCTGCGCTGCTGAATTGTGTTGACTGGTGACGTTCTTGAATTCATTAATTCTTCACTGCCTATCTGCCCAAGTCGACTTGTGGAGTGCTGAAGTCGATTTCTCTTGCACTTGATATTGTGCTGTTATTTTAATCTGTGAACCTGTTCTTCACAAATTTCAAGAGTGTTGAACACATATGTATACTAACATCAAAACATATGACTTCATCAAATATGTAACCAGTGCATCAAAACCAATGCATCAAACCCAACAATTCATGGTAGCTCACAGATCATTGTTGGCCCCAAGCAACTTGCCATGACTCCCAGATGATATAAGGGATTCATAATCCGATTAAAACATTTAATCATCAATTACCATGTGATAATAATCCTTCATCCATACTATGTCTCTGGTAGACTACGGTATGTGTAATAGTCCAACTCTTCTCATTCGATTTGATAGTTCACACTCATCACCGTCACACTAGAAACTCCTTTCTAGTTGACCGTATCACCATCCCACTAGAAACTCCTTTCTACTTGAATACATTTTCTTGACTAGGGATTTCCCTGAGTGTAACTTTATGAGGCATTCTCTCTCCATCTAAGTATACTGAGAGAGTGGATAATGCCTTGTTGGCCACTCAGTCACCTTTGTATACTTCACACTACACCCAAGTGTTTGACTATACTAGATCTCTAGCTAAGGTTTATCGAGCAAACATCAAAGCGTATGATTCCACACACAAGTTGCCCTTAGTGTCTCAGGTCTAAGAATCCATTATATCATTGTGACTTGGAGTCTCATGGTTGGCATATAGGTACATTCACACATCTAGGAACTCCATGACGAATCAATTCAGTGAACTCTATTCTTATAATGAGCACATGCACATATATCTTAATGTTTCCACAGTAATGACTATAAGACCAATAACCCTCATCATATGAGAGGATATCATGTGCACTAGTATTTCCAAATCTTTGAGGCCTCATCTCAAAAATCCTATAACTAGGAATATTTTGAATGCATACGTGTAGAGGGTTGATCTTCTTATCATAATCTCATTATGATTCAATTTTCATTGTATGCATTCAAGGACTTCATTACGCCAAACGTTAATACACATACATTAATGAGACATTCTGAAGAAATTGACATATATAATTAATCTGAATGACAATGTAAAAGAAATGATGTCATCACTTCTCAATTGATTAGCTTGTAGTGTATACACTTCTTTCATGGCCGAGGTTCTCCCCATTCCCACATATTTATAGAGTTTCTAGTTTTCCCACGAAAACTCAAAAAAAGTTGTATGAGCTCTATCACACCCATCCTTTAATTAGCTTTCATGCATGTGACCCTCTATGTCGAATATCGTATTAATAATGAGTACCATACAATATTAGAACTCCTTCTCATAGTCTTTTTGAATTAAGTCTTAATTCAAATTTTTTTGAATTAACTCTTAATTCAAAATTATCTATCTCATAATTAATTTATTCGTATTCACATGTCATAGTTCGCACAAACAACATGCCATAACCCCCAAATGATACAACAGATTTATACTCCTATTGAAGCATTTTAGTTCTCAATTACCATACAACTATAATCATTTATTCACATAATGCCCTTGATCAAATCCGAAATATGGTTATACTATCAAATTCCTCTCATTTGATCGGATAAGTACTGTAGAGGAAGAAAACTGGTACCTAGCCCTCGTACCACACTTTTCTATTTATTTATAGGGGAAGACTGTCCGGCACTCGTGGTCAGAAGGAGCCTCGGGCGTTACCGCAGGGGACAACCCTCCGATGCTTAAGTCAGCACTTGGGAGACGGAGAAGCATGACGGAGGATGAGAGAGAGAGAGAGTTGAGGGATGGCGTAGCAAGCCTAGATGGACGGACTGCCTTCCAAGGAGGTTCTCGCCGCGACCAACGGATGCATAGAGAGTGCTCGCTGGGCGGTAAGGGTGCTCGGACGGCAGCCGGGGCTTGGCAGGGACGTTCTCTCCTAACAGCAGGTTGGCTTCTCTTTTCCCATGTTTGGGGTTGAGCGTGTGTTTCTTGGTGGAGATCACTGTGTCCCTCTGCCTGTCTGTCGGAGTCCCATTTATAGGGGGTTGTCTTGGTAGCGAGGGCCAATCCCTTAGCAGGGAAGGGCGTAAGTCGTGGAGTAACGTCTCTCGTGATCGTGAGGAGTTTTCCGTTGAGGGTTCGTTCCTCCGGACGGTTCTCTAGCGAGTCTTACGGCCCCGGGGGACGTGCTCGCCCCTATTTGTTACCATTAAACCGTAGCTATAGGACTAGCTTTTCTGCCTTGCGGGCTTGAACTGGAGTCGACTCCAAGGCTTCTTGCGTTGACTCTGTCAACGTGAACGTGAAAAGCTTCTTCTTGGCTATTTCTCAACACTATGAACCATCTTCACTTGTATCCACTGTCATTGCTGCACTGCAATCATGAATTTTTTTGTAGCTGCACTGCTGAATTGTGTTGACTGGTGACGTTCTTGAATTCATTAATTCTTCACTGCCTATCTGCCCAAGTCGACTTGTGGAGTGCTGAAGTCGATTTCTCTTGCACTTGATATTGTGCTGTTATTTTAATCTGTGAACCTGTTCTTCACAAATTTCAAGAGTGTTGAACACATATGTATACTAACATCAAAACATATGACTTCATCAAATATGTAACCAGTGCATCAAAACCAATGCATCAAACCCAACAATTCATGGTAGCTCACAGATCATTGTTGGCCCCAAGCAACTTGCCATGACTCCCAGATGATATAAGGGATTCATAATCCGATTAAAACATTTAATCATCAATTACCATGTGATAATAATCCTTCATCCATACTATGTCTCTGGTAGACTACGGTATGTGTAATAGTCAAACTCTTCTCATTCGATTTGATAGTTCACACTCATCACCGTCACACTAGAAACTCCTTTCTAGTTGACCGTATCACCATCCCACTAGAAACTCCTTTCTACTTGAATACATTTTCTTGACTAGGGATTTCCCTGAGTGTAACTTTATGAGGCATTCTCTCTCCATCTAAGTATACTGAGAGAGTGGATAATGCCTTGTTGGCCACTCAGTCACCTTTGTATACTTCACACTACACCCAAGTGTTTGACTATACTAGATCTCTAGCTAAGGTTTATAGAGCAAACATCAAAGCGTATGATTCCACACACAAGTTGCCCTTAGTGTCTCAGGTCTAAGAATCCATTATATCATTGTGACTTGGAGTCTCATGGTTGGCATATAGGTACATTCACACATCTAGGAACTCCATGACGAATCAATTCAGTGAACTCTATTCTTATAATGAGCACATGCACATATAACTTAATGTTTCTATAGTAATGACTATAAGACCAATAACCCTCATCATATGAGAGGATATCATGTGCACTAGTATTTCCAAATCTTTGAGGCCTCATCTCAAAAATCCTATAACTAGGAATATTTTGAATGCATACGTGTAGAGGGTTGATCTTCTTATCATAATCTCATTATGATTCAATTTTCATTGTATGCATTCAAGGACTTCATTACGCCAAACGTTAATACACATACACTAATGAGACATTCTGAAGAAATTGACATATATAATTAATCTGAATGACAATGTAAAAGAAATGATGTCATCACTTCTCAATTGATTAGCTTGTAGTGTATACACTTCTTTCATGGCCGAGGTTCTCCCCATTCCCACATATTTATAGAGTTTCTAGTTTTCCCACGAAAACTCAAAAAAAGTTGTATGAGCTCTATCACACCCATCCTTTAATTAGCTTTCATGCATGTGACCCTCTATGTCGAATATCGTATTAATAATGAGTATCATACAATATTAGAACTCCTTCTCATAGTCTTTTTGAATTAAGTCTTAATTCAAATTTTTTTGAATTAACTCTTAATTCAAAATTATCTATCTCATAATTAATTTATTCGTATTCACATGTCATAGTTCGCACAAGCAACATGCCATAACCCCCAAATGATACAGCAGATTTATACTCCTATTGAAGCATTTTAGTTCTCAATTACCATACAACTATAATCATTTATTCACATAATGCCCTTGATCAAATCCGAAATATGGTTATACTATCAAATTCCTCTCATTTGATCGGATAAGTACTGTAGAGGAAGAAAACTGGTACCTAGCCCTCGTACCACACTTTTCTATTTATTTATAGGGGAAGACTGTCCGGCACTCGTGGTAAGAAGGAGCCTCGGGCGTTACCGCAGGGGACAACCCTCCGATGCTTAAGTCAGCACTTGGGAGACGGAGAAGCATGACGGAGTATGAGAGAGAGAGAGAGAGTTGAGGGATGGCGTAGCAAGCCTAGATGGACGGACTACCTTCCAAGGAGGTTCTCGTCGCGACCAACGGATGCATAGAGAGTGCTCGCTGGGCGGTAAGGGTGCTCGGACGGCAGCCGGAGCTTGGCAGGGACGTTCTCTCCTAACAGCATGTTGGCTTCTCTTTTCCCATGTTTGGGGTTGAGCGTGTGTTTCTTGGTGGAGATCACTGTGTCCCTCTGCCTGTCTGTCGGAGTCCCATTTATAGGGGGTTGTCTTGGTAGCGAGGGCCAATCCGTTAGCAGGGAAGGGCGTAAGTCGTGGAGTAACGTCTCTCGTGATCGTGAGGAGTTTTCCGTTGAGAGTTCGTTCCTCCGGACGGTTCTCTAGCGAGTCTTACGGCCCCGGGGGACGTGCTCGCCCCTATTTGTTACCATTAAACCGTAGCTATAGGACTAGCTTTTCTGCCTTGCGGGCTTGAACTGGAGTGGACTCCAAGGCTTCTTGCGTTGACTCTATCAACGTGAACGTGAAAAGCTTCTTCTTGGCTATTTCTCGACACTATGAACCATCTTCACTTGTATCCACTGTCATTGCTGCACTGCAATCATGAATTTTGTTGTAGCTACACTGCTGAATTGTGTTGACTGGTGACGTTCTTGAATTCATTAATTCTTCACTGCCTATCTGCCCAAGTCGACTTGTGGAGTGCTGAAGTCGATTTCTCTTGCACTTGATATTGTGTTGTTATTTTAATCTGTGAACCTGTTCTTCACAAATTTCAAGAGTGTTGAACACATATGTATACTAACATCAAAACATATGACTTCATCAAATATGTAACCAGTGCATCAAAACCAATGCATCAAACCCAACAATTCATGATAGCTCACAGATCATTGTTGGCCCCAAGCAACTTGCCATGACTCCCAGATGATATAAGGGATTCATAATCCGATTAAAACATTTAATCATCAATTACCATGTGATAATAATCCTTCATCCATACTATGTCTCTGGTAGACTACGGTATGTGTAATAGTCAAACTCTTCTCATTCGATTTGATAGTTCACACTCATCACCGTCACACTAGAAACTCCTTTCTAGTTGACCGTATCACCATCCCACTAGAAACTCCTTTCTACTTGAATACATTTTCTTGACTAGGGATTTCCCTGAGTGTAACTTTATGAGGCATTCTCTCTCCATCTAAGTATACTGAGAGAGTGGATAATGCCTTGTTGGCCACTCAGTCACCTTTGTATACTTCACACTACACCCAAGTGTTTGACTATACTAGATCTCTAGCTAAGGTTTATAGAGCAAACATCAAAGCGTATGATTCCACACACAAGTTGCCCTTAGTGTCTCAGGTCTAAGAATCCATTATATCATTGTGACTTGGAGTCTCATGGTTGGCATATAGGTACATTCACACATCTAGGAACTCCATGACGAATCAATTCAGTGAACTCTATTCTTATAATGAGCACATGCACATATAACTTAATGTTTCTATAGTAATGACTATAAGACCAATAACCCTCATCATATGAGAGGATATCATGTGCACTAGTATTTCCAAATCTTTGAGGCCTCATCTCAAAAATCCTATAACTAGGAATATTTTGAATGCATACGTGTAGAGGGTTGATCTTCTTATCATAATCTCATTATGATTCAATTTTCATTGTATGCATTCAAGGACTTCATTACGCCAAACGTTAATACACATACACTAATGAGACATTCTGAAGAAATTGACATATATAATTAATCTGAATGACAATGTAAAAGAAATGATGTCATCACTTCTCAATTGATTAGCTTGTAGTGTATACACTTCTTTCATGGCCGAGGTTCTCCCCATTCCCACATATTTATAGAGTTTCTAGTTTTCCCACGAAAACTCAAAAAAAGTTGTATGAGCTCTATCACACCCATCCTTTAATTAGCTTTCATGCATGTGACCCTCTATGTCGAATATCGTATTAATAATGAGTATCATACAATATTAGAACTCCTTCTCATAGTCTTTTTGAATTAAGTCTTAATTCAAATTTTTTTGAATTAACTCTTAATTCAAAATTATCTATCTCATAATTAATTTATTCGTATTCACATGTCATAGTTCGCACAAGCAACATGCCATAACCCCCAAATGATACAGCAGATTTATACTCCTATTGAAGCATTTTAGTTCTCAATTACCATACAACTATAATCATTTATTCACATAATGCCCTTGATCAAATCCGAAATATGGTTATACTATCAAATTCCTCTCATTTGATCGGATAAGTACTGTAGAGGAAGAAAACTGGTACCTAGCCCTCGTACCACACTTTTCTATTTATTTATAGGGGAAGACTGTCCGGCACTCGTGGTAAGAAGGAGCCTCGGGCGTTACCGCAGGGGACAACCCTCCGATGCTTAAGTCAGCACTTGGGAGACGGAGAAGCATGACGGAGTATGAGAGAGAGAGAGAGAGTTGAGGGATGGCGTAGCAAGCCTAGATGGACGGACTACCTTCCAAGGAGGTTCTCGTCGCGACCAACGGATGCATAGAGAGTGCTCGCTGGGCGGTAAGGGTGCTCGGACGGCAGCCGGAGCTTGGCAGGGACGTTCTCTCCTAACAGCAGGTTGGCTTCTCTTTTCCCATGTTTGGGGTTGAGCGTGTGTTTCTTGGTGGAGATCACTGTGTCCCTCTGCCTGTCTGTCGGAGTCCCATTTATAGGGGGTTGTCTTGGTAGCGAGGGCCAATCCGTTAGCAGGGAAGGGCGTAAGTCGTGGAGTAACGTCTCTCGTGATCGTGAGGAGTTTTCCGTTGAGAGTTCGTTCCTCCGGACGGTTCTCTAGCGAGTCTTACGGCCCCGGGGGACGTGCTCGCCCCTATTTGTTACCATTAAACCGTAGCTATAGGACTAGCTTTTCTGCCTTGCGGGCTTGAACTGGAGTGGACTCCAAGGCTTCTTGCGTTGACTCTATCAACGTGAACGTGAAAAGCTTCTTCTTGGCTATTTCTCGACACTATGAACCATCTTCACTTGTATCCACTGTCATTGCTGCACTGCAATCATGAATTTTGTTGTAGCTACACTGCTGAATTGTGTTGACTGGTGACGTTCTTGAATTCATTAATTCTTCACTGCCTATCTGCCCAAGTCGACTTGTGGAGTGCTGAAGTCGATTTCTCTTGCACTTGATATTGTGTTGTTATTTTAATCTGTGAACCTGTTCTTCACAAATTTCAAGAGTGTTGAACACATATGTATACTAACATCAAAACATATGACTTCATCAAATATGTAACCAGTGCATCAAAACCAATGCATCAAACCCAACAATTCATGATAGCTCACAGATCATTGTTGGCCCCAAGCAACTTGCCATGACTCCCAGATGATATAAGGGATTCATAATCCGATTAAAACATTTAATCATCAATTACCATGTGATAATAATCCTTCATCCATACTATGTCTCTGGTAGACTACGGTATGTGTAATAGTCAAACTCTTCTCATTCGATTTGATAGTTCACACTCATCACCGTCACACTAGAAACTCCTTTCTAGTTGACCGTATCACCATCCCACTAGAAACTCCTTTCTACTTGAATACATTTTCTTGACTAGGGATTTCCCTGAGTGTAACTTTATGAGGCATTCTCTCTCCATCTAAGTATACTGAGAGAGTGGATAATGCCTTGTTGGCCACTCAGTCACCTTTGTATACTTCACACTACACCCAAGTGTTTGACTATACTAGATCTCTAGCTAAGGTTTATAGAGCAAACATCAAAGCGTATGATTCCACACACAAGTTACCCTTAGTGTCTCAGGTCTAAGAATCCATTATATCATTGTGACTTGGAGTCTCATGGTTGGCATATAGGTACATTCACACATCTAGGAACTCCATGACGAATCAATTCAGTGAACTCTATTCTTATAATGAGCACATGCACATATATCTTAATGTTTCCACAGTAATGACTATAAGACCAATAACCCTCATCATATGAGAGGATATCATGTGCACTAGTATTTCCAAATCTTTGAGGCCTCATCTCAAAAATCCTATAACTAGGAATATTTTGAATGCATACGTGTAGAGGGTTGATCTTCTTATCATAATCTCATTATGATTCAATTTTCATTGTATGCATTCAAGGACTTCATTACGCCAAACGTTAATACACATACACTAATGAGACATTCTGAAGAAATTGACATATATAATTAATCTGAATGACAATGTAAAAGAAATGATGTCATCACTTCTCAATTGATTAGCTTGTAGTGTATACACTTCTTTCATGGCCGAGGTTCTCCCCATTCCCACATATTTATAGAGTTTCTAGTTTTCCCACGAAAACTCAAAAAAAGTTGTATGAGCTCTATCACACCCATCCTTTAATTAGCTTTCATGCATGTGACCCTCTATGTCGAATATCGTATTAATAATGAGTATCATACAATATTAGAACTCCTTCTCATAGTCTTTTTGAATTAAGTCTTAATTCAAATTTTTTTGAATTAACTCTTAATTCAAAATTATCTATCTCATAATTAATTTATTCGTATTCACATGTCATAGTTCGCACAAGCAACATGCCATAACCCCCAAATGATACAGCAGATTTATACTCCTATTGAAGCATTTTAGTTCTCAATTACCATACAACTATAATCATTTATTCACATAATGCCCTTGATCAAATCCGAAATATGGTTATACTATCAAATTCCTCTCATTTGATCGGATAAGTACTGTAGAGGAAGAAAACTGGTACCTAGCCCTCGTACCACACTTTTCTATTTATTTATAGGGGAAGACTGTCCGGCACTCGTGGTAAGAAGGAGCCTCGGGCGTTACCGCAGGGGACAACCCTCCGATGCTTAAGTCAGCACTTGGGAGACGGAGAAGCATGACGGAGTATGAGAGAGAGAGAGAGAGTTGAGGGATGGCGTAGCAAGCCTAGATGGACGGACTACCTTCCAAGGAGGTTCTCGTCGCGACCAACGGATGCATAGAGAGTGCTCGCTGGGCGGTAAGGGTGCTCGGACGGCAGCCGGAGCTTGGCAGGGACGTTCTCTCCTAACAGCAGGTTGGCTTCTCTTTTCCCATGTTTGGGGTTGAGCGTGTGTTTCTTGGTGGAGATCACTGTGTCCCTCTGCCTGTCTGTCGGAGTCCCATTTATAGGGGGTTGTCTTGGTAGCGAGGGCCAATCCCTTAGCAGGGAAGGGCGTAAGTCGTGGAGTAACGTCTCTCGTGATCGTGAGGAGTTTTCCGTTGAGAGTTCGTTCCTCCGGACGGTTCTCTAGCGAGTCTTACGGCCCCGGGGGACGTGCTCGCCCCTATTTGTTACCATTAAACCGTAGCTATAGGACTAGCTTTTCTGCCTTGCGGGCTTGAACTGGAGTGGACTCCAAGGCTTCTTGCGTTGACTCTATCAACGTGAACGTGAAAAGCTTCTTCTTGGCTATTTCTCGACACTATGAACCATCTTCACTTGTATCCACTGTCATTGCTGCACTGCAATCATGAATTTTGTTGTAGCTACACTGCTGAATTGTGTTGACTGGTGACGTTCTTGAATTCATTAATTCTTCACTGCCTATCTGCCCAAGTCGACTTGTGGAGTGCTGAAGTCGATTTCTCTTGCACTTGATATTGTGTTGTTATTTTAATCTGTGAACCTGTTCTTCACAAATTTCAAGAGTGTTGAACACATATGTATACTAACATCAAAACATATGACTTCATCAAATATGTAACCAGTGCATCAAAACCAATGCATCAAACCCAACAATTCATGATAGCTCACAGATCATTGTTGGCCCCAAGCAACTTGCCATGACTCCCAGATGATATAAGGGATTCATAATCCGATTAAAACATTTAATCATCAATTACCATGTGATAATAATCCTTCATCCATACTATGTCTCTGGTAGACTACGGTATGTGTAATAGTCAAACTCTTCTCATTCGATTTGATAGTTCACACTCATCACCGTCACACTAGAAACTCCTTTCTAGTTGACCGTATCACCATCCCACTAGAAACTCCTTTCTACTTGAATACATTTTCTTGACTAGGGATTTCCCTGAGTGTAACTTTATGAGGCATTCTCTCTCCATCTAAGTATACTGAGAGAGTGGATAATGCCTTGTTGGCCACTCAGTCACCTTTGTATACTTCACACTACACCCAAGTGTTTGACTATACTAGATCTCTAGCTAAGGTTTATAGAGCAAACATCAAAGCGTATGATTCCACACACAAGTTACCCTTAGTGTCTCAGGTCTAAGAATCCATTATATCATTGTGACTTGGAGTCTCATGGTTGGCATATAGGTACATTCACACATCTAGGAACTCCATGACGAATCAATTCAGTGAACTCTATTCTTATAATGAGCACATGCACATATATCTTAATGTTTCCACAGTAATGACTATAAGACCAATAACCCTCATCATATGAGAGGATATCATGTGCACTAGTATTTCCAAATCTTTGAGGCCTCATCTCAAAAATCCTATAACTAGGAATATTTTGAATGCATACGTGTAGAGGGTTGATCTTCTTATCATAATCTCATTATGATTCAATTTTCATTGTATGCATTCAAGGACTTCATTACGCCAAACGTTAATACACATACACTAATGAGACATTCTGAAGAAATTGACATATATAATTAATCTGAATGACAATGTAAAAGAAATGATGTCATCACTTCTCAATTGATTAGCTTGTAGTGTATACACTTCTTTCATGGCCGAGGTTCTCCCCATTCCCACATATTTATAGAGTTTCTAGTTTTCCCACGAAAACTCAAAAAAAGTTGTATGAGCTCTATCACACCCATCCTTTAATTAGCTTTCATGCATGTGACCCTCTATGTCGAATATCGTATTAATAATGAGTACCATACAATATTAGAACTCCTTCTCATAGTCTTTTTGAATTAAGTCTTAATTCAAATTTTTTTGAATTAACTCTTAATTCAAAATTATCTATCTCATAATTAATTTATTCATATTCACATGTCATAGTTCGCACAAGCAACATGCCATAACCCCCAAATGATACAGCAGATTTATACTCCTATTGAAGCATTTTAGTTCTCAATTACCATACAACTATAATCATTTATTCACATAATGCCCTTGATCAAATCCGAAATATGGTTATACTATCAAATTCCTCTCATTTGATCGGATAAGTACTATAGAGGCAGAAAACTGGTACCTAGCCCTCGTACCACACTTTTCTATTTATTTATAGGGGAAGACTGTCCGGCACTCGTGGAAGCCTACAAACACCAGGAAGGAAGGGCATCAGAAGGAGCCTCGGGCGTTACCGCAGGGGACAACCCTCTGATGCTTAAGTCAGCACTTGGGAGACGGAGAAGCATGACGGAGGATGAGAGAGAGAGAGAGAGTTGAGGGATGGGGTAGCAAGCCTAGATGGACGGACTGCCTTCCAAGGAGGTTCTCGCCCCGACCAACGGATGCATAGAGAGTGCTCGCTGGGCGGTAAGGGTGCTCGGACGGCAGCCGGAGCTTGGCAGGGACGTTCTCTCCTAACAGCAGGTTGGCTTCTCTTTTCCCATGTTTGGGGTTGAGCGTGTGTTTCTTGGTGGAGATCACTGTGTCCCTCTACCTGTCTGTCGGAGTCCCATTTATAGGGGGTTGTCTTGGTAGCGAGGGCCAATCCCTTAACAGGGAAGGGCGTAAGTCGTGGAGTAACGTCTCTCGGGATTGTGAGGAGTTTTCCTTTGAGGGTTCGTTCCTCCGGACGGTTCTCTAGCGAGTCTTACGGCCCCGGGGGACGTGCTCGCCCCTATTTGTTACCATTAAACCGTAGCTATAGGACTAGCTTTTCTGCCTTGCGGGCTTGAACTGGAGTCGACTCCAAGGCTTCTTGCGTTGACTCTGTCAACGTGAACGTGAAAAGCTTCTTCTTGGCTATTTCTCAACACTATGAGCCATCTTCACTTGTATCCACTGTCATTGTTGCACTGCAATCATGAATTTTGTTGTAGCTGCACTGCTGAATTGTGTTGACTAGTGACGTTCTTGAATTCATTAATTCTTCACTGCCTATCTGCCCAAGTCGACTTGTGGAGTGCTGAAGTCGATTTCTCTTGCACTTGATATTGTGCTGTTATTTTAATCTGTGAACCTATTCTTCACAAATTTCAAGAGTGTTGAACACATATGTATACTAACATCAAAACATATGACTTCATCAAATATGTAACCAGTGCATCAAAACCAATGCATCAAACCCAACAATTCATGGTAGCTCACAGATCATTGTTGGCCCCAAGCAACTTGCCATGACTCCCAGATGATATAAGGGATTCATAATCCGATTAAAACATTTAAACATCAATTACCATGTGATAATAATCCTTCATCCATACTATGTCTCTGGTAGACTACGGTATGTGTAATAGTCAAACTCTTCTCATTCGATTTGATAGTTCACACTCATCACCGTCACACTAGAAACTCCTTTCTAGTTGACCGTATCACCATCGCACTAGAAACTCCTTTCTACTTGAATACATTTTCTTGACTAGGGATTTCCCTGAGTGTAACTTTATGAGGCATTCTCTCTCCATCTAAGTATACTGAGAGAGTGGATAATGCCTTGTTGGCCACTCAGTCACCTTTGTATACTTCACACTACACCCAAGTGTTTGACTATACTAGATCTCTAGCTATGGTTTATAGAGCAAACATCAAAGCGTATGATTCCACACACAAGTTGCCCTTAGTGTCTCAGGTCTAAGAATCCATTATATCATTGTGACTTGGAGTCTCATGGTTGGCATATAGGTACATTCACACATCTAGGAACTCCATGACGAATCAATTCAGTGAACTCTATTCTTATAATGAGCACATGCACATATATCTTAATGTTTCCACAGTAATGACTATAAGACCAATAACTCTCATCATATGAGAGGATATCATGTGCACTAGTATTTCCAAATCTTTGAGGCCTCATCTCAAAAATCCTATAACTAGGAATATTTTGAATGCATACGTGTAGAGGGTTGATCTTCTTATCATAATCTCATTATGATTCAATTTTCATTGTATGCATTCAAGGACTTCATTACGCCAAACGTTAATACACATACACTCCGGACGGTTCTCTAGCGAGTCTTACGGCCCCGAGGGACGTGCTCGCCCTTGTGGAGTTGAGGCCGACGTCGTGGGAGGTAACGTTCGGTCGCCGGAGGGTCATCCGGCGACCGTTGCGCCTGAGTCGAAGCCCTTCATGCGCTGGCGGATCCAAGGACGATCTGTCCTAGATCGTCCGCGACAGGCTGCGGCTGTCGAGGCCCGACAGGCGCGTCACAGACTGTGGGCCTGACTGGGCCTCGTAGCAATGGGCCTTTCATTGGCCGAGTCGATTTTACCCTCCTCAGGTGCCATACTCATTAGAATTGTTCTAGAAAACCCTTTTAAGTGAACCATGTAACCCTATCTAGGGATTTTTCGGAATGTGCATCTATATGAGACTCTAAATATTGAGAGTGAATGATTCCTTATTGATCACTCAATTACCTTCATATCTATCACACTAGTCTGGATATCTATGTTAAATACGTGGTTAAAACCTATTGTCATACAACTATACGTAGTGATCCTAATACAAGATATCCTTATTTGCTCTAAAGACCAATTGCACAACTGAAACTTAAAATATCTTGATTGATAGTTAAATATAATAACTATCCATTCTTACCTATACAAGTATCTTAATGTCTTCGCACAAGTGATTATGAGATTTATCACCCTCGTTATATCAGTAAACATCAAATGTACTAAACTTTAAAAATAATTTGACATCTTTCTCCAATCTCTTTTGACCAAGAGCCATCAAGACTTATGTTTTAAAAAGATCAATCTTATTATCAAAATTTTATTATGATTCAATTTTCGTTGCACAAGTTCATAGATCTCATTATGTTAGAGACAATCACATAAAATAATACAACAAAATGAATAAAGTGTCAAAATAAATTAATGATGCATAAGAATATACAAAAAGGACTATCATATCAAATATGATTAGCTTAAAAAACACCCACTTCTTTCATCCGCACTCCAATCACAAACTTCTCCCTTGGCTTCATGCAATAAATCCAACCCTACCGTTCCTTAGAGGACTATGTAAGCAAGAAAAGGGTTCTCTCCGAAAGGTCTAATGAAAAGCGGATTTTCATCTTAAATTCCTGACAGCTCCATTTGGAAGGAATATTCCACCTTATGATGCCTTTTTGGGAGGACAACAAACCGCAAGTACTTATTTTTGAACGGCATGAGATTTTGGGTTCTTTCGAATTAGTTAAGTTTTTAGGGACTTCTTTGTAAAAAAAATCGTATTTAAAAAATAAGAAGCCCTTGCATTGTTGATCAAACATCTTCGCAGCATTTCTAGGAATGTTTAACACTGACAAGATTCACATCGGTGGGAAATTGGGTAACAGACATCAGAGCAACAATGCATGATCTTCGCTCCCAGCATGCTCAATTGATGCTGCCCATCAATTTAGGTTCAAGTAGTGTTCCTGAATGCAATTCACACTGATACTAGGATTTAGCTTTTTTCCATCATTATATGGCGTATAAACCCCACATATATAGGAGTCAAAGAGGGATGCAAATCTCTAAGATTTGCACCAAATTAAAAATGGGTGATGGAACAAGAAGTTAACAAAACACGGATTGATAAAACAGTCAAGTTACATCAGGATTCTTAACCCATGTTCTGTAAAAGCTACACTACATTAGATACCTTCCATAACATTCTTCTGCTACTGAAGATCAATCAATCAATTAACCGCCATCCCACATTAGGGATAACTTCACTTACTGGTAAAAACAGTGCATGTACGAAACCATTGTTAACATGTAACTGCGAATACATTTCAAAATTTCAGGCATATAGCTAATAGAGAGGTTTCCATGCAAACACCACCAACAATGGAAAGAGGCCCTCTGCGGTTTCCCAATAGCTGTAAGATGCAAATGGTACCTGAAAAAAATAAGTACCAATAATTTTCATTCTACTCCATGTTCCTCCCGAGAGAAAAGACTTCTATTAATAGAAAAAGTGGCATACTTATTCTCAGCCATTAAGAAATGAAATAGGCAACAGGCAAATATCAGTTTATTTTGTGCAAAGGAGAATAATTAAGTTGTCAACTATATTACTGAGAAGCAAGTCAAAGGGACATTTCCTAGCATCCAAACCTAAATATTGACATCAAAAGACATTCAAAAATGACAAGCATATCAACAACAATTCAAGTGACGATGATGGCATATACAAGCATGCAACGAGTTTTACCCCCCCCCCCCCCCCCCCGAGCCCCAAGGAAAAAATGTTGCAAAGCACATGTTTATAGAAGCATAAATAAAGTTGATGCAGCGAGTGCTCATCGTTCTTCATGCATGCTAGATATCTTAAACCCATTTAGAAAACTTCTGGTATTAGAACAGGCAGGATCCAGCTCCCATGGATCCCTAAAATTATTTATTACTTTCTGGACTATCTCCGAGGACCATAGATGCACAGACTTGACTCTGCTTGCCATGCCTGCCATTCCTCTCACAAATTCATTGAACCCAGCCAGGAGTACAATCAGCAACTTCTGATGTAAATCAGCCAATTTGGATCAAAACCAGGACTCACCAATCCAAAATCAGGGCAGTGGAGCAGAATATGCCAAGATCAGCTGAAATCGACCAGATCAGCAGCAAAACATATCAGAATCAACCAATTAAAGGCAAATGCACCTTTCATCAAAAAAACACCCAGCTCCACCAACTTGGGCCAATTTAAGCTACGCCAATCTGGGGCAGCTGGAATTGACTTTAGCTGATTCAGCCACACAATCTGATTTTGAATCCCCCACTTGATGTTATTCCATGAACAGGAATGAACTAAGAAACCACTGTTATCTAAAAGTGGCAAGCCTCTATTTTTGTAACCAACTTCATCACAGAACCAGCATTTGATGGGGAATAAAACATCTTCCAGTTGTATAGCCTCTTCGGTCGTTAGGGAGGAGAAGCACTGATTAGCTGAGATGAACAGGGCCCAGCCTCTCCCATGCTTGCAATTCCATTCAAATCATCCGATAGTATTGTTTTCTGAGACTCAAGACTGGCAATGCTTGACAGGTTTTCTTCATGACATCTGTTCCTTGTGCTTGATGTATGAAAACTAACCTTTCCAAGTATCAGCACCTTAGAGGGGAAAAAATCCACATTTGGCAGTTAACTACACCAGATAGAAGAGTATAGGGTTTAAGGCATCAAAAATTTGCCTAGAAGTACATGATGAGATCCAACCAGTGCACATTTTTTCAAAAGAAATGTGGCTGATAGCCGTATACACCAATTTTATGAGAACAGATGCAGGTAGTCACTGACATGGTCTACTATAGTGGGGGATGGCCGGTACAAGTCTCAATATCCTCTGCCACCCCTTTACAGGAATTCTAGGTGTCAATATACTCCAATTGTAAACCCTTCTCCGGGCACTAGATCGTGCACAAGGCGACCTGGCACCTAGGCGAGCAGCCTATTAAGGCACTCACTTGGCTGCCTTGGTGCACAGAGAACACCTTGGGCCTAACTAGCTTGCCTTGGCAGGGCATCCACCTCCTTGTTTTGTGTCTATTTTAGTTTATGGACATAAGTTCAAAGGGAATTTTGAAAAACTGACAAATGATGTCAGGATTGGAAAGAGAAAATAAGACTTCCATTTCCCTCCTTTCTCTCGGATTCTTGTCCCTGTTGGTTCCTCTTTCCTCCTCTTGCGGACATTGATTCATTGTTGCAAGATGCACCTTTTGAAGCTAGTATCATTTTTGTGACTTTTTTTGACAATTGACAAGTGGAAAATTATGAAACTATTATGTTGGTGTGCTTAAAATTTACCTAGAAATTTGTCACATTTATGCTTAGTTTTAATATGTAACATAACTATTTTAATGCCGAATTTTAGATTAAAATTTTCATATTGATTGACAAGTATTCGCAAATTCTTATTGATTTTCTCCTTATTAATTTGTTACTTTTTATAATTTATTCTTTTTTACTTTTTAAAATATAGGCATATGATGAAGATTTGTGAATACCAACGTTTATATTAACTAAAGCCAAAACTTATATGTAAAAAGTTTATAGTAATAGTTCTCTTGAAATGCATTTAGTTATATAAACTAGGCTTCGTCTAGGCGTCTCGTCTTGTCGCCTAAGCAGTGTTGCCCAATAGATGGCTGCTAACCCAGAGGGGGGCGAATGGATTTATAAAAATTAATCGCAATAAGATATGACTTAACCAAGGCGATAATAATCAATCAAAGCAAATCGTTAAAGTGATAGTGGAAGCACCTGTGTAAAGCGGAAGCTAAATATGCAGGAATATAACAACAAAAGCAATCACACAAGGGACGCAAAGAATTTATATTAGTTCGGCGATAATCTCTATCAGCCCTTCCACTATCTCCCCTAACCGGCAATAGTACAAATGCTGTTTTTGATCAGGTGTTCAGCTCACCACGGGCATCCTTTCACTAGGACTCCAGCTGACTTGCTGGTTAGCCAGACCCAACCGTTTTTGATCAAGTGTTCGGCCACACCACAGACATCTTTTCACAAAGACCCCAGCTGACTCTTAGTTTCAGCCCGACCTGTAGGATACCAACCTCTTGCTGGTTGTCTTGCCCTCAAGCAAGACCTTCTCCCCGCAAGGAGAAAAATATCTCTTTTAATGAGATTACATAGATAATGCCTCTACAAAAGACAGGGTGTCTACAATAAGCACATAATGTTCAAGACGAAGAAATTAGAGTAAGATACAGCGGTCTTGAACGGAAAGCAAAAGCTTTAGGAGAAGAAGGAAAGATTGGAGTGAAGATCCTATTGAACTTCTTCTTCACGTCGAGCACTCAGCAGCAACAGTGGTTGAGACTGGAGTTGGCTTTCAGCTTCTCTCAACGCATACAATGTGAGCTTGCTGGAAAAGATATGACTATAGATGCACTTGCCCGGCCTTGCTCGGTCGCTTAGCTGAATGGATATGTGCGTATATGCTCTAATCAATGTAGCACTTTGCTTGGTTCCTTGGCTTGCTCCTTTTATAGCTCTTCTAAATAATAGTCCGTTACAGACAGCTTAGTGATCATTAGATAGAACCTGGTGTTAATTGAAACTCGTTTAGACACACCCAAGTTAACGTTAGACACAATGGCTTCATTTTCTTCTTTCTGAAGCTTGTAGCCATTACAGAGCTTTGTACAACTGCATTGCAAAGATCTACGTACTTTCTAAGCGATGGGACAGACATAAGATCTCCCTATATGATTTCAAATATTTTTCCTAAGGAAAAGATCTTCCTTTTCAATGAATCCTCAGTAGCAACGTCCTTTTTTGTAGGTTTCCTTTTTCCTGAGACTGTCAGATGGTAAAAGGGTATCCCTTCAATTCTAATATTGCTGAAACGTATCCCGGAGTATTCTGCTTTTGTCAGATAGCCTGAAACATAATAAAGAGCTTGACCTTTCCAGACTGTTAGTCAAGTGTTTATCAGAAACAGAAAACAGAGTATTGTTTTTCATATGTCTTGCAACACCTGTTACTTGAATTTTGAATTTTACTGAGATAGTTGTTCAACCTTTTTGTCTTTATATAACAAAGTCGTTCAGATGGAAGTTTATCAACGGCTAAGTGAATTTCTTAATTTGCAGCTATCTACTGAATAGAGAGCAATATAAGATAGATAGCTGATATAAGCTAAGTATTCAGATTGGCAGCTATCTAAAAAATATAAGACAGATAGCTAGAATTTAGAAATAAATGTTTTTGATCTTTAGCCTTAGAAGTATAAGAATTCAGAACTATAAGACAGATAGCCATAAGCAATTGATTTTCTTAAAAAATTTGTTCAACTATCAAGAATAATGAAAGAGAGTAAGATAGCTAAAAAATAATTCGCCTAAAAAATTTATATTAATTAAGTTTATTTATAATAAAACAGTCATCAAAAGAATAAGGAATTAATATACAGATAGCTGAATATTCAGACAGGCTTTGCAAGATAGGCTGAGATAGTTTTAATTATATTTGAAGTTCCAACGCCTAAGTAGTTTGCCTTATAAGATAGGCGAAGTCTGTTCAATAAGATAGGCGATGTAAGATAGGTGTGTGCCTATATGCCTTTGTTTGTTAGGTTTGAGATAGGCGAAATAAAAAAGATAAAATAAGTGATATATCGGATAGGCGATGCAGCGCCTAAGTGAACTTAGTATCGCCTAAGTGAGATCGTAACGCCTATAATAATAAGATAGGCAAAGATAGCGAATGGGTAAGATAGGCGAAGATATGTCTAAACTGAATGAGATAGGCGATAGGGATTTCGCCCAAGTGAAAAGGAAAGCCTATTGATTTTTAGTTGCGCCTATGTTTTAGCTTTTCCTACAGCGCCTAAGTGAAATTAATGTCGCCTAAACGCTTAAGTTTATTTGTTCAATTGTTATAGCGCCTACGTTCTTTTAAGTGGATGGGATAGGCGAAGTTTGCTGCGCCTAAGTGTTTTTATGCGCCTATGTTACTTTTAACGCCTATTTGATCTAATAGCTTCTCAACTAGCGTCTATGTTATATATACTTAGTCAGATTTCTTCATTTTTTATGCTTCTTGTTTATGTTTTGTGTATGTTTATACTTATGATTATATTGTCATCACAAATTGGTAGATAAAAGCAACGGACTTTTGTTCCACAATAATTTTGCACCAAAACTGATAAAAATAATATTTGGATCTAACCCAAATGTACTCAACAATCTTCCCCTTTTTGGTGATGACAAAACTCTTGTAGGTGATGACAAGGAATTCTGTCTTACTTTTATATTTCAATATTTCTCATTTTTCTCCCTCTTAATCTTTCTCCCCCTTACATATATATTTCTCCCTTAATATTTCTCCCCCTTTTTTGTCAATCAGCAAAAAGGTAAAAAGAAATTAAACGATAGAGAGCAAAAGGGATGTGCATGCTTATCCTCAATTTTTAATGTCGCTGAGAAATGTTCAGTAAAAAGAGTTGCAGAAGAGACACATAACGGAGGTATTTACAGGTTGCTTCTGCGAGTGTCTAAACGGGAAGAAGAGGGGATATTGGAAGGTTTTATAGGTGCTAGTTGAGGATAAGCACCTACTGCACTGAGCTCAACTTTATAAACTTCTTCTTGATCCAAGAAGTCTTTAAACGTGAGAGGATCTAGCCCAAGTTTTCTTCTTTCTTGGCACACTTGGAGATAAACTTCTGTTGCACCCACTATTTGTCTCAGATAAATTGAGACATTCCCCTCCAGTTGGTCGGGGTTCAACATCCGACGTACCGCCGCTCCATAGAATATTTCCACATGACGAGACTCCATGGCCTATGTTTTATTTCAATTTTAAACCACTCACAGCAAATGAGACGGTTGAGAACCAGACTAAACCCACAATAATTGTTAGGATCGTGTAGTTCCGGGCAAAATCCCAAAGCGAGGTTTTTCTCCATTGGATGTTCGGGGTGAACAAAGAGAACCCCCCCCCAGGAAGAAAAGGGGATGCAAGAGATGGTATACACACCATTCAAGAAGTCCAACGCATGTAGCTCGGACAAACGCAAACTCCTTCCTCTTTGTCGATGGCACGGGGACGACGACATATGAACAAGAGGCGCGTTATCTCCTCCCTCCACGCGGCGTGCTGCGAGCAATATACTCCAAAAACCTAAAGGAGGAGGCTTTAAGCAAAAAAGGGGGGCAAAAAGACCCATCTAGGGTCGCGCGACCCCGGACGGACCCGCCCACGGGCCGGCAAAAACCCTAAACCCTAAATGACCCGGGGGGGCCTACCCGGGGTCATTTGACCTCGGGTGGGGTCCCCAGGGTCATTCGACCCCGTTGCCCCTTTCTCTCTCGTAGAAGAAAAAAAAGAAAAAGAAATGAGCAAAAGGACCCTCTCGGGATCATTTCCATCCCGCCCACCCTGTACGAGTTAAATCAACCCTGGTGGCCCTCCAACTTCTATAAATAGACTCCCGGGAGTCCAGGAGAAGAGATCTACACAGAGAGAAGAGGAATCAAGCATTTGTGAGAAGCCTTGTTTGTTGTCCGGCCCACTAAGGGTATGTGATACCCCGGGCTTTTGTATTTATGCCCCTGAGGGCTATATTCGTAATTGCACCCCTCCAAGGGCCATGTTTGTAATTCTCTATGCACCTGAGACGTTTAAATCATGTAGTTCCACCCACAAAATGGGAAATTACAAAAACACCCTTCCCAGGGCTGCGAGAAAATTCAAGTCTTGTTATTTGCAACTTTACCCTGCAACATTTTGTAATTGGGGCTATGCCCCTATGTCTCGCGTCAGAGCGGAGACCTCTTAAGTATAGTCGACTATTGTGTATAGTTTTGATGATGCCTAACTATGATTCATTAGTTGGTATTTCATTTCTAAAATATGGATAATGAATTTCATATCTCAAGAAGAATAAGAATTGAATTAAATAAGTTTTCATGAAAAATCTACTAAGTATGACGCTTTCAGGTCGACAGGTTCACTGCCCAGGTCGACCTAATATGGCTATTCAGAAGCTAATCCTTCTCCACGTCGACTGAATGACAACAATACTCAAGGTCAGGTCGACAGACCAGCCCCTTCTAGTACCAACTTCATCATCAGGTCGACCCAATGCCAGAAGGATTAACGCCCAGGTCGACAGAGCTTCCTCATCCAGTAGCACCTGCTCGACGTGGTCGACAGGATTAAATGAACCATCAAGCCCCCGGTCGACATAACGGTCTTCCAGAACCAAATGGGAAGAATCCAGCATGAAGCCAAGTCGACCGAACCCCAAATCCGGTCAACAGGACTCTTGAGGCGAATCACGCGTGTATCCACGAGATGGGCCATCCCATGCACGTGGGCCAAGAACCAACGTTGGCCGACGATCCCCACATCATACCTCGGCTTCTGGAAGGCCCCAAGGACAGAGAACATTCCTAGGCCCATTACGAAGCAATTAGGGGCCTAATCAAACAGATTTACTAGACTTGAAAGGCGCCAGGCCCAAAATTCCGGCTATAAAATACCCTGTTTGTGCTCTGCAAGAAGAGTGGCGGCGAATTGAAGAGTTGAAGGAGAGAGAGTTTCGAGATAGAGAAAGAAAGAGCAGAGGGACCAGTGTGAAAACCTCAGGAAAGCACAGAAAGATCAATTCGAAGAGAGTACCCCTAAATTGCCAGATTCAAGTAGCCACTGCCCCAATTGCAGCAGAGAAGAGTGAGAGAGAAGAAGATAAGAAGTAGGATTGCTCCGAGAGGCTGAGCGAGGAAATCTGTGGAAGGATCACTAAGTGCTTCTTCGGAAGCTACATTATCTTCTCTTGCCCCTTAGTTCTTATTTCGTTCTGAATTCCGCTGTAAGTGTGAGTAATCGTGCTATGTGTTCAGCACGGGCTCAGATCATTCTAAGCACATTGTGTGTGTGTGTGTGTGTGTGTGTGTGTGTGTGTGTGTGTGTGTGTGTGTGTGTGTGTGTGTGTGTTGTGTTTGAACTATGGTTTTCAAGTGTGTGTGTGAGGTTCTATCCTCATTTCAAGATGTAAGTCAGCTGTTGTGTGTGGGAATTCACCCCGTGTGTGTGTGTGTGGATTGTTGTGAGTGCATCTAGTAATCCTCACCGGTTTGGTGAGGTGTGGACGTAAGTTGACACTGGTGTGCAACCGAACCACCTAAAAATTGCTCTCTCTTCGTGGGAATGATTGTGTGATTAATCCATATCTTCTACCCCCCATTCACAGCTCGTTCCTAATTGGTATAGTCTCAGCTCAGATCACCACATATCTGAGTTTGTGACGGTAACTCAATCTTAAATTTTATAAATCCACGATTTTTAGAGGCAGATCTATTCACCCTCCCTCTATATCTGCCATCTCATTTCCAACACTTGGTATCAAAGCAGGTTTCTCCATTATGTGGTCCAACGACCCAGAGAGATCAACTGGGACAGCTGCCCGAGGCTTCCTAGCCGAAGGGCATTCTGTCAATAGGCCTCCATCCTTCGATGGGTCTAACTATTCGTATTGGAAAAATCGAATGCAGGTCTTCCTTAGAGCTCAAGACCACGAGGTATGGAGAGTGGTCAGTCGAGGTCCCTTTCAGCTTCCCGACGATGAAGACATATGGACTAGGGAACAAATCCGACAGTCTACTGTCAACTGGAGTGCGATGAATATAATGCAATGCACTATTCATCCGACCGAATACTTGAGTATCAATGTGCAAGTCAGCAAAAGAAATGTGGGACAAACTTGAAATTATCTACGAAGGTACGTCAGAGGTAAGAGAGACAAAAGCCAACATGTTATTTTCTGACTATGAAATATTTAAGATGAGGGTTGATGAATCAATATCTGAGATGCATACTAGGCTGACCCAACTTACCAATAGTCTGAAAGCTCTTGGCAAAGAGTATACAGACAGTGAGATTGTTAGGAAAATCTTGAGGTCCCTTCTCCCTACGTGGCACACTAAAGCCACTGTCATAGAAGACTCTAAGAACCTATCTATCATGACTGTAGATGAATTGATAGGATCTCTTATGACTTATGGGTTGAATTCGAAAAAAAAAAAAAAGAAGGAAAAGTACGTGAAAAAGAAGCCCGTGGCTCTCAAAGCCTCACCTAGCAGCAAAGAATCAAGTGATGAAAGCGAAGACTCCAGTGTTGAAGAAGATCCTAGTGAGCCTGCTTTGCTCACTAGAAAGTTCAGAAAATTTCTCAGAAAGGAAGGTAAAAAGTCAAAGGAAGAAAAGGCCACAGGTAAATAGAAATTCCAATTTCAAACCTGATTTCAACAAAAAGGTTGACAATGTGATTTGTTATCAATGTAAGAAACTAGGGCATATGAGGAGAGAGTGCCCGGAATTATTGAAGAAAGTCATCAAAGGAAAAGGGAAGAAGCCAAAAGCAATGCTATACACGTGGAGCGATGAAGAAGAGGAGAAAGAAAGTTCAACTGAAGAGAATATAAGAGAAGATATGCTTGATGGCCCATGGCGATGATGATGAGGAGGTAACTTCTATATTTGAAAACTTTACTGTCCATGATTAGCAGGATGCATATGCTAAATTACTTGACAAGTCTGATGACTTTAGGGAGGAAAATAAATTGCTCAAAAAGAAAATAAATACTATAAATGTTATTGTCCATGATAACACCTTATTAGAAAGGAATGAATTCTTGGAAAATGAAAATGAGAGACTAAGGAAACATGTAAATGAGTGGTGAGGGGTGGACGTAAGTTGGCACCGGTGTGCAACCGAACCACCTAAAAATTGATCTATCTTCGTGGGAATGATTGTGTGATTAATCCGTATCTTCTACCCCCCATTCACAGCTCGTTCCTAATTGGTATAGTCTCAGCTCAGATCACCACATATCTGAGTTTGTGACGGTAACTCAATCTTAAATTTTATAAATCCACGATTTTTAGGGGCAGAACTATTCACACCCCTCTATATCTGCCATCTCATTTCCAACATCGACAACTAGCCGACAACCCGTGTACTAACTTCGATCATAAATATACTCAGTTGTGCTTCTATGTGCCGATCAAAAAAAGTTATAAGAGAACCCCGACTTTCGAAAATTGTGTATATGCCCCTCTCTGTGAATCAACTCACGTGCGTCTTCTATAAAGTCCATTGTTGCTCCTTTCGCTTAGAGACCATCCTAGCTCAGTCTTACACCTAAGTGTCATCTCAGACCTAGGTCCGCTTGGAATCCGACAAAATCACCAAAATACCCATGTGGCCTAGAAATGGCCCAGGAGCCTTCAAAATCCTCCGGAAACGGCCTCAGCGGGGGGAAGTCAGAGATTTACCGTACTTTCTCTCCAACCCAAAAATTCCAGAAATGTCCCCTGGCCTAGTGAAATTGCCAAAACATCCCTAGTCAGGTAAAATTACCAAAATACTCCTGGAGTCCAGAAAGTATCCCAACACTCAAAGAACGCCTATGACTTATGCAAAATTACAGTTATATCCTACAATTACAAGGTTTCTTGCCCAGCCTGGCGGCCTTTGACGAAACACTAATTTCTTCGGTGGAGAATAAGAGGTAATTGTGAGTTGTGCAAGTGAGCCTACCCTCAGCATCAAAACCTATGTAGGGGACTTTAAGATTTCTTTGACAGTTCAACAAAGGTGTTCGGACGTTAGACCGATGTAAATCAAAACTGACTACGGTCAGTAAGGAAAGGCCTAGCACTTGAACCCAAATCGTCTGATACGATGTGCACCCATGGAATAAACCCTGCACAGGCTATTTATGCAGCCCCTCTATGTGCAATCCTTATAGTGTTCTCTTCAAAAGACCGCTATATATATATAAATATATACACCATGTATACTTTATTCTGTGATGCCAACAACTTCATAGAATATAGGTGCTCTGGCAACAGTATCCTCAAAGACTTTATGGGCATGTTGAAGAGACCATTCAGGAAAGGGAAGTATTTCTTGTTCCTGGGCCAACTTCTCCTCTAGTTCTTCTCGATACATCCGCACTTGATTGGTGATGTCCACCCATTGATAAAGGGAATACTTGAATGAATCTCTCTTAACTTTTACAATTGCCTGTCAAATGATGCGTCCTTGCTTGACGAATCTGTTAAGCAGGGCATTGATCCCCAATGTGCTTTTACCCTGAAGTTTGAGAGACGTGTTTAACCGTATCATGCGGACAAATAGGCCTCTATATTCTTTGTTCTTGAGAAAGTTGGTCTGAAATAGAGGGATCTTATGTTCTTCGCCGAGAAGAGGTGGACCAATGACAGTCGAGGCTGAGGATCAATTTCAGGAAGGATGGAGGTTGAATGCCGAGGATGAGTGTTAATAGGTCTGGAGGAGTGGACAGTTTTGGCCTTGGCTCTTCTCTTAGAGTGCTCAGCATCATGCTTTCTTGCAAGATAATCTTGCAAATCCTTGGCCACTAAAGGGTGAATGTCCTCCCATTCTTCCTTGACTTCTAGAATTTCAGTTGTGAAATGTGACATCGGAGGAAGTTCCTGAGGTGGAGGTGTAGAAGAGGATCCTTTTAATGGTCTGTTTTTCATAGATGGAAGACAGTCTACGCTTCCTCTGATGCGTTATAGGAGAAGATCCTATCTCAGGGGCAAAAAGTGGTGGAGATGAGGAAGAAGGTGAGACGTGCTGTAGCAGGAGGAGAGGAGATGTGAGGAGAGGTCATTAGAGAAGGAGAGAATGTGAGTGATGGAATAGATGATGACGGACCTACTGGTGCAACTGCTATAGGTGGTTGCTTGGAGAGCTGAGCTACTAATCCTTGTAATTGAGCCAGCGTGACAATGAGGAGGTTATGATCTGTCTGGACCATATTTTTAACCTCCTAAATTTCTTCTTTCTGACTTTCAATGTCCTCTTCAAAATGCAGTTTCGTTTCAACCATTCTTGTCTCACAAGTAATCTGACCAGCTTTAAGTTGGTCCAGAGTGGACTGTTGGGCATCAGAGATAGACAGAAAGTGATTCTTTATTGCCCCTTATCGAGCTTTAGCAAATGGGCAAACACAAGTCCCTTGGCTTCAAGCTTCAAGAAACTCCAAGTCTTCAAGGCTTCAAGCTTCTTCAAGAATCGACAGATGCAAGTCCTTCCTCTTCCTTTCTTGGGGTTTCATGCTTCATGTCTTTTCTAAGACAAGTCTTCACAAAATTTTCTGATCTTCAAAATACACCCCACATGAGAACATGTGCATCATTTCTACCCCATGATGATAGGAGTATGCAATATAAAACATTTCTTTCCAATTTCTTTTATATGCGCAAGCAAGAAAATATTTGAGCAATCCTCATTCTTTAGGCTTCATGCTTCACACTTCATGGCTCATGCCTTCTCAAAAAAAAAAACATAAGTCTTCAGCCCCTTGAACCTCCCTGCGTAGCCTCCAAATGCTCCTTGCGTTGTCTTCCTCCAAGGTGTGCAAAAGCCCCATTCATAGACCCTTGTGACAACGTAGGGCCCACGCCAGTTGGGTTATAATTTGCCACTAGACTTGCCTGTCATGACTTCACTTTCTTTGACCATAACAAGGTCGCCTCTTCTAAACGACATTTGTCTTACCAGCTTATCACAAGCTCGCATCACTCGAAATTGATATACCTAAAGATGCGGGTAGGCTTCCAACCTTTTGCCTTCTAGGTTAGACAATTCTTCAAATCTTCTTGCTATTTCGCCTTGCTCTTGGGTTTGCAAGCCGATATGCACGGCTACCCGATAGGATGACATTTTAATTTCAATCGACACCACAACTTCTGCTCCATATACCAGAGAGGAGGAGTAGCCGGTGAAAGTCTTGTAGACTGTTCGATATACCCAGAGAGTTTCATATATCTTCTCGCCCCAATCTCTTTTGCGGTTGCCCACTATTTTGACTAGGAGCTTGCGAAGAGTTTTGTTGAATGCTTCAGCCAATCCGTTGGCTTGGGGATTATATACCGTTGAAGTTCTCCAATCGACATGGAACTTTGCCACCAACTGGTAAATGGTTCTATTTTTGAATGGAGTGCCGTTATCTGACATAATCCGGCTGGGGGTGCCGAATCTGTATATAATGTAATGTTTGACAAATTGGGCAACTGCCTCTCTCGTAGCCTCCCGAAGAGGGACGACTTCGGCCCAGCTGGAGAAGAAGTCCATCGCGGCTAGGATGAACTTGGTAGTCTTTTGTGGACAGCAAGAAGGGTCCCACGATGTCCATCCCCCATTCTGCAAAGGGCCACGTAGGCGTCGTGAGGTGTAGCGAGTTAGGGGGTCTTCTTGGCACTAGGCCAAAGGCCTGGCATTGATGGTATGTGCGGGCATACAGGTTGCAGCCCGCATACATGGTGGGCCAATATAAGCCTTTAAGTTTTATATTAGTTTTCATTTTGTCCGCGTCTTGATGGGCGCCGCAGAGCCCTGATTGGACCTCGCGCATAATCACTATAGCTTCCTTTGGCGAGAGACAACACAGGAGAACATATTTGTCTTTCTCATGGACAAGCCTATACAATTGATCTCCTATCAGGTGATATGGCATTGCCCTTCGCAACAGTTGAACCCTTTGAGCCCGATCTAGAGGGAGACAACCATGTTTTATTTTGATAATTGGTTGACGCCAATCTTGTTCCTCTTCCTCGGTAGGGTCGCCTTCTTCAACTGTGTTGACCTCAGAAATTGTGGGGTCAGCTTCCTCGTCTAAGACACTTGGCATAAGTTTTCTATGCCTGACGGTTATGTCTAATTCTCCTTCAGGTGGAAGCTTTATAGCGGAAGCCAACTTGGCCAAGACATCAGCTTGAGAGTTTCTACTTCTGGGGACATGACCTATTTCAAATAAGTAGAATTTCTTCTTAACCCTCATCACAGTGGCATGATAAGGAATTAGCTCCTGCTTACGGATATCATAGTGGCCTATGACTTGCCCTATAATGAGTTGTGAGTCTCCATAGACTTTGATACATTTGATGTCCATTTTCAGAGCTAATTGAAGCTCGGCAATTAATGCTTCACATTCTACTTCATCGTTTGTCAGGGACTTCATAAGTGCACAGGAATTATGTAGGATTCCTTCTTGAGGAGTCACAAAGATAATACCTGCCCCTGATGTGAGGCTTGTCGTACCGTCAGGCTTCTAGACTGTTCAGGAAGAGCCATCAAAGTAGAGCTCCTAACATGGCATGTTAATTGCGAGGGCGTCCTCTTCCTTTCGTGGTGGGGCTTCCTCGATTTGATCTTCTGCTCCTGACTGGGGCAAGAGCCTTTCTTAATCAAGGAGTCAAATGTTGAGTGAAGAATCTGCCAGGACTGGATGTGCTGCGAGAAACTCCGCCATTCCTTGTCCTTTGATTGCTTTTTGTGGGGACAAAGTTTATGTCAAACTCCATAAGGAGTAACTCTCATTTTCCTAGCCTTCCTGACAATACGGGCTGTTTGAGAAGGAATTTGAGTAGGTCATATTTTGATATTAACTCCACCCGATGAGACAGGAGATAATGTCTCAACTTCTTTACGACGAACATCAACGCCAAGCATACTTTCTCCATTGGAGAATAGCAGTGCTCAGGACCAATCAGCTTCCTACTGAGGTAGTATAGTGGCTACTCTTTGTCCTCTTCATTTATTTGTGTCAGTAGGGATCCCAGGGAAACATTCATGGCAGCAATGTAGAGTATTAGCGGCTTTCCATTGACCAGTGCTCCCAACACTGGGGAGTAAGGAGGTACTCCTTGATTTGCTCAAATGCATTCTGGCATTCCAGGTCCCATATGAATGGTGCGTCCTTTTTCATCAAGTTCCCAAGAGGTGCGCATCTTCCTGAGAGATTGGATATAAAGTGCCTGATGTAGGCTAACCTCCCCTGGAGAGACCTTAATTCAATTATGTTTCTGGGAGATGGTAACTCCCGAATTGCCTTGATTTTATCGGGGTCTATTTCTATTCCCCGATATCTGACGATGAAGCCGAGAAACTTGCCGCTTGAAACGGCAAAAGCGCACTTCATCGGATTCATCTTGAGTTGAAATTGTCAAAGCCTTTCAAAAATCCGACGCAAGTCAGCCAGGTGATTTTCCCGTCTTCAGGTTTTGACGACGAGGTGATCAACATAGCACTCGACCAAATCGTGAAGCATTCCATCGAAGATTTTAATCATTGCCCTTTGGTAAGTAACACCAGCATTCTTCAAGCCGAAAGGCAACCTTTTGTAATTGAAGATCCCCTTGAGGGATTGTTGACCCCATAAAATATTTCCACAAATTTCAGATATTACGAAATTATTCTGGAGAAGAAAAGTACATATAATTAACAAGGGCTCAAGAGAAATTGCTCAGGGGCTCATCACTGAAAGCATGCATTCAATGGGGATGCATGATCCATTTGGAAATGGGCTTTTCTATGATGTTGGGTTAAGACCCTTTCAAAACCTTTAGGGGTTTCTCAGCAGTGCGCCTTCAAGCAGCACCATAACAATTCAGCTACAGTCTCATGGAAAAACAATCTCCAATTCTCCAAAAGATGCAACATCGCTAAGTGGACAAGGATGAATCATCTAAAAATGAAAATCATTTTTGGAATATCAGGTTTGCTTCCATGTGGCATGGAGAAAGACACTATTGGAATTTAGAATGTGAAGTCATATGCTATTGCTGCAACTCAAGTGCTGGATGGCAATAGTCATGTGATATATGCCGAAGAGGAGGCTGCTGGTCTTCGCCTTCTTATTGATGGAAGGACCTACTTATTACAGAATGATCATGATCCATCTAAATTGGTGGCTGAGACACCATGCAAACTTCTCCGCTACTTAATTCCTGATGCTGATACTGCATATGCTGAAGTGGAGGTTATGAAAATGTGCATGCCACTATTGTTGCCTGCATCTGGAGTCATTCACTTTGTTATGTCTGAAGGTTAGGCAATGCAGGCTGGTGACCTGATAGCGACACTTGACTTAGATGACATATCAGTTGTAAGAAAGGCAGTTCATCAAAGATTTGCAGCAAGTTTAAATGTTGCACGCATGATTCTGGCTGGTTATGAGCACAGCATAAATGAGGTTGTGCAAGATCTATTGTGCTGTCTGGATAGCCCTGAACTTCCTTTCCTTCAATGGCAAGAAAGCATGTCTGCATTGGCAACTCGCCGTCCAAAAGATCTTAGGAATGTGCTAGATGCTAAATATCCGGAGTATGAAGGAATCTCTACTTCCCAGGAAAATATTGATTTCCCGGCCAAGTTGTCGAGGGGTGTTCTTGAAAAACATCTCTTATCCTACCCTGATAAAGAGAAACCTACCCAGGAAAGGCTTGTGGAACCTCTGATGAGTCTTATGAAGTCATATGAAGGTGGAAGAAATAACAAGTATCAACACCCACATGGTCTCACATGAAAAGGGCCAAAGAGAAGATCCTCCGTATAAGCCGAAAAGACAAAGAAGTCTTCCACGTGATGAAGTGGAATTTTTTTAAGAAGTACGGACTCCTTTTATAGGAGAAAGGGACCCGAGGCCTCAACTGCCCTGCCAATCAGGCCGGAGGGAGCTCCTCCGCCCTGCCAGCAGGCCGGAGGGTGCTCCTCCGCCCATGGGTTGTGCGGTTACAAAAAAAAAAGGAAGAAAAGGAAGAGAAAAGAAGAGAAAAGAAGAAATAAATGCTGGAAGGAGAAGAGACAGGGAGGAGGAAGGTGAGGGGTTACCTCTTGGAATTCCACCGGAGGAGAAAGCCAATGGAGTCCTCCGCCCTCTCTCCAAGCCACTATAAAAGCCTCCACTAGGAGCCAAGAAGGGGACAAGAGAGAAAAAGAGAAAGAAGACACACAAAAAAGAAAGGCAAGAAGACAAAGGCAGCCGTAAAGTAGGAAAGCCAGCAGCATTAGCAGGTCACAGTATGCTACTTCGGATCTTTTTGTTAAGTTAGAAACTCTGCTGTGTATAACAGTTCACTTAAGGGAGTTGTTACCAAAAAGCCTTCAAGTGGGCCTCTTATGTGTGCAACGTGGAGTCAAGAGGATTCAAACAATAATACATGGGTTCTTTTTGATTAACCAAGAGGTCCACTTAAAATTCTTACCATGTCCAAGACCCTGTATAAGGCTTCAATGTAAAAGACTGTGAATTTATCTCTACAAGTATGTATTACATTTTCTCAAACAAAGATCATTGTCTGCACAACAAAAACTGACGATGGGTTGTGTAGCCATCACTTTCATCATCATTATCCACTAAATCTAAACTAATCAGATTAGGTACATGGATCCAATGCCAATGTTCCACCATACTTATATCATATTACAATTGACATGCGTAGACATCATGCAAATATCCCCAAAGGATTCTATTAGAATTCTGAAAATCAGGAAATTCTGCAAAAAAAGGTCCCAGCTACCCCAAATGTGTCCAGAGTTACATAAAAAACCATGCCCGATCTACAGGGAAGTCGGAATGTTGCAAATATACCCTCAAAGTATGGGAAATTATGCAAATATCCAAAAAAATCTGATTAAATTTCAGAAAAGACAGAGATTAGAAAGCACATTACATAAGAATCATACTTTGTTGGGAAATTGCATCAAGACCCTTCTATGAAGGGAATATTACAAATAAACCTCCGCAGGAAGGGATAATTGCAATGATGTCCAATTTTGGGAGGAAAGGAAATGCTTTCTATTGAACTATTATTTTGACAAAAGGGCTAGCATTATGAGGGTAAAAAAACGTCTTTAGCAGTTTTAATCAAGGGTGTTCGGATTTATCCGATGTAAATTAACACCGACTCCAGCCGGTGGGGAAGAGTCCGGTACACGAACTCTTAAATCGTCTGATAAATTACGCACGTGAAAATTATAACATGCAAGTTTAAAAAGTCAAAATACACACGAGCATGTTGTTTCTTATACTTTCCGCGTGTAAACAGGGATCGAAAGGCGGTGTGCTCCTTATCTTTGATGGCCATACGGATCTACTTATAACCTGACGATCCGTCCATGAAAGATAAAGCCTCATGTCCAATGGTCATGTCGACCATGGTTTCAATGATTGGGACAAGAAAGTCGTCCTTCAGGCAGGCCTTATTTAAGTCCCTGTAGTCAATGCAGACACGAACTTGGCCATTCTTCTTTTTGACGAGGACTATATTGGCGAGATGTTGGGCTCTATGAAGTCCCCCTCTAGAAGCTTGTCAACTTCGACATTCACTTTGAGCTCGAGTTCATGGCGGATACGCCTTTGAGCTTGCTTGGCGGGTTTGGCCATGGAAAGTATCGCCAATTCATGCTCTGCCACGGAGGGCTCCAACCCGGACATTTTTTGTAGGTCCAAGCAAAGCAATCTTTATACTCCAATAGGAGTTGTTTGTATGCCTGCCTTTCTTCCTCATTGAGGAGGACACTGATGAAAATCGACCGGGACTCGTCCACGTCCCCGAGGTTGAGCTCGACTAATTCATCTACAGTCGCTTGCCCGCCATCTTCAAGTTCTCGCGGAGCTAGCTACAGATCGACGAAATTCTCATCGTCGGCATACCCGACGACGTGAACGTCATAGTATTCCAAATTGTTGATAATGGGCGACCGAGACTGCTTGTCCTGGTCTTCAAGTGCCACTTCTTTTTTATGTTCATTTGTTGAGTCGTTGGGTTCCTCATCAGAATTTGACTCACCAGAGGAGGGTGACAATCCTAGTTGTCAGAATAGTAGACTTTAAAGTCTACTTCTCGGCCATGGGCAAGCCCTCTTATGTCTCTTTTAGAGAAGAGGGGCTGTCCCAAAAATGCTTCCTTTGCCACGAACTTAGGCAATGCCGACGTAAAGCAAGGATTTGTTTAGCCGAGGACTTGGGCCAATCCCATTGATGAGGTTGCGGGGAAGACACCTGGTGATTCTTAATTTGGATGACTCTCGGCTGTATTACGCTTTCAACTTTGTCCTTAAAGACATAGCAGTCTTTTGTGACATGGCCCGACATTCGGTGATACTGGCAATAACTTGTCCCTTGGACTATGCCTTCCTTGGCCAACCTCCAAGGCTCTAGCAATGTTATAAGCTCCCGCGCCATGTAAAATTCAAACAATAGCACAGTATGCTCCTTGATGAAGGAGTATGGTGTCTCCATCCGATGTGCCAATGTTATAACAGGAGACTTTCCCTTGGCATCTTCATACACCTTGCTCGGGCCATTCCTTCCCTAGGAATAAACATCCCTAGGGGAGAGATCTGCGACACTTGCCCTTTTCTTGAAGGCATGATGGACCTTAGTGGGTCTAGCCCCATTGGGTAACGCCTCGGCCAAAATTGTTGGAGGATTGACAGTTGGTACAGATCCCAAGTCCGTTTGGTAGTGTGATGAAGATGCGAGATGCCTAAGCAAGACGTCCTGCTCTCGCAATAATTCTTGTACGACAGATTTCAGTGCTTGGTTCTCCCGCTTTAAACCCTCCAAGGTGGTGGCTTGTTCTTCCTGTTGTTCATTTGTAGGGGCAATAGTGATGATTGGTGTGGGGTCATTTAGCTCCCCAAGGTCAAGTCCAACCAATTGGCCTAGAACTACTTGCCCAACATCTTCAAGTTCTTGCAGGGCAGGCTGTAATATGATAAAATCTTCTTCGTCATCAAAATCGACGGCGTGGACGTCATAGTGCCCCAAGTTGCCAATAACAAGTGACTGAACTTGACCATTGTAACTTTCAGATGCCGGTTCCCCTTGATATTCAGTTGTACAAGCGTTAGTCTCCTGGCCGGGATTTGAGCTGCTGGCGGAGGGTGACAGCCCTATGGTGTTGACAGCACAATAGACTTTGAAGTCTGCCTTCAGGTCATAGCCAAGCCCTCTTTTATCATTCTTGGAAAAGGGGAGCTGCCCCCTAACTTGTGAGAGGTACCACAATTGCCGAAAATAATCGCACTAGAAACTTTCCTGTATTTGCGAAATGTTCTACTTCTGACATATTTCTTTAATATATTAAGACATGTTGTCCATTTCCTCGATGAATTCGGGGGCATTCTTGGGCACCTCGCTCTAGCCGAAGTCATCGTTAGGAGGACCTTGAAGTATTAAGTCTCCCTTGTAAAAAAGATGATGGGCTTAATAGCCTTATTACTCTTCTTTTTGTCCTTTGGTATGTGACGATAAACATCTTTAATTGCTCCACTTTGTGCTCTTCCCTTTGGAATGGGAGTTGTATGTATGCCGAACGTAGGGAGATGTTTTTGTCAATTGCCCGACTGATGAGGTTGACCTCAAAATTAATCTCCCGCCTTTCTAGCCGAGCTTGCTTGGCATTGGTGGTGCTGGCTTGTATATTCAATCGATGTAGCTTGACGAGACCCTCGTCTACTACGAAGAACTCATCTTCATCTACTTCTTTTTGTCCTTAACTTTGACAGGGGGCTCAATAGAGAGTTCCCCGAAGTATAACTGAGCGTCTGTCAAATTGCATTCATTCGGACGAAATGGGACTTGGTCAGCAAAGACTAAGTGTTGCTCTCCACCTTTTGCGTACTTAATGCACTGGTGAAGGGTTGAAGGGATGACCAAATTTTCATGCAACCAGGGTCTCCCGAGCAGGGCCTTTTACGACGTGTTAGCGTCGATAATGTAGAACGTGACTTTAATGACAAAATTTTCCATGGTCACTTCCACTTCTACTTTGCCTAATGCATCTTCTGAATTCTGGTTGAATCTTGAGATTGTGACGTCGTTAACCCTTTGCAAATGGGGCACGAGAAATAAAGACTTGAAAGTCTTTAGTGGCATTATATTGACGGATGCCCCAAGGTCTACCAGAATCCGGTTCAATTCATGGCCATTTATCTTCCCTTGCATGTATAGAGGACAATTGTGGCATGGGGAAGGCAGCAACATGTCTTTGTCGTAAAGGTGACAATTGCTGCAAAAGCTTCATATGCTTGAGCCTGAAGTTCAGCCACCTGAGCCTCATAAACCCCTGGCTCTTGGAGTATCTTCACGAGGGCTTCCCTCAATTCTTTACTCCAAGCAATGGCTTCCCATATGGTGACATTAGTTGAGAACCGCTTCATATGCTGGATGATCTTACGATCAGCCCGCGCACGAACTTGATCCAGCGAAGGGATCATCTCTAAGAGAGGCTTGGGTTTATGTTGGGCTTCTTACTTGACTCAACTTTCCCTTGATCATTTGATTCTTCTTGAAATAATAGAGCTAGAGAATCTTCTGCCGCAACCGCGGTTTCGGAGTTCCGCGTTACGACGTCGATAAGTTGCCATAGGGATCCTATCCCCGGTTGCAGGGACAGTAGCACTGTCTCCGCTTGGTGAGTATAAACTTTCTGGCAGAGGAATTGACACCATATTGCATGAGAAGTTCTTTAGCATTTCATCTAACTTCTCTATGGTGAGTTCTTCATCTTTATAGAAGATGGAAAGTTCCTCCAGGATGAGAAGCTTCTCGCCCTCTTGTGCTCGCTGGTACATTTGACGGAGCCAATTCTTGAGCCAGATCTTTCGCTCTAATTCTTCCCACGAGATATATTTATCGAGGGGAACAACTTTAGTGGGCGTAGAAGACATGTACTCCTCAAGCTCATCAATTAACTTTTGTAGCTTTCGCAGAGGAGTTGGCTCCTTGTGGGTTTCCATGGCAGCAGCTTGTTCGACTTGTTGCTTCAATCTTCTCTTTATATTCTTTTTTCTATTCTTCTCCTACTTTTTAGCTCGCACTAATTCAGTGGGAGAAAGAAGATCCATCTTTATAGGAGGCTGGGCGATGCCCCCAGCATTGGAGCCATTGAACCTGCCTTTCCTTTTCGGTGGTTTCGGGTGACCATGCTTCTTTAAGGTCACATTGACCCAACCAGCTTCTTCTACATGCACCCGGAATGTGGCACTAATTGCTTGATTGTTTATTTTAGTGATAATTCTTGAAATTCGACCATATAAAGGCCAAAATCTTGGGTTGCTGAAAGCCACGTGGGACTTCTTGCTCGCCAGCTCTTATCTTCGTCTGGGACTTTGCTCGGGGAGCCCAGACTTGGCTTTTGTCCTTTTGACTTGAACCGGAGATTAATTTGGGGTTCTTTGGTTGAAGATTGCTCTTCTGGCTTTGCATCGCATGTAGCTTGAGGCTTTCTTCGTGGATCGTGCCTCTTTGGCTTTGCCCCGAGTTTAACTTGAGATCCCCTGGCTGGGTCTGGTCCTTTCGGCTTTGCCGGGTATTGGCCTTGAGGTTCTCCTGTTGAGGCTTGCCTTTCGGACTTTGCTCGGCATTTAACTTGAGATTTTCCTACAGAGATTTGCCTTTTCGACTTAGGCGAGAGCTCTCTCCTCCTAGTTAAGGGGAATCTTGAATCTCTTTTCGGGCCGTCTGGTCCTCTTTGCTAACATGTGAGGCAGGCGAGCCTCGCCCCGAACTTCTGGAATTTGCTTCAGGTCGACGTTCTGGAGGATCACGCACCAAGATTTCTTTCCCGCCCAGAAGAATCTCGAGTAACCTCCGGGTTTCTTCCTTTGGAAAGGGCAAAGACTTTAAGTCCTGCCACAGTCTCCACTCAGGACACCATGCTGTGGGTTGACCCAAACTAGGACCAGCCTCCTGTGTTTCTGGCTCGACAGATGTGCCAGAAGTTGATGCATGCACGACGTTGACAGAGAATGTCAGTGGATCCTTTCTCTAGGGCACAGAGGAGTCAACTTCAGGTGTTATCCCATGTTGATCACAAGAGATTGGGGTTTCTTCTTGGTTCCCCATTTCTGGAGGAGACCTTGATTTAGCACTTGTTCGACAGCCTGTCAGAGGTTTTTCCTTATTATGCTATCCCCTATGGACATCGATCTCCCTCTTTGAATGAGGATTTCGATGTAGTCTTGAACTTATTTGCATTTCCTCGTAGGGTGAGATACCCTAGCATGGTATTCACAATAACGAGTGCCTTTTCTCGACCTCCGTGTAAGTCGCAGGGGGTCGTGCACCAAGATCCGACCTTTCTTAAGTAGGAGGTCGAATATCTTCTTAGTATTCTCCTTCGAAAAGGAGCATTGACGGGAGGGCCTCCAGCCTGGATACCACACAGTGGGTTTGGTTTGGCTGGGGCCAGCTTCTTCTATCTCCGACTCAGGGAATGTGAAGACGCTACCGCCATATGGTTCCCATTGATTGAATGGTGGATTACATTAGCCGAGCAAGATAGTCGATCCCAAACATGGGGTTGTGGCGGATCCATCAAAGAACTTTTCATTGTGATGAGCTGGTTTTGGATCATTTTCTCCACCTCATCCTTGAAAACACAACAGTTCTCAATGGTATGACCCAATATGCAGTAATGACGCAATAATTGGGGTCATCCGATTTGTTTACATCTTTCGACTTCTTAGGATCCGGCAAAGATATTAACTTATTCCTCAAGCAAAGATTGAAGAGTCTTTTGGTATGCTCCTTCTTGAAGGAATAAGGACTTTTCATACGCTAAGACAATCTTGCGGATGCCTTCCCTACGGACTTCCCGTCGGAGTTACTTGGGGTCGCCGCTTCTCCGGAACCATTTGTAGGAGAGAAATCAATAGCATTTGCCTCCTTCCCTGTGGCACTACGCTCCTTGAGAGTCTTACCCTTTGAGAGGGTGAACATTTGGTTATCAACAAAGAACATTTCTATCTCTGCGACGACCGAATTTAACTGGTCGAAACCTTTGATATTTGCCCCCAAGAGCTTTTGCTGACCTCTGCCAACATGCCCCTTCGGCATATTGTTATTGCATACTCCTAGGAAGGATGCTTATCACATCTCATGCTAAAATCCCTCTACTACATGATGAAATCAAGCGCAGTCACGCCTCTTTTTTGTTTGAGTGAGCAGAGCTCTGCAAGGGAGACTTTCCTCTTGGTCGCTTGGAAGCAATCGATAAACTTCTTCTAAAGATCGGCCCAGTCGACCACAGAGTTGGGCTTCAGCCTTGAGTACCATTGGAAGGCACTGCCCGTGAGAGAGGTCGCGAAATAGCGAAGAAGGAAATAGGCCAGATCACCCATGGCCATTATGTTAATAGGCCAGGTGTTCATGTGGGGACCCCTGCCCAATGAACTTTTGCAGCTTTGGTGCCTTTAGGTAGTCCGACGGAAGCTTCTTAAATTGATGGTGCACTGGGTATGAGACACTGTATAAATCAATAGTGGCGATACCCTCGCCACATTGGGCGAACTTATCTTCAACTATTTTTTCTATCATACGTCGTGGGGTGATGAGTCTTGAAAAACTGGACATTGAGCGGAGCACAAAGTGCTCAGTCTCTACCTCAACAACTACATTGTAGGGTGCAACCGTCTGTCGGTTGACCATGGCGGGATTACCCGGCCGTTGCTCTCGTCGAGGGTTTCAGTTATGCCCCGGTGTTGCAGGCCTTTGAGCATTTGCACACATCTGCCGCTTCATCTCGAGCATGAGATTAGTCATCTCTATGTGCCAACGCTGCATGGTTTCGAACTTGGCATCATCGGACATTGCTTGGAATCCTACCTTTATAGGCGGCTTAAACACCAAGCTTATGTATCCACCGATAGGTTGAGCTCCCCCTTCTCCATAGATGCATACAACTTCATCAGGGTCAATTTCTTCTTGGGACAAATTATCATCTTGGTTCAGAACTTGCTCCTGGATTTTACCCTGGTGTTCACCCTGGTTGGAAGTCCATGCCTGGCCGCTAAACTGGGCTTGAAGGCTTCTTCGGGTGGCATTCCTGGTGTTGAGGTACACCACGTCCACCGCAGGATTTTCAGTAGGTTCATTTGGGTTGGCTGGGATGTCGGGAACCTCCATCGGCTCCCGGCCGAAGACATAGCAAGTATAAACCCTCATGCCATCCCCAGTTTCAGACATTTGAACTACCATTTTCTTCCTTGGGGGTTGGACCCTCGAACAAGCTAGTGCCCCCAACTTGTCGAATACAGAAAGACGTGTTGTTGAGACCTCAACACGTGTAATTCGTTCTGCTCGGACAGGCTCCGAGGCTTAAGTAAAACTGGGCTTGTGATAAACCCTTTTTCTCATTTGTCCTCGAGGGCTGTTGGCCACGAAATTATATATAAATATAAATATGTTCTTCTTGAAAAGAAACATTCCTCTATATGTGAAGGTTCATTCCGTCGGTGCGCATCATATCAGACGATTTGGGTTCGGATGCTGGACCTTTCGCCACTGACCGCAGTCAGTGTTGATTTACATCGGTCTAATGTCCGAACACCTTTGTTTAACTGTCAAAGAAAACCTTAAAAATCTTAAAAATCCCCTTTATAAGTCCGGATGTTGAGGATTTGTTCAATTGGGCATCTCATAGTCACCACTCGTTCACCCCCAACAAACTTATAGGGTTGAGACTTTATCAAAGGCCTCTTAGGCATAGGCAAAAGCCTTGGAGTCTCGGGTATGGATGCAATTTTGCAAAGGCTATAGGCATTTTGAAGTGGCAGGAGATTTCCTGGACCCAGGGGGTATTGTGACAATTTTACGTTCCCAAGGGTATTTTGGTAATTTTACTAGGCCAGGGGTACTTCTGGAATTTTTGGGTTGGAACGAGAACAAGGTTGGACCACTGACTTTCCAAGGCACTGGGGCCATTTATGGAGGGTTTTAGGGGCGACTAGGCCATTTCTAGGTCGCAGGGGTATTTTAGTAATTTTACCAAACCCTACATAGACCTATGTTTGCGGCGGCACCCAAGTGTCGGACTGAGCTGATAACGTCCTCGGACCAAAGGAGTGACGAGAGGCTCGATAGAAGGCTCACATACGTCAATTTTGCCAAGGAAGGGGTATATATATAACTCCTGAAAGCCGGGGGATTTTATTATAATTTTCCCTCATCGATGTGTACAAAAGAAATCTATAGAGTACAACACCCAATGCATTTAAGGCCCAAGTGGATACAAGAGTTGTCGGCGAGTTGTCGACTATACATCACAGAAATCCGCACTGACGCAGGAAGTAGGGACGTAGCCCCAATTACAAGAGATTGCAGGGTAAAACTGCAAACAGGACTTTTTGTTTCTCGCCAGTCCGGGGAGGACATTTTTGTAATTCCCCCGTTATAGGTGCGGAACTACATAATTTAGTCACCTCAGGGCATGGAAACCCACAAACATGGCCCACGGTGGGGCATAATTACAACAATACCCCTTAGGGCATAAATACAAGACCCGGGGACTTACCCCTCACGGGTCAAAACAACGAACAAAATCTTTGCTGCTGAGTGCTTCGTAGATGCTTCATCTCTTCTTTTCTCTTTTTCCAGCTCCTTGGCCTAGGGGGCTATTTATAGAAGGTAGGGAACCCATCTTGACAGAAATGTGAGGATTTGCCTCAACTCTGACAAAAAAATGGGTTTTAGCCCCAATTCTGACAAGGTGGGGAGGCCCAACCCTTTTTTCTATCCTTTTTTTACTTTTTCTTTCTATTTTTTTGTTTTGAGAAAACGACCCCGGGGTCATTTGACCCGCGGGTTGGACCCAGCGGGGTCCAATGACCCCGCGGGGGTCGCACTGCCGCGACCCCTGCGGGGGTCGGTCGGACACGCTAGGGGCCCAGCGGGGTCATTTGACCCCCGGGCGCCCTTTTGGCCCCTCTCCGCGTCTTTTCTCCCGTTTTTGTCACCCTGGGTCAAGGAGAAGCCGCCGCTCTGCATTTATTGTCCCCCGAGTCCCACTCTTCGCCCCGTCGCAGCAATACGTTGGTGGGGAACCGCACGGGAACGAAGGCTTGTTCGTTTGTTGTCTGGTTGCGCGCCACTCGCCTGCAGGGGAGTCATTGCACCCGTCTGTGCCGTGTGATACACCGTTGTTCGGAAACTTTGACAGGTGCGCGTGCATAGTCTCTCTTGATTTTCCCTTACTGCGACGCCGCTTGTGATTATGTGGTCGGGCCAATGGACCCTAAATCGCGGAGGTACTCCGCGGTCCTACGACATCGGCGCTACGCCATATTTTTCATCAGTTGTTCTGAAACAAAATTCTCGAAATATTTTGAGAGAATTACGGGTGCAACAAATGCCCCCCACGGGACATCCGTCATGGCCGAAGGCAGGGGCGGACAGCCCGTGCCCTTTGAAGGGATCATAATCACATGTCTTTTGTATAGACTTATGGGCTTTGCAGGACCGTACTTAATATTTATATTGCTGTCCTGGAGTGTTTGGCCTGACATTACTCTCCTATTTCTTGTTTCTCTACATTTGTAGGCATGGCTCGTAGCAGCGGAGATAGGAGTCAGTCGAGGAGGCCGAGGGTTAGAGGCGCGGATGAGTGTCATATTGAGCGCAATGACCAACGCATGCCGCCTTTCCCTCCCCGTGTCATTGATGAAGACAATTTCAGTCGGATTGACTTCGGCTATTTGTGGGTCGCTGAGGGCCCGACTGAGAGCCCCGGTGACAATGAAGGCCTTGTGGACGTGTCTCGCATCACGAGGAGAAACGGCATTTACACCTATGACCGCTCGGGAGGATATCCGCATCACTACCCCCTGGATAGTCACCTTTATAGGTTCCTCCAGAGCTTTGCACCGATCGACATGAAGAATGATGACCCCTCACTGCTTGAGGAGAGGCGCCGCCTTGAGCGGGCCATACTAGCAGGGAGGGGCAGCATGCAGGGGTTATGTTCCCTGACCTATCCGAGCTTTCCGGATGGTTTCACCCGGCAGAGATAGTACCCAGATCGGCAGAGTCTGGGCTCCTTTCAGCGGCACGAGAGCCCCACAGTTCGAGCTGCACCACTGGCTCCAGCGATCTGGCACATGCATGGACAACACAAGACCATGGATCAGGTCGTGGATGGTCTCTTCCTGACGCCTTCAGGGGGGCGAGTTTTGCACAGGAGGAGTACCCTCATGATTGTATGGTTGAGAGGGTTCTGGCGCTGAAGACCCCCAGTTGGTACGGGAAATGGTAAGTTGTCCCAACTCACAGCTATCACCGGGGCGCGACAGAGTGGCTCTGGGGTATCCTGACTGTCTACCGGTCATTACTAGACAGGGTGGGGATCCTTCATGCAGTGACGGCCACTTTGTACTCCTACCCTTGTCATACAGGCCTGCTACAGGCCTTGGCAGAGAGATTCAACCGCCGGTGGAACACCTTCGTCACTGCTGGAGGGGAGACTTCTTTGAACCTCTGGGCTTTTCAGAGGATTTCTGGTCTTCCGATCTGTGGGAGGCCTTACGAGGAGGTGTCATTTGATGATTTACACCTTAGCTCCACCGACGGTACCGGGCGATATACTATGCCATATTGTTTCAGATTCTTGATGAAGACCTGGAGGGACCTGGCTCGAGTTGGCACAGACCGGACCCCACGCACCCCGAGGGTGACTTTGAATGCATGGGTGAGCCATTTCTACAGTGGCCCTTTTTGCTTCCATGAGGAGTTTGCTAAGTCTGGCACTACCTGGGAAGAATGCAGAGAAGTCAGAGTAGACATTCCTCCCCATCCACGCCACTTGCTTGCACCGACACAGGGATGGAATTCAAGGGAGCTGCCTCTCCTAACATACTTGGCGGCCTACTTAGCCTATTGGCTGGCCAATTTTGTAGTTCCCCATGGAGAGGACGGGGTCTTGCGGCCTGAGGTGATCTATCCAGCCTACCTACTGGCATGTGGGCAGCGACTTGCAATTGCACCAACAGCCCTGGCGAACATCTACCACTCACTTGGGGCTTTGTCTTCTCATTCATCGCCGCGGGAGAAGAATATTATGTTGCCCACTCATTACTTGAGCGCATGGGCAGGGTTGTTTCCAGAGCTCTATCGGAAGACTCCAGTTGACAATCCAACGGCACAGCTAATTTTTCTGTTCATAGGACAGCCGTCGCAGGATGCAGTGGTTCAGCTTGCAGGGGCCCGGCAGGCCTTGTCTTTTGTCCTAGTGAGGAGAGGAGAGGGCTTAACCCTTGACTACTTCTCCTACCTTTACCGCCCCTATGTTGGGCAAGAGGGAAGCATTGTTGTCAGCAGAGTGTCTTCACATGCTTTACTCTCCTCCCACGGCTTAGTAGAGTGGGTTATATGCATTCGCCCCAGTGTACTAGTCTATCGGCGCTCCATCACAGCCATACTTAAGCCCTATTACCCACATCGGTTCGCCAGGAACTTTGGGTATGATCAGGGCATCCCTTCGAGTGCAGAGTTTCCTCTGGCCCTTCGACTGCACCGACACAGGGACGTGCACTTAGTAGCCGCAGCGTGGCAGGACTCTCTCTACTGCGAGGTGAAACAGGGGTACCCTATTCCAGAGCGGGGGCGCAGAGGCCAATTTGACATACATTATGCACGCTGGTGGTTCAAGGCCAGCAATGTTTTTCGGGAGCACCGCGATGCCATTCGGGCCGCTGAGGAGCAGCGCTTGAGGAAGGAGGATATGCCTCCATTGTTTGTGGACCCAGCCTTTATTAGATCCCATTTTTCAGGGGCCGCCCGGGCTGTCAATGATATTGAGGAGCGGTGGCGACAGAAAGACTAGATAATTCTTGTGGACAGAAGCCAGTATAATGGAACTTTGAAGCCCTAAAAGAGTACACCGGCAACAACATCCGCAGCCCCTTCTTCCTCTGCCTCAGGGGCAGCCCCAGGACCTTCAAAGGCCTACCCTTGGTGGGAGGACTTGCAGGCGTCCTGCGGGGTGAGAAGGAAGTCTCAATTGTCTCAGCCAATACCCGAAGGAGCACTCGGGGGCAACACATTTACATAGTGGAGGGCCCACGTGATCAACATCGTGGGTTGTGCAGACCCGCTGGAGTACATTTTCGGCCTGGAGATGGCGGTGACTCCTATTGCCATTTTCGAGATTGTAAAGATGGCAGCCCATGTCCTCCGATTGAAGCCGGAGCAGATAATTTTGAAGCCCGTGAAGCCCATAGACACCACAGGTAATTATCTCCCTTGCTGGCCTTTTAATATGCATGTATCTTCTTCATGTCTTAGAACGTGTGTGGAGCTGCAGTATCGGGAGGCCCCATATCTTCCTTTGATGACTGCAGGTGGAGCTGCTAGGGTGGCCGACGCTGGCCCATTGGAGGGCCCTCCCGATACGGGGCCGGAGAAAGATACTACCGTATCAAAGAGACCTCGCGCTGAGAGTCCTGGAGGGGACGTGAGGTCTTCATCTCGCCTTCGGCTCGAGAAAGAGTCTCCCGCGATTGAGGCTGTCTCCAGTGAGTGGCATATTCTGATACTCGCTACCTTTAGGCTTATATGCAATGTTATAAATATGTTTTGCTTTGCCTAATGCAACTCCCCCGGAGGCCAGGGTCGGCATGAGTTTCTCTCCTCCTCAGGCGGACACCTCTGCGGGGGCAGATATGCCTCTGGATGAGCCTATGCCGAACATTATTTTCAGCTTTGAAGAGTTAATCTCTCCCACGGATGATTATACGCCGGTGACGACTGGCTCCCCCTCACCTATCGCAGCAGGGGCCCAAGGTATTCAATCTTCAACTAATATGCTCAGCCTTGCCTCTTCATTGATACGAAGAATTGGGAATCACTAATTCTTTAGTGTCGTACTTTGGTTACGTAGGAATCCCTGATACTGCCCCTCCTATCTCAGCAACGGGAGACAACGCCAAGTCCGCTTCTGGGAGTGGGGGTTCTGGGGCTTTTGATTCCCTTACTAGAGGGAGTTCGAGTTCTTCCTCAAGTGCTAAGACCTCGAGCTCTTTTCCAAGCGAGAGAAATTCCTCAACCCCATCTGACTCCCGAGAAGATGGAGAGTTGTAGGATGCTTATGGTGAGCGTAGATGCATTTTTGCCTTTTTCGCCCGACCTCTTCTTGTAAAGATCTATTGGGCTCATATGATTCACCATTGTACAGAAGTCGACCTGGCCGGCTCTATGGAGGAATTCTCACAGCTCATTGAATCTGGCTCATTCATGGACCTCCTGAATTATGGCGATGCTTCAAAAGCTACAAGGGCCATGGAGACGGCGGGTGCTGAAACCCCAGCGCCGTGTGACCCTGATATCGTACTGCTAACACTTCCGCTGGGGCATTTCCCTCATGCTGGTACCGACGAGGCCAGTGTGGCTGCCCTTTCAGGTAAGAAGCCTGCCGACTTGTATTGTTATATCTTTTCCTCTGGCTCCATTGCTGAGTTGACCCATACCTGTCGCATTGTATATGTGGATAGCGGCCGGCCAAGCTGTCGAGGATGGCGTATAACAACCTGATGGGGCTACCCCGAGAGGGGAAGTTCCCCAAGGCTCGCCAGAGGGCCAATGCAGCCCTGGCCATGGCGCCCTACCAGCGGACCTCCAGCTTATAGGTATTCCCCGCCTCTGCCAATGAATGACCCAGCTTGTGTCCACATTTTGTTCATGGTATTAACCATTTCCTCATATCTATCTTGCAGGTTCTCCTTCCTTAGAGCCGACAGCTGAGATCCCTGCGACAAAAGAGTCTCCCTGTGAGGCAAGGCCGACCCCTGTGAGTGAGCCAGCTGACTCCAGCAAGGTCCCCGATACAAAATCCATCCCTCCTAGCATAACCAAAGGAGGTGATGTTGTTGATATAGGTACGTGGTCGCCCTTTGGAGCTCACCATCAATTGCATGTCACTTTATACATGGAGAGCCATGAATACATGTTGTTATTTGAATTGCAGGGAGTCGGGCCGCAGACGCACCGCCTGATGAACAAGCGTTAGCCCCCATGAGCGCTCCCTCCCCGGCCGTTGGGGAGGAACATACTTCCACAGCTATTCTCGCCCAAGAGACAGTTTCGGGTATGCTACCATGTCATGTCCTCCGGGGCTTTCGTGCCTATCCTCTTGATTAGGAACAAGCACTTATTCCATTTTTCTTTGACTGCAACTCCCTTGAGAGAGGCTCCAAGGGTGCCCGCGGACTTCCCGTTGGCTTAGGGATTGTAGACGGACGACGTCCTCTAGTCAATATGAAACTTAGACGCCAAAACATAAATGGTCTTGTTCCTGAATGGCGTGCCATTATCGGATATAATCCGACTGGGAGTGCCGAATCTGTATATAATGTAGTGCCTCACGAATCGGGTAACTATCTCCCTTGTAACTTCTCGTAGCGGGACGGCTTCTGCCCATCTGGAGAAGTAATCAGTAGCAGCCAAGATAAACTTGTGACCTTGGAATGATGGTGGGAATGGTCCCACAATGTCCATATCCCACTCTGCAAAAGGCGAAGTAGGTGCAGTTGGATGGAGCGGATTAGGCGGTCTCCAAGGCACTGGCCCGAATGCTTGGCATTGGTGACACGTACGAGCATACTGGTTGCAATCTTCGTACATGGTGGGCCAATTAAATCCCTTGAGTTTAATGCTATTTTTCATCTTGGCTCCTGTTTGATGGGTCCCACACAATCCGGATGGACCTCGTGCATCACGGTCTTTGCTTCCTTGGATGAAAGGCACCGTAGGAGGACCGATCGGTCTTTCTCATGGACGAGCCTAAAAAGTAGGTCGTCAATCAGCTGATAGAATGTTGCCCTGCGTAGCAGTTGCACCCTCTAAGCCCGATCAGGAGGAAGCCAGCAGTTATTTATCTTTATAATCGGCTCGCGTCAATCTTCTTCTTCTGGAGCATTCTCCTCTTGAATGTTATTGACATCATAGACAGTGAGGCCAGATTCTTCGTCGAGCACACTTGGCATGAGCCTTCGGTGTCTGACAGTAATATTCAATTCTCCCTCAGGTGGAGTTTCAAAGCTGCTGCCAACTTAGCCAAAGCGTCCGCCTGGGAGTTACTGCCTCTTGGGACGTGGCCTATTTCAAATAGGTAGAATTTCTCTTTCAACCTCATAACAGCTGCATGGTAGGGAATGAACTCCTTCTTCCAGACGTCATAGTCGCCCAATACTTGTCGAATGACGAGCTGAGAATCCCCGTAGACTTTGATGCACTTGATGTCCATCTCCAGTGCCAGCTAAAGCCCAATAATTAATGTTTCATACTCTGCCTCATTATTAGTCAGCGACTTCATGAGAGCGCAAGAGTTGTGGAGAATGTCGCCTTGCGGAAATACAAAAACTATCCCCGCACCCGAGACAAAGTCTGTGAGGCCGCCAGCCCTCTTGATTGTCCGGGAAGCACCATCAAAATACAACTCCCAATGTGGGAGGTCGAGGGTGAGGACGCCTGGCTTCATCTGTGGTGGGACGTTTTCACAATGCTCCCCGGTTTCTTGAGAAGGCACCAACACCTCGTCATCGGGTAACTCGAAGTTGAGTGGCGAATCTTCTGGCACAGGATGCGTGGCTAAGGACTCGGCCATCCCTTGTCCCTTGATCGCCTTGCGTGGGACGAAGGTGATGTCGAACTCCATAAGGATAAGTGCCCACTTGCCAAGCCTCCCTGAGAGGACGGGCTGACTAAGCAGAAATTTGAGTGGATCACATTTTGGGATAAGCTTCACTCTGTGAGCTGGAAGGTAGTGCCTTAGCTTCTTGTCAGCAAATACCAAAACTAGGCACACCTTTTCCATAGGCGCGTATTGGTGCTCAGGCCCGATCAGCTTTCGGTTGAGGTAGTACAATGGTTGTTCCTTGCCCTCTTCATTGATCTGGGCTAAGAGTGCCTCCAATGAGGCATCCATGGCAGCAATATAGAAGATAAGGGATTTCCCACTGACAAGTGCTCCTAGCACAGGAGGAGTCAGTAGATACTCCTTAATTTGCTCGAAAACCTTCTGACAATCTTCGTCCCATATGAAGGGTGCTCCTTTCTTCATCAGTTTACCGAAAGGCAGACACCTTCCCGAGAGGTTAGAAATGAACCGCCTAATATAGGCGAGTCTTCCTTGCAAAGATCTGAGCTCTGTCAAGTTCTTGGGCGGAGGCAATCCTCTTATGGCCTTGATTTTGCCAGGGTCGATTTCTATACCTCGATACCTGACGATGAAACCAAGGAACTTGCCACTGGAGACGCCAAAGGCACATTTCATTGGGTTCATTTTGAGTTGATACTGTCGAAGCCTTTCGAAGACTCGACGCAAGTCAGCCAAATGATCCTCTCGCCTTTTTGTCTTAACAACCAGGTCATCGACGTAGCATTCAACGAGGTCATGTAGCATCTCGTCAAAGATCTTGGTCATTGCCCTTTGATAGGTTGCAGCAGCAATCTTCAGGCCGAACGGCATCCTTTTATAGTTGAAGATCCCCTTAAGAGATCGGAAAGCCGTATGGTCCTTGTCTTTGATGGCCATGTGGATTTGATTATAGCCCGACAACCCGTCCATGAAGGACAAGGCTTCGTGGCCAGTGGTCATGTCCACCATCGTCTCAGTAATTGGGACCGGGAAATCATCTTTCGAGCATGCCTTGTTCAAATCCCTGAAATCAATGCAGACTCGGACTTGGCCATTCTTCTTCTTGACGGGAACTATATTAGCGAGCCAAAGAGGGTACATGTAAGGCTCTATGAAGTCCACGTCGAGCATCTTGTCAATCTCAGCATTGACTTTCAGCTCCAACTCGTGGTGCATACACCTTTGAGTTTGCTTGACTGGCTTAACCGCTAGAAGTATTGCCAGCTCATGTTCAGCCACAGAAGGGTCGAGCACAGACATTTCTTTATAAGTCCAGGCGAAACAATCCGTGAACTCTTCTAGTAGCTGTCGATACGCCTGTCTCTCTTTCTCACTGAGGAAAGCACTTACGAAGGTTGGCCGATGGTCTTCTTTGCTTCCGAGATTGATCTCAATCAACTGGTCCACAGTTGCTTGGCCACTGTCATCGAGCTCTGGTGGAGCTGGTTGGAGGTCGACAAAGTCTTCCTCATCATCAACATTTGCTTCATAGACTTCAAATTCTTCAAAGCTCTCTTGCTCGTGACTTGAAGTCGAAGGACTTGCTCCGTCTTGTGGATGGTTAGCAGGCTGAGTTGTCCCTCCCTCGGGGAGGTGACCAGTGCTGATTTCCGATGAGGGTGATATAGGCATCTCACCGGTCTCCCTTACAGAGTCGTCAATCTTGGGCTCAACTTCAATTTGCCCGTGAGGAAGAGGTAGCAGTCCTATGGTATTGACTGCGTAGTGGACCTCAAAGTCCCTCTCCTGGTCATAGCCGAGTCCCCTCGTATCTTTCCGGGAGAAGGGAGGTTGCCCACAGACTTGCAGAGGATTCCACAACTGGTGGAAATATGCCGCTCGCACGGGGTCCTGAGCCTGCGGGATATACTGCTTTTTGCACATTTCTCTGATGTGCTTTGGCATATCGTCCATCTCCTGGACTAGCTCTGGTGCAGTGTCGGCAGGAGTATTCCAGCCGAAATCCTCTTCAGGAGGACCTGGTGGGACTGAATCACCTTTGTAAAAGATGATCAGCTTGTCTCCCTTGCCCTTGTTGCTCCTCCTTCTCCGCTGATAGAGACTGTGAAGGTCTTCAACTACTCCACCTCGTGTTCTTCCCGTTGAAACGAGAGCTAAACATATTTGGGCGGTAATGAGATGCGCCGGTCAATGACCCGGCTGATGAGGTTGGCTTCGAGGTCGACGTTTCGCCTTTCAGGCTGAGTCGGCTTGGAGGGGGCCTTGAGGCTTAACCTGTAGAATCTTGCCAAGTCTTGGTTAACAGTAAACAACTGTCCTTCCTCAGCTTCGAAGTCCACTTTTTGCTTCCCTTTGTCTTTTACAGGCTCGGGGATTGCTAAAATAGGTTCCCCAAAATACAAGGAAGCATCTGCCAGATGGCACTCGTTGAGGTGGAATGGAGCCTGATCTGCGAAGACAGTATGTTGCTCCCCTCCTTTGGCATATTTAATGCATTGGTGCAGAGTTGAAGGAACAACCCAATTCTCATGGAGCCAAGGTCTCCCAAGCAGCACCTTATAAGATGTGTCGGCGTTGATAATATAAAATGTCACTTGGTGACAAAATCGCCCAAGGCTAGCTTGACTTCAACCCGACCAAGCGCCTCCTCGAAATCCTGATTGAATCCCGAAATCTTGACCGCGCTCGCCTTTTGTAAATACAGCTTCAAGTATAACGACTTAAAAATCTTCAAAGGCATGATGTTAATGGCCGCTCCAGCGTCGACCAAAATTCGATTCACATCGTGCCCATTGATCCTCCCTCGCATTTATAAGGGGCGATTGTGGCACGGAGAGGACAGCAACATATCTTTGTCCGTGAAAGAGATGTTGGCTACAAATGCCTCATATGCTTTAAGTTTGGCAGTGTCGGCTTCAGACTCGGTTTCGACCGAGTCTGAAATCGAAACGACTCGGTTTCGATTTCGGTTTCGATTTCGGTTTCGGTTTCGGCCGAAACCGGCCAAAACCCAGTCAAAAGGTAAAAAAAACATCAAAATAAGTCTAAAAAAATAGAAATAAATTAGAAAAATATAAATAATCATATAAAAATCAAAAAGTTCATTAGACATGCATTTAACTGTAAAGAAATTAGATTAAGTGCAATAAACATGAAGTAGACATTGAAGTTCAAACATTGAACATGTTAAACTAATATTCTTGAGTACATACTAAACATGAAGTAGGTTCAAGTACAGGGGAATAAACCTAATTAGACACAGTAAATGTTACAGAAATTAAATGATCTTTACCTAAATGAAGAGGCACTAATATGGGTAATAACTAGAGCCTTCTCACTCATCGTCTGGATTTTGATGTTGATACCCATAAGAAGGTTGCATGTATTGTGTATATTCACTATAACCAAACAAGGAGGTAGCCAAGTCTTGCATCCCTCTTTGGATCCCTTTTGGAGTGTAAGGTTGTCAGCTTGAATCGAATCCAGAATCAGCGTAAGAATCTTGAGGATGAGAAGAGGAACTTGATGGAACTTGATGGAACTGGAAATCTGGTTCATGACCCCACCCATAAATGGCTGCTTCCTGTTGACCACCTCCATAACCTGATGGATGCCCATATTGGCTATGTGAATCATATCCTCGCTCACTATGACTGTATCCTCGGCCTGTGTCTGCGTGAAAGGAGGAAGTACCACCAGCAGTGCCACCGTCAGTAGTAGCACCTGCAATTGCACTGGAATCATCATCATCACCAGCATCATCATCACCATCAGAAACCAGTCGCCTTTTAGCCTTTGGGGATGCTTTTTCTATTTTGGTGTGATTTTTTCAGTCACCCTTGACATGAATCCTTTTCCCCTTGGCGTGTGCCTCACATAAATCGGCTTCAATTGCTCAATTACAAGGTCCTCTCGAGCAGCAGCACTAGTCCTCTCTGTTAGCCCATGCACTGATGTACTTCTTCTTAAGGATGCAGGTTGCTTGACCATTCTAGGAGTGACCGGCTTGCTATCTGATTCTGAGTGTCTAGCTGGCTCAAACTCAGGCTGCTGCTCAGTGTCATGTGCTGTGTCCCTGTGGTTTTGATGATATCAAACACTATGACTCATCTATGAGACAGTTCATTGATGTGCCTTAATGCATTGGTTTTGATGCACTGGTTTCATATTTGATGAAGTCATATTTGATGAGGTCATATTTGATGAAGTCATATGTTTTGATGTTAGTATACATATGTGAGCAACACTCTTGAAATTTGTGAAAAACAAGTTCACAGATTAAAACAGTAACACAATATCAAGTGCAATAGTCGACTTCAGCACTCCACAAGTCGACTTGGGTAGACAGGCAGTAAAGAATTAATGAATTCAAGAACGTCACCAGTCAACACAATTCAACAGTGCAGCTACAGCAAAATTCATAATTGCAGTGTAGCAATGACAGTGGATACAAGTGAAGATGGTTCACAGTGTTGAGAAATAGCAAACAAGAAGCTTTTCATGTTGACAGAGTCGACGTAAGAAGCCTTGGAGTCGACTCCAGTTCAAGCCCGCAAGGCAAAAAAGCTAATCCTATAGCTATGGTTTAGTGGTAACAAATAGGTGCTCAACGGTGTAAAATGAGCGGCTAAGGGTGAAAAATAGACCCTTAGTGGTGACAAATAGGTTAGCTTGGAAGTAAAAGAGCTAAGGAGAAGAAATTGTGTAAATGGAGTCGACGCAGGAGGCAGCAACGTCGACGCAACCAGATCGCCAAGTCCACCCGCCAGCTGAAGAAGATTTCGCTGAAATATGCTGGTGTGCCGGTGACAAATATAGTCGTATAGGTGACAAATAGTACTGTATCGGTGACAAATAGATGTGTACCGGTGAAAAAAAGATGGCAACGCTAAAAGCATGGAAAGTATAGAAGAAGAATCGACTCAGTCGCAAGTGGAGTCGACTCCAAAAGCACGCCAGAAGCCTTGGCCACCCATTGAAGATTAGTGGTGAAAAATGGATCAAGAAGGGTGATAAATGGAAGGTTATTGCTGAGAAGCTGAAGGTAAAGAAGAAGAGTTGAACTTCGTTTGCCAAGTCAGTGTTGACCACAGTCAACCAGCGACAGTCAATGTTGGCTGGCCAAAGTCAACGTCAGAATCAAGAAGGCTCCAGTCAAGCTCAACTTTATGTTGACCCAAGTCACCAAGACGCAAGTCATGTCAAAGGTCAAGGGTTAACCATAGTCAAGCCTTTGCAAGCTTCGGAGGTCCGATCAAAGGACAGTCAAAGTTCTACCAGTCACAGTCAACATGTTCAACGCAGTCGAAGCACCAAACTTCAGAGTCAACAGTCAACCAGCTACGTCAACGGTGAAGAATGTCACACAAGAGTGACAAATGGGTCACACCGTGTTAAAGAGCCTAAGTGTGACAAATACAGAACTAGAGGTGACAAAAGAGCCTTAGCGGTGACAAATACTAGCACAAGGGTGACAAATGGCTAAGGCGACGGCCAGGCAAAAGGAGAAAAGAGAAGAGGCGACGGCTATCCAGATAAGGGTGTCAAATGTCTATCTAAGGCTGACAAATGTCCGATAGAGGTGTAAAATGCTCTTTTAGTCTGACAAATTGGTCGTAAGGCTGAATCACGTGCATGCCATGAAAGCATTCCAACCAGGTTCAGAGATCCAATGATTGGCACGTGCTCCTAGGTTACTGGAACGATCACATAGACTTCCAAAATAGAATATTCCCTGCCAAGTGGACAAATGGAAGATCAATAAATTAATTAGGTTATCTGGATGTTTTCCGGAGGCTCTGTTTCATATATATACTCTCAATATTGCTTGAAGACAGGTGCTGCCGTCGAAGAGAAAGTGAGCCCATCTGAGAAGTTCTGTGAGAGTAGATCTGAGAGAAAAGATCGTGAGAAGAAGAAGAAGAAGAAGAAAGAGAGAGAGAGTGAGAGCTCGTGAAGGAGTGTGTGCAGCCAGTGCTACCTTGAAGACATGTATGTGTGTTGGCCTATGGATCAGATCCAAGCCACTTTGCTCTTCGTGAGCTACATTGTTTCTGTTTTTCGTTTTTGTTCTTTTGTTTTGTTCTCTGTCTTTCCTTGTTCTTTCATCAAACTGTTAGTCAGCGGAGCAAGCTGTGAGGCTCAGCTGTTTTGAGGATATGTTCCTCGTGAAGCTGTGTATCAGTGGATAGCAAGCTGTGTTACTCAGCGGTTGTAGGGATTTGTTCCCCGAAGCTGTGGATCAGAGTTTTTCAAGCTGTGTGTCAGCGGAATCCTCACCTAGTCTGGTGAGAGGTGGATGTAGGCAGACTGGGTGTCTGGCCGAACCACCTAAAAATCCTTTGAGTCTGTGGTTTGATTGAATTGTTAAGTTCGCTAGATGTTTGCATAGGCTCGCTTCATTCACATTAGTTAAGTGTAGCTATCTTAGTTACACACTAAGTGTCCGAGCTGTGATTTTTGAGTGCTTAGCATAGAAAGTCTTCAATTCATAATAGTGAAGATACTTCTGATATATTAGCTTCCGCTTTGCTTCACTATATGCTAAGTGTTCGAACATTGTTCTCAATAGAGCGCGAAATTTTAATTGAGCATATTTTTAAAGAGAGATCTATTCACCCCCCCTCTAGATCTCATCCTTGCACCCAACAATTGGTATCAGAGCGGGTCTCTGATTGATCAGATCCAACGATCTGCAGAGTAAATCCTACCATTTTGGTGCATTATCGACCTTAGTTCATTGTTTTGATTTGATTTTAATGGCTCATCCACCGGTATTTGACGGTTCCAGTTTCGACACCTGGATAGGCAGTGTGCACAAGTTTGTTAATCCCATTGATTCTGATTTCTGGATTTTGATTTCATATGGACCATACGAATTGCCTAAGGACAAGACTAAGTGGATTGTTGTTCAGAAGTTCAAAAATGTTGATAATGTCAGAGCTCTGAAAATAATGAAATTAGCAGTTGATACTAATGTGTTTTCTTTTGTCTCCAGCTGCAAGACTGGGAAGGACATATTGGATAAGTTGACGGCCATCTATGATCAATAGGAGGACAAATGCTTAATGGCTGATAGAGCTGATAACAGCAGTGATCAATTGGATGATTGATCATCTCAGGTAAGCTCTGGATTTGAAAAAATTTCGTTTAATGAGTTGATGAATTTGTATGAAGAGATGTTAGATAGATATAAGAAAATAAAAATTGAAAATAAAAAGTTGAAAAAGAAAGTTGAGCGAACTGATTCAAATTCCTCGTGCGAAAATTGTATAAAATTGAAACAATCGTATGATATGTGTTTCCTTGATGAAGAAATGAACAAGGAGTTGATTGGTTCATTAAGAATTGAAAGCCAAGATCATTTAACCAAAATTTCAGAACTAATAAATGAAAATGAAAACTTGAAGGAGCTGAACACTGTCATGTCACAGATTGCTCAGCCTTGAGAAAGAAAAATCTATGGTTTCTTCTTGGGAAAAAGAAATTAAAATTTTCAAAAATAAAAATGAAACATTGAAAGAAAAATTGACTGACTTATGAAAAGGAGAAGGCTAATTCAGAAATTCTCATTGCCACCTTGAAAAATAAGATCCAAGATTTGAGTTATTCCATATCAAATTCTGTTAAAGGCAAAGAGAAACTGAAAACCCCTTTGGAAGATGAGGTCACTAATCTAAGTGAGGGGATAGAGTACAATTCTAGAATTAAGAAGAAGTTAAACACAACTTTTGTGCGTAGCTCAAATGTAGCTATCACTTCAGCTACTTCCCCAAGTCAGTCAGCTGCTCAAAAAACTAATGAACAAGATAAAACTCAGAAAAAGAAATTTAGAAAATCAAATTTGCAGTCTCAAAAAAAACCAATTTGCTTTTACTGTGGTTCTCATGGTCATATCATGAGAAGCTGCCGTTTAAGGATGAGGGATGAACGAAATGCATGTAGAGAGCATGCTGAAAATGGTTTTGTCCAGAAAAAGCAAAAACGATGTGTTCATTGTAAAAAATCTGGACATGTGAAGAAAAAATGTTGTCCTGAAAAATGACGATCAGAATTTTGGAACAATGCATGCTAAGAATATTCATGCTAGAAATCATGTCTCAGAATATGAAAATTCACGGTTATTACTGTGGTAGAATAGAACACATGGCTGCACAGTGTTGGTCAGCTAAAGAGAAAAGAAAATTTCATGTAAACCAACATGTTTTTGATGAAAATAAATTTGTTTCAAGAGAGAGATCATTTGTGTGCTTTGATTGTGGGAAGCCAACCCACAAAGCATCTAAATGTTGGTTGGTTGTTTATGAGAAAAATGATTTCCATGATAAAAGGAATAACATTCATGGTCATGCAAAGAAATTTCATGCTCATGCTCATATGCACAAGAAGAACACAAAGTCTTCTATTTCTTGTCATTATTGTGGTCATCTTGGGCATACAATGCATGAATGTTATGTGTTACAGTCTGATGAGTTTAATGCTTGGAAGTCATGGAGGGCATCTACCAGAGGTGCTACTAACTTTTCAAGACCCAAGAACTCTTGGGTGCCTCGATATGCCAAATGAGATCGATTTTGCAGGTGTGCCTTGGAGGAAGAAAAATAAAAGGGGTCAATAAAAACAAAGCACATGCTGGTTGGTAAAACCCAATTTCTGCTTTTGCTGATATATCTGTTGATTGTTATTTTCTTGCTTGACAATTTGCACATCATGCTTGATCTGTTAGCTAAAATCTCATGCATACATGTGTACATCTGCATCTGTCATTTGCATTGTCTTCATGAGTCTCTCAATGCATTTAGATAGAAAAAAGTAAATGCATATGTTAGTCTGTTCATGCATAAAATAGTTTGAAAGTCAGCTGCATACCATGTCTTAAAACTAGTCAGTCTAAATTCATGTGTTCCTCAAAGCACATGTTGATCTACTAATGCATACACTTTCACATATGCATATGTTACTTGGTTTGTCATGCTTATTTTGAAAACTGAGAAAAATAGTCGACCGATCAAGTGTGTTTGGTCGACCGAATGCATATATCTTTACATTTGCATATGAAATTTGCATAGTCATGTATAGTTTAAAAAAGTCATTTGCACTCTCATGTACAGTTGAAAAACTTGCATTGCATACAGGACTGCACTGCATTTGGTATGCACATTCATGTTTGACCTTATGGTATATCAAATGATGCTAGGAGAAGGGCACATTATATCTGTCTGGAAACCTGCACTACGCGTGAAGGAGATCCAAAGGATCTAAGTTCTCCGCCAGGTACCATGGTCAAAATTGCATATAGAGCATTTTAGATATTCATGAGCCTTATTTATAGTAACTCCCTGCATGGTTATCATTTTTAGATCGATGTTTCAAGTGCATTCAGATAGGGGGAGTTCCTGCATTTTATAGGTTGCTCATGTGCATGAAGTTGTCTGACCCATTTGCATATCACTCATGTTCAAAAAATTCAAAAAGAACATTTGAAATGCATGCACACATTTAGGGGGAGTCAATGCATAAAATTAATTGTTCACTTGCTGCACTGTGATAATCTCCCAAGTCGACTTACTTGTAAAGAATCAAAAAGTCTCATTTGTTGTCTCTGTCTGGCTATTTGTGATCTTCACTCCTAGCTTTTTCAAATCAGTTTGAAATGCCTGATCATTTCTATTTTTACTCTCATTCCATGGTCTAGCATCTCTGAAAATGTTTGAGTTCAAAATTGCTTCATTTCTGAAAACTCTTGATTGATAGCCCCTGCATTTGCTGAGGGGGAGCTTTATATGAAAAATTATTGAATTGTCCTGCATGCCATGATCATAATTTCCATGAAAATTGACTCTATCTGTTTCTCTCTCTGAAAATCCAACATCCTTGATGTTTGCTAAAGATTCGACTGGCTGTCTTAGTTCATTTTTGAGATAGTCACCCTGAAACTTTTACATGACTGCTACATGCATGAATTTGAGATCATTCCTGCTTGCTGAGCTTTGAACAATCATGCCATTTCTATGAACTATTTTTCTTGATGTTTGCCCAATTGTATGCTTTCAAAAGTCACCTTCACATCTGATTTACTGTCTCTGGCTTATTCTTAAAATTTCTTGAGCAGAAATTTAGGAAGATTTCAATCTGTGTACCAAAATCATAAATCTGGAAACAACTTGAAATAAGAAATCTTCTATTATACAGAATTATAAATGTCCAAAACAATCAGCTGATTTAAGTTTAATGGACTCTTTAAGTTTAGATATAAATATCTTAAAAAATATCTGTGTCAATTTTAATAGACCTTAACCAGCTTCTACATGTTGTGTCTTGAATAATCATCTGAAATCTAAAAACTCTAAAATCATGGCAACTTTGGTTGAGATACATAGATTGAGTATTGTTTTTAAACAATTGAATAATCTGATAATTCCTAAGAGTAAAAATTGTTAGAGCAATAACATTGGTTCACTGAGAAACCATGTTCATTTTCCATGAAGATAAGTGAACTCTGTCATGAAGTGCCATGTTAACTCTGCAGAAAAACTAATGAAAATCTAGACAGAGCAATGACAAACTCAATAAGAAATATATCTCACTCATCAATGAAATGAGCTGAGATTTGTCATGAAGTGACAAGGCCATCTCTGTTCATTATAAAGCATGACAGTTAGTCATACCAAGTATCTAGGAGTACTGGCATCTAAAGGACGTGTACCCTCAAAGTATAAAGTATACTGAACTCGATTGCTCCTGAAAAAATTGATATGAAAATGTTTGTTGAACTAAAGAAATAATCTAGAAATGGTAGCAAAAGAAAAGGTGTTAAAATCCTGAAATAAAATCAGAATGTATCATGTTTGTTTAATCTCAATACTAATTTTGTTACTCCTAAAAGAGTCGTTGAAATTTGAATAAGTAAGATGAAGGAAGGTTAAACAAGATGTAAATATGAAGGTTTGGTTCATTTCTATTAAAAATTGAACTCAGATATAGACAGAAATTTTATTGACAAACTCTGAAAACATCAGATTTAAACCATGTTCTCCAATAAGGATTATTTCATAAGTTTTTATAATGGAAGACTCTGAAAATCCATTACTTTCTGATTAATGAAATTGGTATCTGATTGAAAACCTTCTTGAATGATCCATATTTTTGAAACCTCTGCTGAAATTCTTGTATTCAATTCTTATGCCCGCTGAAACTCATTTACTGAAAATTGATTCACTATCTATTCAGTTGATATCAGATTCTACTTATTGATTTGTATTATTTCATGACCTGAATTGTCCTTGTTTGAGATCAATTCCTCCCTATGTTTTTGTTGATGTCCTCATTGACTGTGTTTTCTGAAGTATTGCATTGTCATAATTCCATTCTTGCCTTAATCACCTCCAGTTTTTACACTTCCATTCAAATCTTTATGTTTTGACAAAGGGGGAGATAATTTGGTTAATAGGGGAGATGTGTTCATTCATCAAGGGGGAGAACAAAAATTTTCTCATATCAAGGGGGAGAACGTTTTCACTGAGTATATCAAACTATTTCATCTTTTTTGATAATGATAAAGGGGAAGAATAGTTTGAGATGAGTCAGTATGTTAGCATGCCTTGTGTGTTAATTTGGTGATAATGGTCATAATGACTCATAATGTTGCCATCATAAAAAAGGGGGAGATTGTTGTGTCCATCTGGTTTTGATGATATCAAACACTATGACTCATCTATGAGACAGTTCATTGGTGTGCCTTGATGCATTGGTTTTGATGCACTGGTTTCATATTTGATGAAGTCATATTTGATGAGGTCATATTTGATGAAGTCATATGTTTTGATGTTAGTATACATGTGCGCAACACTCTTGAAATTTGTGAAAAACAAGTTCACAGATTAAAACAGCAACACAATATCAAGTGCAAGAGAAGTCGACTTCAGCACTCCACAAGTCGACTTGGGTAGACAGGCAGTAAAGAATTAATGAATTCAAGAACGTCACCAGTCAACACAATTCAACAGTGCAGCTACAGCAAAATTCATAATTGCAGTGTAGCAATGACAGTGGATACAAGTGAAGATGGTTCACAGTGTTGAGAAATAACAAACAAGAAGCTTTTCATGTTAACAGAGTCGACGCAAGAAGCCTTGGAGTCGACTCCAGTTCAAGCCCGCAAGGCAGAAAAGCTAGTCCTATAGCTATGGTTTAGTGGTAACAAATAGGTGCTCAACGGTGTAAAATGAGCAGCTAAGGGTGAAACATAGACCCTTAGGGCGGCTTTGATATTGGAGCGGGCTAAGGTTGGGGTGGGGCATCCCACGGTTAAGATCGGGTGGCGTACTCGGCGTGGGAAGGTCGAATGAGATAACCGGGTTTTCATTGGTTAAGGGGCGACTACAGTCAGTTACACGAGCGTTCGTCAAAGTGGGAATGAGATGAGACCGGCAGAACCGGGGGAATACCGGGGGATACGCCACCCCCGGGTGGGGTATCCGCTTGTCAAAGACGCCCTTAGTGGTGACAAATAGGTTAGCTTGGAAGTAAAAGAGCTAAGGAGAAGAAATTGTGTAAATGGAGTCGACGCAGGAGGCAGCAGCGTCGACGCAGCCAGATCGCCAACTCCACCCGCCAGCTGAAGAAGATTTCGCTGAAATATGCTGGTGTACCGGTGACAAATATAGTCGTATCGGTGACAAATAGTACTGTATCGGTGACAAATAGATGTGTACCGGTGAAAAATAGATGGCAACGCTAAAAGCATGGAAAGTATAGAAGAAGAATCGACTCAGTCGCAAGTGGAGTCGACTCCAGAAGCACGCCAGAAGCCTTGGCCACCCATTGAAGATTAGTGGTGAAAAATGGATCTTGAAGGGTGATGAATGGAAGGTTTTTGCTGAGAAGCTGAAGGTAAAGAAGAAGAGTTGAACTTCGTTTGCCAAGTCAGTGTTGACCACAGTCAACCAGCGACAGTCAATGTTGGCTGGCCAAAGTCAACGTCAGAATCAAGAAGGCTCCAATCAAGCTCAACTTTATGTTGACCCAAGTCACCAAGACGCAAGTCATGTCAAAGGTCAATGGTCAACCATAGTCAAGCCTTTGCAAGCTTCAGAGGTCCGATCAAAGGACAGTCAAAGTTCTACCAGTAACAGTCAACATGTTCAACGCAGTCGAAGCACCAAACTTCAGAGTCAACAGTCAACCAGCTACGTCAACAGTGAAGAATGTCACACAAGAGTGACAAATGGGTCACACCGTGTTAAAGAGCCTAAGTGTGACAAATACAGAACTAGAGGTGACAAAAGAGCCTTAGCGGTGACAAATACTAGCACAAGGGTGACAAATGGCTAAGGCGACAGCCAGGCAAAAGGAGAAAAGAGAAGAGGCGACGGCTATCCAGAGATAAGGGTGTCAAATGTCTATCTAAGGCTGACAAATGTCCGATAGAGGTGTAAAATGCTCTTTTAGTCTGACAAATGGGTCGTAAGGCTGAATCACGTGCATGCCATGAAAGCCTTCCAACCAGGTTCAGAGATCCAATGATTGGCACGTGCTCCTAGGTTACTGGAATGATCACATAGACTTCCAAAACAGAATATTCCCTGCCAAGTGGACAAAAGGAAGATCAGTAAATTAATTAGGTTATCTGGATGTTTTCCGGAGGCTCTGTTTCATATATATACTCTCAATATTGCTTGAAGACAGGTGCTGCCGTCGAAGAGAAAGTGAGCCCATCTGAGAAGTTCTGTGAGAGTAGATCTGAGAGAAAAGATCGTGAGAAGAAGAAGAAGAAGAAAGAGAGAGAGTGAGAGCTCGTGAAGGAGTGTGTGCAACCAGTGCTTAAAAACTCTAAAATCATGGCAACTTTGGTTGAGATACATAGATTGAGTATTGTTTTTAAACAATTGAATAATCTGATAATTCCTAAGAGTAAAAATTGTTAGAGCAATGACATTGGTTCACTGAGAAACCATGTTCATTTTCCATGAAGATAAGTGAACTCTGTCATGAAGTGCCATGTTAACTCTGCAGAAAAACTAATGAAAATCTAGACAGAGCAATGACAAGCTCACTAAGAAATATATCTCACTCATCAATGAAATGAGCTAAGATTTGTCATGAAGTGACAAGGCCATCTCTGTTCATTATAAAGCATGACAGTTAGTCATACCAAGTATCTAGGGGTACTGGCATCTAAACAACGTGTACCCTCAAAGTATAAAATATACTGAACTCGATTGCTCCTGAAAAAATTGATATGAAAATGTTTGTTGAACAAAAGAAAATATCTAGAAATGGTAGCAAAAGAAAAGGTGTTAAAATCCTGAAATAAAATCAGAATGTATCATGTTTGTTTAATCTCAATACTAATTTTGTAACTCCTAAAAGAGTCGTTGAAATTTGAATAAGTAAGATGAAGGAAGGTTAAACAAGATGTAAATATGAAGGTTTGGTTCATTTCTATTAAAAACTGAACTCAAATATAGACAGAAATTTTATTGACAAACTCTGAAAACATCAGATTTAAACCATGTTCTCCAATAAGGATTATTTCATAAGTTTTTATAATGGAAGAATCTGAAAATCCATTACTTTCTGATTAATGAAATTGGTTTCTGATTGAAAACCTTCTTGAATGATCCATATTTTTGAAACCTCTACTGAAATTCTTGTATTCAATTCTTATGCCCGCTGAAACTCATTTATTGAAAATTGATTCACTATCTATTCAGTTGATATCAGATTCTGCTTATTGATTTGTATTATTTCATGACCTGAATTGTCCTTGTTTGAGATCAGTTCCTCCCTATGTTTTTGTTGATGTCCTCATTGACTGTGTTTTCTGAAGTATTGCATTGTCATAATTCCATTCTTGCCTTAATCATCTCCAGTTTTTACACTTCCATCCAAATCTTTATGTTTTGACAAAGGGGGAGATAATTTGGTTAATAGGGGAGATGTGTTCATTCATCAAGGGGGAGAACAAAAATTTTCTCATATCAAGGGGGAGAACGTTTTCACTGAGTATATCAAACTATTTCATCTTTTTGATAATGACAAAGGGGAAGAATAGTTTGAGATGAGTCAGTATGTTAGCATGCCTTGTGTGTTAATTTGGTGATAATGGTCATAATGACTCATAATGTTGCCATCATAAAAAAGGGGGAGATTGTTGTGTCCATCTGGTTTTGATGATATCAAACACTATGACTCATCTATGAGACAGTTCATTGGTGTGCCTTGATGCATTGGTTTTGATGCACTGGTTTCATATTTGATGAGGTCATATTTGATGAAGTCATATGTTTTGATGTTAGTATACATATGTGCGCAACACTCTTGAAATTTGTGAAAAACAAGTTCACAGATTAAAACAGCAACACAATATCAAATGCAAGAGAAGTCGACTTCAGCACTCCACAAGTCGACTTGGGTAGACAGGCAGTAAAGAATTAATGAATTCAAGAACGTCACCAGTCAACACAATTCAACAGTGCAACTACAGCAAAATTCATAATTGCAGTGTAGCAATGATAGTGAATACAAGTGAAGATGGTTCACAGTGTTGAGAAATAGCAAACAAGAAGCTTTTCATGTTGACAGAGTCGACGCAAGAAGCCTTGGAGTCGACTCCAGTTCAAGCCCGCAAGGCAGAAAAGCTAGCCCTATAGCTATGGTTTAGTGGTAACAAATAGGTGCTCAACGGTGTAAAATGAGCAGCTAAGGGTGAAAAATAGACCCTTAGTGGTGACAAATAGGTTAGCATGGAAGTAAAAGAGCTAAGGAGAAGAAATTATGTAAATGAAGTCGACACAGGAGGCAGCAGCGTCGACGCAGCCAGATCGCCAACTCCACCCGCCAGCTAAAGAAGATTTCGCTGAAATATGCTGGTGTACCGGTGACAAATATAGTCGTATCGGTGACAAATAGTACTGTATCGGTGACAAATAGATGTGTACCGGTGAAAAATAGATGGCAACGCTAAAAGCATGGAAAGTATAGAAGAAGAATCGACTCAGTCGCAAGTGGAGTCGACTCCAGAAGCACGCCAGAAGCCTTGGCCACCCATTGAAGATTAGTGGTGAAAAATGGATCTTGAAGGGTGATAAATGGAAAGTTATTGCTGAGAAGCTGAAGGTAAAGAAGAAGAGTTGAACTTCGTTTGCCAAGTCAGTGTTGACCACAGTCAACCAACGACAGTCAATGTTGACTGGCCAAAGTCAACGTCAGAATCAAGAAGGCTCCAGTCAAGCTCAACTTTATGTTGACCCAAGTCACCAAGACGCAAGTCATGTCAAAGGTCAATGGTCAACCATAGTCAAGCCTTTGCAAGCTTCAGAGGTCCGGTCAAAGGACAGTCAAAGTTCTACCAGTCACAGTCACAGTTACCGTCATTGGCTCGACACAAGGTTTTGCTTCGAGCTCCCTCACCTTAGGTTTGCCTTTATTGTCTGGCTGAGGGTTTCCCACTATGTCGATACCAGGTTGACTCAGCTTGGAAAGGGGCGTGGAACCTCTTCTCACGGCTTGGCTTTTTGGGTTTTGGGTCTTAGACCCATCGCACCTAGCCTTGCCTTTGGGGTTTGGCTGAAGATTGCGCTGCCTATAGACTTGCCCGACAAGACCTGCTGAAAGGTGAGCTTAGTCTCCCGTGGCTTGGTCTGCTCTTGTTGAGCTTGTCGGAGAATCTTCTCAGCGACCTCTTTAAGACGCCGCCTCGTCGTAGAGTTCCCCTGCGCATCGATCTCCCCTCTTTGGATGAGAACTTCAATATAATCTTAAACCTCCGGGCATTCCCCAGTGGGGTGGGACACCCCGGCGTGATATTTGCAATAGCGAGGATAACTCTTGGCCGTCTCATTGTAGTACGACGGCGGATCACGTGTCATTACTCTACCTTCTTCCAAGAACTTGTCAAAAATTTTCTCAACGTCCTCCTTGGGGAAAGAGCACTGATGAGAGGGTCGCCACCCTGGATACCACAATGTGGACTGGGGCGGTTGGGAACTAACTCCTTCCCTCGACTCCGGGAATTGGAAAGCAGCCGAGGCATGTATGACATTGATGGAGAAATTTAAGCTCTCCCGTCCATGTGGCTGCGGCGGATTGACCAAGAAGTCTCCCATATTGATCACCCCTTGCCTAATTAAGTCCTCAGCGAGGTCCTTGAAAGGCTGGCAATCATGGATGATATGACCACCTCATGGTATGGGCAATAGCCCTGATGCAATGCAGCACCTGGTGCCTGCTCACTAGGTGACGCCGGGAGGTTTAACAAGCCCGCTCGCCTGCACACGAAGAAGATGTGCAGGGTCTTCTCGCGAGGGAAAGAATATAACTTCTCTAGCTCCTCGCCTTCAGATAAATCATCCTCGCCTTCAGATGAATCCGAGGATTCCTCAGAGAGCCAACCCCTGAGCGAAGCCCGGGCGGTGGGTGATACACCTGCCTCCCGTATATGGGTTGAAGCCAGCCCCCTGACAAATGGGCTAAAGGGGAAAGTGGCCAACTGCTCGTCAATGCTCTCCAAGAATTGCAACATACGCCTTTGCTCCAGCTGCAATTGCCGGATCTCCCCTCAGATCTTTCGGATAGTCCTCCACAACGCCAAGCATTCTGGAAGTGAGGAAGGAGCGGCTCTGCGACCGGCATTGGGCTGTTGGTTTGAAGGCCCGGCCTCGGAGGCATTGGAGCTCGAAGCCATCCCCACCATGTAGACCACATTAGCCGACCAGTTTGTTCGACTCCAAGCATGAGGCTGTGGCGGGTCGACCGCATGGCCCAACATATTTATCAAGCCCTTTTGAATGAGCTCTTATGCTATATTCTTGAAAAAATAACAATCCCCAACGGTGTGACCCAACCTTCGGTGATACACACAATAAGTAGAATCATCTGTTTTATCCACCTCTGAGAGCTTCCGTGGATCCGGTAGGGTGATGAGCTTTTCTTTCATGCACAAATCGAAGAGCATCTTAGTATGCTCCTTTCCGAAGGAATAAGGTGCCTTCATACGTTCTGCAAACAGAGACGCATTCGCCTTGGCATCGGGTTTTTTGCCATTGCCCTTTGACTTTCCTTCCCCCTTGTCTCCATTCGTCGGGGAGAAGTCCACGGCATTTACCTCCTTACCACTGGCCAAGCGGTCTTTGGAAGATTTGCCCTTGGCCGAAGCTTGCGCCGGGTGATCAGCGAAGAACATTTCAATCTCCGCCACCACTGTATTTAGCTGGTCAAAGCTTCTGATATTTTAGCCCAAAAGCTTTTCACTAACTTCCGCCGACAGACCATGCGGCAGATGGTGATCGCGTCTTCGGGCGTCGTAGGATTATCGCAACGCATACTGACGTCCCTCCATCGCTTCATGAAGTCCAACGCGGTCTCACATTTTCTCTGCCTGAGGGCACAGAGTTCCGCCAGAAAGACTTTGCGTTCGGCCGTCTGGAAACGGTCGACAAACTTTTTCTGCATGTCAGCCCAATCAGCCACTGAATTAGGCTTCAGCCTAGAATATCACTGGAAGGCGGTGTCTGTCAAAGACAGGGCGAAGTACCGCAGCAGATATGCCTCTTCCAGTGCCAGTTCACCCATGGCCGTCATGTAATAGGCCAGGTGTTCATGTGGCGAGCCCTGCCCATTGAACTTCTGGAGTTTCAGGGCCTTCGAGCAATCAAGCGGAAGTTTCTGGAACTGATGGTGGAAGGGATAGGGCACGCTGTAAAAATCAACGGTAGCCACTCCCTCACCATGTTGAGCAAATTTCGCCTCCACAATTCGCTCAATCATCTGCCTTTACGCCATAAGGCTTTCTGCAGCAGGAGTGACAGAGGACCGCGCATTAGCTTTATGTTGTGGCACTTCAAATTCCACTGCCACTGGTAACTTCGCAGCGGTGACAGAGGCGTTGGCCGTGGTTGGAATGGGAGGAGGTTGTTGCTCCATCCCACTGGGCGCCGCTTGCGGTTGAACATGAGCCTCCTTTTCGCGCAGTAATGCTTGTAAGAGATTTTTAAGTTCTTGGTTTTCGCGTCGGAGCTCTTCCAATGCGAGGGTATGTGCCCCTCTCCCAAGATCTTCCTCGTGTACGGGGTTGCTGTCCCCGTCGACACTATGGACATCTTCTTGGTGTTCTTCTTGCCGCGCCGGCTCAGGCTGAGATGCTCCGGCGGCCGGCATTTGCTGTATTTGTGCAAGAACCCGGAAGACGGGCTTTGACCTCCTCGAAGACTGGAGAGGCTGGTTTAGTTCTCTCAAAGTATCTTCCGGCTGCTTATCGGCAGAGGTTGTATAACAGGTGAACACTTTGACAACGTCATGGGTCACCTGAACCACCCGCTTCTTCCTGGGCGGTTGTCTTCCAAGCTTATGTGCTGCCCCTAGTCTGTCAAAAACAGACACCCGGGATGTGACGGTCTGGGCCGAAAAATCCTCGTCCATGTGCGTTGAGCTAGCCCAAGGAGAGGTCGACCGTACCTTTTTGCCGGCTCCTCGGCGCTTCTGCCCACGTAGGGGCTGAGTTGTGGACCTCGGGGATATCGAGGTCTCAATGCTTGCTGGACTCTGCATTCGTCGCAAGTCCGACATGCGGAAGGGCCCTTCCGCCCTTGCTCGCTTAATGATTCGGGCCTCCTCTTTGGTGACCCATATCTTCTTCAGACAGAGCTGGCACCCCTCAATTGGGTTGCCCCCTGACTTTGATCGGGGAGCAAGTGGTTTGGGTCGTTGCACTGGACCCTGATTTGCAGCCGGTACGGTGGACTTCTTTAATTTCGCTCCGTCCACCCGAACTTGCCGAAGAAGCTCGAAGCGGTTGGAGGTAGAAATGGTTGGGACGTGTCGGTCCCGAGGCAAAATCGGCTCGCCTCCATCGAGCCGGATGCGGAGATCTCCGACGATTATAGTCTTGCCGAAGCGGATGTCGCCGCTGCAGGCTTTACGTCCTTGCGGCTATGACGCCCCCCCCCTGACGCGGGAACCAGGGGCGTAGCCCCAATTATAAGAGATTACAGGGTAAAACTGCAAACAACAGAACTTTTTGTTTCTCGCCAGTCCGGGGAGGACATTTCCGTAATTCCCCCGTTATAGGTGCAGAATTACATAATTTAGTCACCTCAGGGCGTGGAAACCCACAAACATGGCCCACGGAGGGGCATAATTACAACAATACCCCTTAGGGGCATAAATACAAGACACGGGGACTTACCCCTCACGGGTCAAAACATCGAACAAAGTCCTTGCTACTGAGTGCTTCGTAGATGCTTCTTCTCTTCTTTTCTCTTTTTCCAGCTCCTTGGCCTAAGGGGCTATTTATAGAAGGTAGGGAACCCACCTTGACAGAAATGCGAGGATTTGCCTCAATTCTGAGAAAAAAATGGGTCTTAGCCCCAATTCTGACAAGGTGGGACGGCCCAACCCTTTTTTCTGTCCTTTTTTCCTCTTTCTTTCTGTTTTTTTGTTTTTTTTTTCGAGAAAACAACCCCGGGGTCATTTGACCCGCGAGTGGGACCCAGCAGGCTCAAATGACCGCGCGGGGGTCGCGCTGACCCTGCTGGGGGCCAGCGGGGTGACACGACCCCGCGTGGGGTCGGTCGACCCCCCTGGGACCTAGCGGGGTCGCGGCCACCCCGCTGGGTCCTAGCGACCCCGCAGGGGACCGGTCGACCCCGCTGGGGGCCAACGGGGTGGCCGCGACCCCCGCGGGGGCCGATCGGACCCGCTGGGGGCCCAGCGGGGTCATTTGACCCCCGGGGCGCCCTTTTCGCCCCTCTCCGCATCTTTTCTCCCGTTTTTTGTCGCCATGGGTCGAGGAGAAGTCGTCGCTCTACATTTATTGTCCCTCGAGGCCCACTCTTCTTCGTGTGGCAGCAATACGTTAGTGGGGAACCGCGCGGGAGCGAAGGCTTGTTCGTTTGTTGTCCGGTTGCGCGCCGCTCGCCTGGAGGGGAGCCTTTGCACCCATCCGAGCCGTGTGATACACCGTTGTTCGGCAACTTTGACAGGTGTGCGTGCATAGTCCCTCTTCATTTTCCCTTGCTGCGACACCGCTTGTGATTATGTGGTGGGGCCAATGAACCCTAAATCACGGAGGAACTCCGCGGTCCGGCGACATCGGCGCTACGCCATATTTTTCGTCAGTTGTTCTGAAACAAAATTCTCAAAATATTTCGAAAGAATTACGGGTGCAACAGGGGGCACAAAGGCTTAACATCTCGGGACGACGACAAAGAGTCTTGCTGCCATTCTAGAGCTTGGTCAGGCTTAGCTACCCGAGTTCGCTTGAGGGCGCGGGCCTCCTGCTTGGTGACCCACATTTGCTTCATCTTCTGGGGGTGCTCTTTGATTGTGTTGCCCCCGTTGTTGGATTTGGACTTCTTTTTAAAGTTCGGCTTGTCCTCGCGCACCTTACGGAGGTGTGCAACACGATTGGAGGTTGGGACGGCCGGGACATAGTTGTCTCGTGGGAGTATTGGCTCGCCGTCGTCGAGCCGAACGTGCAAGCTTTCGACAAGGACCGTCTTGCCAAAGTGAGAGATAGCTGCTGCGGGCTTCTTGTTCTGGCGGGCCCGGCGTCACCCCCATATAGCGGGGGCAGGTTTGCAATGAGATTGTATTGACCGAGAAAACTCGGCCTTGTGAGAGGTAGGGCTTGACACCCCTAGTTGAAATAGCCTCGTCCGGAGCGGTCGACTCTTGTATGGCGGGGACGACCCCTAGGAAGAAGGAGGAACCCACCACTGGGGGAAAGTCTCCAAAAACAATTGGGGTTGCCAGATAACCACATCTGGCACGGGTGGCGACCACAAGAGGACTGTACGTCACGGACGCCATTTGAGAACTTGGGTTTCAACAAAGCACTTTACTTCGAACTCGGTGCCGAAGCTGGGACCCTCCCTACTCCCTCCTAAAAGGGCAAATAAAGGAACCGAGAACCTTCGCAAACGTATTAAAGATCTTTTGGCAGAAAGATGAAAGACAGGAAAGGTCCCACCGAGCGTGCCAGTCTGTTAACACACACGCGAAATTTTCGAGTATCCATTTCGTTGGATAAACATGCGCATATTTAGGCTAATTAGCATGCATATTATAACTTCTGCGCTCGTAACTTATCAGACGATTTAAGGTTCGTGTACGGGACCTTTCCCCACCGACCGAAGTCAGTGTTTATTTACATCAGACCAAGTCTGAACACCTTTGATTAACTGCCTAAGATCTCCTTTGCCCTTACAGTACTGGCTCCAATGAAGATTTCTTCCTATTTCTTTTGCCCTAGGGAGAAATCCCCTCACCTCTGGGTATTATTGCAATTTTTCCTTCATATGAGGGCTTGTTTGCAATTTTTCCCTTAGGAGGAATTCATTTGCAATTTTTCCTTTAGAAGGGGTTCATTTGCAATCTCTCTCAAATTAGGGTTTTATGCAATTTACGCTTGAACCACAATTTATATGTAATTTCCCTTGAACTAGAGTTTATATTTGAGGAACATGCCCTTTCCTGAAATTCCCAGAGTTTTGCATAACTTCCCCGGATGTTTACACAATTTTGTGAACTTTGAAGGTATAATTGCAAAATCTTGAATTTTGTGAACTTGGACATGATATCTCACCAACTTTGAAGGCGTTCGAAGAAACTTGTGTCATTTCCAAAGGACGCTTGCATTTCATAATTTTCTCATGATTTCTTGAGGACATTTGAGCATTTCCCCAAAATTTGGGGGTGAAAGCGTGATTTTGTTCATGCTAGGGCCTCCACATGATCTTGAGCATAAAAAAATTAGTTTTGATGCTTGCATGATCAGATTTGACTTATTCCATAGCTTGGATTCATTTGAATTCACAGAATACACTATAGACTCACATAGGGGTATTTCTGCAAAGTTCCCCTTTTAAGTGAGTGTTTTTACACAAAGTAGGGTTTAAAAATACAAAAGCAACTCCAAGAGAGGGCCACCACCTGCTGCTGCATGCGTTGGGTCTTCTTCTCTGAGCTCTAAGTCTTCCTCAAGTCTTCAAGCTCTCTCCTTCGAAAAAGTCCCTTTCTTCTTGACTTTGGACTCCTATTTATAGGAGTTGGAGGAGTCTACACGGAGATAAGAACTCATGGTTCTCGTCTCTTCACCTCCCCTTCCCCCTTTTTTGTTTCATGGAGAGAGGGCAAGCAAGAAGAGAAGGAGGGCTCCATCGGGTCTGCAGACCCGGGAGCATCCTCCCTACTCTTTTTTTTTCATGCCGCCACATAGCAGAGAGAAAGGGGGAGAGGCCGGTGCCCCCCCCCCCCCCGCCTTGAGACCTCCGGGTCTGCAGAACCCGGCGGTGCCACCTCCGGGTGTTACATGCCCCGGAGGTGGGCCCTCCGGTCTGCAAGACCCAGAGGAGCGACCTCCGGGTCTGCAACACACGGAGGTGACTCCTCCGGGTTTTGTAAGCCCGGCAGGGGTCCCTCCGAGTTCCTGCTGTCGCGCCAAAAAGAGGAAAAGGGAGAGGGGGCGGTCCCCCCCGGTCTCCTAGTTTAAAAACTATAAAAAATCCCAGGCCTGTCCTTTTCTAGCAGTCTTTGTGGAATTTTTTTGTTGCTCACTTGAAGGCGGCGGCACGTGACTTTGTTTTGGCTTTTCATGGCTTCCTTGGATCCCGTCCTGCTGTCTTAGGTGTCTGCAGCGAAGAAATAATTATGTGACACATTGACAAAAGCTTCTCGGACGTCGGGACCAGCATCATTTGAGCCTTTGCCACGTTGGTACACGACTTTAACACCGCCTGCCAGGTGTTCGCTGAAATGACTGCATGTTAAAACACAGTTTTTTGTATGAATTGGCGTCATTCAGCGGAGCTAATTTAATTAAGTTCTGAAATTACTCAGAATAGTATGTTGATAATTGTGGGGTTCAACAGACCCCTCCTTGCATCACAGAGCCCCCTCTCCTAAAAATTTTTGGGATTGTATTATAGGCTATGCCCAAGCCAAGCAGCCTAAGGCACCCAGGCAGGGCGTCTTGCTGGCTTAGGCGGGTGCCAAGTCGCCTAGGCAAGTGTCTGGCTCACCATCCTGGGGAGGCAGAAAGGCAGTCTGGCGCCTTGGCCCCATAAGAGTGCCTGGTCACCTAGATGACCATCTTGACAACTATGCCCACAAGGTAGAGTTATGTATCTCTACATTACAAGGGAGACTAGCCCATGCTCTGACTCTTTCCCCAACAAATCCCCAACCTTCTTTGGAATCGTCGCCTCCTTTTTGAAAATTCTATTATTCCTCTTCCCCCATATGGCCCAAAGGGTGACATGGAAGATGAGCTACCTACCATATCCAAAGTTACCCTTAAGGGGCCATTGCTTCTGCCACTCTTTCAAAAGTTGTTATACTGTTTATATAGGTTGTAGTCCACACTGGAGTTTCCTCAAAATATGCTGCCAAACATCTTGAGAGAAATGGCAGTCAATAAAGAGATGGTCGATGTTATCCTCCTCTCCACACAGACAATAGATAGTTTGGGCGCCTTCCAAGAAGGTAGCAAGTTTGTCGCATGTTGGAAGCGTTCCATGTAAGATCCTCCAAATTAGCACCTTAACTTTAAGAGGGCTTCTAGGTTTCCATATCTGCCTTTCCTGAGAATATCTCAGCCACCATCAACAATTACTCCCCTTTGATTGAGAAGCACCCATCTTTGTCCCATCTCCACATCCATTCATCTTCCTTGCTTCTGTCTAGCACTTGCTATTGAAATATTGAGAGCGAGATCCTAGCAGATCAATCTTCTCATCACATAAATGACTTGTGAAGACTAGACTCCCGCGACCCCTAGATTGTTGCCTCCCAAATAGTTGATTGACTACTACCATTGGCTCTACAGACACTAGATAAAGCAAAGGAAACAACTCCTCAAGATTGTGATCAAAGCGCGATGTCTTTCTAGAAACAACATTTGTGACCATTTCCCAGTCTCACTCTACCCCTTATCCTAACGATGTCACTACTCTACAGGCCAAGCCTCGCTCTCTCTCTCTCAATTTTTCTCTCTCACTCTCTATTTCACACACAATGATAGTAAATTGAAATTTTTATTTAAATTTGTTTGATTTTTGTTTAAATTTATTTTGATTTGTTGTTAATTTTATTTAAATTTGTTTGATCTTTGTTGCACCCATAATTCTCTCAAAATATTTTGAGAATTTTACTTCACATCAACGGATAGAAAATACGGCGTAACGTCGATACCGTTGTTCCGCAGAGTACCTCCGCGATTTAGGGTCTATTGGTCCGACTGCATATCATTGCAAGGGGCGTCGCAACAAGGGAAATTAATAGAAAAATGAATGTTCTTACCTGTCGAAGTGGCCGAATAGTTGGGTATCACAAGGCCCGGACAGATGTAAAAACTTCTCCCTAGGGCGAACGGCGTACGAAGAGACGACAAATAAACAAGCCTCCGCTCCCGCAAGGTTCTCCATCAACGCGTTGTTGCCACGCGGCAGAAAATGAGCTTCGGAGGGCAATAAATGCAGGGCAGCGCTTCTCCTCCACCCAGGGCGACGAAAAACTGCGAAAGACGCGCGAAAAGGGGCCAAAAGGCCGCCCCGGGGGGTCAAATGACCCCGCTAGGCCCCCAACAAGTTCCACCGACCCCCGCAGGGTCGACCGACACCGGGCGGGGCCGTTTGACCCCGCGGGACCCCAACGGGGTCAACACGGTCCCGCCTGCGGGTCAAATGACCCCGCAGGGTCCCGCCTGCGGGTCAAATGACCCCTCGGGGTCTCGTGTTCCCACAAGAAAAAAAGAAACAGAAAAGGAAAAAAAGATGGGCCACCCCACCGTGTCAAAATTGAGGCTAAAACCCATCCATTTTGTCAAAATTGAGACAAATCCTCACGTTTTTGACAACCTGGGTCCTCCCACTTCTATAAATAGCCCCCTAGGCCAGAGAAGGGAGAACAGACACAGACGCGCAAACACACGGAGAAGCATACGAAAAAGAGAACGTATGCAACGGAGTTTGTTCCTTTGTGAAAAGTCCCATCAAGTGTATGATTTATAAATACCCTGGGTTTTGCGTTTATGCCCCTGGAGGCTATGTACGTAATTTTTCATGTGTTATGGATGGCCAAATTACGTAGTTCCTTCAGATAATGGGGAATTATAGAAATGCCCCTCTGAGGATTGCAAGAAAACCAAAGTCCTGTATCGGCAGTCTTATCCTACAACTTTGTATAATTGTGACTATGCCCTCATGTCCCGCATCAGTGCTGAGACCTTTTATGTACAGTCGACAGTTCGCCGACAATCCTCGTGCTTACATGAAATATCAGCGCACCTAGTTGCCTTCATGTATGTGCCAAGGAAAATTGCAGACAAATCTCGACTTTCGAAAAACTGTGCATATGTCCTTTGCTTTTGAGCACTAACACATGGGCACCTTCTACGAAGCCTGCTATGACTTAGGGACCTTGCTGGCTCAGTCCTAAGTGTCAACCCAAGCCTGAGTCCGCCTGAGGTCTGATAAAACTACCAAAACACCCCTACGACCTAGAAATGGCCTAAAAGCCTTCAAAACCTTCGAAAAATTGCCTAGGCGCCGTTGGAAGTTGGAGATCACATCACAGTCTCACTCCAACCCAAAAATTCTAGAAATATCTCTAGCCTGGTAAAATTACTAGAATACTCCTGGAACCCGCAAAAATGATCAAATATCCTTGGGATCTAGAAGCTATTAGAATGCCCTAGCTAATATGCCTTCCGCTTCTCGCAAATCATATCTATATGTTGAAATCCTAATTCTTTCAATAGCGAGTGTTGTTGATAGTGTACGAAGGGAGAAGTGCATTATGAGCTACGCAAACCAGCATGCCTTTGGCCTCAGAACCTATGTAGGGAACCTTAAGACTTCTTTGACAATTAAACAAAGGTGTTCGGACGTTAGACCGATGTAAATCAACATTGACTGCGGTCAATGGGGAAAGGTCTAACACTAGAACCCAAATCGTCTAATATGATGCGCACCCACGGAATAAACTATGCACGGGCTATTTACACAGCCCCCCCCCCCATGTGCAATCCTTACGATTTCTTTTCTTAGAAAAGAAAGTTATATTCCGTGATCCAACAAACTGACACACCCGGTGGGACATTTCCCACCTTTCTTTTTTTGGTCAAAGAAGTCCAAAACCTTCTTTAAGATTCTGATTGCCTCTCTTCCTCTTACAGGATGAGAAAAGGAGGGCATTTATCCGCACATTTGCGCACTCATTCGTGCTACGTGCCAACAACAACAGGACGATGATAGCCCTGACATATGGGCCCCAGGTTGTTGCCAATCATACTAGGTTTGGATACCTGGCTACCCCGATCGTGTTCGGCGACTTCCCAGCCGTCGTCGGGTGGCCCTTCTTTTTGGGCGTTGTCCAGGTGGCTGAGGCTGCCCGGGCCACACCTGCTACTATAATTGTTAGGGGTGCCAGGCACTCTGCTTCAGCAACCGGCCGAGTCTGCTCGGCCGAATCTGCAACTGCGAGAGGTGTTAGGCCTTCTGTCCCGACAGCTGGCCGAGTCCGCTCGGTCAACTCTTCAACTGCTGAGGGTGTTAGGCCCTCTGCTTCAACAATCGGCCGAGTCCGCTCGACCAACTCTACAACTGTCGAGGGTGTCAGGCCCTCTACTTCAGCAACCAGCCGAGTTCGCTCGGCCAACTCTACAACTGCTGAGGGTGCCAGGCCCTCTGTCCCATCGATCGGCCAGGTCCTCCCAGTCAACTCTACAACGGCCAAAGGTGTCAGGCCCTTCATCCCAGCAGCTGACCCAGTTTTCTCGGCCAACCAAGTTACTGTCGACGCCGCTCCTGCACAACAGGGGCAACACTGCCGCCGCAACGGCACCAACTCTACTACGGCCACCCTCAGAGGTACTGCTCCTGTACAACGGTGGTAGCGTGGCAACCACAATGACACAACCTATAGCGGCAACATCCCGCTCCGGCAAGACAATAATTATCGGAGATCTTCGTATCCGGCTCGATAGAGACGAGCCGATTCTACCTCGGGATCGACACGTCCCGACTATCTTCACCTCCAACCGCTTCGAGCTTCTTCGGCAAGTCCGGGAGGACGGAGCAAAATTGAAGAAGTCTACCGTACCGATGGCGAACCAAGATCTGATGCAACGACCCAAACCATTAGCTCCCCGATCAAAGCCAAGGGACAACCTGATTGAGGAGCGTCAGCTCCAAATGAAGAAGATATGGGTCACCAAAGAGGAGGCCCAGGCCATTAGACGGGCAAGGTCAGAAAGGCCCATCCATATGTCGGAGCTGCAGTAGGTGCGAAGCCCGATGACCCGCCGTCATTCTGAGCTCCCGACCTCTCAGGGGTCTCAAGCTTAATCCCCGCAGGGGCGGAAGCGCCGAGGGGTCGACAAGAAAGCACGGCCAACCTCTCCGTGAGCCAATTCAACGCACACGGAGGAGGATTGCTCGACACAGGCTTCTACGTCCCGAGTGTCTGTTTTTGACAGACTAGGGATGGCACCCAAGTCTGGTGGATAACCATCCAGGAAGAAGCGGATAGTTCAGGTGACCATTGACACTGTCAAAGTGTTCACTTGTTACACAACCTTCGCCGATAAGCAACCGGAAGAGACTTCAGGAGAATTAAATCAACCTCTCTAGACCTTGAGAAGGTCGAGGCCCGTCTCCCGGGTTCTTGCGCAAATGTTGCAGACACCGGTCGTCGGAACATCCCAACCCACGTCGGCACAGCAAGAGGAGCACCAACAAGGCGTCTGTAGTGTCGATGGGGACAGCAACCCAGGGCACGAGGAAGATCTTGGGAGGGAGGCACAGACTCGCGTTGGAAGAGCTTCGGCGCGAAAATCAAGAACTTAAAAATCTCTTACAAGCACTGTTGCGTGAAAAGAAGGTTCATGTTCAGCCTCAAACGGCGCCCCCCGAGATGGAAAAATAGTCTCCTCCCATTCCACCCGCAGCCAATGCTTCGGTTACCGCAACAAAATTGCCGATAGCGACAGAGTTTGAAGCACTGCAACATGAGGCCAATGTGCGATCCTCTACCACCCCTGCTGCAGAAAACCTAATGGCCCAGAAGCAGATGATCGAGCGAATTGTTGAGGCAAAGTTTGCTCAACACGGTGAGGGTGTGGTCACTGTTGATTAATACAGCGTGCCATATCCCCTTCACCATCAGTTTAAGAAACTTCCGCATGATTGCCCAAAAGCCCCAAAACTCCAGAAGTTCAATGGGCAGGGCTCGCCACATGAACACCTGCCTATTACATGAGGGCCATGGGTGAATTGCCACTGGAAGAGTCATATCTGCTGCGGTACTTCGCCGCGTCCCTGACAGGCACCGACTTCCAGTGGTATTCCAGACTAAAGCCCAACTCAGTGGCTGATTGGGCTAATATGCAGAAGTTTGTCGAATGTTTCCACACGGCCGAACGCAAATTCTCTCTTGCGGAACTTTGTTCCCTCAAACAAAGGAAGGGTGAAACCGTGTTGGACTTCATCAAGCGGTGAAGGGACGTCAGCATGCGCTGCGATAATCCTCCAACGCCTGAAGATGCGATCACCATATGCCGCAGAGGTTTAACAGCGAAAGTTAGCGAGAAGCTTCTGGGCTTAAATATCAGAAGCTTTGACCAGCTGAACACGGTGGTAGCAGAGATTGAAATGTTCTTCGTTGTTCACCCGGCACATACTTTTGCCAAAGGCAAATCCTCCGAAGATCGCCTGGACAGTGGCAAGGAGGTCAACTCTGTGGACTTCTCCCCGACGAATGTAGACAGGGGGAAGAAAAACAAAAGGGTAATGGCAAAAAGCCCGATGCCAAGGCGAATGCAGCTCTGTTAGCGAAGCGTATGAAGGCGCCTTACTCTTTCCGAAAAGAGCATACAAAGATGCTCTTTGATTTATGTATGAAAGAAAAGCTCATCACCCTACCTGATCAGCAAAAGCCTACGAAGGTAGATAAAACGGATGACCCTACTTATTGTGTATATCACGGAAGGTTGGGTCACACCGTTGGGGACTGTTATGTTTTCAAGAACATAGCAAAAAAGTTCATCCAGAAGGGTCTGATAAATATGTTGGGCCATGCAGTCGACCCGCAGCACCCCATGTTTGGAGCCGACCGAACCGGTCGGCCAATGTCGTTTACATGGTGACAACCGCTTCGAGCTCCAATGTACCAGAAGTTGGGCCATCAAATCAACAGCCCAATGTCGACCGCTGAGCCGCTCCTTCCTCGCTCCCTGAATGCTTGGCGCTGTAGAGGACCATTCGGAAGATTCGAGGGGAGATTCGATAGCTGCAGCTAGAACAAAAGCGTCTGCTGCAATTCTTGAAGAGCGTCGATGAGCAGTTGGCTATCTTCCCCTCTGGGCCATTCGCCAGGGGACCGGCTCCGACACACATGCAGGGGGCAGGTGTACCACCCACCGCCCGAATCCCTCCTAACTCGGGGGGTTGGCTCTCTGAGGAATCGTCTGATGCATCTGAGGACGAAGAACCAGAGAAGTTATATTCTTTCCCACGCGAGAAGACCTTGCAAATATTCTTCGTGTGCCGTCGAGAAGGGCTACAAAAACTCCCGGCATCACCCAGTCAGTAGGCACCAAGCGCCATCTTACATCAGGGCTATTGCCCGTATCACGAGGTCATAGGCCATATGGTTTATGATTGTCGGGCCTTCAAGGACTTTGCTGAGGACTTGATCAGGCGAGGAGTGATCGATATGGGCGACTCTTTGGTTTGCCCACCATAGGCACATAGACGGGAGAGTTTGAATTTCTCTGTCAACGTCATACATGCTTCGGCTGCATTCCAACTCCCCGAGCCGAGAAAAGGAGGAGTTAGTTCCCAACCGCCCATATCCACCTTGTGGTATCCAGGGTGATAACCCTCTCATCAGTGTTCTTTCCCCAAGGAGGACACAGAGAAGATCTTCGACAGGCTCCTGGAAGAAGGTCGAGTGATGGCATGTGATCCGCAGTCCTACTACAATAAAACAGCCAAAAGGCATCACCGCTACTGTAGATATTGGAGAGAGAGATTTCTGTAGCCCATCTAAGAGCGGCCGAACTAGATCCAGCGAGACCAAACGAGGCCCAGCTCATCTAAGTGACTGTCCCGCAGGACCCAGTTAGCATAAAAGCCCATTAAGTTCACTCGGCATCAAGCACTTCCTAGACGGCCATTAGGCTCGGAAGGTCGAGCGTCGGTCCGGTCGGAGGAAGACCCACGCCCGACCTATCCCCCTTGTCGGGATAAGGGCTAGCGCCCAGCGCCCACTCCGACCGAATCTCACCCGAGCTATGCCTATCGCCCGGGACAGGGCCGGCACTCCTCACACTTGGGTCGACCGACGGTTGCTTACCCACGCTGCCGTTAAGAGCCCTTTCTGAGCAGGAGTTTACGAGGATAACGGGGCCCGCGAGTCCTCAAGGCCATAAAGAGCCCACGTCGAGGACGTAGAGAGCCCACGTCGAGGACGTAACCCCCGTCTGAAACTCCTCAGCTTACGGGACTCATGAGGCTGGCGCACTATTTAAACCTGGGGCTCCCTCCAGCGAAAGGTAAGGCCAACATACGCCTAAAACTCCCTGAGCAGGAACCACTTCACCACCTTGGTGGAGAGGGATCTCGTGCATCTCCTTCCTCCTCCTTTCATAGCTTCCACCATTGCTCTACTGACTTAGGCATCGGAGGGTTTTCCCCAGAGAACCATCCCTGGGCCCCCTGATCTGTTTCCCTTCCTTACAGTTCACTGATCGGTGATCATCTCCTCCAGCTCAGGACCAGCGCGAGATCGCCCCTCTTCATCTGGTGCCGTCTGTGGGAAACGATCAAAGAGCCAGTATGGTGCGAAGGAGTACAGGGAGGAGGTCCGCCGGCGATAGGGGAAAAGCCATGGTGGTAGGGGGAGAGTGTTGGGTTCGGTGCGTTCGATTCAGAGGGGGGGTGAATGAATCAACCCTTTAAAAATTTCGCTCAAATTAAGCCTAATGCTCAGAACAGCGGAATTAAAAACTGTTGCAGAGATATTTTGAGAATACTTAGAAGGATCTTGGCAAGACAACACAATTGAATTGACCCTCACACGATCCTAAGCAAACATCTAATGTGCGCAGCAATGAGATGAACACATATAGAAAATCAAACCATATCGTCCCTATGCATTCATCTGGCGGAAGCAAGTAAGAAATCAAACCACATAAGACGAGGATTTTTAGGTGGTTCGGTCCTGCAGACCTACGTCCACCCCACACTCAACCCGAGTGTGGATTACTGCTGACTCACAGCTTGAACAGCTGGGCATCACAGCTTGCCTACAACCGCTGGGCATTACAGCTTGCCATCCCGCTGAGCATCACAGCTTGCTGTCCAGAGGAGTCCACCTCTGCAACGCTGAGCATCACAGCTTGCTCCGCTGGGCAATACAGCTTAGCCGTCCAGTGGAATCCTCCACTGCAAATGCTGAGCAACACAGCTTGCTCCGCTGACAAACAGCTTGATAAAAGGTTCAAAAGAAAAACACAAAAGATGAAACAAACAGCGACCGAAAGCTGTAAATGAAGCACAAACAATATGGCTCTCAAAAGAGCTGACTGGAGTGGATCTGATCCAACTTCCAGTATGAACGATCTTCAGGTAAGCTCCTCTTCCTCTCTCTATCTGTCTTTCTCTTTCTTCTTCTCAACTCACGCTCTCTCTTTCTCTTTCTCTTTCTCTTTCTTTTTCTTCTTCTTCTCTGCTCTCGATCTCTCTCTCCCTTTTTCTTTCTCTTTCTTCTTCTTCTTCTTCTTCTTCTCTGCTCTCTGGATCGTTCAGGCTATCTTCTCTCTGTTTCTGCCTCTTCTATTTCGATCAGCCTTCTCTTGAGGAAGAAGACTTCCTTTTATAGCATCAGCAAGCAAGAGGGCGTGTGGCTTCCACATTTCCCGCCCAGAAGCTTGGACCACGTGGCAGCATCCTGTCAGCACTTCCAGCCTCGGATCACGTGCCAGGTGCCAACCTCGGATCACGTGCCTTCATTAAGCTTCACGAACAGAACCTGTCAGACAGTCAGATAGAGTTATCAGTTTAATGTCGACACCTTGTACAGACTTTGTATTGTAATGCAGTGTGTAGACTTTGCAATTTATGGACTTTGCAAAGCGAAGACAAAGTATAGACTTAGAGTGAACGATGCACAAATACATCAACCACACAGACTGTATAGACTTAATCATGCGTGCAGCAAAGACAATGTACAGACTATGCCATGCTCACAGTTAATGCATGTACAGACTTGTATGAGAAACGGGTTGTACAGACTTAGACGAATGAACCACAAGCTGCAAGTGGACAATGTATAGACTTCAGCTCGTGCAAGCAAGGCCAATGTATAGACTTGGCGTTTGTGCAAGCAGAACGATGTACAGACTTTGTGTTGTGAACACAGGCTGTACAGACTCTGAATGATGCATGCACAAGACGCAACGAATGTACAGACTTATAGTTCTGCAGCCAGACAAATGAATGCACAGTCAATGTATAGACTTGATGTAGCTTCAAAGCAACCATGTGCAGACCTTACCGATGTATAGACTTGGTGTTCTGAACGTAGGTAAAGGTAAGGAATGTATAGACTTGACTGATGTGCAGGCATGCAGCAAAGGTATAGACTTGACGAAATGTCCATGTGATGCAACAGTACTCTGTACAGACTTAGCCTGAGCAAGGGCTGTACAGACTTTAGCAATGAATGTGCAGACTTGATGCAATGCAAGGCAAACGAATGTATGGACTTTCACAATGTGTGGACTTGCCAAAGGAAAGGCTGTACAGACTTGAGCAAAGCAAGGGCTGTACAGACTTGAGAAAGCACGATGTATAGACTTTGGCAAAGCAGCGATGTATAGACTTGAACACATGCATTATGCGATGTACTGACTTGGACGCATGCATGCTATGCGATGTGTAGACTTGCCAGCAGCAAGTGTATGGACTTACCAGCTATGAATGTGCAGACTTTATCTTGAATGATGCATGTACAGACTTGCTGTCATGATGTACAAACATAGTCCAATGTACAGACTTGCTGAACTATCGTATGGACATAACACCCATGAATGCTTGGACAGCCTTCAACAAGTGTACACACTTTGTGTGCGTGCAAAGGCAGTGAACGTAGATAAAGCAAGCGATGTATAGACTTGCTAGAGTAATGCGCGAACACAGTCAGCAAGTGCGTGCAAGCCAGACAGTGTATGGACTTCTCGTTATGCATCCAGACGAATGTACATACTTGAGTTATACAACTGAAGGCTGTACAGACTTGCTATGAAAGTGAGACGCAACATGAGACGCTCGAATGTACAGACTTGCTGGTTGTGTTAAGACACAGCATGAGACGCTGAGAGAGACGATGCATGCTTAGACAGTGTATAGTCTTGTAAGACGCGATGCAATGTATGGACTCAGAAAGACGCTGAGTGAGACAAAGCATGAATAGCACTGGCGATGTACATACTTGCCATCTGAAGTGTGTACAGCCTTCACTGAAGAGTGTTCAGACTTAGCCTGCAACATTGTGTAGACTATGTAACGTGTAGACAAGACACTGTATGGACTTGAGAGCGACCAGAACAATGTACAGACTTTGACATGATACATGAGATGCATGAAATGTATTGGCTGTACAGACTTGATCGATTAACAGTAGATGAGTGTATAGACTTCAGCTATCGAGGTTCAGGCAGGCTGTCTAAGGGTGTACAGACTATGCTGAGAGAGTGAGACACTGGCTGTACAGACAACACTACAGCAACACACGTTGTACAGACTTCACGTGTGCAGGACTATGAACATTACAAAATGATGCAATGACATGCCAAATGAATGTGCAGAGTTATGAAATGCACCAGTTATGAAATGCACCAATGCACAGCCTGTTCCATGTAATGACACTCAGATAAGATGTTAATGCACACAGCCTGTTCCATGTAATGACACTCAGATAAGATGTTCAATGAAACATTCATATGCAACACAACATATTCATATGCAGACACAAACAGATGATGACTTATTATAGTGTTTGCTATCATCAAAACCACAGGGACACAACAGAGAGGACTCTTCTCAGGCCGCACAGGACCCCCCCTCCAACGCCAGCACCCCAGCCGACGAACCGCCTCCTCCACCCGCAGCGGTGGAGCTACCACTCAACGGGGGCGCTGACGCTTTCCAAGCCCTCAACGCAAAACTGGACGTCCTCGTGGAACTCATGAGGACCCAGGCGGCCAGGGAAGGAAGGTCACGCATCCCTCCGAAAAGCCCTCCCCGCGAAAACGCATCCCAACACACTGCCGGAGGCCGCTTCACCCTCCGAGGACGGCGGCTTATTCGCAACAGGTCAGGAGGACCTTCACAAGCTCCTCCTCCGGAGCAAGAGGCCTCCTCCGCACCGAAAAGAGGAAAACCTGGGGTACGCCGTCCACACCCAGAGACCGAAGTCCCTGGGGAACACAAGGACAGCTCGCCATCGCGCCCCCCTAGCCCCACAGCACAACGGTAGCCGGAGTTATCCCTCCGACTGCGAGAGTTCGAGAGACGCTTTGCAGAGAAGGAGCGCGCCTTACGCGCCTTGCAGAAGACCTCCCCAGCAAAGGACGAGGAGAAATCTCCCCGTTCTCCGCTTGCATCTTTAAGGTGGAGATATCTCCTAGAATCTCCATTCCGACCTTCAAGTCTTACGACAGCCAGGGTGACCCGGCCGACCACTTCAACAGCTTCGACGCCCTGATGACCCTTCACGGGACGTCCGACGCCATCAAGTGCCGAGCCTTCATGACCACCCTGTCCAAGGCGCCCAAGCATGGTTCCGGACCCTCGCCCCCAGATCCATCTGGGACTTCAAGCAGTTCGGGCGAGTGTTCAAGGAGAGTTTCTACGGCAGCGGCCCCCCAAGGTCGGTAGCGGGGCTATTGGCTCTCAAACAGGAGCAGGGGGAAAGACTCCGGACTTATATCAACCGATTCAAGTCGGAAGCCCTGAGAATCCCCCGCCTGGATGTTGCCTCGGCCATAACAGCGCTGACCGGAGGCACCCGTGACGAGAACCTCCGCTGCGAACTTGTCCTCCACCCTCCCTCAACCCTTGCCGAGCTAGTGACTCTGGCTTTACGCCATGCTGAGTGCGAAGAAGTTCTCAGCGTATGCCGAGGCGCAACCGGTTCGGGTCGGGAGTGGGACAAGAAGCGAGCACCCGAGCCAAGCTCGGGCCAAGGAAAAAGGCGGAACCGAGAAGGGGAGCACAAAGAACCGTCCCGGAAGTACGAGCGGTACACTCCCTTAACCGCTCCGGTGTACGAAATCTATGAAGACATCAAAGGCTCGGGCCTCCTCCGCCAACCCGAGCCAATGAGGTCGAAGAGCCGCAATCGCAGTAAGCACTGCCTGTTCCACAACGACCACGGGCATCATACCGGCGATTGCCGCCAGCTCCAGGATGAGATCGAGCGCCTCGTCCGCCAGGGACACCTATCCCGGTTCGTGGCCGGGCATAAGGAAGACCGAGGCGCCCCATAGGAGATCGATAACGCCCCTCGCGGGGTCCACATCAATGTCATCACTGGAGGAGCTGCATCAGGAGGAGATAGTAGCCGAGGAAGGAAGCGTCATGCTGAGCGGGCGAGCGGAGCCGTCGAGTCTCCCAAGGCCCTGCCAAGTGAGCCGCAGGTCATAGTCTTCTCCGACCAAGACCTACAAGGGCTGACCACCCCGCATGACGACGCCCTAGTTATTTCGGCTACGATAAACCATTGTAACGTAGATAGGATTCTAGTCGACAATGGAAGCGCCCCTGATGTATTGTCTTATGAGTGTTTTCTTAAGATGGGAGAGAATCCGTCTAAACTCCGCCCGATCCGAACCCCCCTTTGCGGGTTCAATGGCCAGGTCACTTATCCCGAGGGAGCCCTGAGCCTGCCGGTTACTCTCGGCACCCCACCCAAAACCGTTACGGTTATGGTGGACTTCATAGTGATCAAGGGTATGATGGCATATAACGCAATCTTCGGCCGGGGGATCCTTAGCCGAACGAAAGCGGTGCCCTCTACCTATCACCAAAAGATGAAGTTCCCCACTAAACATGGGGTGGGGGAAGTCCGGGGCAACCAGGCGATGGCCAGAAGGTGCTATATTATCTCGGTCGAAGCCACAAGGCCGGACGGGAAGAACAAGGGCCCCCGGGAAGTCGAGGAAAAACCCACAACATCCGAGCCTGGAGGCGAGTTGTTGACGGTTTTCCTAAACGATGACCCGACCCTAGGAGTAAAGATTGAAGCCGACCTACCATCCGAGGTTCAGCAGCAATACAAAGAATTTCTTTCCGAGTACATCCGAGTCTTTGCATGGTCTGATGATCAACTCCCCAGGATACCGGGAGAGACAGTAGTGCACAAACTCAATCTCGACCCGACCGTGAAGCCCGTACAACAACGCAGAAGGAAGCACGTGCCAGAGAAGCAGGCGGTCATCAAGGAGCAAGTCACCAAGGGGCAGAAGATTGGTCTTTTCAGATCGGTCATGTACCCGACGTGGCTGGCTAACGTCGTCCTGGTGCCAAAAGCTTCGGGAAAGTGGCGAATGTGCGTGGACTTCACCGACTTGAACAAAGTCACACCAAAAGACTGCTATCCGTTGCCGAGCATCGACCAACTGGTTGACTCAACCTCAGGCAACGAGATACTCAGCTTCCTGGACGCCTATTCAGGTTACCACCAGATCAGAATGGATCCAGAAGATATCGAGAAGACCGCCTTCATCACCGACTTCGGCGTATACTACTACACCCGGATGCCCTTCGGGCTGAAGAACGCTGGAGCCACGTACCAGAGGCTGGTCAACCATATGTTCGAGGGACAGGTTGGCCGGAACCTGGAGGCCTACGTCGACGACACGCTCGTCAAGACCCCCAAGGCCGAGGACCACTTCACCGACCTAGCTGAGACCTTCGACACTCTCCTGAGGTACAATATGAAGCTCAACCGACCTAGCTGAGACCTTCGACACTCTCCTGAGGTACAATATGAAGCTCAACCCCACCAAGTGTGCCTTCGGAGTAAGGTCCGGGAAATTCCTGGGTTTCTTGGTGACCCAGCGTGGGATCGAGGCCAACCCCGACAAGGTCCAAGCCATCCTGGACATGCGGCCGCCCACCTGCACCAAGGACGTTCAACGCCTTACCGGGCGCATTGCTGCGCTCAACCGATTCCTGTCCCGTGCGGCCGAACGATGCCTACCCTTCTTCAAACTGCTGAGGGGGCCCAAAATGGCATCTGCTACGTTCGCATGGGACGAGGAATGCCAAAAGACGTTCGCCGAACTTAAGGAGTTCCTGGCTTCGCCCCCGGTGCTGTCCAAGCCTGTCCCAGGTGAAGCCTTGCATCTCTACCTCTCGGCAACCCCATCCACAGTTAGCTCGGTCCTGGTCAAAAATGACTCGGGAGTCGAGAGACCGGTCTACTACACCAGCAAGGTGCTCAACGAGGCTGAAAGAAGGTACCTCGCAACCGAGAGACTCGTGTTAGCATTGGTTACCTCGACCAAGCGCCTTCGACCCTACTTCCAAGGGCACTCCATCATCGTGTTGACCAGCGAACCACTGAAGAGGATCCTCGCTCACCCTGAAGCCTCAGGACGTCTCGTCAAGTGGGCCATTATGCTCGGGGCCTACGATATATCGTACCAGCCTCGCTCGGCTATCAAAGGACAGGCGCTCGCTGACTTCATCGCCGAGAGCACCATCCCGACCGAAGAAAAATCTCCGTCCGCGCCCGGGCCAACCTGGGAATTGTTCGTCGACAGATCCTCCAACTCGGCCGAGAGCGGAGCCGATATCCTCCTGAAGTCCCCCGAAGGAGCAGAGCTGCAATACGCCTTGAAGTTCAACTTCCAGGCATCCAACAACGCCTCCGAGTACGAAGCCCTTATCTCGGGAGCCCGCATGGCCCGGCGGTTGGGGGCTGAGCGAGTCAGAATTCACACTGACTCCCAACTGGTCGCTAGCCAGGTCAACGGCGATTACGAAGCTCGGGAAGAACCGATGGTCAAATACCTCCGGCTGGTCAAAACCGTGGCACAACAGTTCGAGAGTTTTGAGGTAGTCCGAATAGCTCGGGAGGAAAACTCCCGAGCGGACGCCCTCTCTCGGTTGGCCTCCTCTCTTGACCCCGAGGGTACTCGATCGGTCCTTCTCGAGGGGGTAGAGCGACCGAGCATTGATGCGGAGCTCATGGCTGTTGACTCGGCCTCCCCAAGCGACTTGCGTACCCCCTATCTGTCGTGGCTCCAAGACTCTCAGGAGCCTCCCGACCCTCGGGAAGCCAGGAGATTGAAATATCATGCTCGGCGATTCGTCATTCTGGACGGCACTTTATACCGCAGATCCTTCTCCGGTCCCCTCCTGAAGTGCATCAGTACTGACGAAGCCAGCCGAGCGAATCAAGAGGTTCACGAAGGCCTGTGCGGAGCGCACCAAGGAGGAAGGTCGCTCGCCAGGATCTTGCTTCGGCAGGGTTACTGGTGGCCCACTCTGCAGCGCGACTGCTCGACCTACGTGCAACAGTGCGACCGATGCCAGCGATTTGACCACTTGGTCCATCAGCCGGCAACGGAGCTCGTCACCCTAGCCGAGCCTTATCCTTTCGCTCGGTGGGGGATCGACATCCTTGGACCGTTCCCTACGGCTCAGGCCCAGAAGAAGTTCGTCATCGTCGCCATCGACTACTTCACCAAGTAGATCGAGGCCAAAGCAACAGCTAGGATCACCGAGACAGTCGTGTGGAGTTTCGTCTGGAAGTCGATCATTTGTCGCTACGGCATCCCCCGGGTGATTGAGTGATAATGGTCGGCAATTTGATTCTCGTTATTTCCGAGACAGATGTGCCGACCTAAACATCCGCAATCACTTCACCTTGGTCGCCCACCCTCAGGCTAACGGGCTAGTCGAAAATGCCAATAAGACCATCTTAAAAGGCATCAAGACTAGGCTCGACAAAGCCAAGGACAGCTGGCTCGAGGAATTGCCGAACGTACTTTGGTCGCACAGAACGACTCCCAGAACGGCAACCGGTGAGAGTCCCTTTCAGCTGGTGTATAGCACCGAGGCCGTGATCCCGTTGGAGATTGGCAATCCCTCCCTCCGAGTCATCTGCTTCTCGCCCGAGGCAAACGAACAGAAACTGCTCGAAAACCTCGATCTAGCAGATGAAGTCCGAGAGATCGCCAGCATCCGAGCAACGGAATATCAACGCCGCCTCACTCGATACTACAACGCCAAAGTCTAGGGCAGACACTTCCAGCCGGGAGACTTCGTTCTCAGAAAAGCCGAAGCCTCTCGACCACTTGAGGCGACGGGCAAGCTATCCCCTAATTGGGAAGGCCCCTACCGAGTGGTCGAGACGCTCGGGAAAGGAGCGTACCAGCTATCTACTATGGAAGGAGAACCCATCCCTCGGACGTGGAACGCGACTACACCACGCAAGTTCTACTTCTGAACACTTCAGTCGTGTAAGCAATATGAGATAAAACAAAAACTCCCTTCCTCTATTATTCAAATAATTGTTTGTATATCAGAAAGGCCGAAGCCAATACAATACATGTCAAAAAAAAAGAAGTAATCCATCTGGCGCCACTGTACAAACCCATCGCTCGGCTGACTCAGGTAACCTTCCTGCGTCCAGCCACTGACTCTGCCTCGTGCGGAAATTGGCTCGGATAAAGGATAGTCGACCCCGTTGGCTCGGGTAACTCGGAACAAAGGTGACAGAGGAAGGCTACCTTCCAAGTTACACAGGGAAGATGAAGGGGAAGAGGAAGCCAACTAATCGCAGGGAATGCCGAGAGGCATCCTGCAAAGAGCCAAAGAAAGAAAAAAAAAGAGGATGTAAAGAGGCATCCTGCGAAGAGTGAAAGAAATGATAGGAAGGGCAGAAGAGAGAGAAAGAGGCTGCGGGGAGAAGGGAGGAGAAGCAGGAAGTGGAGAGGAATCATGAGGGATCCCCTCCAGAGAGTGAGCGGGAAGGGACGAGAGAAAGGGGTGCCTGATCCCCATCCGCCCGCCGTTACGTCCCCCCCCGCAAGCGCCGCCGAAACTGATAAAAAGAAGGCGACGTGCTTCCGCACGTCAAACCCCCTTCATACCCGCCCGCCGGCCGTCGAACTCCCTTCAGACCCGAAGCAGCAAAGACTCTCTGCCCTCCGTCGTCGGCAGCTTCGTCTTCCAGAGCGTCTTCCATGCTTCAAATTTGACAGCACAACGCTTCGTGAAGAAGGAGGGGGGAAAGACTGTCAGAGGAGACCCTAAGCGATGAAGAGGAAGAGACGCCCTTCAGACCTTTTATAGACGAAGGGAGGCTACTTGCCTTAAATGATTCTCCCCTCGAAAACACGCTAAAGGGACCTCTCCCTACGAACGGTCACCTCAGACTCCTCGGTTCCATCCCAGCGGGACACGCGAAGCGGCCGAGCATTTAAAGCATGAGAAAACGGAAAGACACCATGTCAGACGCCTGCCCAACCATTATGCGAGATCCACGCAGAAAGTATCGGCATTTTCCAACTACTGCGGATACACTGGTCAAACCACGGCAATGGCGGTAAGAAATAGTCAAGTCTTTATCATAACGCTACTGCCTTACGTTTTCGACCTTCCCTTACACAAAAAGAGAAGTTTTTTCTTCAAAAAGGAAAAACGTACAAGGAGAAAAAGAAAAATAGATACATCAGGCGCCTAGCCCATCTTGAGGCTCGGAAGTTGAAGGCTCGGACGGTCTGCCCCCGGCATCCTCGGCGACGGCCGACCCTGGCACTGACCCCACCTGCGTGGGAACTGCCTCGGTTGTGCGCCCTCCCGAGGCATCCGGAGTTGGCAACTCCTCGGACGAAGACGAGTCCCCCCGGTCTCCTCCTTCCCCCGACGCCGAACTAGAGGAATCGGAGGACGCCAAATCCGAGTCGTAGCATTGCCCGGACGGAAAACTGATTGTCCCGGGCGCCTGCTCCTCCGCGTAGAAGACGGCCCGGCCGTAGCCGTGCTCGAACCCCTTGCGGAGGCCCCGGCAAAGTGCTAACTCGTAGTAGGGGAGGGCAGCCTCCTTAAGGTCGACCCGGTAGGCCTCCGAGCGTTTGTATTGCTCGAGTGCCTCCGCCCCGGCCGATCCCACCCTACTAGCGAGCTCGGCCTTCTCCCACTCCGCCTCGGCCAACCTCCGCTCTGCCTCGGCTATCTGCTTCTCCGCCTCGAGCCGATCAGCCTCGGCCTCCAGCCGAAGGCGCGTGGCTTCCTCCGCTCGGTCCAAAAGCTCGGCGCGCTCAGCCTCCCACTGGCCATCTAGCTCGGCGTGAGCCACGCGCTCCTCCTCCAGAAGCTTGCTCTTCCTCTCGAGCGACTCGCAGGCCTGAGCCAGATGCTCGGTCAGTGTCTGAGCCTCCGCCTGGCTCGCCCTCGCCAGCTCTCTAACCGAGGAGAGCTCCCGCCGAAGCCCATCATACTCCTCGGTGAGCCGAGCTACCTTCCTGTCGGACGCACCAAGGGTCCAGACAAGGTTCGCCCGTTCTGACTCCGACCAAGCGTAAGCTTCAACCAGAGAGGCCCCCAACTGGGCCAGGACCAGGCCACCCCCTTGCCCCTATCTCGGACTAGGGAGCGACCCTCGGGAGCCCGTGACTCAACGACAGCCGAGTCGTCGCCCAGACCGATCACTTCCCGATCGGTCTCATGCTCCTCCTCCGCAGTCGGCAGCCTGGTGTCTGCGCAAAAAAAGATATGGTCAGGAAAAGAAAAATGGCTTTATCATCCGAAGAGAACACTGATTCATGGTGCCCGTACCTGTCGACCGTAGCCGCTGGAGAAGGCATCGCTCGATGTTCTCTGGGGTCACCAGCTCCTCTGTGGACTGGCGATGCTTCATCAGAATGGCCGCGTACTTCTCCACATCCGGAGAGAACTCATCTTGCCTCGGAGGAATGTTCGGGTGAAAGTTGGGGATTACGGGACACCTCCAAGACTCCTCCACCGAAAAAATCTCCACCCAGAAGAACTGAGTTTTCCATCCCTTGTGGGAAGAGTCCTTCACGGCTAAGGAGACAGTTCCTGTTTCGCCTCGCCTGGACGAAATAGAAGCCCTTCCCGATCGAGGAATGCCCCTTCAAGTCAAAAAAATAATGGAAGAGGTCCAAGGAAGGAGGAACCCCGCACTGGAGGCAGAGGATGCGGAAGGCGGAGAGAAGAAGATAAGAGTTGGCTACCAACTGTACGGGAGCCACCAGGAAGAAATTGAGAAGCTTAAGAACAAAAGGGTCAAAGGGAAGACGGAACCCACCCTTCCACGACAGAAGGAAGGAGCAGAAATGACCCGTACGAGAATCCAAGCTCGTCTCGTTTGGGGTAGCAGCGGCGAAGTAATACTGATAGGGCAGGCGAAACTGGTTCTCCAGCCGCTTCACCTCCGCCTCCCCCAGCTCGGTGCAGTTCGGAGCGAGCGATATCACCACCACCCTCGCCTCCGGCTCACCCTCCAACTCCTCGACCTCCGGACGTTGGTCCGCCATGGAATCCGAAGATGAACTTGAAGAAGAAGGCTCCCAAGACTCCGAAGACTCTGGAGGAAGGGGAAGCTGTCGAACCGCCTCCGCGGTTATCTCCGCCAACTCTGCGAATGCCGCTGCGAGTCTCTGCTCTTCCGTCGTATTCCCACGGCGCATCAAAGAGCCTGGAAAGCAAGTGCGAAAGAGGGCAAAACCCTAAAGCGGAGGGAGTATGGAACGACAGCAAGCGCACAACGCTTATATCCCCTCGCGGAAGGCGGCGCGTCGTTCCAACCTCCGAGAAAAAGGGGCCCCTTCGTTTCAAATCCGTCAGGATTATCATTATTACGGGCCTAGGTGACCACGGCACGTGACTTCTTAACACCGCCAGATCTCCACCCACCCGAGCCACGCTGGTCCAAAACCTCAACGGCTACTCTTCCGAGCCTACCAAGGCTCGGGTGTAAAAGGGGGACAAGTGGAGAGGGGGATTTCTGTAGCCCATCTAAGAGCGACCGAACTAGGTCCAGCGAGACCAAACGAGGCCCAGCTCATCTAAGTGACTGCCCCGCAGGGCCTACTTAGCATAAAAGTCCAATAAGTTCACTCAGCATCAAGCACTTCCTAGGCGGCCATTAGGCTCGGAAGGCCGAGCGTCGGTCCGGTCGGAGGAAGACCCACGCCCGACTTATCCCCCTTGCCGGAATAAGGGCTAGCGCCCAGCGCCCACTCCGACCGAATCTCACCCGAGATATGCCTATCGCCCGTGACAGGACCGGCACTCCTCACGCTTGGGTCGACTGACGGTTGCTTACCCACGCTGCCGTTAAGAGCCCTTTCTGAGCAGGAGTTTACAAGGATAAGGGGGCCCGCGAGTCCTCAAGGCCATAAAGAGCGCATATCGAGGACGTAGAGAGCCCACGTCGAGGACGTAACCCCCGCCTGAAACTCCTCAGCTTACGGGACTCACGAGGCTGGTGCACTATTTAAACCTGGGGCTCCCTCCAGCGAAAGGTAAGGCCAACATACGCCTAAAACTCCCTGAGCAGGAACCACTTCACCACCTTGGTGGAGAGAGATCTCGTGCATCTCCTTCCTCCTCCCTTCATAGCTTCCACCACTGCTCTACTGACTTAGGCATCGGAGGGTTTTCCCCAGGGAACCATCCCTGGGCCCCCTGATCCGTTTCCCTTCCTTGCAGTTCACTGATCGGTGATCATCTCCTCCAGCTCAGGACCAGCGCGAGATCGCCCCTCTTCAGATATCATGCCAGGGTGTCTCACCCCACTGGGGAATGCCCGGAAGTCCAAGATTGCATTGAAACCCTTATCCAAAAAGGGGAGATCGATGCGTAGGGAAACTCGACGACGAGGCGACATCTCAAAGAGGTCGCTGAGAAGATTCTCCGCCAATCTCAACGGGAGCAAGCCAAGCCACGAGAGACCAAGCCCACCTCTCAGCAGGTCCAACCGGGCAAGTCTACAGACAGCAACTCTCAGCCAAACCCTAAAGGCAAGGCTAAGTGCGAGGGGTCTAAAGACACCAAAGCCCAAAAGGCCAAGCCGTGGGGGAAGGCTCCAAGCCCCTTAAGCTGAGTCACCCTGGCATCGTTATAGGGGGAAATCTTCAGCCAGATAATAAGGGCAAAGCCAGGGCGGGGGAGCCCAAAGCCAAATCTCATGTCGAGTCAATAAGGTCGTCAATTATAGAAAGATCTCAACAGCTCAAACAGGCAAAATCGCCAATTAAAGCAAAATCGGTTGAATTGCAAAGCCCCCAAGGGCTCCCCTGTGGCCTGGCAAAGTTCCAGGAGCTGCCGTCGGACATAATCGCTCAGGCGATCAATGCCACTTTCCAGGTGCAACCGGAGGAGACCAACTGGACTCAGGTTACTCCTAGAAGGAGCCGTGGAACCAAGGCTTCCGAGGAGCCAACCCCGAAGCAAAAGGTGGAATTCCGGAGGCAAATCAATCCCACCTCCAAAACCAAGTCCACTTTCTTCTCAAGAGGCGGCATGCCAAAAAAAACAAGAGAAGAATCACAGAAAAAATCTGAAGAGGAGTTGAAGAAGCAAGCCGAACAGGCAGCAGCTATGGAAGCCCCCAAAGAGTCAACTCCTTTGCAACGGCTGCAGAAGCTCGTAGATGAGTTGGAGAAGTATACTCCCCCTCGTCCCACCAGGGTCGTCACATTGGACAAATATATTCCCTAGGATAAGTTTGAGCGTAAAGCTTGGCTTCTTCAGTGGCTCCGGGAGATGGTCCATCGTCTTGAAGAGGGTGAAGAATTCCTGATCCCTAGAGAGCTTTCCTTATTTTACAAGGATGAGGAACTCACTACAGGGATACTCGAGGAATTGTTGCAAGAGCTCTCCTGCAATATGGTGGCGATCCCACTGCCCGACAATATCAACTCTCCTTCCGAACAAGGCTCCACAGCCGATAGCTCCGGGGGCAAGGCTCCCGTGGCGACATATCAGCGTCGTCCCGAGAAAAATAGTTGAGGCCGTGGCAGAGGACGAGGGCGCGAACGTGACAATCCCTTAACTCTCGACCGAGTCATATTGTTCAGAGAGGAAGAATCGGGCCCGTGTCCCGAAAACTCAAGTTCAGGGAATCCCCTTTATCCTCAGCTCTTCAGAGGGTTCAGGCCTCGTCCTTGAAGCTAGAAGATCGAGTGGCGTCCCCTTCATATTCGACTCCTCTGATGAAGAAGAAGAGCTAGCCAAGCCGCAAGTGCAGGATAAGGTGTCAGAGCAAGTTGTTCCCTTTGGCAGGGTTCAACCCGCGAGCCAGGCAAGTCTTTCTAATGAGGGCGAATAGGATGAACCCTTGCCACCTCCGGAGGAGTCTCTGTTACCACTGTTCCAAGAAAATGTGCATGGCCAGAATGAGGAGGAACGTCCTAAGAGGAGAAGCCTCGCGGGGCATTGAAGGCTCTAGCAGAGATTATCCCGCCAATTGATAAAACCCGTGCTCGGGCGGACCGCAAGATTATCCACCATATGAAGCGATTTCGGACAAATGTCACCATTTCGGAAGCTATCGCTTGGAGCAAAGATCTGAGGGAAGCCCTCATCAAGATACTCCAAGATCCGAAGGCCTATGAAGCCCATGTTACAGAGTTGCAGGCCCAAGCATATGAGGCGTTTGCAGCCAACATTACGTTCACGGACAAAGATCTGCGTTTGTCTTCTCCGTGCCACAATCGCCCTTTATATATGCGAGGGGCAATCAATGGGCACAATGTGAATGGAATTCTGGTCGACGCTGGAGCGGCCGTTAACGTCATGCCCTTGAAGACTTTCAAGGTTTTGTATTTGACACCTTACTTGCAAAAGGTGAGCGCAGTCAAAATTTTGGGATTCAACCAGGATTCTGAGGAGGCTATTGGCAGAGTCGAAGTGAAGCTCAAGTGATATTTTATGTCATCAATGCCGACACATATTATAAGGTGCTGTTGGGGAGGCCATGGTTCCACGAAAATTGGGTTGTTCCTTCGACCCTGCACCGATGCCTCAAATATGCCAAGGGAGGAGAGCAGCATACTGTCTTTGCAGACCAAGCTCCATTTCGTCCCAACGAATGCCACCTGGCAGACGCTTCTTTGTATTTTGGGGAACCTACTCTGACAATCCCCGAGTCTGCAAAAGGCAAAGGAAAGCAAAAGGTGGACTTTGAAATTGAGGAAGGACAACTGTTCACAGTCAACCAAGATTTCGCAAGATTGCACAGGCTAAGCCTTAAAGCCGACTCAGCCAAAGAGGCAAAGTGTTGACTTCAAAGCCAACCTCATCAATTGGGTCATTGAACAGAGTATCCCCTTACTGCCCAACTGTGTCCAGCGCCCGTTTCAGAGGGAAGAGCATGAGGTGAAGCAGCTGAAGACTTTCACAGTCTCCTACCAGCGAAAGAGCAGGAGTAAAAAAGGCAAGGAAGACAAGACAATTGTCTTTTATAAAGGAGATTTGGTCCCGTCGGGCCCTCCTGAGGATGATTTTGGCCGAGATACTCCCGCCAACAATGCACCGGAGTCAGTCCAAGAAATGGACGATATGCCAGAACACATTAGGGAAATGTGCAGGAAACAACATATCCCTCAAGCTCAAGACCCCACAGGAGTAGCATATTTCCGCCAGTTGTGGAGCCCTCCGTAGGTCCGGGGGCAACCTCCCTTCTCTCGTAAAGATGCAAGAGGACTCGGCTATGATCAGGAGAGGGACTTTGAGGTCCATTACGTAGTCAATGCTATAAGACTACTATCTCCACCTCACGGGCAAACAGAAGCGAAGCCCAAGATTGACAACTCTGTGGGGAAGTCCGGTGAGACGTCAATGTCACTCTCACCATAAGTTAACAATGGTCGCCTCCCCGAGGGAGGAACAACTTAGCCTGCCGGGTGTTGGCAAGACGGAGCAGGTCCTTCGACTTCAAGCCATGAGCAAGAAAGCTTCGAAGAATTTGAAGTCTATGAAGCCAATACTAATGATGAGGGAGACTTTGTCGACCTCCAACCAGCTCCACCGGAGCTTGAAGATGGTGGCCAAGCAATTGTGGACGAGTTGATTGACATCAATCTCAGAACCAAAGAAGATTATCGACTAACCTTCGTAAGTGCTCTCCTCACTGAGAAAGAAAAACAGGCGTACCAACGGCTCCTAGAAGAGTTCAAGGATTGTTTCGCCTGGGCTTATAAAGAAATGTCTGGGCTTGATCGTTTTGTGGCTGAACATGAGCTGGCAATACTTTCGACAGTCAAGCCAGTCAAGCAAGCTCAAAGGCGTAGTTGAAAGTCAATGCTGAGGTTGACAAGATGCTCGATGTGGACTTCATAGAGCCCTGCACGTACCCTGTGTGGCTCGCCAATATGGTCCCTGTCAAAAAGAAGAATGGCCAAGTCCGAGTCTGCATCGACTTCAGGGATTTGAACAAGGCATGCCAGAAGGACGACTTCACTGTGCCAATTACTGAGACAATCGTTGACATGACCACCGGTCATGAAGTCTTGTCATTCATATACAAGTCGTCGAGCTATAATCAAATTCGCATGGCCATCAAAGATAAAGACCATATGGCTTTCCGATACCCCGAGGGAATTTTCAACTATAAAAGGATGTCGTTTGGCCTAAAGAATGCCGGCGCAACCTATTATGCTACATGACCTCGTTGAATGCTACGTCGATGACCTGGTCGTCAAGTCAAAAAGGCGAGAGGATCATTTGGCTGACTTGCGTCGAGTCTTCGAAAGGCTTCGACAGTATTAGCTCAAAATGAATCTGATGAAATGCGCATTCGGCGTCTCCAGTGGCAAGTTTCTCGGCTTCATCGTCAGGTACCGGGGTATAGAAATCGACCGTGACAAAATCAAGGCCATAAGAGGACTACCTCCGCCTAGAAATTTGACAGAGCTCATATCTCTGCAAGGAAGACTCGCCTATATCAAGCCGTTCATTTCTAACCTCTCTAGAAGATGCCTACCTTTTGATAAATTGATGAAGAAAGGAGCACCCTTCATATGGAACGAAAACTGTCAGAGGGCCTTCGAGCAAATTAAGGAGTATCTACTGACTCCTCCAATCCTAGGAGCGCGGGTTAAAGGAAAGCCCCTTATCCTTTATATCGTTGCCATAGATGTCTCTTTGGGGGCACTGCTAGCCCAGATCAATGAAGAGGGTAAGAAGCAACCGTTGTACTACCTCAGTCAGAAGCTGATCGGGCCTGAGCATCGGTACATGCCTATGGAAAAGGTGTGCCTAGCTTTGGTATTTGCTGTCAAGAAGCTAAGGCGTAGCCTTCTAGCTCACCGAGTGGAGCTCATCTCAAAATGCGATCCACTCAAATTCCTGCTTAGTCAGCCCGCACTCTGCAAAAGGCTCGGCAAGTGGGCGCTTATCCTCACGGAGTTCGACATCACCTTCGTCCCACGCAAGGCAATCAAGGGACAAGGAATGGTCGAGTTCTTAGCTACGCATCCTGTGCCAGAAGATTCGCCACTCAACTTCGAGTTGCCTGATGAAGAGGTGTTGGTGCCTTCACAAGAAGTCGGGGAGCATTCTGAAAACGTCCCACCACAAACGGAGCCGGATGTCCTCACCCTCGACTTCCCACATTGGGAGTTATATTTTGACGGCGCTTCCTAAACAATCGAAAGGGCTGGTGGCCTCACAGACTTTGTATCTGGCGCGGAGATAATTTTTGTATCTCCGCAAGGCGGCATTCTCCATAATTCATGTGCTCTCATGAAGTCATTGACTAATAATGAAGTGGAGTATGAAGCGCTAATTATCGGACTTCAACTGGCACTGGAAATAGACATCGAGTGCATCAAAGTGTATGGAGATTCTCAGCTCGTCATTCGACAGATTCTGGGTAACTATGACGTCCGGAAGGAGTTGATTCCCTACCATGCAGCCGTCATGAGGCTAAAAGAAAAGTTTTACCTACTTGAAATAGGCCATGTCCCAAGGAGCAACAACCCCAAGCAGACGCTTTAGCAAAGTTGGCAGCAGCCTTAAAACCCCCACTTGAAGGAGAGTTAGCTATTACTGTCAGACACCGAAGGCTCATGCCAAGTGTGTTCCACGAAGAATCTGGCTGCACTATCTACGAAATCAATAATATTCAAGAGGAGAATGCTCCAGAAGAGGAAAATTGGCGTTAGCCGATTATGGAGATAAAGAATGGGTGGCTTTCTCCCGATCGGACTCAAAGAGTGCAGCTGCTATACAGGGCAACATCTTATCAGTTGATCGACGGGTTGCTTTTCCGGCTAGTCCATGAGAAAGATCGATCGGTCCTCCTACGGTGCCTTTCACCTAAGGAAGCAAAAACCGTGATGCACGAGCTCCATTCTGGATTGTGCGAGGCCCATCAAGCAGGAGCCAAAATGAAAAATAGAATTAAGCTCAAAGGGTTTCATTGGCCCACTATGTACGAAGATTGTAACCAATACGCTCGTACCTGTCACCAATGCCAAGCATTTGGGCCAGTGCCCCGGAGACCGCCTAATCTGCTTCATCCAACTACGCCTACTTGGCCATTCATCTCAAGGTCATAAGTTCATTCTGGCCGCCACGGATTACTTCTCCAGATGGGTAGAAGCTATTTCGCTACGAGAAGTTACAGGTCAAACAGTTGCCCGGTTCGTGAGGCACTACATAATTTACAGATTCGACACTCCCAGTCGGATCATCTCGGACAACGGCACACCATTCAGGAATAAGATTGTGTATGCTATGGCGTCCAATTTCCATATCGACTGGAGAACGTCGTCGGTCTACAACCCCCAAGCCAATGGGTTGGTCGAGGCTTTCAACAAAACCTTTTGCAAGCTGCTGACCAAGATAGTGAGTAGCTGTAAACGAGATTGGGGCGAAAAGGTCTACGAAGCCCTATGGGCTTACCGGACTATATATAAAACCCCTACGTTCCCCGTTCTCCTTGGTCTACAGAGTTGAAGCCGTGGTCCCTGTGGAAATCGAACTAGCGTCCTATCGCGTTGTTGTTCACGCTGGATTGCCAGGCCAAGACCAATCTGAAATAGAAAGAAGGCTCGATAAACTGTCCAACCTTGAAGGTGAAAGACTCAAGGCCTATAAACACTTGCAAGTGTAACAGGCCTGTATGACAGGTGCTTATGATAAGCTGGTAAAGCAAAGGGCATTCAAAAAGGGGGATCTTGTCATGGTCAAAGAAAAGGAGGTCTTGGCAAGAAGATCCAGTGACAAACTCCAGTTTAATTGGCGTGGATCTTACGTCATCCAGAAGGTCTATGAAAGAGGGGCCTATACGGTCGTCGACCACAAGGGAAATAACCCTTTCCCTCCTCTTAATGGCAAGCACATGAAGGTTTACCATGCGCCACCACAAGAGCTTCCGCAACAGTGACATACCTCTTCTCATCGAAGGTTCAAGTTTAAAAAAATATATGGAGTTAAAAATACCGATGCCCCGACAGACTTAGCCACCTTTGATCCAAGGGTCCGCTAAGGGCAAAAAGGCCATAAACCCGACTGAGGTGAAAACCCGCAAGGGCATCTCAAGCAAAAATGGGTAATCCCTCAGTGTGAAAACCCACAAAGACGCACCGGAAAAAGCTAAAGAGGGCCAACCTCGGCGAAAACCCGAAAGGGCGGTGAAGTTGGTAATGTGAAAAAAAAATCTCTTGCAACATGTTTCTATGGGTGGTTCTAAGTCAGCGACTTCACCCTGTGATAGCAAGTGCATTATAATGACACCTTGGCTATAGTTCCAATGTCGCCATGCAACATCTAGTCCTACCAGGATGCCATGGCTATGATCCCAACGTTATCATGCAATACTCTGTCCCACCGGGATTGTCAGCAATTTGAACTTTTGGATTTGATTCATATGTCCCTCTTGGGCTGTCAAATCCGTCTCTCTTTCTCGTAGAGTTGATTCATGTCTTTCGGCTCGTCAACCCTACTTACATTTTCAATTTCGAATTTGTCCCTTATATCCCTGTGGACTATCAAATCCATCCATTCCTTTTCTAGAGTTGACTCATACATCCCCCGACATGTCAGCTCCACCCATATTTTGGACTTCTCGGGTTTGGCTCTCGTGTCCCTCCGAACAATCAAATTTGTCCTTTCAGTCCCATCGGGTTCGGCCCACACATGTCCCTTCCGGAATGCCAACCCATCTTGCCTATCGGATTTCAGGTTTAACTCATGTGTCCCTTTCGGACGATTAAATCCACTTACTTATCGTCCCAACCGGGTCTAGCCTATGCATGCCCCTTTCGTGCTACCAACACATCTTGCCTATCGACTTTCGGGTTTGACTCTCACATCCCACTAGGACTGTCAAATCTATCATTTCCTTCTTCTGGGTCTGGCCCATGCATGCCCCTTTCGGGCTGCCAACCCATCTTGCCTATCGACTTTCGGGTTTGGCTCTCACGTCCTAATAGGGCTGTCAAATCCACGTGTTCATCTTCTGAGTATTGGCTTATGCATGCCCCTTTCAAGCTGCCAACCCATCTTGCTTATCGGCTTTCGACTTTCGGGTTTGACTTTCACGTCCCACTAGGGCTGTCAAATACATCCTTTCCTTCTTTCAGGTTTGGCCCATACATGCCCTTTTGGGCTGCCAACCCATCCCGCCTCTCGGCTCCTAGGTTTGACTCACATGTCCCACTGGAGCTGTCAGACCCATTCTTTTGTCTCATCGATCTTGACCTATGCATACCCCTTTCGGGCTGCCAACCCTGTCAGCCTATCAGCCTTCGGATTTGATCCATATGTCCCACCCGAGATGTCAAATCCATCCTCTTTTCCTACTGGGCTTGGCCTGTGCATGCCCCTTTCGGGCTGCCAACCCATCGCGCCTATCGGCTTCTGAGTACTCGCATGCCCCTTTCGGACAGTTAAATCCACTTATTTGTTGTCCCAACCGGGCTTGGCCTATGCATGCCCTTTTCGGACCGCCAACCTATTCTGCCTATCGACTTTCAGACTTGACTAACCATGTCCTATTAGGACCGTCAAATCCACCCGTTTGTCCTACCGGGTGCAGCTCACACATCCCTCTCGGGATGCCAAAACCCCCCCCCTTTGCCTTCCGGCACCATAGGTGTTTAAAAAAAAGAAGAAGAAGAAAGGGGCTAAAAAATATTGATGTCCCAGCAGACTTGATTGTTCTCATTAGGAGGGCAATAAAGGGCAAAAAGGCTCCAACCCGGCTGTGAAAACCCGCAAGGGCGTCTTAGGCAAAAATGGGTAACCCCTCGGTGCGAAAACCCACAAGGGCGCACCAGAAAAAGTTAGAGGGGGGCAGTCCTGGCGAAAACCCGAAAGGACAGTAGGGCTGGTAAAGTGAAAAAAAAAAAAGAAAGATAAGAGATGAAGAGTGCGAAGCAGATAGCAAAAAGAATGGAGGCAATGAATTATATTCTTTATTCATCGTTCTTATCAGAATACAAGGCAGACCGAGACAAGTCCTCGGCTCAACCCAAAAAGCAGGACAAACTACAGGAGCCCTGTATATCAAAAAAAATCAGCAGAGACCTATCAAGGCATAGTTGTATATCAAAAAAAATCAGCAGAGGCCTATCAAGGCCTAGTACCGCCTCTTAGCTCAGTAAGGCGGGCCTCACACAAAAGGGCCTCCTGTCGAAGCTCATCAGATTCATGCTGAAGAGTCTTTGCCTCAGCCTGCAGGTGACTGCACTCCCCCTCAGCCTCCTGTGTCTGCTGCAAAAGAGCATGCACTCCCTCTACAACTCCCCCACTCGAAGGGAGATTGTCTGGCCGCGCTCCCGAACAGCCACAGCTCGAGCCTCGACCTCCGCCTGAGCCGCTCAAAGTCTGCAAAGTTGTTCCTCCCCTTGCTGAATCATCAGCTGAGTCCTCTGTCTCTGCTCCTGTACGATATAAAGACCGGCGAACTCAACCCACAAGGCCGTAACCTTCACCATCCAGGCCTCTTTGGGGAGGCCGAACGCGTGGTAACCCCTGGTGAAGACCTCCAGACTACTCCTCAAAGCCTCCACAATCGGCAGGGGATCAACCTGAATCAGTTGCTCAAGACCCTGGAGAAGCCGGGCAGCCATATCAGCATCTGCCAGCACCATCCCGAGTTGAGGGATGTCAGGCCACTCGACCCCAAGAATAAAAAAGTCCACAGGCACCTCCGGAGCCTCACCCATTGAAGCTAAAATTGAGAAAAGAAAAAAAATGAAATGAGTGCCTTTTCATGGTCAAGCAAGCAAGTAAGCACGAAAGTTACAAGGTGTGAGACGTAATATCCTCACCTGAAACATTCCTGTACACGGGAACGACTGCAGAGGTGCTTTCCTCCCCGACGGCCTAGGAAGGAGCGTCCACAGGGGCTAACTCTGGCCCAGCAGGTGGTGTATCTATAGCCTGGCTCCCTGCAACTGAAATAACAACATGTACTTATGACTGTCCATGTGTAAAGTGACACGGGAAATGATGCTAAGTTCCAAAGGGCAACCACGTACCTATCTCAACAATGCACCTCCTTTAGCTATGCTGAGAGGGATAGACTCCGTACCGGGGACCCTTTTAGAGCGAGGTTTCTCACCCACAGGGATCGGCCTTATCTCGCCTGGAAACTCCTCTGTCTCAAAGACCTCAACCGCCAGCCCTGAAGGAGAACCTATGAGAAGGACACGAGAAAATGGTTACACATGTTAAGTCATTGATTGGCAGATGTGAGGTATACCTGTGATCTGGGGGTCCACTGGCAAGACACCATGGCCAGGGCCGCATTGCTCCTCGGGCAAACCCCGAAGAACTTCTCCTGGGGTAACCTCACTAGGCTGTTGTATGTCACCTTCGGCAGCTTGTCTCGCCACTACTCACACAAGTAATGTGATAGGCGTCAATCAATTCAGCAACGAAAAGTTAGAGAAATAACACAAATATGCATATTTTACACCTGAAGGATCAGCCACGCTGACCTCGTCAATGCTGGTAGTACAAGGAGGTGTCTCAAACGGGGGTTTTGACATGATGTTGCCAAGAGCCCCTGACGCTGGAATCTCAGCATCCGCCGCCCCTATGGTCCTTGTAACTCCTGGATCCTCGCCATAATTCAAGAGGTCTATGAATGAGCCACATTCGACAAGTTGTGAGAATTCCTCCACATAGCCGGCTAGGTCAACGCCTGCATAATGGTTGGTTATATAAACCAGACAAATCATCACAAGAAAAGGTTGTTCAAAAAAAAGAAGCAAAATTGCATCTATGCTCACCACGAGTAGCCTCGAACTCTCCGCCTTCTTGGGCACCTGATGGGGTCGAGAGATTTTTCCCGCCTGAAGAAGAGCTCGAAGTCCCAGTACCTGAGGAAGAGCTCGAATCTCCTCCTTCGGGGGAATTGGAAGTCTCGGAACCCCCACTCCCAGAAATAGACTTAGCATTGTCTCCCGCCACTGAGACATGGAGAGCAACATCAGGAGCCCCTGCATAACCAAAATGCAACACTGAAGAATTAAGGACTTTCAATTCTTCGCATGCTAATGAAGAAGCAAGCCCGAGTACATTACTTGAGGACTGAATAGCCGGGAGCCCTTCTGCGATAGGCGAGGGGGAGCTAGCCGTCACCAGCATATAATCATCAGCAGGAGGGATCAATTCTTCAAAGCTGAAGATACTATTCGGTATGGACTCATCAAATGGTATGTCCACCCCCGCGGAAGTATTCGCCTGAGGAGGGGAGAAACTCATGCCAACCTTGGCCTCAGGAAGAGCTGCATTGGGCAAGGTAAAAGATGGTTATAACATTGCATACAAGCATGAAGGTGGTGTGTAATGAAATATGCCACTTACTGGAGACGTCCTCCCTGGCTAGAGATTCTTCCTCGATCCGAAGGCGGGACGAGAGCCTCACGGCCCCCTGGGACTCTCAGCGCGAGGCCTTTTCGAGGCGGCATTACCCCTCTCCGGCATCATATCGGGAGGACCCTCCAATGGACCAACGTCGGCCACTCCAGCAGCGCCACCTGCAATCATCAAAGGGATGTGTATAACACGCATTCTAAAATATGAAAATATATGTATAATAGAACGCCAAACGGGGAGATAATTACCAGTGAGTTCTATGGACTTCACGGGCTTTAAAATTATTTGCTCCGACTTCAGTCGGAGGACATGGGTCGCTGCCTTCGCAATCTCTAGAAAGGCGATAGAAGTCATCGCCATCTCCAGATCAGAAATATACTCCACCAGGCTTGCGCAGCCCACAGCGTTGATCACATGGGCCCTCCACTCTGCAAATGTGCTACCTCCGAGTGCTCCCTCGGGTATCGGCTTGAGATAGTTGGGACTTCATTCTCACCCCACAGGAAGCCTGCAAGTCTTCCTACTAAGAATAGGCCTTTGAAGGGCCTGGGATTGCCCCTGAAGGAGAGAAGGGGCTGCGGATGTTGCTGTTGGTATACCCTTCAAGAGCTTCAAAGCCCCATTATACTGACTTTTGTCTACAAGAACTGTCCAGCCTTTCTCTCGCCAGCTGTCCTCAATGTCACTGATGACCTGGGTGGCTTCTGAAAAGTGGGATCTGATGAAGGCTAGGTCCACAAACAAAGGAGGCAGGTCCTCCTTCCTCAAACGTTGTTCTTCAGCAGCTCGGAGGGCGTCACGGTGCTCTCGGAAAACATTGCTAGTTTTGAACCACCAGCGTGCATAGTGAATATCGAATTGGCCTCTGTGCCCCTAACCCTACTTCACCTCGCGGCAGAGAAAGTCCTGCCACGCTGCAGCCACTAAGTGCACGTCTTTGTGCCTGTATGGTCAAAGGGCTAAAGGGAACTCTGCACTCGAAGGAATGCTCGGATCATACCCAAAGTTCTGGGCGAACTAGTGTGGGTAGCAGGGCTCAAGAATAGCTGTATTGGAATGCCGATAGACTAATACACTCGGGCGGATGCATATAACCCACTCGGATAAGCCGTGGGAAGAAAGTAAAGCATGTGAAGACACCATGCTGACAACTGTGCCTCCCTCTTGCCCTACATAAGGGCGGTAAAGGTGGGAGAAGAGTAGTCAAGAGCTAGGCCCTCGCCTCTCCTCACCAGAACAAAAGACAAGGCCAGCCGAGCCTCTGCAAGCTGAACCACAGCATCCTATGACGGCTGTCCTATGAATAAAAATGTTGAACCCCTAATTGATTTTGGCGATAAAATTTTGATGATAACAACATCCTGTGTTAATGTGTGTGGATGTGTTTGGGGCAAGAATTTCATTACATCATGTGTTGTATGAATGCTTGTCTTTTGATGATTCCGAGCATGAAATATTGATGTTGATCTTCCCCTTGCGGTTTGGGCAATCAAAGTTTTCATCTCTGCAATCCTTGGTGTAATATATAGATTAGTCATATAATAACAAGGCTCTTGGCACGATTTTAGGCTTACTGTAAGCTCTGACTAACTCTCATGTGCAACTAGTTCATGTGGCATCAAGATGGATTCACCAAGTAAAATGGAAAAACAAGTGTGGTAAGTGGATAACCTTCAAACTAATAAAATCTCTAACTTCAATTCAATTTTAATGTTGCAGGAAAATGATCGTGGGACAAAAGGCTTATACCCAGGTCGACAAAACCTCATCTTATGTCGACCTGATCACCATCCAGAACTAGGGGTGAACATGGTTTGATGTGGTTCAGTTCGAGACTATTTTTTTTTCAAATCGAACCAAACCGAATTTGCCCATCAAACCGAACTGAACCAAATCGAGAAAATTTGGTTTGGTTCAGTTTCAAACCAATTTTTCATATTTTATTAGAATATATATTTAATGACTTATATGTATATAAAATAAAAATACTTATATTTTGTATGTTTTTATGCATATATAATTAAATTTTTAAATATTTTATATATTTATAAAATATAATATTATTAAAATATATAAATAATAAATTCGATTTGGTTCGGTTTCACAAACTATAAAACTAAACCGAACCGAATTTGATTTCAAACCGAACCGAACAATTCGATTTGATTTTTCGGTTTGAACCGAATTATAAACAACCCTATCAAGAACCGATTGTGAGACAAAAGGCTTGTACCCAGGTTGACAGAACCTCATCTTATGTCGACCTGATCACCATCCAGAACCGATTGTGGGACAAAAAGCTTGTACCCAGGTCAACAGAACCTCATCTTATGTCGACCTGATCACCATCCAGAACCGATTGAGAGACGCAAGTTTTGTACCTAGGGGTCGACAGTGACACCCCCATTTACAGGGGTCGATACATGTAAGCATGCGGTTCTGTTTGTAGAACCTTGATGAACAGGGGTCGACACCCATCTTCCCAGGGGTCGACACTGGTTGCAGAACCCAAGTGAACCGGTGTCGACACCCTCCAAGCAAAGGGTCGACACCTTTTTCTTATTCGCCTATCACGTGCCATATCAGTCATCCATGGGTCTTTAAGTCGTTTGATCTATGGTTAGGCAACTAAACTTAATCTAACTACCTATTTCAAAGTGTTTATGGTCTTAAATCATGTGATTAGGTGTTTGCCATGTTATTGTCTTCTCATAAGATTTAAACACTTATTTTGCTCTGTTTTAAAGCACATTTATGGGTGGGGCCCAAGTCCCAAGAATTGAAGCCCAATTATTGGACAACAAAGACCTATCTCGTACACTACACCTCAGGAACATTCGGAGGACTATAAATATGTGGTGTCTAGGGCGACCAAAGAGAAGAAGGAGAAGATAGGGGTGCACAGTGCGGCCACAAGAGCAAGAAGGGAGAACCTCTTCCATCTCGTCTTCCGCCAGCTTCTGCAGGCTCAAGGGAACCTGATCAAAGTCTTCTCAATCTCCAAGGATCATCATCCGGATAATCTCGATCTGAACACGGAAGTCTAGAGGGATGATCGCCCCATACAACTGAATTTCACAGGGGAGAAATGATTTGCTGAGCTTAATTTCGTCCATCTATTTTCCTTAGTTATCATGTCATTGTCTGGGAATTATGTGTGTGTGATTGTCGATCTGAAGTGTCTATAAGTGTGGACAGTGTTTGATGCACATTGGTGCATGTGTGGTACTATGACTGTGCAGTGCGTGTCTGCTGCCTCTGTAGCACGTGTGTGTGTTGATCTGCTTCTTAGTAGATTGTTAATCCTCACTGAGTGAGGGGTGGATGTAGGGGGCACTGTTGTGCACCTGAACCACCTAAAAATCTATGTCTCCTTTAGATTGTTTTTGCTTGATTTGTGCATTTCATAGTGCAATCAAGTGTGTTCTGCATGAGAGTTGAGTGAACTAAATCATTCTGACATATATCCTTGAATGTCAAAATCCAGCTGGTACACGAGAGTTCTTTTCTTGATGAGATGAGTGAGTTCGTTTTTAGCATATAACTGATTGATATTTTGCTAAGCTGGTTCTTCTTACAAGCAATTCATCAGCTAAAATTGGTCATCATAGCAAGATCTTGTTAAGGAGTTTGACTTTGATCATATTCATTCTTCGTTAAACTAAACAAACTTCAATTGATCATATAGAAAAATTTTAATCAAGTAAAATTTTCTAAGACAACCAATTCACCCTCCCTCTTGATTGCCATTTCCCTGGGACAACAATTGATATCAGAGCCGGGTCTCTGTTCAGTTCGGACTTCACAGTCTGTGAGTAAGATCCTAAGCTAATGCCAGACAAAGGGATGTTGCCTGAGGGCCATTCTATTCATAGGCCACCTTTCTTTGATGGAACAAACGATCCCTATTGAAAAAATAGAATGCATGTCTTTCTCAGAGCTCAAGAATTTGATATATGACGTGTTATTAGCTAAGGCCCTTATGAATTACCGGAGAATGAAGATGAATGGGCTGAGGAACACATTAAGAAATCTATTACTAATTATAAAGCAATGAATATCATTCAATGTGCAATTCATCTGAATGAGTACTCACGCATCTCTATGTGTTCTTCTGCACAGGAAATGTGGAACAAGCTCAGGCTAATTTATGAGGGTACATTTGAAGTAAAGGAGATCAAAACAAACATGCTAGTCAAAGACTATAAACTATTCAGGATGAAGCCAGAAGAATCAGTATCTGAAATGTTTGCAAGACTAATGGAGATAACAAATGGACTGAAGGGCTTAGGAAAAGAATACACAAACTAAGAGTTGGTGAGAAAAGTCCTTAGGTCATTATCACCACAATGGCATACTAAAGCTACTGTGATTGAGGATTCAAAAGACCTCACAACTCTACATTGGATGAGTTAATTGGATCTTGGATGACATATGAACTCAATATCAAGAGAAATGAAGAGGACAGCAAGAAGAGAAGAATTGTAGCACTAAAAGCGAACCCCCAAGCCTCATAGGAAAGTGATGCTGAATCTAATGAACATAGTGATGATGAGGAGATGATATCCCTGATAATTAGAAGAGCGAGGAAGTTCTTTAGAAAAGCTAGGAAGATAGGAACCTTTCCCAAGAAATTTCAAAAGAAGATAGCTGGTAAAAAGGGAGAAGCTAGCAAGATGGAGGAAGTCATCTGCTATGAGTGTAAGAAGCCGGGACACATGAGAAGGGAGTGTCCAGAACTTATGAAGAAAATCAAGAAAGAAAAATTCAATAAGCCTAAAGCAATGATGGCTACATGGAGTGACAAAGATGAGGAGGAAGCACAGTATGAGGATGAACTGGATGAACTGGTTCAAAGCTTGTGTTTGATGGCCAATGAGGACTGCACCACATAGGTAACCTCTGATTCTGAGAATCTCACTAGTGAACAATGGCAACTTGCATATGCTGCATTATATAAAAAATACAAGAAATTCAAATCTGAAAATAAGCTGTTAAAGAAGAAAGTAGATCTTGTGCACACAAACACTCCCTGTGAAAATTGCAATGTCCTGGAATTGCAAATTGAAAATTTAAAGGATAAGAACGAGATGTTGGCATCCAAGGTAAGTCTCTTTGAAGAAGAAATCTCATGTATGCATAACAAACAACAAAATGTTGAAAAATCGCTTGAATGCTCCGAGGAGAAGAATAATGAGTTGAAAAAAAAAATAGAAAAAATTCAAGTGAGAATGATAAACTCAGAGCAAGCAAAAGAAGAAGCTGAAAACAAATCTGAAGCATTGAGTCATGAAATAAAGAACATGAAAGAAACTCTAGCAAAATTTGTTAAAGGTAAACAGAATTTGAATAAATTTTTGGGTTTAAATATGAATTTTCAGAAAGAAGGATTAGGTTATATGTCTAACAAAAAGAAGTCATTTGAGAATAAAATCACCACATCATACATGCATGAAAATATCCATGCACATTCACGTACAAAGAACCAAGGATCACATGTACACAAACACAACACCTTTAAGAGTGTAAATAAAAAGGATACACACAAAAGTGATAAAATCTCATGCTTTTACTGTGGAAGGTTTGGACACAACACGTATATTTGCAGACTAATGAAACAAGATGATGAAAAGTTTGCAAGGAAAATGAGAAATTCATTTCTGAAAGGCAAAGCTAACCAATTTGGACCCAAGCAAGCTTGTGTACCAAAGTCATAGAGAGAACTATTTTTGCTCTACAGGTATGTCTGAGAGCGAATATAAACAAATAGTACCTGGACAATGGATGTTCCAGGCACATGACAGGTAATAAGGAAATGTTCACAGATCTGCAAGAAAAGGAAGGAGGACTAGTTGCATTCGGAGGTCAAGACAAGGGTAAAATAATTGGAATTGGTGAGATAGGTAAGGGTTTTGCACACTCAATTGATAATATGTTGCTGGTAAAAGGTTTAAAACATAATTTGTTAAGTGTAAGTCAGCTTTGTGACAAAGGTTGTAAAGTCATTTTTGAATCATCTCATTGCTCTGTTACAGATAGAAATACAAACGAAATAAAGTTCATAGGTAACAGAAATAATAACGTTTACATCATAGACTTAGACGATACTTCATACAATAACATTTCTTTAGCTGCAAATAATTCTGACAATGTATGGTTATGGCATCGTCGGTTAGGTCATGCTAGTTTCAATGTTATTTCCAAGTTGTACAAAAATAATTTGGTCATAGGATTGCCAAACAAGAAATTTGAAGCTAACAAAATTTGTGATGCATACAGTAAAGGTAAGCATACTAGAATCTCCTTCGAATCCAAAAATATTGTTTCCACTACTAGACCTTTAGAACTTCTACATCTAGATCTGTTTGGACCTAATAGATTTCATAGTTTAGGAGGCAAATTGTATGGATTTGTTATTGTAGATGATTTTTCAAGATACACATGGGTGTTGTTTTTAACCCATAAAAGTGAAGCATTGTAGGAATTTGAAGATTTTTGCAGGAAGATGCAGAATGAAAAGGACTACTCCATTCAAATAATTCAAAGTGATCATGGTAAGGAGTTTGATAACCATGACTTTGATGAGTTTTGCAGGAAACAAAGATATACACAACTATTCAGCAACAAGAACCCCACAACAAAATAGAGTCATGGAAAGGAAGAATAGAACACTTGTGGAAATGGCCAAAACCATGCTTGGAGAGAATAATCTTCCAAGATATTTTTAGGTAGAGGCAATCAACACGGCATGCTATATCACAAATTGAGCAATGGTAAGGCCAATCTTGAGAAAAACTCCTTATGAACTGTATAAAGGTAAAAGGTTTAACATCTCTTACTTTAAACCATTCGGGTCATTGTGTTACATTCTGGATAATGGAAAGAATAACCTAGGAAAATTTGATGCCAAGAACGATCAAGGGATCTTCCTTGGTTACTCACTCAATTCAAGGGCATACTGAGTGTACAACACAAGGACTCTAGTTGTTGAAGAGAGCCCACATGTAATTGTTGATGAATCAACTTCAAAGTCATCTAACAAATAGCAAAATTTTCTAAATGCAGGAGAATTCAATGAAGAAGAGAGGAAAGATGAAAATGATCAAGATAATGTGAAAGATGCAGAGAATAGTCAAGAGACTCAAGGAGCTTCGGGACAAGAAGAACAACCAGGCCAAGAAGCACCTGAACTAGAACTTCCAAGGCAGTGGACTTTTCTGAGAGACCACCCTGAAGAAAATATAATTGGTAATGTGGAAGAAGGTGTAAGGACCAAGTCCTCACTCAGGGAAGTACAAAACACTGATTATCTAGCCTTACTTTCTCAATCTGAGCCTAAAAATGTAGAGGAAGTTTTATCAGACAATTCCTGGATCTTGGCTATGCAGAAGGAATTACACCAATTTCAAAGAAATGAGGTGTGATTCCTTGTGCCACAGCCTAAGGACTATCCTGTGATTGGAACTAAGTGAGTTTTTAGGAACAAACTTAATGATCAGAAGGTGGTAATAAGGAATAAAGTCAAGCTTGTAGCCAAAGGCTATAGTCAAGAATTAGGAATGACTTTGATGAATCCTTTGCACCTGTGGCTAGACTGGAAGCTGTCAAAATTTTGCTTGCATTTGCCTGTTCTAAAAATATAAAACTGTTTCAGGTGGATGTTAAAAGTGCTTTCTTGAATGGTGTTGTGAACGAAGATATCTTCGTGGAGCAACCACCTGGTTTCGAGGATCAGCAACAACATCATGATCATGTTTATAAGCTGGACAAGGCTCTCTATGGACTGAAACAGGCACCCCATGCATGGTATGAAAGATTTGAGTACTTTTCTCATTAAAAATGACTTCAAAAGAGGTAACATTGATCAAACCTTATTCACTAAGTCTTGTAATGGGCACATCATAATTATTCAGGTATATGTAGATGACATAATTTTTGGATCCACTAATGACTCACTAAATGATGAGTTTGCAAAATTGATGCAGGGTGAGTTTGAAATAAGTCTCATGAGAGAACTAACATTCTTCTTAGGATTACAGGTCAAACAACTAGAAGATGGAATTTTCATCTATCAGAAAAAGTATGTTCAAGAGCTGATCAAGAAGTACAAATTTGATATAGCCAAGCCACAGTCTACACCTATGTCAACATCTCTCAAACTGGACAAAGATGAGAAAGGTAAACCCATTGACCAAACTCTGTTCAGAGGAATGATAGGTTCATTGCTATATTTGACTGCCAGTAGGCCTAGCGTCCAGTTCAGTGTTTGCTTATGCGCCAGATTTCAGTCGTGTCCAAAAGAATAACTGCTTTGAAGAGGATTTTCAGATACTTAATTGGTACATGTGATCTTGGTTTATGGTACCCTAAAAATTCATGTTTTGACTTAGTTACTTACACAGATGCTGATTATGCAGGTTGCAAAGTCGATCGTAAGAACACTAGTGGGTATTGTCAGTTTCTAGAGGGCTGCATGATTTTATGGGCCTCAAAGAAACAAAATTGTGTGACATTGTCGACTGCCAAAGCCGAATATGTGACTGCAGGCAGTTGCACAGCCCAAGTGCTTTGGATCCAACAACAAATAATTGATTTTGACATGACTCTAAGAAACACTCCAATCCTATGTGATAACACATCAGCAATAAATTTGTCAAAAAATCCTGTCCAACATTCTAAATCAAAATATATAGAGATTAGGTATCATTTTCTGAGAGACCACATAAATAAAGGAGATTTTGAATTAAGATTTGTAAGTACCAATAACCAACTTGCAGATATATTTACAAAACCACTAAATGAAGAAAAATTCACAAATATCAAAAGAGAATTAGGTATTTGCAAGTTAGAAAGTAAGTTCAGCTCACATATTTGCATATCTTCATCATATATCACTGCTTGAGTATATATATAAAAATGCATGAATAAAAAATCTTGCTTGCTGCCTGATTTATATTTGTTCATAATAAACCATTCCTTGAATTACTATGACTTGAAACCTTCTGCTTAAATAAGGAGCATCTCTTGGTGTGTAAGGGGGTTGAGCAAGTTGTTGCTTAGATTGGTTGGAAGGTGCCTGAGTTTGGTCTTGAAGTCTGTTTGTAACTCTCTCACTGAATTTACTTTACCCATCCATCATTCACTTAAATCTTTTTGTTGATTCAGTGAGAAAACCTCTCATTGATGATCTAGTAAGTTTTTTTGGGGGGGGATGCTTAAGGGTCGACACCCTCATGTAAGGTGTCGACACCCTTGTTCTGCCTTGATTTTCAGTTCTGCAATGAGCCATTCCTTTTTAACCGGTCGGCCCATTTTGAACCTAAAACAACTCGAACCGGTTCACCCTCTACAAGGCATCCCCTACTCCTCCAGCCGCACCTCTTTAAAACCAAAATTCCCTTCTTTTGCAGCCCTAGCCATCCGCACAACCTGCGGAGCATCTCTGCAGCATCCACGAAATCATCCTTGACCGAGCTTCAGGCATCTCTTGTTCTTTGCATTTTAAGCAAGCCTACTCCTATGTTCTGTGGAGATTCTTCCATCTCTGCAACTGGTTCTCTGCTACTTCATCTGAGGAGATATAGGAGGCACTTCCCAGTGCCGTTCGTTATGTTGTGTTTCTCTCAAATGGCTCCGAAACGAAAAGTTCAAGCTTCTGCAAGAGCAGTTCCAACCACCACTGATCGTGAGAAAGAATATCAAACTAGGTCGAAAAAGGTACATCTAGAGGTGCGTCGGATTTCTCATCGGTCCAATTTCATTCCTAGAAAAGTGTTGAAGCTGAGAGTTGTGGACTTCAATGATCTATCCAAAGCAGTGCCTAAATTAGTTGAGATTATTTCCGCTCAACCGAACTGGATATCCTTCATGACTGACCACAGGATGATTTTTCATTCCCTAGTTCAAGAGTTCTATGGGAACATAGTCTCTAGGGATGGCAAAGTGTACACTATTGTTAGAAATAAATCTGTCAAAATTTTGGCATCCTTGTTCAGTCATGTCTTCCAACTTACCAGTGGAGAAGGGGCAACTATGGAAAACACAGAGATTGATGAGGAACAAACCTATGAACTCATGATTGACCGTGAATGCACAGATGAAGTGAATGTCAACATGGAGTTAAATGCGAATGTTTTCCCCCCCATGCAAAGGATATTACACCATATGTTTACCACCATCATATTTCCAAGAGGTGGCAGCAGAGATAAAGTCACAAAAATTCACAAATTTCTCTTCTACTGTCTTTTTAATGGTTTGCAAGTAGACCTTCCCTAATGATGAATCTTATATTGCAATGCCAAAAGCAAAAAAAGAGGTGTTCCATATGCTACTCAACTTACTGCAATTTTCAAGGTTATGAAAATTAACCTTGATGATGACATTTATAAAGAGCTACGGGAAGGAGATGTATATATTGTATACAACATGTGTACCCACATGGGGTACGAAATTAATGAAGATAGAAACTTGCTCAGAAACTTAAGCAAGATCAAAGGCAAAGGAAAGAAAGAAGATGACACTGATCTCGATGATGATGAAGAAGAAAATGAAGAAGAACAAGCACAAACTATGCCTGGTGATGCTCCAATGCAAACTAATGAAGGACACATAGGAAATACCCGTGGAAGAGTCAGGAGAGAGGGCACTCAGTTGGACCCACTGGAAGGTCAAATGACTCAAATCGGAAATAAAGTGGATGAACTAGCCAAGGATGTGGCAGAATTGAAGCTTCATCACGAGGAGTACTTGCACTCTTTCACTTCTATCAATCAGACACTTGAAACTCAGAACCAAATGTTACAAAAGATTTGGGACAGCATTTTGAGTATTGCCCACTTTGGATTACCCCTTGCCTCCCTCTACTTTTGTTGATGACAAAGGGGGAGAAGTCTGGTGTGCTTGACTTATTAGACCTTTTTCTTAGATCTAGTATCTGCATGTTGCCTGTCTGCAAGCCTGCCTGCTCATGCATGTGTAGGTTGTCAACGTCTCAGTTATGATGTGTCAAGCCTTATTAGTAGGTCAGTCGAAGTTAGGATTAGATGAAAAAGGGTTGTGACATCGGGGCACCATTTGCATCATTGTCTTAATTTTGTCTTAAACATGCAGTGACTTTAAAGCTTAAAAGCTTAAAAAAATTGCAAGTTGGACCATGCCAAATCAGAAATTATAACTGAAAATGTTTGTTTCATTTTGTGCTTGATGCAAAGGGTTATGCTTTAGGAAATCTTGATTTTGTGAATGCTCGAAAGTGAAGCACACAGTATTTTGTCTTCATCAAAAAGGGGGAGATTGTTGAATCCCCTAATTGATTTTGGCGATAAGATTTTGATGATAACAAAATCCTATGTGTTAATGTGTGTGGATGTGGTTGTTTACTTATTTTTTTTAGGGCAAGAATTTCATTACATCATATGTTACATGAATGCTTGTCTTTTTATGATACTGAGCATGAAACTTTGATGTTGATCTTCCCCTTGCGGTTTGGGCAATCAAAGTTTTCATCTCTGCAATCCTTGGTGTAATACATAGATTAGTCATATAATATCAAGGCTCTTGGCATGATTTTAGGCTTACTAAAAGCTCTGACTAACTCTCATGTGCAACTGTCTAGTTCATGTGGCATCAAGATGGATTCACCAAGTAAAATGGAGAAACAAGTGTGATAAGTGGATAACCTTCAAACTAATAAAACCTCTAACTTCAATTCAATTTTAATTTTGCAGGAAAATGATTGTAGGACAAAAGGCTTGTACCCAGTCAACAGAACCTCATCTTATGTCGACCTGATCACCATCCAGAACCGATTGTGGGACAAAAGGCTTGTACCAAGGTCAACAGAACATCATCTTATGTCGACCTGATCACCATCCAGAACTAATTGGGAGACGCAAGTTTTGTACCCCTGCGACACCCCCATTTACAAGGGTCGACACATGTAAGCATGCGGTTTTGTTTGCAGAACATTGGTGAACAGGGGTTGACACCCATCTTCTCAGGGGTCGACACCTTGTCGATGGTGATTCTGGTTGCAAAACCCAAGTGAGCAGGTGTCGACACCCTTCAAGCAAAGGGTCGGCACCTTTTTCTTGTTCGCCTATCACGTGCAGTATCAGTCATCCATGGGTCTTTAAGTCTTTTGATCTATGGTTAGGCTGTTGGGTTCGGTGCTATGTATTCAGAGGGGGGGTGAATGAATATATCCTTTAAAAACCTTTGCCCAATTAAAACAATATAACCGGTAAGCTGCTTAAACCCTTTTGGCAGACAATCAATTCAATCACGTTCCTGATACCAACAGAAGGCTAGTTAGCAGTTGAGGAATTAATCAAACACACAATGAGATCACTAGAATGCTAACTAGACAAATTTAGCCAATCTGAACAGCTAATCAAAGTTTCTGCTGAACCAGCAAACAAACATATATTGCGCGCCTAAGCAATCAACTAGCGGAAGCACAATTAGACAAATCAAACCACAATGCGCAAAGGGTTTTTAGGTGGTTCGATCCTGCAGACCTACGTCCACCCCACACTCAACCCGAGTGTGAATTCCGCTGACTCACAGCTTGAACAGCTGGGCATCACAGCTTGCCATACAATCCGCTGAGCAACACAGCTTGCTGTCCAGTGGAATCCACCACTGCAACCGCTGGGGATTACAGCTTGACCCGTCCAGAGGCAGCACCTCTGCAAACGCTGAGTAACAACTTGAAGAAAGGTAAAAGATGAAACAAGAAAATGGGAAACAAACAGCGACTGAAAGCTTTAAATGAAGCACAAATAATATGGCTCTCAACAGAGCTGACTGGCCTGGATTTGATCCACGGTCCAGTGAAGAATGATCTTCAGAATGAAGTCTCTCTCTGCCCTTCTTCTTCTTCCGATCACTCTGTCTCTCTTTCTTTCTCTTCCTCTTTTATCTGTTCGAGCTCTCTATCTCTCACTTTTTCTCTTCTGCTTCTTCTCTCTTTCTTTTCTTCTTCTTCTCTTTTCTCTGGATCGAACAGGCTCTCTATTCTTTTTCTCTGCTTCTGCTCTTCTGCTTCTATTTCGATCAACCTCTCTGCTTACCATCTCTCTTCTCCAGATGGAGAAGTCTTCTATATATAGCAGCAGCAGCTAGGGCGTATGCTCTCCACGATTCCCGCCCAAGCTTTAGTCCACGTGGCGGTGTCTCAGCTTCTTGGATCACGTGCCAAGTGCCAACCTCGGATCACGTGCCCAGACACCTGCAGGATTAAAGAAGAGTTCAGTCGATCAACAAAGCACAGGCTGTACAGACTTCATATAAGGCAGCAGTGTATAGACTTAAGAATGCAGTGTGTATGCAGTGTACAGACTTGGCGTGCAGGCTGCTGGACGCAATGTATAGACTTTGCGTGCAGGCTGCTGGACGCTGTATAGACTTGCTATGCAGGCTGCCAGACAATGTATAGACATGCTGTGCAGGCTGTGGGGGAATGCGTAGACTCTGCGTGAAGGCAATGCATGTACAAGTGATGCAATGTTTAGACTTCATGTATGCAGGACTGTGGCATGTACACACTTTGTAAATGCAAAGCTATGGCATGTATAGACTTCGTGCATGCAATGCTATGGCGTGTACAGACTTAGTGAATGTGACGCTGAAGCATGTACAGACTTCACGTATGCAGACTATGAGCATTACAGATGGTTGTACAGACATGCCAAATGAGTATGCAGACCTAGTGTGCACCATTGTGTAGACTTTGTAACATGTAGTATGAGCATAGCAACACAGTGTGCAGACTTCGTGCAATGCATGAAGCAGTGTATGGAGTTAGAGTGTAGTGAATGTTCAAGTGATTTACAGACTCTGCCAAGAGCAATACATAATGCACATATGAATGTACAGACTTCGTTTGTGCTGTGCAAGCATGCTAAGATGCAATGTATAGACTTTATTGAATGCATTCTATGCAGACCCTGTACAGACTTGATGAGACGATGCATTCACGATGTATAGACTTCAGCTCGTGCAAGCAAAGCCAATGTATAGACTTGGCGTTTGTGTGAGCATGCGATGTACAGACTTTGTCTTGTGAACACATGCTGTACATACTTGCTAACATGCATGAACAAATGGCATTGTATAGACTTGGCAGTGTGTTATGCAGAATGCATCAAGCAAAGTATGAACATCAAGAATGAATGCACAATGGATGCAATGCAATGCAAACGAATGTATAGACTTCACGATGTATTGACTTGGCCAAAGCAGCGATGTATAGACTTATGAGTGCAACGTAGGTAAAGGTCTCAATGTATAGACTTCGAAGTTGAACTGGTGGATGTGCAGACTTCACCAATGTATGGACTTTACCTAAAATAGTCCGATGTACAGACTTTGCCTGAAACAGTCCGATGTACAGACTTTGCCTGAAACAATCGGATGTACAGACTTGAGAGCTCTGACTATGTTCACGCAATGTATAGACTTGAATAGTGAGACACAAGGAGAGACGCTGAATGAGACACTGAAGTCTGTATGGACTTTAACAGTGAGACAGTGTACAGACTTAGCAACGAGCAGACAGACGACGGCCAAGACAATGTATAGACTTTGCGTCTTATGTGAGACGAACGATGTATAGACTTAGCCAGCCTTCAGCTCGATGTACAGACTTGCCTTAAGCAATGGCTGTACAGACTTCATGAACGATGTTCAAACTTTTGTGTGTGATGAACAACCGATGTATAGACTTCAGAAATACATAGAGACGCTACAGCGTGACAGTGGGTCGACGCAGTGACCCCATGCGTCAACGCATCCAGCCTTATCTTCAAAGCCATCTGAGGCATTTCAAGGCTGCGTCAACCTTGTGAACTCAATGGATTGACGTCATCAGAACTACTTACGAGATGTATGCGAATCTGATGAAAAGACTTGAGAGGGGTCGACCCATCTAAGAAGGGGGTCGACCCACAGAGCTAGCACACTCATACATTCTCCACAGAACAGATCAGATATAACACACTCATGCATTCTCCACAAGATAAATCAGTCATATGCATTCATGTTGCTATCATTCAATGTGATGTTCTTAGCAAAACAATATGGTGACTCAATTATGTTGCTATCATTAAAACACCACATAATCATCAAAGCACAAGGGGCACAACAATCTCCCCCTTTTTGATGATGGCAACATAATGAGTCACACTGACTCGTCAAACTATTCCCCCCCTTTGACATAATCAAAAAGAGAGGAAATGGTTTGAGAGACAAAATTCAGCACACAAAGTCATAGAATGAATCATGGTTCATTAAAATGAGGTTCTCCCTTATGACAATGAAACAGCTCTCCCCCTATCAACATGCAAGATGTACTACTCTCCCCTTAAAAGCAGATGACCCATAACTCCCCCTAAAGTGCAGGAATGAACTCTGGTTATCCAATAAATCAATCTGAAATCTGCCATTACAAAGAATCTGAATTCTGGTTGAATGAACCAGGCGAAAAAATCCACAGAACCAGAACTTATTGCAAAACAAGATGGAAGATTTCAACAGTGTGGAGAGTAAAGTGATTGATGATAGAAGGTAAGAGTTGACAACAATCATCACAAGACATCTCGATGAATAAACAATAGCAAGATTTATGTTGATCAGGCTATCTGGAAAAAATCTGATCACGAGGGATTTTAATGCTTGCACCACTTCAATAAGTCTTAAGAAGTATAGACTCTTATATCATAAAGGGTTATGAAGTGGCAACTTAACCAATCTGATTTAATTATGATGTATACCAAATTTGTCAAATTAAACTCAATACTCGTATCTGAATCCAAGTTTTAATAAAGGTGAACCAAATATTCAGATAACACTCAAAATCAATCATCTTTATCTTACACACATGATCTCAATGACTCTTTTAAGAGTTACACAGATTAGTATTGATGTTAAACACTTTTTCCAAGAATATAAGTTGACAGAATTTTCATTATATTTTCATCAGAATTTTGAAGCACATTATATTTTTCCTGAGCAATTTAGGTTGATCAACACCTTTTTTACATGAGGCACAACACGTCTCAGGTGAAGTGACCCAGTTACTCAGTGTGATAACTGTCATTGCCTCTCAACTTTGAGAACAGAGTTAGCAATATGAGTGTCTTTTTACATGAGAAGACACATTGATCAGAGGCCAGACTCCCCAGTTACTCAACACAGGCATGCCATTGCTCTGTCAGGTTTTTCAGTAAATTTTCATCAGAGATAACTATGGCACCTCATGGCATAAGTTACTTTATTTCATTGATAAAGAACCCAATTTCTCAGTGACCAAGACATTGCTCTGAATTCACAATTTTTCATTTAGTCAACATTTCTCAAGTTAATGTTTAACCACAGCACTCACTCTATGTATCTCTACCAAAGTAGCCTTGATTTCACATTTTCAGATATCAGATGAGAGAATTTAAGGTTTACATGACACATGTGGTTAAAGTTTATTAAACCTTATTATTCAGATATTTTCAATTCATTTAATTATAAATCTGAGAATACATTAATCTTATATCAGTCTGATTCAGTGATAATTCTTAAACCTATATGATAGGAATTTCTACAAAGTTTTCAGACTTAATTGCATGACATGCAGCTTAAGTACCTCAGATCAGAACAATAAATTTAGCTGACCAACAATCAACAGTAGAAACAAATCAGTCACACCAGCTAAGAGATATATGAAGGATGAGTATAAGCTGGTGGAAGAGTCAATCACCAATAGAGAAGAGCATTAGAAGAGAGTTTATCAACAGACAGTAGCTGAGTCTGGAATTCAGACAGATCAGCTATTTTGGTGAAGACAGCAGAGAATCAATTGAAGTAAACTGAGAGCATTAGAAGATCCAATAAACTAGACAGGAGGATTTCAGATGAAAGTGAATGAGATGATCAGAAAATTTCCTCTGTCTAGATTCATCATGAAAATAGCAAGGCATGAGCAGCAGAATGGTTAATCAGAACAAGTTGAGCTCCCCCTGACTAAGTGCATGAAGTGTATTGAAAGCACATCACATGATATCAAATTTTGCATTCAGATATGATTCATGCAAATTAAACAGAAAAGAATTATCATAAGCATGATTCATATTTCAGAAAGCTTCAGTTTAGCACCAACAAATCAACATGATATGCAACTTTCTCTGCCTATATGAAAACTTGACCCTTGGTACTTGGCGGAGTACATGGTCTCAAGGACCATCTCACACATAGTAAGAACCTCCAGGTAAATTTCCCTGCCTTTTAGTATCTTACCATTTGATATACCAGGGTTATGCAAAGATATGCAGTGCAAAGAAGTCCTATGTGTAGACAGTTACTTCTTTGACAGTCATGCAATTGATGTATGCAGACATTGGACACAAGCATTGACTGTGTGCAAGAAGGTATAGAGATGCATCGACCTTATTATGCAGTTGAAACACTGGATGCATCAACTATGTGTAGCATGCATTGACACAAAGTCTATATAAAGCATCGACTGTATACACTAAAAAACCATTCAAAACCAGTGCTACAATTGACAAGAGAAGAGCATCAAATATGTGCAAAAGTAAATTCAATAGTTGAGTCTGGAATGCAGACTGATCAGCTAGACAAGAAGAGAGTATCAGCAATCAAACATGCAAATCAACAATTTCAGATGATGAAATTTAAACAAAGTTCAGAACTAACCTGAAAGGTAGGATCCTGGGGTTTCCATTTGAGTGCCTTGGTTTATTAACCCATGTTTATTCCTTGACCCAAGGCACTTTTGCAACATTTTGATCATTTTGATCCTGCAGGGACCCAAGCAGCTTTGGGTCCTGCATTTACCCTGACAGGTGTTCTAAACACTCTTTTTGCAGCATGGTCATCAAATTCCATTAGAAAACAATCAGACATAGAATGTCCAAAATTTCCACAAGAATAACATGAAACAACAGATTGTCTGGTCCTATGATGCATATCAACAGCAGCATGAGACCTATGAAACTGAGCATGAATTGTTCTGTTGTTTACATGAACATTTTGTTTCTTATTCTTCATCCAACATTCAGCAGATTTGTGACCTGGTTTACCACAGTTAAAACATGAAAAGTTCACAGGTCGTTTTGCAGATAATTTAAAAGCAATGTCATTAACATGACTTACTTGGGCATGCCAACAGTCCTTGACTGTATGGCCATGCTTCCCACACTCGAAGCACCCTAAGTGCTTGTCTCTTGAGTCATTACATCCCCATGAAGGCCTAAACCAACACTCAACAGTTTTATGACCACATTTATTACAATTATAACAAATGATATGTTGGTTTGAAGCAGACATGAGGTGGTGATGATTATTTAAAAAAAAATTATCATGCATCATATCATCACTTTTCATCACACTGCAGTCATCCATATAATGACCATGCCTACCACAGTAGTGACATGATACCTGTGATTTCTTGGCAGCATGGTTACTAACAGACTGACTAGATGCAAGCGAATAAGTAAATGAATCGTGAGCAGTGTGTACACCATCAGATTCAACTGAGCTAGCAGATTTTAGGCCATGAACAGGAATAGTCTTTACCTTCTTTATTTGACCCTTCTTCTTCAACTTCTGATTATTCTTAACAATTTTTGTTTGTTTTTCATTTTTCTGTGCTTTGAATTGAAATGCAGATGATGAAGGTGTTTTCTGATTTTCATTTTATTTTGGAGATTGACTTGAAGTACCAGCTACATCAGAGCTTTGCACAAAAGTGTTGTATAGCTGATCTCTCACAATTTTCTTAACATTAGAAGTACATCTTATCCCCTTTCTTGAGTTATCACCCTCACCTTTCCTGACAGCTTTAACTTTTCTTTCAATTTCAGCAGACTTGGGTGGTGATTTTTCCAGATTGTGAATTTTATTTTCTAGGGAAGCAATCTGTAATTTATAACTGGCAATCTCTTGTTCACTACAATTCAGACACTCACTTAGCGTCTTATTTGCAATTTTATATTCCTCAATCTCTTGTTCCAGATTGCACAGTTTTTCAGTTTCTTCTGTATCAACAGATTTTCCCTTTTCTAATGAAAGAAGCCTTTAAGATATGGCATTATTCAATTGCTTCAGTTTTTCATTTTCTTGTATCAATTTCTCGTTTACTTCATCACATTTTTCATTTCTGGATATCAACTCCAGTTTCTCAATTAGTTCCTCTTCTCTTTCCTCCACTTTAATTTTTTCAGTAAGCAGATTTCTGTGATCCTCTTTAAACACAGCAATTTGTTTCTTCATCCATTCATTCTCATTATAGAGATCTTCATTGCGTTCTTTAAAAGCCTCACACTTACTGCAGCTTGTTTTGAGAGAGGAATCATGCACACCTTCCTTGTTGACATTCTTTATTTTAACTTCAAGATTTTCATTTTTCTTCTGAATTTCTACATTCTCAGCTTTCAATTTCTTCAGATCAACCTTAATCCTTTCCAACTCTTCCAGATTTATCAAATGTTCATTAGTCTTCAGTTTCAGCTGACTTTCTAGTTCGGAGATTTTATTGATACCTTCTTGGTTTTCCCTTTTCAATAGGCACATTTGCTTCAAATTCATGTGATTCTCAGAAAGACATTTATCATATAATTCATTTATTTCCAAACACTTTTCACAAGATGAATTAGAATCACTTTTATCAATTTTCTTTTTCATTTTCTTATGCTGTTTTCTCAAATGATCATAAGACTCCAGCAGTTCATTATATGCAACAATCCAATCATCCAGGGTGTAATTTTCGAAGATGTTTACCTGATCATCGTCTTGTTCTTCATCTTGATTGCTACTTGGTTCTCACTTCCTTGAGCCATCATGCATCGATCATTATCTCTATCACAAGCAGTCTTCAATTTATCCAGAATTTCCTTGGCAGACCTGCAGGATGAGATAGATGAGATTAGAGCTTCGTCAATTGATTCTTTCATTAACACTAATGCTCTAGTATTGACAGAGTCTTTCAATTTATCCTTCTCAGTCCATCTAGATTTATCTTTTGATAACTTGTGTGGACCATGAGTTATTATCTTCCAGAGATTAGGATCGGTTGTCCTTACATACAGATGCAATTTTTTCAACCATGGGCCAAGGTCATCACCTCTGAATATCGATGGATGAGCCATCAAAACAGATAACAAACAGATTCAAAGCACAAAGCAATCAACAGAAGTGCACCAAAACCAAATGAGTAAAGCAAAGCAATAAGTCAGTGAAGCAAAACACGATCTCAAGAGCCCCACTCTGAAATGCACCAAAAACTAGCAGGATCCTCTGCAGATTGTTAGATCTGTTAGGTCAGAGACCCGCTCTGATACCAAGTGTTAGGTTCGGTGCTATGTATTCAGAGGGGGGGTGAATGAATATATCCTTTAAAAACCTTTGCCCAATTAAAAACAATATAACCGGTAAGCTGCTTAAACCCTTTTGGCAGACAATCAATTCAATCACGTTCCTGATACCAACAGAAGGCTAGTTAGCAGTTGAGGAATTAATCAAACACACAATGAGATCACTAGAATGCTAACTAGACAAATTTAGCCAATCTGAACAGCTAATCAAAGTTTCTGCTGAACCAGCAAACAAACATATATTGCGCGCCTAAGCAATCAACTAGCGGAAGCACAATTAGACAAATCAAACCACAATGCGCAAAGGGTTTTTAGGTGGTTCGGTCCTGCAGACCTACGTCCACCCCACACTCAACCCGAGTGTGAATTTCGCTGACTCACAGCTTGAACAGCTGGGCATCACAGCTTGCCATACAATCCGCTGAGCAACACAGCTTGCTGTCCAGTGGAATCCACCACTGCAACCGCTGGGGATTACAGCTTGACCCGTCCAGAGGCAGCACCTCTACAAACGCTGAGTAACAACTTGAAGAAAGGTAAAAGATGAAACAAGAAAATGGGAAACAAACAGCGACTGAAAGCTTTAAATGAAGCACAAATAATATGGCTCTCAACAGAGCTGACTGGCCTGGATTTGATCCACGGTCCAGTGAAGAATGATCTTCAGAATGAAGTCTCTCTCTGCCCTTCTTCTTCTTCCGATCACTCTGTCTCTCTTTCTTTCTCTTTTTCTTTCTCTTCCTCTTTTATCTGCTCGAGCTCTCTATCTCTCACTTTTTCTCTTCTTCTTCTTCTCTTTTCTCTGGATCGAACAGGCTCTCTATTCTTTTTCTCTGCTTCTGCTCTTCTGCTTCTATTTCGATCAACCTCTCTGCTTACCATCTCTCTTCTCCAGATGGAGAAGTCTTCTATATATAGCAGCAGCAGCTAGGGCGTATGCTCTCCACGATTCCCGCCCAAGCTTTAGTCCACGTGGCGGTGTCTCAGCTTCTTGGATCACGTGCCAGGTGCCAACCTCGGATCACGTGCCCAGACACCTGCAGGATTAAAGAAGAGTTCAGTCGATCAACAAAGCACAGGCTGTACAGACTTCGTATAAGGCAGCAGTATATAGACTTAAGGATGCAGTGTGTATGCAGTGTACAGACTTGGCGTGCAGGCTGCTGGACGCAATGTATAGACTTTGCGTGCATGCTGCTGGACGCTGTATAGACTTGCTATGCAGGCTGCCAGACAATGTATAGACATGCTGTGCAGGCTGTGGGGGAATGCGTAGACTCTGCGTGAAGGCAATGCATGTACAAGTGATGCAATGTTTAGACTTCATGTGTGCAGGACTGTGGCGTGTACACACTTTGTAAATGCAAAGCTATGGCATGTATAGACTTCGTGCATGCAATGCTATGGCGTGTACAGACTTAGTGAATGTGACGCTGAAGCATGTACAGACTTCACGTATGCAGACTATGAGCATTACAGATGGTTGTACAGACATGCCAAATGAGTATGCAGACCTAGTGTGCACCATTGTGTAGACTTTGTAACATGCAGTATGAGCATAGCAACACAGTGTGCAGACTTCGTGCAATGCATGAAGCAGTGTATGGAGTTAGAGTGCAGTGAATGTTCAAGTCATGTACAGACTCTGCCAAGAGCAATGCATAATGCACATATGAATGTACAGACTTCGTTTGTGCTGTGCAAGCATGCTAAGATGCAATGTATAGGCTTTATTGAATGCATTCTATGCAGACCCTATACAGACTTGATGAGACGATGCATTCAGGATGTATAGACTTCAGCTCGTGCAAGCAAAGCCAATGTATAGACTTGGCGTTTGTGTGAGCATGCGATGTACAGACTTTGTGTTGTGAACACAGGCTGTACATACTTGCTAACATGCATGAACAAATGGCATTGTATAGACTTGGCAGTGTGTTATGCAGAATGCATCAAGCAAAGTATGAACATCAAGAATGAATGCACAATGGATGCAATGCAATGCAAACGAATGTATAGACTTCACGATGTATTGACTTGGCCAAAGCAGCGATGTATAGACTTATGAGTGCAACGTAGGTAAAGGTCCCAATGTATAGACTTCGAAGTTGAACTGGTGGATGTGCAGATTTCACCAATGTATGGACTTTACCTGAAATAGTCCGATGTACAGACTTTGCCTGAAACAGTCCGATGTACAGACTTTGCCTAAACAATCGGATGTACAGACTTGAGAGCTCTGACTATGTTCACGCAATGTATAGACTTGAATAGTGAGACACAAGGAGAGACGCTGAATGAGACACTGAAGTCTGTATGGACTTTAACAGTGAGACAGTGTACAGACTTAGCAGCGAGCAGACAGACGACGGCCAAGACAATGTATAGACTTTGCGTCTTATGTGAGACGAACGATGTATAGACTTAGCCAGCCTTCAGCTCGATGTACAGACTTGCCTTAAGCAATGGCTGTACAGACTTCATGAACGATGTTCAGACTTTTGTGTGTGATGAACAACCGATGTATAGACTTCAGAAATACATAGAGACGCTACAACGTGACAGTGGGTCGACGCAGTGACCCCATGCGTCAACGCATCCAGCCTTATCTTCAAAGCCATCTGAGGCATTTCAAGGCTGCGTCAACCTTGTGAACTCAATGGGTTGACGCCATCTGAACTACTTACGAGATGTATGTGAATCTGATGAAAAGACTTGAGGGGGGTCGACCCATCTAAGAAGGGGGTCGACCCACAGAGCTAGCACACTCATGCATTCTCCACAGAACAGATCAGATATAACACACTCATGCATTCTCCACAGGATAAATCAGTCATATGCATTCATGTTGCTATCATTCAATGTGATGTTCTTAGCAAAACAATATGGTGACTCATTTATGTTGCTATCATTAAAACACCACATAATCATCAAAGCACAAGGGGCACAACATAGGCAACCAACCTTAATCTAACTACCTATTTCAAAGTGTTTATGGTCTTAAATCCTGTGATTAAGTGGTTCACATCAATTTGCCATGTTGTTGTCTTCTCAGAAGATTAAAACACTTATTTTGCTCTGTTTTAAAACACATTTATGGGTGGGGCCCAAGTCCCAGGAAGTGAGGCCCAATTATTGGACAAAAAAGACCTATCTCATACACTACACCTTTGGAACATTAGGAGGACTATAAATACGTGGGGACTAGGGCGACCAAAGAGAAGAAGAAGAAGACAGGGGTGCACAGTGCGGCCACAAGAGCAAGATGGGAGAACCTCTTCCATCTCATCTTCCTCCAGCTTCTGCAGGCTCAAGGGAACCTGATCAAAGTCTTCTCAATCTCCAAGGATCATCATCCGACCAATCTCGATCTGAACAAGGAAGTCTGCAGGGATGATCGCCCCATACAACTGAATTTCACAGGGGGAGAAATGATTTGTTGAGCTTAATTTCATCCATCTATTTTCCTTAGTCATCATGTCATTGTCTGGGAATTATGTGTGTGTGTGATCGTCGATCTGAAGTGTCTATAAGTGTGGACAATGTTTGATGCATATTGGTGCATGTGTGGTGCTACGACTGTGCAGTGTGTGTGTGTCTGCTGCCTCTGTAGCATGTGTGTGTTGATCTGCTTCTTAGTAGATTGTTAATCCTCACTGAGTGAGGGGTGGATGTAGGGGGCACTGTTGTGCACCTGAATCACCTAAAAATCTCTGTCTCCCTTGGATTGTTTTTGCTTGACTTGTGCATTTCATAGTGCAATCGAGTGTGTTCTGCATGAGAGTTGAGTGAACTAAATCATTCTGACATATATCCTTGAATGTCAAAATGCGGTCGGTACATAAGAGTTCTTTTCTTGGTGAGATGAGTGAGTTCATTTTTAGCATATAACCTGTTTGATATTTTGCTAAGCTGGTTCTTCTTACAAGCAATTCATCAGCTAAAATTGGTCATCATAGCAAGATCTTGCTAAGGAGTTTGACTCTGATCATATTCATTCTTCGTTAAACTGAACAAACTTCAATTGATCATATAGAAAAATTTTAATCAGGTAAAATTTTCTAAGGCAACCAATTCACCCCCCCCCCCTTCTTAATTGCCATTTGCCTGGGACAACAAAAAAAATTAGCAGCGCGGCCGGATTATCAACTGTGGTCCTCCGAGAGAGCTCTAAAAATAACAACCCTGCCCATGCACTCAAGTAATGAGTGGGCAGCATAATATTCTTCTCCTGTGGCGATGAATGAGATGTCAAAGCCCCAAATGAATGATAGATGTTCGCTAAGGCTATGGGAGCAATGGCGAGTCTCTGGCCACATGCTAACAAACAGGCTGTATAAATCACCTCAGGTCGTAAGACCCCGCCCTCCCCGTGAGGAAGCACAAAACTGGCCAGCCAGTAGGCCAAGTATGCCGCCAGGTATGTGAGGGGAGACAACCCCCTCAAATTCCATCCCAGTGCAGGTGCAGGCAGATGTCGCGGATGCGGAGGAAGGTCTATCTTGATCTCTCTGCACTCTTCCCAAGTTGTGTCAGACTGAGCAAACTCCTCGTGGAAGCAGAACGGGCCACTACAGAAATGGCTCACCCACGCATTCAAAGTCACCCTTGAGGTGCGAGGGGTCCGATCTGTGCCAACCTGGGCCAAGCCTCTCCATGTCTTCATCAAGAATCTGAAGCAATAAGGCATGGTATACCTCCCGATGCCATCGGTGGAGCTGAGGTGTAGGTCATCAAGAGCCAGTTCCTCGTAGGGCCTCCCGCAAATCGGAAGACCAAAAACCCTCTGAAAAGTCCAGAGGTCTAAAGAAGTCTCTCCCCCGGCGGTGACAAAGGTGTTCCACCGGCGATTGAATCTCTCTGCTAAGACCTGTAGCAAGCCCGTGTGACGAGGGTAGGAGTACAAAGCGGCTATCACTGCATGACAGATCCCCACCTTGTCCAATATCGACCGGTAGACAGTCAGAATGCCCCAGAGCCACTCTGTCGTGCCACGATAATAGTTGTGAGTTGGGACAACCGACCAGTTCTCATATCAACTAGGGGCCTTCAATGCCAAAATCCTCTCCAACATACAGTTATGAGCATAATCATCATGTGCAAAACTCGCCCCTGAGGGTGTCAAGAAGATGCCATGCACGGTCTGATCCATGGTCTTATGTTGCCCGTGCATATGCCAAACCGTTGGGGCCAGTGGTGCAGCCTGAACTGTGATGCCATCATACTGTTGAAAGAAGCCCAGGCTCTGCCGATCTGGGTACTGTCTCTGCCGAGTAAAGCTGTCTGGAAAGCTTGGATAAGTCAGGGAACATTATCCTTGCATGCTGTCCCTCCCCACCAGTATGGCCCGCTCAGGGCGGTGCCTTTCCTCGGGCAATAAGGGATCATCATCCTCCATGTCGATCGGTGCAAAGTTCTGAAGGAACCGATGAAGATGACGATCCAAAGGATAATGGCGTGGATATCCCCCCGAACTGTCATATGTATAAATGTCGTCCCTCCTGGTAATGCGGGACATGTCCACGAGGCCTTCATTCTGGCCGGCACTTTCAGTTGGGCCCTCAGCGACCCACAAATAGCCAAAGTCCACCCTGCTGAAGTTGTCTTCATTGATGACACGGAAAAGGCGGCATATGCTGATCAGTGCGCTCAATGGGACATTCATCCGAGCCTTTGGCCCTTGGCCTCCTCGACCGACTCCTATCTCTGCTGTTACGAGCCATGCCAACAAACACAGGGAAACAAAAACATGAGATATAAAGAAAGGAGCAAAGTCAGGCCCAACATTCCAGGACAGCACCACAAACATTAAATGCAATCCTACAAAGTCCAAAGTCTATTCAAGAGACGCATGGCAATCATCCCTTTTAAAGGGCACGGGCCGTCCGCCCCCGCCTCTGGCCGTGACGGACGTCCCGTGGGGGGCAATTGTTGCACCCATAATTCTCTCGAAATATTTCGAGAATTTTACTTCACACCAACCGACGGAAAATACGGCATAACGTCGATATCGCCGTTCCGCGGTGTACCTCCACGAGTTAGGGTCTATTGGCCCGACCGCATATCATTGCAAGGGACGTCGCAGCAAGAGAAATTAATGGGAAAATGCATGTGCATACCTGTCAAAGTGGCCAAATAGTTGTGTATCACACACCCCGAACAGATGTAAAAACTCCCCCACCCCCACCCCCGGGCGAACAGCGCACGAAGAGACGACAAACAAATAAGCCTCCTCTCCCGCACGGTTCTCCACCAACGCGTTGATGCCACGTAGCGGAAAGTGAGCTTCGGAGGGCAATAAATGCAGGGTGGCACCTTCTCCTCCACCCAGGGCGACGAAAAACTGCCAAAGACGCGCGAAAAGGGGCCAAAAGGCCACCCCGGGGCTCAAATGACCCTGCTGGGCCTCCAATGGGTTCCACCGACCCCCGCGGGGTCATGTCCACCCCGCTGGGCCCCCAGTGGGGTCAAACGACCCCGAGCGAGGCAATTTGACCCCGATGGGTCCCACCCGCGGGTCAAAAGACCCCTCGGAGTCCCGTGTTCCCACCAAAAAAAAGAAAAAGAAAGAAAAGAAAAAAAAGGATGGGCCACCCCACCTTCTCAAAATTGGGGCTAAAACCAATCCCTTTTGTCAAAATTGAGGCAAATCCTCACGTTTTTTGACAACTTGGGTCCTCCCACTTCTATAAATAGCCCCCTGGGCCAGAGAAGAGAGAATAGACACAGACGCGCAAACACACGGAGAGGCATACGAAAAAGAGAACGTATGCAACGGAGTTTGTTCGTTTGTGAAAAGACCCATCTAAGTGTATGATTTATAAATACCCTGGGTTTTGCGTTTATGCCCCTGGAGGCTATGTACGTAATTTTTCATGTGTTCTGGATGGCCAAATTATGTAGTTCCTTCAGATAATGGGGAATTATAGAAATGCCCCTCCGAGGATTGCAAGAAAACCAAAGTCCTATAACGACAGTCTTATCCTGCAACTTTGTGTAATTGTGGCTATGCCCTCATGTCCCGCATCAGTGCGGAGACATTTTATGTACAGTCGATAGTTCGCCGACAACCCTCGTGCTTACATGAAATATCAGCGCACCTAGTTGCCTTCCTTCATGTGTGTGCTAAGGAAAACTGCGGACAGATCCCGACTTTCATAAAACTGTGCATATGTCCTTTGCTTTTGAGCATTAACACATGCGGACCTTCTACGAAGCCTGCTATGGTTTAGGGACCTTGCTGGCTCAGTCTTAAGTGTTAACCCAAGTCTGAGTCCGCCTACGGTCTGATAAAATTACCAAAACACCCCTGCAACCTAGAAATGGCCTAAAAGCCTTCAAAACCTTCAAAAAATTGCCTAGGCACCGTTGGAAGCTGGAAATCACATCACAGTCCCACTCCAACCCAGAAATTTCAGAAATATCCCTAGCCTAGTAAAATTACCAGAATACCCCTGGAACCCGCAAAAATGATCAAATATCATTGGGATCTAGAAGCTATTAGGATGCCCTAAAATGCCTTCCGCTTCCCACAAATCATACCTATATCTTTAAACTTTAGGGTATCGCCAATGGCCTCAATTGAAATTATAATTATTTCAATAGCGAGTGTTGTTAATAGTGTACGAAGGGAAAAGTGCATTATGAGCTACGCAAGCCAACATGCCCTTGGCCTCAGAACCTATGTAGGGAACCTTAAGACTTCTTTGACAACTAAACAAAGGTATTCGGACGTTAGGCCGATGTAAATTAACACTAATTGCGGTCAGTGGGAAAAAGTCCAACACTCGAACCCAAATCGTCTGATACAATGCACACCCACGAGATAAACTATGCACAGACTATTTACACAGCCCCCCCCCCCATGTGCAATCCTTACCATTTCTTTTCTTAGAAAAGAAAGTTATATTCCGTGATCCAACAATCTTAGAAATGAATGGATTTTAGAAGTTCATTGATTTTATGTATGCATTTTTGTGATATTTAGACATATATTTATATTTCTAAATTTTATTTATTTATTTTAATAAAATAGTCATCTCAATCGCCTCTCGTCTCTGACTACATAGTTCTCAAGAACAACTTGAACACCAACCTCACATCATGTCATTGGCCTGCAAAATGCCACTTCATACATAGGGGATGTTACCCATAGAGGTGGATGATACATCCTAGACCTGGGATATTCTATAATATCTCTATTAAATCATGTCCATCCAAAGACCCCTCTCTGTGATGCCAAGCTTCCAAATCCATTTGCCCAGTACAATCAAATTCAAATCCCAGATATCCTTGATGTTGAGCCCCCTACCCCCTTTACTCGTATACAACCTCCCCAATTAATGTCATGCCAACCCTTCCAACAATCTCCACTCTCATGCCACAAGAATCTATTGGATCATCTCAAGCTTCTTAGCCAGTCTTCAACACCCTGAAACATGGCACATAATAGATAGGACGATTATCTAGAGCTGACTTGTAGAGAACCACCCTCCCCCCATAGGAGAGGAGCCTACCTTTCCATCATGGTAGTCTAGACTCTAAACACAAGCCTTTGAATTTCTTTACCTAGTTAGTGCAATGAAGTGCCCATTAGCCAGAGATGCACCCAATAGGGGAGTGGACACTCTCCTAATTTATAACCCATGATGACAATTGGCCTTAGTATGAGCCTTGGAATCCATGTTCAGTCCTATCATCTTTTTTTTTTTTCAAAATTCACCTTCAGCCCACTCATCTCCTCCAACAATTCCAAGTATGATCACAAAGAATTGCTCCATAGCATCAAAAGCAAAGAGAATAGAATCATTTGCATACTACAAAGAAGAGATCTACATGCCTCGAGCACGTGTCGGGAAACCCTTAATAAAACTAAGAGATCCTCAACATCATGCTCAGCAAGTGGTCTAAGCAAAGCAAATAAAAGTAGTGCTAGAGGTTCCCCAAACGAGGTCCTTTGCCACTGTGAAAGCAAGGTAATGGCCCCCATTTACTAAAACAACAAATGTGACAGAAGTAATAAAAGACTTGTCCAACCAAACCATCTATCACTGTCATCACCAGAAAGGGGCATGTCCATTTGATATAATTATAAGCCTTCTCAAAATCTAGAATGACTACTACTCATCTCCTTTGACGTTTCATGGCATGTAGACACCCATGTGTGACTAGAAATTCTCCTAGATGTATTCCAATGATGAAAACCCCATGCTTACATGACCCTATCAATTACCTTCTCAAGCCTCATTGCTAGTATTTTGGTAATAATCTTACAAACGCCATTTAGGAAACTGATAAAAAATCTCCATCACTTAAATGCTGATAAAAAATCTTTTCCCTTAAAGAAAAATGTTCTTTTAGATCCCAAATGGATCAAGCAAAAGCATGATCCATAAGATGTCCAAAGGAGAAAAACTCAACATAAGTTTGTGTACCTGAACGTAAACATGTATTCGAGCTAAATACTCCTACATAAGTAACTTAGAAATAGTCATGGCGTGAGACAAAGACAATTTTTGCACAGTGATGTGACATCAGCACTTTTCAAACTTTGTGGTTGTTCCACAATGGAACCTTTGTAGACAAATTTTGCATAAATCTTTGAAAAGGCTGAAGATCCTAAATCAAGTGTTTTGTATGGATAGCTCTTGACTAGTGCAGATTTTCACACACAGTGTCAAACAGGCCACAGAAAGAGCTAACCTATACTAGTCTTAAGAGAGAGTAAATTACTATCTATACCATGTAAAGCTAAAACATGAATGTAAAGGTGAGTTCAAACATGTAAGTTTGTGTGCCCATGTATATAATGAGGAAACAAACTAAAAGCAAAGAAACACTAACAAACCCATTATTCTGTTTTCTTTTCCTTCTTCACAGATCTGCCAGTCTTCATGAGGACACTCTCATATTGATTCAAGAGCACATGGTGAGCTAAAGCAACTTTCTCGTCGATGTGATCTTGGTATTTGTCATACAAAGCAGGAACTATGAGACACAACACAACACCTGGGCAAGCACATAGGAAATAAGCACATGACATGCCGGGGCACTAAAAACATGCGGAGCAACTTAGTGTTGAAACTCACCCAGGTAAACAAACGTGAGGAAACTGAGCAAACTTCCTATGCGTGAAAAAGCCCACAAGCACACAATAACCTTACAAATGATGAGAAAATAGCAGAAGAAAAGAAAAAGTCACGACATCAGCAATTCCGGATTTCCATGAAGGGAAAAGGAGGGGGAGAGAGAGAGTAGCAACCTCCAGGAAGAGTTTCCTATCACCCTCTAGGGCAATGCCTCGTGCAACAGCCAGCACACGGTTGACACACGGGCGGACTTCATCAGCAAGCTTCTCCGCGACCCGGTCAGAAATTTCCAGATTGGGAAGGGGAGGAAGAGGCCTGCAGACAAGCAAAGAAAGGGGCATCGTACATACAAATCAACAATGAAAATGGGTAAATCAGCTAGAAAAATAACACTGAATTCGAAAGTATTAGAGTAAGGAGGAGAATAAGAACCTGTTGAGCAGGGTCGCAGATCTGGCCCAGAAGAAGAGAATGGCGATGAGGAGGAGGAGGGCGTTAGCGAGGAGGGAGAGGAAGCTGTAGCCAGCGATCTCGAAGAGGTACCAGGTGGCAGTCGCCCCCGCGAGGAGCAGGGCCGCAGCGTTCCTCCGCCTCCACAGGATCACGTCGGCGACTTCAATCAGAAAACCCCCATCCGTCAACACCGCCACCCATCAAACAACAACGACCAGACCAGAAGTTTTCGGGAAAGAAATGCAAAGAATCCACACACGCACACATACTGACAGAGGAAGGGAGTGTAGGGGACGGAAAGGGGACCTGCGCCTCCGCCGAGGGCACGATGGACGGAGAAATGGCTCCGGCCGTTGGCGACGGAGGAAGGTGCGGGAGGAGGTAGCGGAGACGCATCGCGGTGTGGAGCGGACGAGCTGACCGCCAGATCGTCGACGGTGGCCATGGGGCGTCCGCCTGCCTTCCTTCCGCTGTGTGCTTCGCCTTGTCTCCCCGATGGGGAAGCAGGCCGGCAGGCAGGCCGGCAGGCAGAGAGATAAATTAGAGAGGGTGGGTGAGGGGGTGAAGGGCGAGAATGGGTGCGGCTTCCGTTTGGAGCTTTTAGATTATTTTTTACTTTTAAATAAAACAAAAGGGGGAAGTCCCTTCTCTACATCGTCACATGTTGGAACCGCCGTGACAAGTAACAAAATTCATCAATTTGGAACGAGGTGTTGTTCGTTTCACTGTCAAACGATTTAACTTCTCTCGGTTTCTAAGATCAGTATTGTGGAGGGCATGCATCCCTCCCAGACCGGTAAACGTACGAGATTCGATTTACGCTTCGTTTCTCCGCGGACATACGAGTCGGGTGGTAGGTAGCCTCGGCGGTGTGTCCCTCAGCGCACGTCACGCCACCTTGTGGGGCCATTTCTGCCCACGCGTCGCCTCGTCTGCAGTAGCGACCAATCACACTCCTAGACGCAGGGAGAAGCATGGCCCTGCACCATGCTTATTCCTACGTCGTGACCCTCATTTAATAACCCTCTGGTCTCACAACACCGTCGTGATATGCCTCCATGACCTTCCAGGGAGATCTTCGTCCCGACGAAGATAGTTTCCACTCCGACTCGATCGTTACTGCGATATCGAAATAGACGTTATATCCTGCGATATATACTTTCTTTGATTTCCAAAGAACCACAGGCATTTGCACCCATCCCAGTCTACCTACGATCTCACCTTAGCCAACCCGACGTTTGTCGGGACGGCAACGGCTTGATCAACGTCAAGTCAAACACCCTAAAAGATAATGTATAGCAACCCCACAAAGTATACAAACTAGCACTCCCTCGTTAAATACTTTCACTTTTTCTCTACTTTACCTAACTTGAGTATTGGAGAGTTCTCCTAAGATACCTAACTCCCCTTCAAGAACTTCTTTATATGTGTAGGCAAACTCTACTCCATCACTCGACTAGTCGATAGCGAACTCTACTTTGAACCACCAAGCTCCGTAGCTCAATCTCCCTCTTACAAATTCTAAGTGTTAAGCAACACTTTGACATCATCTGTGTGAGCAGACTAGAAGCCATAGTGCAAAAAGCCTAGTCGTGAGTTACCGATAACAACTTGGCACAGAGTTCCTCAGTCGCATATGGTCGCTAATGGCATCTAGAGGAAGCAAATCGACATTCATGCTAAAAAAGGCAGCCAACTACAAGAGATTGTCCAAAGCCTCGCCCCTCTAGCAGACTAGAGGCCAAAAGCACAAAACTCTTGCAAGCACGCATGCAACATTAGGGTTTTTGATTCAACTAGGAAGGTGACTGTGGATATAGCAATATAGAGATTGCATGGGAAACTTTAGATCTATTAAGATTGTTTATGTGGAAATTTATATACTATTAGGATTAAAACCTCCAAAGGATCCCTCTCCCTATAAATACAAACTATGTCGATCGAGCAAGCCTGTTGATGTTGCTCTTCGACGTCGAACTGTTGTCGTCTCTTCCCTTGCTTTCTGTGCAGCTCGTGTGTCCGCATCCTGCTATCGTGAAAAGAGGGAAGAGTTTCTTCTTCCTCTTGCTGTTACGGCAGGGGGAAACCGACGAGCATACTTCTTCTTCCTCATGTTTCCGAAGCTGCAGTACGGCCACTGCTACTGCCGCTAGTACGTAGAGGAGAACTCTCTCCTACCTCTGCTTCCCGTGCGTGGAGAGGAAGCAGGTGTTTTGCTTCTTCATATTGCTGCCGAAAGAAGCTTCATCTTCTTCTTCCTTCACGAGCTGCTACTGCTGCGGTTACTCTTGTTATTCTATATTCTTCTCTGTCCATCATCCAAAACCCCAAACAAGGGTAGGTGTTCTCAAGTTACGAATCCCAAACTGTTAATCACTGTAAAAATCATGCACGTAGGTCATATAATATGTTACCATGCCTTCTATTTTTAATTTTCGTAGATCTACCGAGTTCTTGTAAATAGTGACCCTGTCATGGGCGCTTATTGAATGAACGTCTGCACACGCTGTCGTTAATTCTTCTGAAATAGCGACAGTGGTCAGGGCGTCATTTAATGAACGACCTTTTGTCAATCCACTATTTCTTTTAGGCATTTAATAAATATCACCTGTTTAAAAATTTATATCTACAAAACCTGACGTTAAAATTCAGGCATGGATATGGTTCTGGATTCCTGATAATTTTCTCTATCTGTTCATGTCTGAATTTCCTGATTCTGTGAACTTTCAATATGTGAATAGTGACTTGTGTCTAAGAACGTATCTGCCCGATGCGTATCACTGGACAAATAATGTGTGACTTTTCCGTCGTCGCTATTTAGACAATGCACGCCCTCATGCAAGGGCGCTAATTTGTAAAATAACCAATAAATGATGAATATATTGAAAAATTATGAAATTATGACTGAGGTCAAGGCGTTATTTAAGAAATGAACACCACTGTACACAGTCGCTATTTGAAATCATATTTATAAATTTCTAGAAAAATCTTAGAAATTAACACCCTTATACGGTGTCGTTACTTTTAAACTATTTACATGGAAATTTTGATATAATGTAATTGAACGACCTTTCAGAAGGTCGCTATTTCCTTACATAGCGACTCCTGTACATGCGTTGTTTTCCTGCCTCACAGTTTTACCATGTTTTCTGACCCATACCGCAGGTCCATTGACACTCTCATCTCACATCCGTATATGTGGTTTCCGTTTTGATTTCATCGATTACACACTCAACTCTTGGTGATGTTTGAGCCCTCCGCGGGATATTCCTTCCTTCGGACTGGTGATTACATCATAGAGACCTCTGTAAGTCTACGCGAAGCCTTGGATTCCCTCAAGGCTGCCGAGCAGGTTGTACCCTCAAAACTCATGACACCATGTCTTGTCATGTCACTCTGAAGAAACATGATGCTTTAGCCCTCTTAGAGCGATGTTTATAGTCTCTATGAGAAGTCTGTTCTCTGTCAGTAATTGGCGACACGGACCTGGGCGCCAGAAGGAATTGGCGACCTGTCTAGTGCCGTTATTTCTCTGATATAGCGACCAGAGCCTGGGCGCTATTTCATCAAGCATGTACTGTTCATAGGAATGGGCGACCACACATGTGGACGCTATTTCTGTAATTGGTGGCAACTGAGTGGACGTCATTTACCTAATTTTTACGCCATGTCTTGATTTTCGTGAGGATTAATGATGTGTCATACTTGTTCAACGTTCTACCCTTGAACTCCTTCATTCGTGAAATCTTCCTTATCATCTTACAGTGAGTTATCCTTTAGAACTCTATATTGGCTATAACTATAGTGGATGTCTAAATATACATGACTCAATGCTTACGCATATAGGGCCCGATCTAGTCCTAGGAGGAGCACCCGAAAGTACTTGTGCACATGGGAGCTATATTGATCATGGTGTGGCATTGCACCGAAGTGCATGACTTGCTAGATTGACATTCTGCGATTCGTGCTTGACTTGACTTGACATGACTTGCGTGACCCGGAATGAGTATTTACTTACTTGATATTATGATAGCCAATTCTCGTGACATTACTTGATATATTTACATGCTTGACCATCTTGATTCGGTCTATATGAATATCTTGAAATCTTGCTAGTTCGCTAACTCTTGATACTCTACTCTCTTGTCATTTTCATGCATACATGCATAGCTATACTTGCATTCATGTAACATGTAATTACTTAAAACTAGCTTGTACTTGAGATATAATTCCTACTGAGCGTTCGCTCACCCTAGTATTTCTCATATTTTTCAGGTAATTCTGACGACGAGGATCACTCGGAAGCGAACGGACATGAGTGAAGAGCATAGAGCCACCCGTCTATTAAAGCGTCTATCCAGTCGTGTCATTTTCTACTTTATTGAGTCAATAATTGTAATTTTCCTTTATTGAGTCAAGATTGTCCTTAGTTCGTTTATTGAGATTATGTAATAAGAATCACCTTGATGGTTAATAAATGATTTGGTTTATCTCTATTTTTACGCGCTCTGTCTATGTGTCGAATACACTTATGCTCTGATTGACATGATTGATATAACTCGTTATGTATACCGGGTTCCTTCCTCTCTCGGGGCGTGACAAACATCCTTGTTATATGACTAAGTTTATATTCTCTACGTGTTATCGATCTTCATGCTTACTATTGAGTTCTATGATATCTATTGTTGAAATTCATGACTCCCTGATCTTGATCTCGATTTCACTTATCACTTGTTCTATTACCTTTTTTTCTATCGCCTGTGTTATTACTTGTTTTGTTTTCATGAGCATCCATATTATCCAAGATGCTAATCACTTAAAGTTGTATGGTAAAGAGGTATAAGTCCTATTGAGCTTTTTGCTCACCCTATGTGTTGTTGATAATTTTCAAGAAATTCAGAAGATGATGAAAATGGGCTGAGTGATTGAGAGCGCCGAAAGTCTTAAAAGATTTTCTTCCCAGTCTATTTACTTAGAAAACTCTTTGAATTGAAAGACTTTTAAAGGTCATTTGTGGGAAATGTCAAATTATAAAATAAAGATATGACTTTGTCAATTTTGTTGCTCATATTCGTCATCTATATCTCGATCGACCCGTTCATAACTCATCATGCCTCGATATTCTACCTCGATCAGGGGGTGACACTTTGTTCTCTTCGTCGCCTTAGAGTCTAGCTAACAACTTTAGCTCCAGTCACCTAGAAGCTCTCACTAGTCGACACCCACAAAGAAATAAGGGAAATCGTTTGAGTATGACGACTCAGTAGAACTCCAAACACCACCAAGGCTCTACACCCTGCTGGTATAATCTTTACACATCTTGCAGTTAATAAACTACAACAACTTGCACATAAAACTAATTGTACATGTTATACTAATATACATAAGTGCAACTATCATGTGATTCAGAAAACTCGAGCAAGATGATATTGAAAGCAGAGTAATCAAAAGAAGTTTTGGTGGAACATCAATGAGAGCATCCCATATCACCGTCCAAGGCTATTGAGGCTAAAGAAGATAGCGTGAAAGCTAGGCATGATATCTAAGAATGTCAAGGTAGAATATAAACTTGCCTCCACTTTAAGGCTAGACCAAATATCATAGTGATGCGAAAATGTAAAAATCAAGTCACCCCGAGAATCTCTCAATACACCTCCACCACTAGCCAAACCTGCATCCCGTTTGAAAGCACCATTCTCATTAAGCTTTACATGCCTCGTAGCCGGAAATTCCCATTTAATAACAAGCAAATTTTTGACCTTCCCTGGTGGCAAATGGATGTCCGAAGCATAAAGGGGGGTCAACATACGTGAACATAAACTTGCATTCTTCTCATAATACTTGCAGGAACATAAAGCTCGTTCCCACGTCATCAACATACTAACCTGAGTAATCAGAACACATGGCATGAATAAAGGAAAAGCTGAAGAATTATCACCTCGCAAGGAGCAAGCTCTTATACTTGCATACCTCACTCGACACCAGTGCACCGTGAGTGAGTCCTAGTCTATGTACATAAACCAGAGGCCCTTTGACCTTACCCCAAATATCATGGGGATTTTCTCAGCCCATCTCCTAGGCTTATACCATATCTCTGGGCAGAGGAATGTAACATTTTCTTGCCCCCTTGCCCCAAGGTCCCAACCCGATGTGGGTGCTACACCATCCTTTCTATCCGCTCAAGCATAGTCCCAGAGTTTAGGGTTCAAAGGAAATAACATGGCTCTAGTGGGTCATATGATTTAGATCCAGGGTGTATCATGACATGGCAGTGGACATCCGGTCTAGACTGATCTAGTCTTATGAAATCAAAGTTAAGCATAAGTGTCGCATAATATCATGCCCTACTTACATTTCTCATTTTCTTGTAAAACTGATGCATGTACAACTTTTTTCATTACTCAAATGCATAGCTTGCTTTGTTCATATACCTGCATGACTTTCCTTAATCACTTACTTGCATAACTTGTCTTTTTCATATACATATGCAACTTGTTTGAATCTGAAACCTTCGTAAGACGTATATAGAGGAAGATAAGAACATGGTCTGCAAATCATAGCCTTTTATGTATGACCTTTAATAGATTATGAAACATAGAACCTAAATAGAGCAAATATAGGGCTAATGCATGCATGGCTCATGCTTAGAAATCTTACCTTGACGAAAAGCTTAGTATTCTCAGCCTTCAAACTTCTCCCCTTCAAGCTTCCAATCCTACCCTTCCAAGCTCCACTCCTAGAGATAATGTAAGGATCTGAACCGAGATCATGAAAAACATAGCAAAAATAAAAAATTAAAATTTTATCTCGGTACGTATTGATTGATGTGACTCGATGCTTGTCGTTAAAAATACCGCACACTCAATCTTAAAATTATGAACTCATACAAAATTAAAGGCAAATAGCGTAGTGGCAAGTACGGGTCGAATCCACATAAAAGTTAGAATTTTAAAGTTAAGAATCTTATATTTTTTAAAGGAAGAATTGTTGAATGTTGATTTGACGTTGAAATTTAAAAGTGCATGAAATAAATCTATCTAAAGAAATTTGGAGAGTTAAGAGAGAGAAATAGAGAGAGAGAGAGAGGAAGAAAGAATAGAGAGGGAAGAGAGAGAACGTGAGAATTAGAGAGAGAAAATAAACCAACTATTTTTATTGAATAAATGACAAATTCTACGACATGAAAGTGCAACAATAAAATTACACCCCTAAAGTAAAATTTAAATTAAACTAAAAGTAGAGAGCTAAGGAAGAAAATGGCTATAGAAGGAAATGAAGATGACGCTATCGTCTGCTTGGAGCCTTTGAGTGCCACTTGCACCGGATTAGACGTCGTCGTGAAAGAGAGTTTTAGAGAGAGATTTTAGAGAGAGAAAGAGAGAGGTGGCGATGGAGAAGCTTGAAGAGAAGGGTGAGAAAGAGGAATGGGAGTAGCAACGGAGCAAGAAGAGGAGAAAGTGGGAGAAAGGAAAGAAGAAGAAAAAAGGAGCCGTAGTTAGCATAGGAGGAAGAGAAAAAGAAGTAGAAGAGAGGGAGAAGAGACGAACTCTCTAAGCACTATAAAAACAAAACTCCTGCCCAGCCAAAAACCAACCAACAAAAACCAACCCAAGCATGGCCATCTGTGTCTCTTTTGTAGGGCCAAAGCTAGGCCTTATTTTCTCTTTATGCACCTACACCATATTAAATGCATGGGAGACTAACTTCTCCCGTCGCAGGCGCCATAGCTTAGTTGCCTCCGCCATCTGCTACGTAACCCACCTGCTGTTGCATCTTTTCCATTTATCACCATGACCCACTCCTGTGACAAACGTCGTTGTTGCTCTGCTGTTGTTCGCCCTCTGCCATCTGGCAACACATGCACACAAACCATGTGTCGCTGCTAGCCATCGTTTGAGGCCTACATATGCTTCTGCTCAACACACGAGCCCATGCACGCCTTGCGGTTATTGTTTACTGTTCACTGGCATCCACCGGAGCATGCCATTGTGAACCTCTCTTTTCTTTCTTTTTTCCTCCATGCGGCCCACGTGACTAATGCATATCCTTGGTGAGGAGATCCTCAGGGACAAGACCCCGAAGAAACTTCATCCATTGGCTAATCCTCTCTCTTCTAACCCTCTTTGCAAGGCTGTTGCTGTCAGTGGCCTGGCTTATTTTGGCCCTAACATGGATGCAGTCTTGCCTGGGGGGGGCTTTAGTGGTTTGCTCCTCTTCGCATTGGAGTCATCCTCTTCTGCCATCTTGGGTGGATCTGTGGTGGAGGGCGATTGGGGGGTGTCCTTGGCCTTGCCCTTGGGGACTGCTTTCCTCCTCCTGGCATTGCCATTGGTCAGCACCCATGATCCTACTGGAACCTCAGTTCACACGCTGACGCCATGCATGCGACCGCAAGAGGCTGCTGATCATTTTTCATGCCAACATCGTTGCTGCCGTTGGAGCCCTGCCTTCTTTTCTTCCTCCAACAGCCAGCAGATTGCTACTGCTTCTTCTTTCTCTTCCTCTATAGCTAGCCGGTACACTGCCGCGATGTCGCCAGTGTTGTTCTTCTTCTCCTCCAACTTCACGCAGGAGAAAGACATCGACCGGTGAAGCCTACACCGTGGACACCTGTTGTTGTTAGTGTTTACATGACTGGTGTCGACAAAGCACCGCTAGTGCTCTGCTGACCATCTTTCTTCTCTCTTGCGAATGGCTCCACCACGTTCTACCACGAACGTAGCTCAACGCTCACTAGTGAATGGATCACGCCACTGCAGCTCACACACGAACGCCATCGGAGCCCTGCGTGACCTGCTGTTGCCTTTGTTTTCTTCTTCCACACATGCTACCCACTTCATAGCTGCCCCATGTAACCGGTGTTGATGGCGATATGATGCGGGACGGGACCGAAACGGGCTAGGACCTACGAATGCAATGAAGTGCGGCCAGCACTCACACGCCAAAGGCAAGCCGGGCGGCTGACCTCCGTAGCGTTCCTCCGGGTGAAGGCGTCTCTCAACAAGAAATCCAAGCCCACAGCCGTCCCTATGAGGGAAGCGTAGGGATCTCAGCGGCTAAGGAACCGCCGTGCGCCTATGGGAATCTAGTCTGAGCTCGGCGCTCGACTAGGACCACGGAATGGGGCTCTCAACTCACAGTCACGCTGTGAATAACAAGCCAGCTAGGAACCTACGCACACTCACGCGGCATGCTAGAAAGTATACTAGTAAAGCAAATGCCAACAAAGGGAGCGTCGCGCGTACCACCACGCCTAGGCGTGGGGAAGAAACCCCGGCCGAGATCAACAACCCCGATACACACGATGAACATTAGTACAATGCCAACCAAAATGCCCACTCCTCGCAGGGAGATAATAGGCTACAATAATAGAGTCGGGGCTGCCGATGCACGGGCTGACGGGCGGCACTCGGTGAGGGGTTGGCCGCGAAGAGGTTCCCGAACGGTAATCTGCCGGTTCGCAGCAACGCGCGACTCGGCGGTGAAAGCTCCCACGACCTGATCCGGCGTCCGAATGAGGCGCCGTCAGCGATGGCGCGTAGCTGGGTCTCGGGAGGAAGCCTCGGCCAAAGGGGGCGCTCAGATTCGCACCGAGGTGGCCGTGAGGTCATCTGCAAGTCGTGACTGGTTTCCTGCACACAGAACAGCGCGCTCGAGCGAGAAAGTTAATAACTTAAGGCTCCGGCGTGCGAACGTGATTCCGCCTGTGGGAGGACGACGGGGACTCGTAGCAGAAACTTCTGATCAAAGGGCTTGACCAGATTGCATCGAGGTAAGCCGTGGTGGCTTCTGCAACATGTCGCTGGTACTGGGGTCGGACTGCACAGGATCAGTCTGCGCGGTCCCACGAGAATGAACGCCACGCACAGCACGATCGTCGAAATGCGGCGAGACTTGCGGCGTTGGAAGGAGGACGAAAAGTTGTTCGAACCATCAGAAGATGAGCCTCATCAAGTCACCAGCTGGGCGCAATCGCAACAGTGGTAAGCTTCTGTCCTCTGGGCGAGCAGTCGGACAGAGGTACGATGGCCGTGGTGAAATTTTCTGAAACGAGGTCGGAATCTGACGAAACCACCTGGGTTGGTTCCGGGACGCCGAGGGCTATAACTTTGAAGAAGAAGACTTGGGCAGAAAACGGATGGAGAAATCGTGACAGGAACAGCACCCAACTGCACCCTCTGGACGGGTTGATTCGAATGGAGTCTGCGCAGTCGTGGGAGAACGAGTGCCACGAACAGTGCCGAAGTCGAAACGAGGCGAGACCACCTCTGGATCGAAGAGGACTCAGAGAGGAACAAACTCACAGAAGAACTCTCGGCCTGATTCGCACTGTGGACGTCGGGGTCGACTCTGCAATTAGGGCTTCAATTCTGCCTCGGATCTGCAGGGGTGCAGATTGCTTGTTCTTCACACTTGATGATGGAGATGGCGACGAAGGATGGCGATGGAGACGTGGATGAACGCGGAGGATAGATGCTTGGCGTCGCACCAAGGGGAAGGGGAGTCACACCCGGATTGATCCTTCGCAGGAACAAGGAGGATGGATGCCTTGGCGTCGCACCAAGGGGATGGGGAGTCGCACCCCGGGGTTGATCCCGTCGCAGGATCAAAGAGGGAGAGAGATGGGGGGCGCAGCCACCATGGAGTCTTGCTCAAAATATTCTTCATTATTTTTCAAAGAAAAAAATACAAGGCTTATATATGGGGAGGGGAGGTGCTAGGGTTGAAACCCTAGCCAAGAGGGAGGGGAGGGGGGTGCGCACATGGCATGGGGGGAAAGGGGGGTGCGCAACATGGCAAGGGGGAGAGGGGGGGTGCGCATCAAGGCAAGGGGGGAAAGGGGGGTGCGCACCCCTCTTCCTATAATCTAGGAGAGGGGGGGCGGCTGCCACCTTCCAAGAGGAGGGAAAGAGGTGGGGGCACCCAAAACCCTAACCCTAGGTGGGCTAAGCATGGGAGTGGGCGGCCAGCCCAAATGGGCCAGTGATTGAACCAAAGAAGTGGCCCAATAGCCCTATCCCTCACCTAATAAGCACAAAAATGACCCAACTAAAGCCTAGTTGGCTCCAATTGGCCTACAAAGGTCCACAAGTAATAAAATTGTCCACGCAGGGACTAATCAAAGGCCCAGCATGGCCTAAAGCATAAAATAAATGAAGATAACTCCGCTAGTCCGCCAAGTGATCGCCGAGCCAAAGGGATGCAGGCGAGATCCGTGTACTCCGTCGTGAAGTGTGGCGCGTGTCCTCACCAATTCTCCCCGGGTGGGAAGAACTCGACCCTGTCGAGTACGGGTCCTGGTCGCTCCAGTAGCGCTCCAGCAGGTCCGGGTCGATCCTCTCCAGCTCTCCACGTGTGATCCAGGCGTCGTCTGTCGCAGGGCGCCCTCTCCAACGCACTAGGAAGCGTTGGTAGGCTCCGCTCCTGGTCGTGGTCACCTGCTCATCCAGTATACAATCTATATGCTCGCGTTTCCGTAATGGGGCTGGAGGAGGTGGACGCTCAGAAGGTGTAATACTCTCAACAGGAGGGGAGGGCCCAAAAAGCTCACTGGGAATCACCGCGGGATCCCGATATGCCACCAGATCTGAGACATTGAACGTCGAACAGATCCCATAGTCGTCTGGCAGCTCAATCTCATACGCATTCGACCCAATTCGCTTCAAGACTCGAAAGGGTCCAGCATCGCGGGCCTGGAGTTTCTTCACGGCCCCCGAAGGAAACCGTTCAGGTCTGACCCTGATCATGACGTACTCTCCCTTACGGAACTCACGGGTGGGCCGATGCGTATCAGCTAAATCCTCATAACGTGCGTTGCTGGCCTCAAGATGGTGATGATGATGTAGACTCCGAACTAGCTGTGTGGACTCATACCTATATGAATGCAGGGGTGGTCCTGGACATCCAAATATGGATCTAATAGGCCTATGACATCTACCAGACTTGACAACTTGGGGAGGACCTGGACAACCAAAGTATGACCTATCATGCACATGTGTCCTACTAAATGTGGTAGACTCAGGAGGACGAACAACCCAAAACTCACTCATGAAATTACCCCTATATGGTGAGGAGCGTGGTGAAACATGAAGGAGAGACATGTGTCCCTGGCCTCCTAAACTCTGGCGTCTGGATGTATGCAAGGTGAGGTGTTGACTAGCAGGTCTGGATGGGGTATGATAATGGACCTTCTCGACAATGTGGGGAGAATAATATGAGTCGAGAGGCTCACTAGGGAGGGGATCGAATGGGTCAAAGAAATGATGACCCCTCCCGACAGGTCCCTTCACTATACTTGCCCATGTGCGACATTCGCCAGGTGCAGATGATCACCTTCAGGCGCTCTAATGTATGGGGCAAGAGGCTCATGAGGAAGGCAAGGAAGGCAAGGTTCCTCCCTCGGGACCGTGATACCATAAGAGGGGACAAAATCAACCTCCACGGGTATGGGAAAGAATAAAAGGACCTCGGAGGTGATATGTCCTATGGTGTAGACTGAGGTAATAGACCCCAAAGCAGGGAGTGTAAAGCGATGACTATAGGGTTGGTCAGACCCTAAGGTCAACATATAAGTCAATTCCCATTGACAATCTAAACTCCTAAGGAAGCCCTTCACATTTTCAAGAAAGCAGAAGGACCGAAAAGTGGTATGAAAGGAGTCAAGGGGTACTATTGGGAGGGCTGGTCCCATGGGTGTATAGCAAGGAATGGAGACATCTAGAAGTGGACCCTCCCTTAGCCAGCTAGCTAAAGACTCTCCAATGATCAGTTCACCCTCGGAGTGTAAGAATGGCTCTATATGAGGGTCTAAGGGTGAAGCATCTCTCTCGGGAATGGAAACGGAGTCCTCTATGATGTGGATGGGATCACTCCCTAACTCCTCAACCTCAGCTAAGTACTCCTCAGCCAACTCCTGTTCAGCAACGTAAGTCACTGGAACAAACCCGGGTGGGGCATCCGCCGAACGTGTGTCCTCCAAGATAGGGGAACGTGAAGGACACTGGTCAGAGAACCGGACATTCCCACTACAGGGGGCCACAGGGGCGGGCTCTGGGGGTGGTGGCAGGCGTGAGCCTGGAGGCGGAGCGGACTGTGGGCTAGGGGAAATCGGTGATCCCATAGGAGTGCCCATCCTTTCTAGTTTCTCCCTAAAGAGTTGCAGGAGTTCTGCGAGGGGGAGATCTCTCAAGTTAGGGGCATTCGGGGAGACTTGCTGGTAATCATGAGATTTAGTCTCGGGCCTAGACTCACACACAGGTGGCACCTTGCTCCTCCAACTATGATGTGCTCGGTTGGGGGTAAGAGGTGATGGGCGTTGCGGAGGTTGAGCCCTTAGAGTGGCCTTAGACTGACCGAGGGAGATAGGAGGAGTGGTAGTGCTCCTCGGGCTATGGGTCTCTGAGTAGGAGGCGAAGCGTTGGGGAGCGTAGATCTTCCTAAGTTCTACCTTCATCTCCTCCCATGAGTGTATGGGCTCTTGCCTCCAACCTGCCCTAAGACCTACTATGTGATCCCACACTTCCCTAGCTTGAGGTGAAAGTTGTCCCCTGGCAATGTTGACTCTCTCGGAACCATATATCCAATTCTTCTCAAAGTATTTTCCCATGGTAGCCTCCCACTTTAGATAGGCTCTAGGGCTCGATCCATTAAAGCGAAGGTCCCCATCTACAATGATGTCCAGGAATAGAGGGTCGGTCGGACCCTTGTGGAGGATGTAAGGAGTAGCCATGATGAAGCACCTGAGGACTCTAAATACACATGCACGCCCTAGGACTATGGAAGGGACATGTAGGACAACTAAGGGATGGGACTAGACACAACTCAAAATGGTGAAGGAAACTGGGGAAGAATACGGACTCAAATGCACCTAAAACAGACCTAATGACTTACATGCAACTTAGACAAATCTAATGCTCTAATTGCACCCTAGACAACCTAAAGACTCAAATGACCTAAGACCCCAATTTGTTAGAACAAACTGGTTCCCTAGGCTCTGATACCACTTTGATGCGGGACGGGACCGAAACGGGCTAGGACCTACGAATGCAATGAAGTGCGGCCAGCACTCGCACGCCAAAGGCAAGCCGGGCGGCTGACCTCCGTAGCGTTCCTCCTGGTGAGGCGTCTCTCAACAAGAAATCCAAGCCCACAGCCGTCCCTATGAGGGAAGCGTAGGGATCTCAGCGGCTAAGGAACCGCCGTGCGCCTATGGGAATCTAGTCCGAGCTCGGCGCTCGACTAGGACCACGGAATGGGGCTCTCAACTCACAGTCACGCGGTGAATAACAAGCTAGCTAGGAACCTACGCACACTCACGCGGCATGCTAGAAAGTATACTAGTAAAGCAAATGCCAACAAAGGGAGCGTCGCGCGTACCACCACGCCTAGGCGTGGGGAAGAAACCCCGGCCGAGATCAACAACCCCGATACACACGATGAACATTAGTACAATGCCAACCAAAATGCCCACTCCTCGCAGGGAGATAATAGGCTACAATAATAGAGTCGGGGCTGCCGATGCACGGGCTGACGGGCGGCACTCGGTGAGGGGTTGGCCGCGAAGAGGTTCCCGAACGGTAATCTGCCGGTTCGCAGCAACGCGCGACTCGGCGGTGAAAGCTCCCACGACCTGATCCGGCGTCCGAATGAGGCGCCATCAGCGATGGCGCGTAGCTGGGTTACGGGAGGAAGCCTCGGCCAAAGGGGGCGCTCAGATTCGCACCGAGGTTGCCGTGAGGTCACCTGCAAGTCGTGACTGGTTTCCTGCACACAGAACAGCGCGCTCGAGCGAGAAAGTTAATAACTTAAGGCTCCGGCGTGCGAACGTGATTCCGCCTGTGGGAGGACGACGGGGACTCGTAGCAGAAGCTTCTGATCAAAGGGCTTGACCAGATTGCATCGAGGTAAGCCGTGGTGGCTTCTGCAACATGTCGCTGGTACTGGGGTCGGACTGCACAGGATCAGTCTGCGCGGTCCCACGAGAATGAACGCCACGCACAGCACGATCGTCGAAATGCGGCGAGACTTGCGGCGTTGGAAGGAGGACGAAAAGTTGTTCGAACCATCAGAAGATGAGCCTCATCAAGTCACCAGGCTGGGTGCAATCGCAACAGTGGTAAGCTTCTGTCCTCTGGGCGAGCAGTCGGACAGAGATACGATGGCCGTGGTGAAATTTTCTGAAACGAGGTCGGAATCTGACGAAACCACCTGGGTTGGTTCCGGGACGCCGAGGGCTATAACTTTGAAGAAGAAGACTTGGGCAGAAAACGGATGGAGAAATCGTGACAGGAACAGCACCCAACTGCACCCTCTGGACGGGTTGATTCGAATGGAGTCTGCGCAGTCGTGGGAGAACGGGTGCCACGAACAGTGCCGAAGTCGAAACGAGGCGAGACCACCTCTGGATCGAAGAGGACTCAGAGAGGAACAAACTCACAGAAGAACTCTTGGCCTGATTCACACTGTGGACGTCGAGGTCGACTCTGCAATTAGGGCTTCAGTTCTGCCTCGGATCTGCAGGGGTGCAGATTGCTTGTTCTTCACACTTGATGATGGACATGGCGACGAAGGATGGCGATGGAGACGTGGATGAACGCGGAGGATAGATGCTTGGCGTCGCACCAAGGGGAAGGGGAGTCACACCCGGATTGATCCTGTCGCAGGAACAAGGAGGATGGATGCCTTGGCGTCGCACCATGGGGATGGGGAGTCGCACCCCGGGGTTGATCCCGTCGCAGGATCAAAGAGGGAGAGAGATGGGGGGCGCAGCCACCATGGAGTCTTGCTCAAAATATTCTTCATTATTTTCCAAAGAAAAAATACAAGGCTTATATATGGGGAGGGGAGGTGCTAGGGTTGAAACCCTAGCCAAGAGGGAGGGGAGGGGGGTGCGCACATGGCATGGGGGGGAAAAGGGGGGTGCGCCACATGGCAAGGGGGAGAGGGGGGGTGCGCATCAAGGCAAGGGGGGAAAGGGGGGTGCGCACCACTCCTTGAATGTAGGAGTGGATTGGGGGAAGGGGGCGGCCAAAGGAGGGAGGGGGGGGTGGTCGGATGGGGAAGGGAAAGGGGGGCGCACCCCTCTTCCTATAATCTAGGAGAGGGGGGGGCGGCTGCCACCTTCCAAGAGGAGGGAAAGAGGTGGGGGCGCCCAAAACCCTAACCCTAGGTGGGCTAAGCATGGGAGTGGGCGGCCAGCCCAAATGGGCCAGTGATTGAACCAAAGAAGTGGCCCAATAGCCCTATCCCTCACCTAATAAGCACAAAAATGACCCAACTAAAGCCTAGTTGGCTCCAATTGGCCTACAAAGGTCCACAAGTAATAAAATTGTCCACGCAGGGACTAATCAAAGGCCCAGCATGGCCTAAAGCATAAAATAAATGAAGATAACTCCGCTAGTCCGCCAAGTGATCGCCGAGCCAAAGGGATGCAGGCGAGATCCGTGTACTCCGTCGTGAAGTGTGGCGTGTGTCCTCACCAATTCTCCCCGGGTGGGAAGAACTCGACCCTGTCGAGTACGGGTCCTGGTCGCTCCAGTAGCGCTCCAGCAGGTCCGGGTCGATCCTCTCCAGCTCTCCACGTGTGATCCAGGCGTCATCTGTCGCAGGGCACCCTCTCCAACGCACTAGGAAGCGTTGGTAGGCTCCGCTCCTAGTCGTGGTCACCTGCTCATCCAGTATACAATCTATATGCTCGCGTTTCCGTAATGGGGCTGGAGGAGGTGGACGCTCAGAAGGTGTAATACTCTCAACAGGAGGGGAGGGCCCAAAAAGCTCACTGGGAATCACCGCGGGATCCCGATATGCCACTAGATCTGAGACATTGAACGTCGAACAGATCCCATAGTCGTCTGGCAGCTCAATCTCATACGCATTCGACCCAATTCGCTTCAAGACTCGAAAGGGTCCAGCATCGCGGGCCTGGAGTTTCTTCACGGCCCCCGAAGGAAACCGTTCAGGTCTGACCCTGATCATGACGTACTCTCCCTTACGGAACTCACGGGTGGGCCGTTGCGTATCAGCTAAATCCTCATAACGTGCGTTGCTGGCCTCAAGATGGTGATGATGATGTAGACTCCGAACTAGCTGTGTGGACTCATACCTATATGAATGTAGGGGTGGTCCTGGACATCCAAATATGGATCTAATAGGCCTATGACATCTACCAGACTTGACAACTTGGGGAGGACCTAGACAACCAAAGTATGACCTATCATGCACATGTGTCCTACTAAATGTGGTAGACTCAGGAGGACGAACAACCCAAAACTCACTCATGAAATTACCCCTATATGGTGAGGAACATGGTGAAACATGAAGGAGAGACATGTGTCCCTGGCCTCCTAAACTCTGGCGTCTGGATGTATGCAAGGTGAGGTGTTGACTAGCAGGTCTGGATGGGGTATGATAATGGACCTTCTCGACAATGTGGGGAGAATAATATGAGTCGAGAGGCTCACTAGGGAGGGGATCGAATGGGTCAAAGAAATGATGACCCCTCCCGACAGGTCCCTTCACTATACTTGCCCATGTGCGACATTCACCCAGGTGCAGATGATCACCTTCAGGCGCTCTAATGTATGGGGCAAGAGGCTCATGAGGAAGGCAAGGAAGGCAAGGTTCCTCCCTCGGGACTGTGATACCATAAGAGGGGACAAAATCAACCTCCACGGGTATGGGAAAGAATAAAAGGACCTCGGAGGTGATATGTCCTATGGTGTAGACTGAGGTAATAGACCCCAAAGCAGGGAGTGTAAAGCGATGACTATAGGGTTGGTCAGACCCTAAGGTCAACATATAAGTCAACTCCCATTGACAATCTAAACTCCTAAGGAAGCCCTTCACATTTTCAAGAAAGCAGAAGGACCGAAAAGTGGTATGAAAGGAGTCAAGGGGTACTATTGGGAGGGCTGGTCCCATAGGTGTATAGCAAGGAATGGAGACATCTAGAAGTGGACCCTCCCGTAGCCAGCTAGCTAAAGACTCTCCAATGATCAGTTCACCCTCGGAGTGTAAGAATGGCTCTATATGAGGGTCTAAGGGTGAAGCATCTCTCTCGGGAATGGAAACGGAGTCCTCTATGATGTGGATGGGATCACTCCCTAACTCCTCAACCTCAGCTAAGTACTCCTCAGCCAACTCCTGTTCAGCAACGTAAGTCACTGGAACAAACCCGGGTGGGGCATCCGCCGAACGTGTGTCCTCCAAGATAGGGGAACGTGAAGGACACTGGTCAGAGAACCGGACATTCCCACTACAGGGGGCCACAGGGGCGGGCTCTGGGGGTGGTGGCAGGCGTGAGCCTGGAGGCGGAGCGGACTGTGGGCTAGGGGAAATCGGTGATCCCATAGGAGTGCCCATCCTTTCTAGTTTCTCCCTAAAGAGTTGCAGGAGTTCTGCGAGGGGGAGATCTCTCAAGTTAGGGGCATTCGGGGAGACTTGCTGGTAATCATGAGATTTAGTCTCGGGCCTAGACTCACACACAGGTGGCACCTTGCTCCTCCAACTATGATGTGCTCGGTTGGGGGTAAGAGGTGATGGGCCTTACGGAGGTTGAGCCCTTAGAGTGGCCTTAGACTGACCGAGGGAGATAGGAGGAGTGGTAGTGCTCCTCGGGCTATGGGTCTCTGAGTAGGAGGCGAAGCGTTGGGGAGCGTAGATCTTCCTAAGTTTTACCTTCATCTCCTCCCATGAGTGTATGGGCTCTTGCCTCCAACCTGCCCTAAGACCTACTATGTGATCCCACACTTCCCTAGCTTGAGGTGAAAGTTGTCCCCTGGCAATGTTGACTCTCTCGGAACCATATATCCAATTCTTCTCAAAGTATTTTCCCATGGTAGCCTCCCACTTTAGATAGGCTCTAGGGCTCGATCCATCAAAGCGAAGGTCCCCATCTACAATGATGTCCAGGAATAGAGGGTCGGTCGGACCCTTGTGGAGGATGTAAGGAGTAGCCATGATGAAGCACCTGAGGACTCTAAATACACATGCATGCCCTAGGACTATGGAAGGGACATGTAGGACAACTAAGGGATGGGACTAGACACAACTCAAAATGGTGAAGGAAACTGGGGAAGAATACGGACTCAAATGCAACTAAAACAAACCTAATGACTCACATGACCTAAGACCCCAATTTGTTAGAACAAACTGGTTCCCTAAGCTCTGATACCAATTTGATGCGGGACGGGACCGAAACGGGCTAGGACCTACGAATGCAATGAAGTGCGGCCAGCACTCACACGCCAAAGGCAAGCCGGGCGGCTGACCTCCGTAGCGTTCCTCCTGGTGAAGGCGTCTCTCAACAAGAAATCCAAGCCCACAGCCGTCCCTATGAGGGAAGCGTAGGGATCTCAGCGGCTAAGGAACCGCCGTGCGCCTATGGGAATCTAGTCCGAGCTCGGCGCTCGACTAGGACTACGGAATGGGGCTCTCAACTCACAGTCACGCGGTGAATAACAAGCTAGCTAGGAACCTACGCACACTCACGCGGCATGCTAGAAAGTATACTAGTAAAGCAAATGCCAACAAAGGGAGCGTCGCGCGTACCACCACGCCTAGGCGTGGGGAAGAAACCCCGGCCGAGATCAACAACCCCGATACACACGATGAACATTAGTACAATGCCAACCAAAATGCCCACTCCTCGCAGGGAGATAATAGGCTACAATAATAGAGTCGGGGCTGCCGATGCACGGGCTGACGGGCGGCACTCGGTGAGGGGTTGGCCGCGAAGAGGTTCCCGAACGGTAATCTGCCGGTTCGCAGCAACGCGCGACTCGGCGGTGAAAGCTCCCACGACCTGATCCGGCGTCCGAATGAGGCGCCGTCAGCGATGGCGCGTAGCTGGGTTACGGGAGGAAGCCTCGGCCAAAGGGGGCGCTCAGATTCGCACCGAGGTGGCCGTGAGGTCACCTGCAAGTCGTGACTGGTTTCCTGCACACAGAACAGCGCGCTCGAGCGAGAAAGTTAATAACTTAAGGCTCCGGCGTGCGAACGTGATTCCGCCTGTGGGAGGACGACGGGGACTCGTAGCAGAAACTTCTGATCAAAGGGCTTGACCAGATTGCATCGAGGTAAGCCGTGGTGGCTTCTGCAACATGTCGCTGGTACTGGGGTCGGACTGCACAGGATCAGTCTGCGCGGTCCCACGAGAATGAATGCCACGCACAGCACGATCGTCGAAATGCGGCGAGACTTGCGGCGTTGGAAGGAGGACGAAAAGTTGTTCGAACCATCAGAAGATGAGCCTCATCAAGTCACCAGGCTGGGTGCAATCGCAACAGTGGTAAGCTTCTGTCCTCTGGGCGAGCAGTCGGACAGAGGTACGATGGCCGTGGTGAAATTTTCTGAAACGAGGTCAGAATCTAACGAAACCACCTGGGTTGGTTCCGGGACGCCGAGGGCTATAACTTTGAAGAAGAAGACTTGGGCAGAAAACGAATGGAGAAATCGTGACAGGAACAGCACCCAACTGCACCCTCTGGACGGGTTGATTCGAATGGAGTCTGCGCAGTCGTGGGAGAACGGGTGCCACGAACAGTGCCGAAGTCAAAACGAGGCGAGACCACCTCTGGATCGAAGAGGACTCAGAGAGGAACAAACTCACAGAAGAACTCTCGGCCTGATTCGCACTGTGGACGTCAGGGTCGACTCTGCAATTAGGGCTTCAGTTCTGCCTCGGATCTGCAGGGGTGCAGATTGCTTGTTCTTCACACTTGATGATGGAGATGGCGACGAAGGATGGCGATGGAGACGTGGATGAACGCGGAGGATAGATGCTTGGCGTCGCACCAAGGGGAAGGGGAGTCACACCCGGATTGATCCTGTCGCAGGAACAAGGAGGATGGATGCCTTGGCGTCGCACCAAGGGGATGGGGAGTCGCACCCCGGGGTTGATCCCGTCGCAGGATCAAAGAGGGAGAGAGATGGGGGGCGCAGCCACCATGGAGTCTTGCTCAAAATATTCTTCATTATTTTCCAAATAAAAAATACAAGGCTTATATATGGGGAGGGGAGGTGCTAGGGTTGAAACCCTAGCCAAGAGGGAGGGGAGGGGGGTGCGCACATGGCATGGGGGGGAAAAGGGGGGTGCGCCACATGGCAAGGGGGAGAGGGGGGGTGCGCATCAAGGCAAGGGGGGAAAGGGGGGTGCGCACCACTCCTTGAATGTAGGAGTGTATTGGGGGAAGGGGGCGGCCAAAGGAGGGAGGGGGGGTGGTCGGATGGGGAAGGGAAAGGGGGGCGCACCCCTCTTCCTATAATCTAGGAGAGGGGGGGGCGGCTGCCACCTTCCAAGAGAAGGGAAAGAGGTGGGGGCGCCCAAAACCCTAACCCTAGGTGGGCTAAGCATGGGAGTGGGCGGCCAGCCCAAATGGGCCAGTGATTGAACCAAAGAAGTGGCCCAATAGCCCTATCCCTCACCTAATAAGCACAAAAATGACCCAACTAAAGCCTAGTTGGCTCCAATTGGCCTACAAAGGTCCACAAGTAATAAAATTGTCCACGCAGGGACTAATCAAAGGCCCAGCATGGCCTAAAGCATAAAATAAATGAAGATAACTCCGCTAGTCCGCCAAGTGATCGCCGAGCCAAAGGGATGCAAGCGAGATCCGTGTACTCCGTCGTGAAGTGTGGCGCGTGTCCTCACCACGATAGCCTTGGCTAGGATGATGTTGGAACGGGCGGCTTCCTCCCTCAGGCTATCGTCGATGGGGCGAAGTGGAAGTCGGAGTAGGTGGAGAGGTCGGGGGGTTGAACCGGGTGTAGACGACGGTGATGGAGAAGCCCCTCCGGTAGCAGACACACTAGCCACCGTGTATAACCACGTGAGCCAGTTCATTGACCCCCTGTTGTTCTTCCTCCTAGGCATATCAAGCCCACGCTGGAGCCAGCTCCTGCGGCCACCGTTGTTGCCTCATGTGGGAACGCGGATTTTTTATTATCCTATATTTTTTTATTGATTGATTATTTATTGATTGATTTATTGGCGTGCCAGTCACCGGAGTGACGATTTTATTGTGCGCTCGATCTGACTTGGTCAGTCGATTGTGGGTGATCGTGTCTAGACCAGAAGTCCGTCATACCATAAAGGCTATGACGTTAATTACGCCCTTCCAAGGAAGGACAACCCTTGATTAAACGCTAAAGGTAGGCGGATGACAGCGGTAAAGCCGCGTGCTCAAAAGAGACAGAATTCGTTCACTTGCAAGACGTTAAATGGATTAGACGAAGCAGGGTTGGTTATTTCCAGGATAAAACCGACGGCATATTCCCACCATCTTGGACCATGCCCAGTGGGGAATAGGAAACCACCCATGCAGTGGCAGGGTGGGATCCGTAAAAGGTCGGGCCTAATTGACCCGGAATCCGAGTAAGTGCTGGCGTAACATGACGCGCTCCGTGCAGACGCGATGTTGCATCTACATCCCCCTTCAAAGGGCCATCGGAGAGCATGCAAGGACATAACTCCACAGGCTGGTGGGGTTGAGATAGAAAGCATCACATTTACTTGGCAAGGTATGTATGAATTTCGGCAGCATGTCCCCTCAACTTGGATTATGCCAAGAGAAGATAGGTCATCATCCACAGAATGCCGGGATGACAACCGAACGAGGATGGGCACCGGGCCCCGGGACATCGCTTGCCTTTATACCATCGATTAATATCCCCTCGAAACCCCTCAGAACTCATGCAATAACATGGCCCTCTGGGTTCATGAGGGTGAAATCCGGATCGAGAATGAAGACTGTAGGGGAGGTCTTCCCCAATAATGTGTCTTCTCAAGGCATCAATGACGGTCTCCGAACATCCCCGGGACATATGTGTGAAGAGATCAGAAGGCTGACGAACGGTATTGCAGAGATGGGCCTCTGACTGGACTTCATTTGGCCAAGAAGAAGGGTCTCGGCGGTGGCTTTAGCTGGCCAGAAGGGAGAGGCTCTCGGCGTGGTTTTAGTTGGCCAAAAGGGGGCTTCTCGGCGTGGGTTTAGCTGGCCGAATGAAGGTCTCGGCGGTGGCTTCTTAACCAAACAAGGGGGGTCTCGGCGTGGCCTTAATTGGCCCAAAGAGGGCTCTCGGCGCAGCCTAACAAAAACAAAGAAAAGGGGCTCTCGGCGTGGAGCTTCCCGGCGCGCTCATGGCCGCGCCGGGAGCCTGGCGCCGGGAGCCTGTGGGCTGGGAGGTTTGCATGAGGGTTTAGATGGCTTTTTGTCGGTTTGCTGAAGAGGGAGGCCTCTCGGCAGGATAGTTCTCGACGGGGAATTTTGTACGCCGAGAAGGTGGAATTGCTACAGGGTTTCAGGGTTTACAGAGCTCAAACGATACTCTGCTTCCGGGATTCCTGAGCTTTCTGGCTGCGATCGAAGCTGAATTTGAAGTGCAGGAGGGGGGATTTCATCGATGCTTCCCTGAGAAAGGGCCAAGAGGGATCTGGAGGGTAGAATCGACGGGGAACGAGACTATCATCTGGATTTTTGAAGACTTCATGTATTTCTGTCGCCGACCGTCTGGGGATCAAGAGATGACTGTCTCTGATCCCCTAGACAAACCCAATAGCATCTAAAAATCGGTGACTGAGGAACCTTTAGCATCGAAACTCCAGACCCTAGTCATCCAAGGGGTTAGAATGGAGGGTCGAGAGATCGAGATCGTCATTCGCTAGAATCCGCGGAATAGCATCCGTCTGCAGAGAAAACATATCCTTGTGTAGTCAGCAGTTCAAGGAACCAAGAGATTAATGTCTCTGGTTCCTGAACAACACAAGGGGCATTGAGGGCCTTGAGAGGGACTCACACATATGCGATGAATCTGCCATCGAGACAGGAGGGGGAAAGAAGACAGAACCCAGTAGCCCATTGGATATGGACAGGGATCCTATCTACGCTCCTCTGAAGAACAGGTTCGTAGGGAAACTCCGAAGCCGAGAGCGTATGAACCATCGGACATTTCAGATAGAGGACATACATATATACACAGAGGGACGAAGGGAAGAGCTTTCAATTGCCCATTTCATTTCATCTCATAAGCATCGTTTACATCATCTGCAAGGCAAAAGCCAAAGAACAGAAGAGGAGGGGAACAGGGGGAAGCGAAAAGATAACTCTCGACATCGTGTGAATAATCAAACACGAAGATATAGACTATTACATACGAGGCAGATCAAGAAAACAACAAACATAGGGGGGGAGGGTGGAGCATTGATTCCTCTCCCTCCCCCGAGCAGCCCACTTGGGGTTTTTCTTCTTCTTCTTCTCTCAGACTTCTTCTCTTTCTTTCTTGCTGTCTCTTCTTCTTCTTTTTTTGATCGGTTCTCCCTCCTTTTTTTCTCTGTTCTCCTCTCTCTCCTTTATCTGTTCGAAGGGAGGGGGTTTTTATAGCCATTTCCTCCTTCTCGGCAGACTTCATCACGGCGCACCCCACCTAAAGCTTCCTGGCGCGCCTGCCTTTAGCTTCTCAGCGCCCTCTTTTGGGTTTGGCATTTGATTCTCGGTGCCACCTTCACACAGGCCCATTTGGGTCTTTCAAGGGTGTCATCACCCAAAAGGGTTTTCCATTGGTGACACAGCTTATATTAAGATCATTATCACGGTTTTCATTAGTCCGTAGACAGGGGTTTCATCTGTATTGCCATCTGAACGGTGACAAGACCGGGTATCATCTTATCGATATCGTCACTTGAGTGGTGACGAGCTCGGACATCAGCTTTAGTCTGGGAAGACCTCAGCCTGGTATATATAATCTGTGGAGACGATTCCTCTTCTGTTTTGACTTTGCAAAAGCCTTTACAATCTTCATCTGCCGGTACCGGCTTCATCTTTATCTCATATTACATCTGTCGTTAAGCCGACATCTGACTTACCCTGACATATCATCCGTGGATTCTTAGATGAAACAGTAGTGCGGCTTTCATTAAAGTGTGCCAGGAGGTCTCATCAGTCGAGTGACTGCTGCTCTACCAGTGCTGCTGTCTGAGTGACATCGGCACCGGGCATCAGCTTGGCCGACAAGGGCTTTAGCCGGGTGGATGGTTGACGAGCTTCATCAATGGTCTTTCACTGTTGGTCCGACCCTCTTTTCAATCTTGCTTCGACCTTTGTTCATTTTCAAGGTGTCAACAAATGCCCCCCACCTGCGGGCGGCGTAAGTGCAGAATAAGCGGCACGGGGTTTGCAGGTGTCTTTCGTCATTCGAGGGTATCTTCCTCAATTTGTCTTCAATCTGGTTCTCAGACCTGATCATCTCGTTGCAACAATATTCTATGCACGGATCTTTCATTTTCATATTTTTCATCTTCATATTTTCTTTATTTTCAACATTTCGGAGCTTCTCGGCACGGGGCCATAGGCCTCTCGGCATGGCCCTCTCGGCGCAAGGCTTCTCGGCACACAGGACCTTCCGGCGCGAAGCTTCTCGGCGTGAGGGGCCTCTCGGCGCGGCCGAAGGGGGGCTTCTCGGCCTGGGGGCTCTCGGCGCGACCGAAGGAGGGCTTCTCGGCGCGCCCTTTTGGGTGACGGGGGCTCTCGGCCCAGGGGTTCTCGGCGCGCAATTCATCGCGCCGAGACCCTGCTCGCTCGGGCCTCTATTTGAGGCACCGAGACTCCTGTTTTTCTCATTCTCAACTTCTTTTTCTCTTTCTTCATCTTCTTTCTCTTTCTTCTGCTTTCTTTCATCGGCGGCGGCTTCTTCTCCTCTCGGCCGTCTCATTTTCTTCGCCCGTCAGGATGGGGATTTAATCTCTTTTGATTGCGGGATCACCCCCTCTTGGTTGGTGACTCCCTATTCTCCTTGGGCAGGCCCCGAATAAGGGGAGATGCTGCCGAAATTTTCATAGAGTCTCATGTTACAATCTTTATAAGACTGGCTTCTAATTCACACTTTTTCTCCGACTGCAGGCACTGCAATGGCTTCCCGTTCTGATGCTGCATCTTCCGGAGCTGTTGGTGCTAGCTCCTCGGCCCAGCCCGACATATCACGGGCCAAAGTAAACTGGCTGAACGTGCACAGTCTGGATTTCGGATACGACAGGATTGCTTCAGTCGATGAATCGTCTGACTCTGAGACTGACACAGTGTCGACGGCCCGGGTATACTCCACGGCGACCGAGACATGCTTCAGGCGGGATGGTGGCTATCGGCCAGACCACCCGAAGGACCGGCATTTGATGCCGTTCATCCGGACTTTCACAGTAGGCGGCATGCGAGACTACCGGATAGCTCGCGTAGTTGAAGCTGCCATCCTTGCTGAGCGAGATAGCCTGAAGGAATCAGTGTATCGCAGCAAGGCCATCTATCTTCCTGGGGAAAAGCGCGACTGGGATGCAGTCCTCGGCATATCGGAGCTGGAACCAGAGAAGAAGATGCTGGCCCGGGCCCCGGAATTCACACCTGCCCGGTGGGATAATGCTAGCGGCCGAGTTCATAGGGAGAAGCCCGGCTATGGCATGTTCTTGGCACCATTGAAGTGGGGATATCGCGAAGAGCCCTTCGTGCTGAATTGTTCGGCCGTTCAGTTCAAGTACCATCTGGCCGCTGGTTGGTTCGGGGATACCAAAATCACTGACGCGCACTTATTCCGAGTAGGGGCAGTGGAGTTCACAGAGTTTGTTCTGAAGGAGTATGCCCCTCTGCTGATCAGAGCCGGGGTATATCACAGCATTTTCGCTTCTAGATTTCGATATCCCATATCCAGAGGGTTGTGCTGCGGGATGTTCGAAGTGTTCTGTCCTTTATTCAACACTTTTTATACAGCGGAGGGTGAGACATCCCTGGACCTCTGGAGTTTATCACAGCTCTCCGGTCTGCCCATTGATGGCGAGCCGTATGAGGAAGTTTGCTTGACAGATTCCGAGAAGGATAGCTCTGATGGCGAGGGCAAGTATTCCATCGGCTTCTCATATCGGTATTTGATGAAGGTATACCGCTCCATCTGTCTGGCGTACAACAGAGGGTCCTCCAAAGGCTATCATCCCCGAGAGAAAGGCAGCAAACTGAGGGTACGGATAGGGCAGTGGATCCAGTATTTCTTTGACGGTCCCCTGAAGTATGCAGACTTTCCTTCCCTGGGTCCAGTTGCCAGCAAACAGATAAGGGCCCCTCGCTATAAGTCGGCGCTGCCATCCTCATTGCGTCATGCGGGCAAAGGTGGTCCCAATCCGGCAGGAGTAGATCCCATCACACATTGTGCGGCCTATTTCACCTTCTGGTTGTGTACTTTCGCTCTCCCACAAGGGGACGAGACAGTCATTCGGCCAGAGGCCATATATCCAGCTTGTCAGATGGCATGGGGAATGAAGCTGTCGCTTTGCCCAGTGGCCCTGTGTTTGATATATAAATCTTTGGGGGACCTGCACAAGCATCGGACTCCCCGTTCTTTGAGGACCGTGGGTCCTTTTCACTTCTTCAACGCCTGGGTTTGCAGTATATTCCCTGAGTTGGCTCCGAGAACCTTGCAGGCAGATACGGTGTTGCCTAGAATGGTCGAATTCGCCAGTGCTGAGTCTGGTCCCTTTTATGATCAGTTGTTTAAAATAAGGGGCCGACTGATAAGGGTACCAGTGGACGCCCCCGGCAGCATTCATTTCTGGAGCTTGGCGGCAGGTTCAGCTCCTTTGATTGATCCTCAGAGAGAGTGCAAGCTGGAAGAGATAGAGACTTATGCTCATCCTGTCACAGGGGCTGAAGTTGCTCGGCCTATCTGGAGCCGGAGCTAGTCAGATGGGCCATGGCTATTCGGCCCAGTGTTTTAGTTTTCAGGAAGGGTGGCCTTCTTCTTTTGGAGCCATACTATCCGTTCCGATTTGGGCGGAACTTCGGCTACGACCAGCACATCCCCACCTCAGCTGCTCAGTTTCCTTTGGATAGCCGGGCCAAGCACGGGTCCGTCATTGTTGGCGAGGGCCGGTTGTGGTGGGATTTCTATCATCGCCAGGACGATGTAGTTTTCAGGGTGCCCACTGTTTCTAACCGTGTTCCCCGGGTAACATCAGAATATATCAAATGGTGGAACATCCGGACCGGTTTTTACAGGGATGGTAGGGGTGCCTTCTGGGATGTGGCAGAGCGCTCCTTCCTGAAACAGCAACCTGGGCCGGTGTTTGATATTCCTGAGGCCCACTTGAAAAAACTTTACTCACAGCACCCGAGGGAGGCGGAGAATTATCTGACTCAACGTCGGGCATTGAAGGAAAAGAGTTCTGAGCCGCTTGTCCCTGTCTTTGCTGCTATCAATGAAGACACTTTCATGAAGACCTTGAAGCATTTATGCCGTGTGGGAGGCGCTCGCTTGGAGGAGCAGCAGTACCCATTCCCTGTTGAAGAGCCGCTCCCGACAGTAGCTCCTTGGAAGGGTCCAATTGATAAATTTCATCCATATAGGACGTTTGTACGCCGAGAAGATAGAACTCAGACGTACTATAGGCAAACGTCCTGGCTGTTCATTCTGCTGAATTTGCATGGATTATCTGCAGAAAGCCCGATAGCTGGCATATTGAACAAGCCACTGTTTATATCATTTCATTATGTCGATGGTTGGGGCATGGACCATCTTGACTTATTTCGATGCCTTGACTCTCACGGCCATAATGATCTGGCAGCTTTAGTAGAGAAGTGCCAGATATTTGGTGATGTGTGCTGGCTCATCAAGGAGGCTGCTTCCCGCTCCAAGGAGGTAGCTTATCTGTACTGGCCACTTTCTGTATTCTACGACGGCCCGGCAGGTAAGATTTCTTCTTTTCTGATTGCAGTGTTTTCTGCTTAGCATCTGAATTTCGCACCCACTGATCCCATCACCCTTCTGCCATTTTCAACAGACCGGCCTGATATAAAGCGGCAGGGGCTCTATAGAAAGATTATTGCGCAGGCCGAGAAGCCTACTTATTTTGAAGTCCCGGCTGCAGCACCGACCACTACTCCCCTGCCTCCTGGCAAGAAGAGGAAGGCTTCCGCAGTCAAGGCTGCAGTTGGGAAGGCTAGGAAGGCCAAAAAGGCCCATGTTCAGCAGTCGACTTCGGTGGCGATGGACACTGGGACCCCTCTCCCCAACATTCCCTCATTCGATGAGTTTGAGTTGCAAAGGGAGGCTGCTCAGACACCGGTTCAGGGTAACATCATTAGCTTGCATTTGCATTCTTCATCATCTTTTGCAGATTTTCAAAGAAGTCTTCGACTCTGACCCCTTCCCTTTTTGCGCAGCTCAAGAGCCAATTGTGGCACCCTCCGAAGCAGAGACCAGGCTGCCTTCCCCCACGCCGGCTAGTGAGGCGGGGGGTAAGTGTGCTTTCTCATCTGTTTCACACTTCTATTGCTTTTTCTACTATAACCCTCAGAGGTCCCTTTTTTGTTGAAGTGGCAGCCGAGGAGCAGACTGAGGTTGAAAGGATGACAGAAGAGCCGATTCAACCTCCGGAGGGTCACAAGACTCAGTCGAAGCGGGGTACTGTTCCGGCCAGGCGCATAATTACCCGGTCCACATCCCGACATGCTTTAGAGGCGTCCCCACAGCATGTAGCCAGGGTAGAAATATCATCGGGTAGCTCTACAACCGTCTCTGATGAGGAGGAAGTGGCTTTCAGCGGCAGTGAGGGGGATGCTCCTGAATCAGAAGCCCCGCTCGTACTTGCAAAAGGTGCTCTGTCTTTTCAGCCTGCTAAGCTGCTGGTGCCGTCTTCCGAGGAGGAGTTGCAAGAGGAGTTTGCCGGGCTCGACACCGAGATCGACATATCTTCACTCTTTGTCGCTTCAACTTCGGAGTTTCCTCCTCTTTCGCCCCACTTCGAGGATGCGAACCCTGCTTCAAAGGTGGGTCCCCTTTCAGGCTTGCTGCTTCATCTGCATCTTCATTTAGTGCTGAAGGTTGTTTTGCTTTGGTCTCAGGGCCCTATCACCGTCAGCTCAGACACAACTGCAACTTTTATGGAGGTTTCTTCTGCAAACTGGGCTATTGTCCCTTTTCTACCTTTATCCTGCATGGGGGCTCCTGAGGTCATTCGCCCTGTTCCAATGCGAATACAGTCTTCAACAGATTTAGCATCGTTGGACCTGGGGGCCTCAGGAGACAGATGCACTCCTATCAGGGCTTCAGATTTCAGAGCCGAAGCTGATCTAGCAGAAGTTCTGCTTTCATACCGGCCGCAGTGATGACCATCGCTCCTGAGTCAACAATTCCCACAACATCAATCATGGAGGGTGAACCTTTGCCTCTTCAGACTGTGGCCTCCGCGGCCTCGACATTGAAGGAATTGGCCACCGAAGCGGAGATGGAAGAAGGAGAGGTGGCTGTTGCGGAACTGGGAGTATTGCCCGTAACCGCCCCGGACTCTATCTCCATACCTTCAGAATCTGAGGAGGAGGTGCCTGAAGTTGCATCTGGGGGTATTCAGACGGCCGCTTCCGAGGAGATGGAAGTGGAAGATCTCCTGGCCACGCCAGAGGTTGCAGGGAGAGCTCAGTTGGTACCTTCGGTAGACCTCCCATCTTCTTCTTCGCAGCCGGATATCACCCTATGGGCGGACATTGATAATGAAGTAACCTTTGAAGTAGCTCCTCTTCCTTTGCCTGGCTTTACTTCACCTGAGAGTTTTGTCTGGCAACATCTGGGCATGCTGCGCCAGCTAGTGGAGTCCCAGCCCGGACTAACCTATCCACAGTTGAAGGAGATAGCCGAGCGCTTCACCGCCGGCTTGCAGGCGATGGGATGTCCCACAGAAATATGGGCCCAGCGGGTTCTTTTATTGTTAAAATTTGTTCATCGCCGGGATTTCTTGACACATATCATGTCTGACAAACTGGCGGCTTTGAAGTTGCAAAGAATGGAATGCAAATCCGAGCTGGCGAAGATGAACTCTATTCTTCAGGAGCGACAGTGCCAAATGCAGTCTTTGGCGGAGCGGGAGCAGTTTGTGCGCGACCGGATAACTACCCTGGAAGCTGAACTGTCCGATCTCCGAGCTGAGCTGCCGCAGCTAACAACTTCTCGACCGCAGCTCGAGGAAGAAGCAGCTCTATTAGAGGGGCAGGTGGCGTCCTTTCAAGACGAGTCCGTTCGACTGCAGGAGGAGGAGGCTCGTCTTCATGAACTGGGAGCCGCCCCTTGTGTGGGTCTTCTGGCTTTCGAGGATATCTTCAGGCAGCCATGAACCACCTTCTCTTTCTTTTTCTTTTGTACTCTTTTGCGATACAACGTCCCCTCGGGGCCCTTTATGTACTCACTTATTAATGAAAAGAAATCTTTGGCTTCACGCGTATCCATTTTCTTCTGCATGTGGTTTTCTCACTCTGAGAAGTGGGGTAGCGGTTTTAGCAATTCCTCATGCGAATGGCCCGTACTTGGCAGGAGAGCGTCCACCCCCTCAGAGAAAGGATGGGGAACTCGCTCCACCGCGTGACGGCATCCGGGGAGGTGCTTAAACCGGATTCTGTTGGTAGCAGCAAACGTCCCTCTTGGCAATATGTGTTGCGAGGAAGATAATTTACAGAAATGTGAAAGAAGAGGTTTCATCGGAATAGACGAAAGGTCTAGACTGGGTAGAGGTTATAGCAGGTGGGACATTGAAAAAGGGTATGGGGTTTTCATCAGAACGGACATAAAGTACGAACTGGACAGATTGCATCATTGGCCGGGCGATGTACCGATCAGCCAACGGTTGACTTCATCATCGATATTGAGCTTATATCGATGCAAGGGGGATTTCATATGTTTTATCAGAATAGACGTAAGGTCTAAACTGGATAGGGTTTCATCATTGATCGGGCAAGGTGCCAATCGATCAACAGTTGGTTTCATCATCGATATTGGGTTTATATCGACGCAAAGAAGAGTTTCATGAGTTTCATCAGCATAGACTAAAGGTCTAAACTGGGAGGGTTTCATCATTGATCGGGCAAGGTGCCGGTCGACCAATAACTGGTTTCATCATCGATATTGGATTTATATCGACGCAAAGAAGAGTTTCATAAGTTTCATCAGCATAGACGAAAGGTCTAAACTGGCTAGGGTTTCATCATTGATCGGGCAGGGTGCCAGTCGATCAACAATTGGTTTCATCATCGATATTGGGTTTATATCGATGCAAAGAAGAGTTTCATAAGTTTCATCAGCATAGACGAAAGGTCTAAACTGGCTAGGGTTTCATCATTGATCGGGCAGGGTGCCAGTCGATCAACAGTTGGTTTCATCATCGATATTGGGTTTATATCGATGCAAAGGGGGTTTATAAGTTTCATCAGAATAGACGAAAGGTCTAAACTGGCTAGGGTTTCATCATTGATCGGGCAGGGTGCCAGTCGATCAACAGTTGGTTTCATCATCGATATTGGGTTTATATCGATGCAAAGGGGGTTTATAAGTTTCATCAGAATAGACGAAAGGTCTAAACTGGCAGGGTTTCATCATTGATCGGGCGAGGTGCCGATCGATCAACGGTGGGACGTAGGTAGAGGCGTAGGAGTCATCAGGATAGACGTAAGGTCTACTCCAGTAGGTTTTATCGCGGGTGGGACATTTGAAAGAGGGTGTGTAGATTTCATCAGGACGGACGTAAGGTCTTTCCTGGAGAGGTTTTATCGTCGGTGGGGCATGGAGCCAGATGACCAACAGAAGGTTTTATCAGCGAAGGGGAAGTAAGGGCAGCGTGCCTGTTGGCACGGAACTTTGAATTACCACATTACTGACCCAAGTGCCCTTTCGGGTTTTCACCGGAGCCAACCCCCTCTTGCTTTTGCCCACGCGCCCTTTCAGGTTTTCACGTGGCGGGGTACCCGATTTTGCCTGCAGTGCCCTTTCAGGTTTTCATCACAGCTGGGTTTCGGCCATTTTTGCCCTTGTTCAGAATGTCCGAACAAGTCTGGCGGGGTATCTCTATTTTTAACCCCATTTTTTATATACATATATATATATATATCTCTTGAATTGGGACTTCAGCACAGGTCAGGCGATGTGCTGCCTCATTGGCGGCTGCTCTTATCATCGGTATTGGATATATACCGACGCAAGGATTTCATAGGTTTCATCAGGATAGACGTAAGGTCTAAACTGGATGGGTTTCATCATTGATCGGGCAGTGTACCAATCGATCAACAGCAGGTTTCATCATCGGTATTGGGTTTATACCAATGCAAGGATTTCATAGGTTTCATCAGGATAGACGAAAGGTCTGGCCTGGATAGGTTTCATCGCCGATTGGGCAGTGTGCCGATCGACCAGCAGCAGGTTTCATCATCGGTATTGGGTTTATACCAATGCAAGGATTTCATAGGTTTCATCAGGATAGACGAAAGGTCTGGCCTGGATAGGTTTCATCGCCGATTGGGCAGTGTGCCGATCGACCAGCAGCAGGTTTCATCATCGGTATTGGGTTTATACCAATGCAAGGATTTCATAGGTTTTATCGGCATAGACGTAAGGTCTAAACCGGACAGGTTTCATTGCTGATCGGGTGAGTGAGCCCATTGATCAGCAGCAGGTTTCATCACGGTATTGGGTTTATACCAATGCAAGGATTTCATAGGTTTTATCGGCATAGACGTAAGGTCTAAACCGGACAGGTTTCATTGCTGATCGGGTGAGTGAGCCCATTGATCAGCATCAGGTTTCATCACGGTAGGACCTGGGACAAGGTATGAGGACTTTTATCAGGATAAACGTAGGGCCTATACTGAGTGGGTCTAATCGTCGATCGGGCAAGGCGCCGGTCGATTGACGAGGAGTTTTATGGCGGGAGGTGAGGATTTTCTTTGAAATTACCACATTACTGACCCAAGTGCCCTTTCGGGTTTTCACCGGAGCCAGTCCCCTCTTGCTTTTGCCCACGCGCCCTTTCGGGTTTTCATGTGGCGGGGTACCCGATTTTGCCTGCAGTGCCCTTTCGAGTTTTCACCACAGCTGGGTTTCGGCCATTTTTGCCCTTGTTCAGAATGTCTGAACAAGACTGGCGGGGTATCTCTATTTTTAACCCCATTTTTCTTTTCTCATTTTTTTTCTTTTAGAGGGTGACAGATTGGAATGCCATTAATCCGTGATAAGGAGTGGCTTGGTTAGGGCGGAGTGCCACCAAACCAAGAAAGGGTAGCTCGGCTAGGGCGGAGTGCCGCTAAACCAAGAAAGAAGGTAGCTCGGCTAGGGCGGAGTGCCGCTAAACCAAGAAAGAAGGTAGCTCGGCTAGGGCAGAATGCCACTAGACCAAGAAAGAAGTAGCTTGGTTAGGGCGGAGTGCCGCTAGACCAAGGAAGAGGTAGCTTGGTTAGGGCGGAGTGCCACTAGCCCAAGAAAGAGGTAGCTTGGTTAGGGCGGAGTGCCGCTAGCCCAAGAAAAAAGGTAGCTCGGTCAGGGCGGAGTTCCGCTAGACCAAGGAAGAAGGGTAGCTTTTGGCCCGATTACTCGGAGAATGTCGGTTGTGCAGCATGATACAGCTTTAGGTGCCTACCGTTGAGTGGCGAGAATTGGATCTCCCCTCGATGGTTGACAACCACATAGGCCCCACCTTCGTAGACCCTTTGTATCACATAGGGACCTTCCCAATTAGCATTTAGCTTTCCTTTTGGGTTGGACACCATGACTTCTCTTTTCTTGACCATAACGAGGTCACCTTTCTTGAACTCTCGTCCTTTTACGAGTTTGTTGAATGCAGTGGCCATGCGGGCCTGATACATTTGGATATTCTTCTGAGCTTGGAGGCGCCTCCCCTCCAATTCAGCCAGTTCTTCTAATCTTCTTTCTGTATTAGTCTGTTCGCCAGGGGCTAGGTCATATTGGACCGCCACTCTGAGTGACGGGACTTCCAGCTCCAGCGGGACCACTGCCTCTGAGCCGTACACCAATGAGTATGGTGAGCACCCTGTAGGTGTTTTGAAGACGGTGCGGTATGCCCATAAAGCTTCATACATTTTCTCTTCCCAGTCCTTCTTGTTGGAACTGACGACTTTGGCCAGCAATGTACACAAGGTCTTATTAAAAGCTTCTGCCAATCCGTTTGCCTGTGGATTGTAGGGAGTGGAGGTTCTCCATTCAATCTTATACTTCTCGGCAAGCCGATAGATTTTCTGATTTCTGAAATGACTTCCATTATCAGATATTATTCGGTTGGGGATCCCGAACCGGAAGACAATGTTTTGCTTGATGAATCTGGAGACCAGCTCACCAGTCACTTCTCTTAATGCTATAGCTTCCGCCCATCGGGAGAAGTAATCTGTTATGGCCAGTATGTACTTATGCCCGGCCGAGGAAGTTGGCAATGGCCCGACTACATCAGTTCCCCATTGTGCAAACGGCCAGCTAGGGATTGTAGGGTGCAGAGTTGTGGGTGGCCTTCTAGGCACAGTAGCATGCTCTTGACACTTCTGGCATGATTTTGCAAATTTACAGCAATCTTCGAACATGGTGGGCCAGTAGTAGCCCAGCTTCTTAATCTCTATCTTCATCTTGGGACCGACCTGGTGGGCACCTGCTGTCCCAGCATGTGTTTCTTTCATCGCTTGCCAAGCTTCCTCAGTGGACAGGCAGCGGAGCAGAATCTTCTTGCGTGCATATGCCATTATTCAGAATAGAGTCCCATTTCTGAGTTCATAAGAATCTTTAATCCTCAGAAGCTTCATCTTTTCTTCTCTCTTTTGCGGCAGCTGTTGGTGCAGAAACCACTGTAGCAAGTGCTGTCTCCAATCAGATGCCTGTACTGTGCTGATAGTAGCAACTTCTTCTTCTTCGGGGCACCCTTCTAGCATGCTGGGGACCTGCCGCCGGTTTATAACAACAATGTTCAGTGTTTCATTTGGTGGGACTGCTATTGAGCTGGCTAGCTTTGCCAGCGCATCAGCTTGGGCATTATGTCCACGGCCCACATGCTTGAGCTCAATATGATAGAATTTCGCCATGAGGCGCACAGCTTTTTGGTGGTAGGGATTCAGCTCTGGCTTTCGCACCTCAAACTCCCCTTGAATTTGTTTTATTATCAACATTGAATCTCCAAATACTTGCAACATTTGGATACCCATGTTGAGGCTGACATGCAGTCCGATTATCAGAGCTTCATACTCGGCTTCATTGTTGGTGCATGGCTTGTTTATAGAACAGGAAGTATGTACCACCTCCCCTTCTGGTGATTTCAGCACAATACCGGCTCCGGCCCGTATTCTGGTTTTTCCATCGGAATCTGTCTCCGCTCTGGATGCTCCATCAAAGAACAGTTGCCACATAACTGGCTGAGCTTGACAGGCCTCGAGTGTCTCATCATCGGGTAATTCGGTCCCCAACGTATCATTTTCCGGCACAGGATGCTCCGCGAAGAAATCAGCCACGGCCTGTCCCTTTATTGCCTTCTGGGGTATATATGTAATATCGAATTCCATCAGAATCACTGCCCATTTGCCCAACCGGCCTTTGAGTACTGGCTGAGTCAGTATGTATTTGAGTGGATCTGCTGCAAATATCAATCTGACTTCATGTGACAACATATAGTGTCGGAGTTTCTTAACAGCAAAGACTAGTGCCAAGCATGTCTTTTCTATATAACTGTAGCTTTCTTCGGTTCTAATCAGCCTCCGACTTAGGTAGTACAGGGCTTGCTCTTTGCCTTCTTCATTTACTTGTGCCAGCATTGCCCCCAGGGAACAGTATGTGGCTGCGATATACAGTATCAAGGGCCTGCCTTTAATTGGTGCCCCCAGCACTGGAGGGGTCTTGAGATATTCTTTTAGCTTCTCAAAGGCCTCCTGGCACCCATCGTCCCAGAGGAACGGTACATCTTTCATCATGAGCTTGTGAAAGGGGTGGCATCTTCCCGACAGATTTGATATAAATCGTCGGATATAGGCCAGACGCCCTTGCAGAGATCTCAGCTCGTGCAGGTTCCTTGGTGGAGGGAGCTCCTGGATAGCCTTGATCTTGGCGGGGTCAATTTCAATACCCCTGTGCCGGACGATAAATCCGAGGAATTTTCCACTGGACACGCCGAAGGCGCATTTCATAGGATTCATCTTGAGTTCATATTTGCGCAGCCTCTGGAATACTATCCTCAGGTCTTGCAGATGGTCTTCTTTTCTGCTGGTTTTCACTACCAGGTCATCAATGTAGCACTCTACTTTCTTGAAGAGCAAATCATCAAAGATCTTTGTCATGGCTCTTTGGTAGGTAGCGCCGGCATTCTTAAGGCCGAACGGCATCCTTTTGTAATGGAATATCCCTTTTGGAGTGCGGAATGCAGTGTGCACCCTGTCTTCTTCAGCAATCCATATCTGGTTGTATCCGGATGACCCATCCATAAATGACAATGCTTCATGACCAGTAGTTGCATCAATCATGACTTCAGTGATCGGCACTGGGAAATCATCTTTCGGGCAAGCCTTATTAAGGTCCCGGAAGTCGACACATATTCTGATCTGCCCATTCTTCTTCTTCACGGGCACTATATTGGCTAGCCATGTGGTATACTGGTTTTCTTCGACAAACCCTACATCAATCAGCTTATCAACCTCTTTGTTGATCTGATTTATCAGTTCAGGGCGCATTCTCCTGGAAGGCTGCTTTACAGGGTTAGCCTCTGGGTTTATTGCCAATCGGTGCTGTGCCACATCAGAGCTCAATCCTGGCATTTCATCATATGTCCATGCAAAACAGTCTCAGAATTCTTTCAAGAACTGTATATATTGCTCCCTGACATCTAGCTCCAGTAGTGCGCTGAGGAATGTCGGCCTTGGTTCATCTGCGGACCCCAAATTTATCTCTATCAGCTCATCGACGGTGGCTTGGCCTCCATCTTCGACTTCGGGCAGGGCTTCTTGCAAATCAATAAAGCCTCCCGGGATGTAATCTTCTTCAGTTTCATGCTCCTCTGTTTCATCATATTGGCCATCAGCGGATGCTGGTGCATCATATAGGGCCAATATTATTTGATTCTGTTCAGTCTGTCCCGAGGACGAGGCTGGTTCAGCAGGAAATTCAGAAGTAGACTCTTCCGTTCTTAGAGGCTCTTCTGATGTGGGTTCCCTTGACATGTCATCATTCTGCAGAGCCCGGAATTCTTCTAGAATGCGTTCAAACTCTAGACATTCTCTCAGCTCTTTGGCTACTTGGTCTTCATCCGGGGTTCCCGTGTCAAATTGTGCTTCGGCCTGGAACAGATCCTCTTTGTAAGATGGATTCTCCCAGCACCAACCCTTCTTAGTCTCATCAGACATCCTTGCCTCCGACTGGTTGTCTTGGGCTTCATTGTCTGTTATGGATTGATACATAATTTCTTCATCTTCAAAGGGGTATTGATCATATCCCACTTCAGGGGATCTCATTCTGGTAGAAGGCAGAGATGACATCCACCTCGGCTTCATAGTATTCTTGCAGGGTATAACCCAGTCCCGGGTGCTGTGTGATCTTCCTTAGTTCCTTGTTATCTCGAGGCGGATCCCATAGCTCCTTGAATGCTTTCTTCTGAGCAGCAGGCTGCATCGATGGCATTTGCATCTTGGAGAACATTTGTGAAATTCGTTGGGTAGTATAATCCAAGCCTGTAATCAGTACCATCAGGTTTGCATCTTCTTCAGGGGCCATACAGTCTTGATCATCTTCTTCGACTGGCTCCCCGGTGTAGAATATAATAGGGGGTTCGCAGAAGCGAGGGATTTCCATAGTCTTCAGTGGGAGCACTGTTTGGTACTCAAGGCTGACGATGGGTTTAAATAAACCCTGCGGCACCTCCACCTGAGTGTACTTTTGTTTCATTTCTTCATCAGTATCATCCGGGCGGATGCTGGGAGGAGTTATCCGAGCAAAGTCTCCAGCATAGGAGATGTGGGATACCTCATGCTTTTTAATGTAGCCCTTGGGTGGCGGCGAAGACCAACATTTTGTCTTTGTCACCGGCTTCTTCTGGCTGACCACAGCCTCTCTTTCTTCGTCCTTCTGTGACACCTCGGTGTAATAGGATGCATCGAGCATATGGCACTCGAACACTTCGAAGGGATGTAGGTCTGCAAACACCCTTTCTTCTTTTCCTTCATGGCAGTATTTTATGCATTGGTGTAGCGTGGATGGCACTATCTGATATTCGTGCAGCCACGGTCTTCCCAGCAGGGCCTTATACGTGGTGTTGGAGTCGATTACATAGAATCGTACCACGGTAGTGAGGTCGCCTAGTGTGAGGTTGAAATCTGCCACCCCGAGAGGTGTTTCACATTTCTGGTTGAACCCCGCAATCTTCATATCTCTGACCTTGGTAAGCTGCAGGTCAAAGTAGTATTTCTGATAGATGCGGTATGGGAGGATATTCACAGCAGCCCCTGGATCTATCAATATCCTGCTCAATGGCTGACAGTTCAGGGAACCCCTCATATACAACGGTCTGTTATGACTGGAATTTGGGATCAACATATCATCTTCTGTGAACGTGATCGAGGGCCCAGAATTCACTTCTGTCAAGAGTGCTTTATATTGTGCCGGCGACTGCAAGGCATCAATGATGGCTTGGCGGGCTTCTTCACTCAGAGAGAGGATCTCCCAGATGGAAAACCTGGTAGGGAGCTTCTTCAGCATTTTCATGATCCGGCTACCCACCCGGACATTGGATAGCCTCATCTCCTCCACCCAACGGGGTCTTGGAGGTTCATGTGGTGCTTGTGGCCTTTGATGCCTGGCGCCAGTTTCATCCTCTAGGTCGATTCCCTGGGATGTTTCTTCTGTAGCAACGGCCCTTTGCTTTGCTAAAGGGTTACAGCTTTCATCTTCTTCATGCTGCTTCTGCTTTCTATCTGCCGACTGCTGGCACTTGTTGTTTGTAGCTGGCATAACATGCACTGACTGTTCGTTCTCCAAACTGGACAGAAATTCCAGGAATGAAGGGGCTTCATCTGCTTTTCTTCCCTCCTGGTATAAGCTGGCAGGGGGAGGAATCTGGACGCCTCGCATCTCTGGTTCCGGGATTTGATAGGGCTGCTCCCCTCTGAACATGATGTTATGGTTAGCTGGTGGTGGGCGTCCCCATCTTCTCCCAGAACGTGTTGCATGGGCTGAGGTAGAGGCCTCAGCATGGTTGGCTTCTAGTGGGGCATTTGATGCTTCATCCTCACCATTCTCCCCGGGCAAGGAAAAGAGTACCGACAGTGTATTGCACTGTAGTGTCACGACTTTCTTCTCCTTTTTGGACTTGGGTCGTCTCTTCTTCTTCTGGGAATTTGGCTTTGCTGGCTCCTGCCCCCAGAAGGGCTCAGTCTCATCTTTTCTTTGTTCTGCCTCTGGCTGCTCTTCAATTTCCAATTCCTCGAGTTGTTCCCAGAGTATACAGTCTTTCACCAACAGGTGCTTGGGCTCTTTTTGCTCATATTCGTCGAGCTCATTGATATACTGTTGTAGACGCCTGGCTGTAGGACTTACTTCTTTATGTGCAGGGAGGGGAGTTTGTCTCCTCCGGTTGTGAGTAGGGATCCGGATGACTGGTCCGGTCTCAGCTGTACGCCATACTGGCTTTATTGGAGGCGGCTCGGGCCTTGGGGTGACACCCCGGATAACTGCTCCGCCGGTACTGGCTGCGGGAGTCTTCTTTCTGCTCTTTATGGGTATCATCTGCCATCCCTCTTGATCTTTCTGTGGGGTGAGGAAGCAAGCTTCATAGGTATGCCTGGTGCATTCTTCAGCGGCTTCCTTGGGCAGCTGTTGGTAGACTGAGATCATATTGGCAGCCATTCTCCAGGGTGGAGGCTCATGTGGACGAGGCGGCTTCACCTGGTAATCTCCCAGCTGCAGCTCACCCTTCTTGACCATTCCTTCCATGATATCTTTGAAGACATAACAGTCCTCAATCGTGTGCCCCAGCGCACGGTGAAATAGATAGAACAGCGGATCATCTTTCTTTTCCGCATCTTCGGGTCTCTTCGGTTCAGGCAATGTTACCTTGTTGAACTTATAGGCCCAGTTAAATAGTGCTGCCGTCTTATCCTTGGGAAAAGAGTAAGCCTTTTTCATCTTGTCTCTCAGAGAGACCTTGTCTTTTCTTTCTGCTGTGTCTGCCATCGGGAGAGCTTCATCTGCCCCTTTCTTCCCTTTTTGTTGTTCAAAGGTCCTGAAATCGACGGTGTTGGCCTCAGAATGTGATGGCCGTCAATCATTGGATTTTCCCTTCAGCATAGTGGGAGCATTGGCGGTCGGACGCTTGGACAAGAACGTCTCGACCTCGGCCACTATATTGTTCATCCGGTCAAATATTCTGACATCTGCACCGATCATCTTTTCTAGCACCTCTCTCTTGAGGCTTTGCTTACATATCTGCACTGCATCTTCTTGATGAGGAGGTCTTCTGCATCTCATAGCCAAGTTCCTCCACCTTTTGATGTAATCTAGTGCTGTCTCATCCTGCTTCTGCTTGGTTGCATATAGTTCTGCTATAGTGATCTCTCTTTCTGTGACATGAAATCTGTCACGGAACTTTCTTTGCATATCGGGCCAGTCAACCACCGACCCAGCTGGCAGGCTTGAATACCATTCAAAGGCTAACCCAGTGAGGGATGAGCCAAAGAATTTGAGCAGATAAGCTTCATCGGCTGTCAAATCACCCATAATTGTGGTGTAGTAAGCTATGTGCTCCCTGGGGGAGCCCTGGCTATTGAATTTCTCAAATTTCGGCGGCTTACTGACGCCTGGGGGTAGTCTTTTAGCAGCATACTGGGGAGGATACGGTACTTTGTACACGTCATAGGTACCTACACCATCACCGGTCTTCTCAGACAGCTTCATCTCCACAATTCTTTCTATCATCAGTTTGTGGGCTATAGCTGGATCTACCTCTTCTGGGAAGAAATGAGATTGTTGCTGGCTGTGAGGAGTCGTCATCACAGTTGCACGCAAGATGGGCGCGGCAGGCTGCGTCTGAGATATAGAGGGCTGAGCCACTGTCGGCTGTGGAGTAGGTTGGGTCGGTGCTTTGCCCTTATCAGCCAGGAGAGGATTAGCAGGGGCAGCCATTTCCGTAGAGCTGGAAGTTGGCCCCACAGGCTCGGCTTGTTTGGAGACCGGCGTAGCTTCATGTCTCTCATTGAGCTATCTTCTGAGAGCACTAATCTCCTGCTGATATCTTCTAAACATCATCTGGATCATGGGATCCAGGGTTGATGGGATCTGTATATCTTCTGAAGTCCCTTCAGCATCATCAATGAAGGGATTATCCCCTTCTTCCGCTGTCACCACGTTGACTGTCATAGTTGTAACTCTGCGGGCTGCATCATCAGCTTTCATCTTATCTTTGGCTGCCTGGCTTCTTCTTGTGACGGGACCAGGTCTGGTTGCCAGCCTGAGCAGTTCATCTGGTTGGGTTGGCAACATGCCTTGCCCCCTGGCAATTCCAGCCATGTTACAGGCGAAGATTTGCATTCTTCCTTTCTGCCTGTAAACTTTTCTTCTTGCCTGGTCGGGATATTCGAGTCGGTCAAAGACCGATACTCTTTCTTTGACTTCCTCCCTATAAAGGTCTTCTTTGTCATATCCGGCCCTGAAGCCTTCTTCATAATCATTTGAATCGGAGGAGGAGACTCCGATTATCATTTCTTGCAGAGTTTCTTCTTCTTCTTCATCCATGGTGCCCAAAGCACGGGACAATCTTTGTTGACCTAGGGCAGAGTTCCCTAGGTAATGGAAGTAGTCTTGGACCACTTGCTTCATCTCCTCTGGGCTATGCCTTTGTGGCTCAGGTTGGAGTATCAATCTGTCCTGGCTCTTTTGCTGGTAAGCCAGTCTTGTCACCTGAGCATTCAAATGCTCGATTTTGGAGTATCTGAAGATATCAGCCTGTCTGGCACAAGCTCTTGGTCTTCTTGCAGCAATCACAGTGACTGGTTCACTCCTTCTCACATTGCCAATTTGGCAGCAGTTGGCAGCAGCATCATGGTTCTTTCTTTGCCATCTTCTGCCCCCGGCCCTGGAACGGGTGGCAGCAAAGTCCTCCTTCTTTTCATATCTTCTACCCTTCATCATGGGCAAGCAGCAGTCATATTCCTTCCTTGATCCTCAGTCTCATCTCTCCTCCCCCGGGTCCTTGGACAGACAGCAGTAGCATTTCTTTCATCTTTTCTCTCTTTCCCTCTGCCCCCTGCTCTGAGGCGGGCAACAGTGCTATCAGTAAGATTCTCTCTGTCTCGAGCTGGGACCCAGCTCTGTATCTTCTTCGGCCGCCAGGCCTGTTTGTATCTTGCTGGCTTGGGTGCCATCGTCTTCCTTTCATCAGCTTCCTGGCTGGCCCTCCTGGTGGCCAGAACTTGGAACTTGTTGTTGGTTGGGATGGTCGGGATAATCCTGTCCGGACGGACTTCCCTGGGGCGGCCGTCAAGGTTCGCCATAATATCACCCATCATCATCGTCTTCCCGGAATTGGAAAGACGACGGTTAGCAGCGGCACACCGGCTTCTCCGGTTGGTTCTTTTCCCCTTCTGGGCAGCAGCGGGGACCATGTCCTTCCTTTGGACATGATGGACATAGCAGGAGACAACGGTGGAAGCTGTCTTCTTCAGTAAGCTAGCTTTCTCATCAGTGGTCTTCGTCGGGGCACTCGCAGCAGTGCCTTGCTCATCGTTGTCGACCTGCAGAAGGTCGGTGAAGACAAGGCCCAGGCAGTTGGGCAGCCCAACGGCAGGCGGCATTGATCCGAATGTAAGAGGTACGGCCAGGTAGCCCTCTCGCACATGCATGTCAATCGGTTGCTGGTCGAAGCAGACAGACATGATTCCAGCCGTCATTGTAGATTCCTGAAAATGAGGAAAGTGGACGGAATCAGAAGTTTGAGGGGGCCCGCTGGGCCTCCTACTTTAGCGTAAAGATGAAGGGAGACTCTGTCCCACCGGGCGTGCCAGACTTGTGGGAACGCGGATTTTTTATTATCCTATATTTTTTTATTGATTGATTATTTATTTATTGATTTATTGGCGTGCCAGTCACCGGAGTGACGATTTTATTGTGCGCTCGATCTGACTTGGTCAGTCGATTGTGGGTGATCGTGTCTGGACCAGAAGTCCGTCATACCATAAATGCTATGACGTTAATTACGCCCTTCCAAGGAAGGACAACCCTTGGTTAAACGCTAAAGGTAGGAGGATGACAGCGGTAAAGCCGCGTGCTCAAAAGAGACAAAATTCGTTCACTTGCAAGACGTTAAATGGATTAGACGAAGCAGGGGTTGGTTATTTCCGGGATAAAACCGACGGCATATTCCTACCATCTTGGACCATGCCAAGTGGGGAATAGGAAACCACCCATGCAGTGGCAGGGTGGGATCCGTAAAAGGTCGGGCATAATTGACCCGGAATCCGAGTAAGTGCTGGCGTAACATGACGCGCTCCGTGCAGACGCGATGTTGCACTACATCCCCCTTCAAAGGGCCACCGGAGAGCATGCAAGGACATAACCCCACAGGCTGGTGGGGTTGAGATAGAAAGCATCACATTTACTTGGCAAGGTATGTATGAATTTCGGCAGCATGTCCCCTCAACTTGGATTATGCCAAGAGAAGATAGGTCATCATCCACAGAATGCCGAGATGACAACCGAACGAGGATGGGCACCGGGCCCCGGGACATCGCTTGCCTTTACACCATCGATTAATATCCCCTCGAAACCCCTCAGAACTCATGCAATAACATGGCCCTCTGGGTTCATGAGGGTGAAATCCGGATCGAGAATGAAGACTGTAGGGGAGGTCTTCCCCAATAATGTGTCTTCTCAAGGCATCAATGACGGTCTCCGAACATCCCCGGGACATATGTGTGAAGAGATCAGAAGGCTGACGAACGGTATTGCAGAGATGGGCCTCTGACTGGACTTCATTTGGCCAAGAAGAAGGGTCTCGGCGGTGGCTTTAGCTGGCCAGAAGGGAGAGGCTCTCGGCGTGGTTTTAGTTGGCCAAAAGGGGGCTTCTTGGCGTGGGTTTAGCTGGCCGAATGAAGGTCTCGGCGGTGGCTTCTTAACCAAACAAGGGGGGTCTCGGCGTGGCCTTAATGGGCCCAAAGAGGGCTCTCGGCGTGGCCTAACCAAAGCAAAGAAAAGGGGCTCTCGGCGTGGAGCTTCCCGGTGCGCTCATGGCCGCGCCGGGAGCCTGTGGGCTGGGAGGTTTGCATGAGGGGTTTGGATGGCTTTTTGTCAGTTTGCTGAAGAGGGAGGCCTCTCGGCAGGATAGTTCTCGGCGGGGAATTTTGTACGCTGAGAAGATGGAATTGCTACAGGGTTTCAGGGTTTACAGAGCTCAAACGATACTCTGCTTCCGGGATTCCTGAGCTTTCTGGCTGCGATCGAAGCCGAATTTGAAGTGCAGGAGGGGGGATTTCATGGATGCTTCCCTGAGAAAGGGCCAAGAGGGATCTGGAGGGTAGAATCGACGGGGAACGAGACTATCATCTGGATTTCTGAAGACTTCATGTATTTCTGCCGCCGGCCGTCTGGGGATCAAGAGATGACTGTCTCTGATCCCCTAGACAAACCCAATAGCATCTAAAAACCGGTGACTGAGGAACCTTTAGCATCAAAACTCCAGACCCTAGTCATCCAAGGGGTTAGAATGGAGGGTCGAGAGATCGAGATCGTCATTCGCTAGAATCCGCGGAATAGCATCCGTCTGCAGAGAAAACATATCCTTGTGTAGTCAGCAGTTCAAGGAACCAAGAGATTAATGTCTCTGGTTCCTGAACAACACAAGGGGCATTGAGGGCCTTGAGAGGGACTCACACATATGCGATGAATCTATCATCGAGACAGGAGGGGGGAAGAAGACAGAACCCAGTAGCCCATTGGATATGGACAGGGATCCTATCTACGCTCCTCTGAAGAATAGGTTCGTAGGGAAACTCTGAAGCCGAGAGCGTAAGAACCATCGGACATTTCAGATAGAGGACATACATATATACACAGAGGGACGAAGGAAAGGGCTTTCAATTGCCCATTTCATTTCATCTCATAAGCATCGTTTACATCATCTGCAAGGCAAAAGCCAAAGAACAGAAGAGGAGGGGAACAGGGGGAAGCGAAACGATAACTCTCGGCATCGTGTGAATAATCAAACACGAAGATATAGACTATTACATACGAAGGCAGATCAAGAAAACAACAAACATAGGGGGGGGAGGGTGGAGCATTGACTGCTCTCCCTCTCCCGAGTATCCCACCTGGGGTTTTTCTTCTTCTTCTTCTCTCAGACTTCTTCTCTTTCTTTCTTGCTGTCTCTTCTTCTTCTTTTTTTGATCGGTTCTCCCTCCCTTTTTTCTCTGTTCTCCCTCTCTCTCCCCTTGTCTGTTCGAAGGGAGGGGGTTTTTATAGCCATTTCCTCCTTCTCGGCAGACTTCATCACGGCGCGCCCCACCTAAAGCTTCCCGGCGCGCCTGCCTTTAGCTTCTCGGCGCCCTCTTTTGGGTTTGGCATTTGATTCTCGGCGCCACCTTCACACAGGCCCATTTGGGTCTTTCAAGGGTGTCATCACCCAAAAGGGTTTTCCATTGGTGACACAGCTTGTATTAAGATCATTATCACAGTTTTCATTAGTCCGTAGACAGGGGTTTCATCAGTCCGTAGATAGGGGTTTCATCAGTATTGCCATCTGAACGGTGACAAGACCGGGTATCATCTTATCGATATCGTCACTTGAGTGGTGACGAGCTCGGACATCAGCTTTAGTCTGGGAAGACCTCAGCCTGGTATATATAATCTGTGGAGACGATTCCTCTTCTATTTTGACTTTGCAAAAGTCTTTACAATCTTCATCTGCCGGTACCGGCTTCATCTTTATCTCATATTACATCTATCATTAAGCCGACATCTGACTTACCCTGACATATCATCCGTGGATTCTTGGACGAAATAGTAGTGCGGCTTTCATTAAAGTGTGCCAGGAGGTCTCATCAGTCGAGTGACTGCTGCTCTATCAGTGCTGCTGTCTGAGTGACATCGGCACCGGGCATCAGCTTGGCCGACAAGGGCTTTAGCCGGGTGGATGGTTGACGAGCTTCATCAATGGTCTTTCACTGTTGGTCCGACCCTCTTTTCAATCTTGCTTCGACCTTTGTTCATTTTCAAGGTGTCAACACTTCATCTTCTTGTTCACGTTGCCTGGAGTACGTACATGCACCACCGACCGCCGCCTACTCCTCACGTAACCCCTGCAACAGCCACACCCTTGCAACAGCCACACCACCGACTGCATGCACTATTCCTTGAATTGGCATCGGATCAATGGGACTCCATTTCAAAATTGGCATCGAAGTACTAGGACGCCATTTCTTTTTCTACAAATTGGCGTTAAAATGATGAGACGCCATTTTTTCTCCACCTCCCTGACAAAAAAATAAAAAACAATCATTGAACCTTATATAAAAAATATTATTATCAATAAAATAAACAATCATGTAATTACCTACTTTTCCATGTATCTAAAATCCTAAAATTATTTTATGTATGAAAATTTAATTAATTTCATGAAAATTCAAATTTAATATGAGACTGAGATTAGCTACAAGAATTGCATAATTATTTACATTAAAGCCCAGAAAATAGTGTGTGTGATATGAATAAATATATAAAATCAAACATTTATCATGGATCACTTGGGCGTGATTCCCGACAACTAACTACAAGTAGTGATCTGATCATTACCTCTACGATGCGTGAATCACAGTGAAGCAAAAAGAGTACCCTTGTGGCGATAGTGAACTGTGCAAGTGCCCGATCTCTAGTGGTATCCACATAGACCATGGACGATGGAGTTCTCTCCATGAAACGCACCTCGTACGATCTCAACGAAGTCCTTCCTTCATAGTCTCAACCCCTTGAGAGGGCAAAGAGGAGGGAAGAGAGGAGAAAGAGGGGGTGTAAAACCCGAGGAAGAGAGAGAGAGGGTGCAACCCTGTGAGGAGAACCCTGGATGCTTGGCCCAGGGTCCCCCCATGAAACTATTTATAGACTTCCCTAGTTTTTCACAGAAGCTCTCATAAATCCATAATTATATAAATACCCCTACCATCTACAACTCTAATGTGTATGACCCTCTAGGCCAAGTTTCAGTCAGGTTTTATGCCCATTAAACATAAGAACTCCTTCTTAGCTATTTCACATTAACATTTAACATGAAATTAATTATTTAATCATCTCATGACTTAAATAATTGACTCATCATCTTATGATGGATAATCATCTCATGATTATTCTTTCATCAGACTTTAGGCTATGGTAAGCACTAAGCAACACTCTAAGACCCCAGAAGACAGGATGTAACACCCCGAAACATGTAAGATTAAATTTTATTAATTATTTATTTCTGTTCATGAGTGTTGATTTTTCCCTAACCTATTAGATGATAGATAGATGTAGCACAGATTAAACGAAAGAGAAAAGAGATAGATGATGGTTTGTCTAAATGAAAAGGGGGTTAGATGATGCTTCGTCTAAGAGAAAGGGAAGGATAGATGGTGACGTGGAGAGACGATAGATGTTCCGTCTAAGTGGAAGGAGCGTTGGGCAATGGCGTGGAAGGGGTTAGGCGATGTTCCGTCTAAGTGGAAAGAGCATTAGACGATGATGTGGAAGGCATTAAGTGATGTTATGCTTAAGTGGAAAGATCGTTAGACGATGACATGGAGGGTGTTAGGTGATGTTCCGTGTAAGGGGAGAGAGATAGGTGACGTTCCGTCTAAGTGGAAAGGAGTTAAATGATGACGTGGAAAGGAGTTAAATGATGACGTGGTATAATAGACGGATTGTTTTGTCATTTTTTAGATAGACAATACAAATAAGGAATCGATGATATAATGAAGAATTAGATGATTTATTGAAGGATCATGCGAGATAAGTGATATATTGAAAGATAGGCAAGATATTGACAAAATAAATGATATGATGAAAGGTTAAATGATAAACTTGCGATATATTAAAGGATTAAATGCTACGATGAAGAGTTAGATGACTTATTGAAAGATTTGATAAAGTTGGATGGCATGAATGTTGAAAATAACAAATAAGACAAAACTTAGACCGTACAACTAAGAGGTCAAACTAGATGGTGAGAGTAACAACACCCAGAAAATGACAAAATTAAGGTTTAGAACTGTAATATCCTGGATTCTTCGGACTGGAATCGAAGAGCTTTCAGAGCCCTTTCGTGGGTCCTGAAACGTGTTTTACGATCCACTCGGGTTTTTCCCTTGTATAACTTGCGGAACCCGGTGGAGAGTGAACCGTTGAGTTTTGCGACTCCGGGATGCTTCAGGTGCATTGTGCTCGTTCCGAGGACCACGAAGATTTTTTTTTCGTATTTTTTTTGAATTTATGAAATTTCGTGCAGAAAATCAGATTTTTAAAAAAATTATTAATTTTCCTATTTTTCTTTTCTTCTTAACCCTTTCTCTCTCCTCTCTCCTCTCTCACGATCTCTCATTTCTCTCCCTCCGTTCTCTCTCCTCTCTTCTCCTCTTCCCGGGGCGCGCGACCGACGTGGAGCTGGGTGAGGTGGTGACGACGTGGAGTTGACCTGAGGCGTGATGGCGCGAGTATCGGAGCGTGGCGTTGGCGCGATCCCGTTCGTGGATTCAAAGTCGATGTGGGTTGTTCATGTGATCGTTTTCGGCGAGGTTTGGCCGTTTCGGCGCGTTAGATCTTCGGTGGAGGTAGGGGGATAGATACTCTACCTATTTCCTTCTTTCCCTCGTGATTTCAGGCCGAACGGTGTGAGTTTGAGCGGGTTTTGCCAGGTTTGGGTGAAATGCATGTTCGGGGGGTGTGAGTCGTGTTCGCCGTTCCAGGCGACAGTTTGTAGTTTAAATGGATTCATTTGAACTCCTGGCATGTTGGGATTCGTTCCCCGCCAGTTTTACTGCATTTGGCCGTGATTTGTAGGGCTGTCAATGGGCCGAGCCGACAGGCCCGCGGGCCTGGCCCGATTTCGAGCAGGGCCGCAAGGCCTTTTCCGGCCCGTGAGCTCTTAGCCGGGCCTAAAAATCCAGCCCTACTAGGCCCACGGGCCGGGCTCGAGCTTTAAGTTCGGCCCACGGGCCGGCCCGGCCCGTTCTCTTTTTTTTTCTTTCAAATTTTAAAAACTACTTAGTTAAAATTATATTATTTTACTTAATTAAAAATTTTAAAACTCTATTTTCATACAAATTATGTAATTAATATCAAAATTTTAGTTAATTTAGTGAGATTATATGTTTTATATTATTAAATGTATTAGTTTTCCTTAATTTTTATTTTTTATTTAAGTTATCGGGCCGGGCCTTAGCCGGGCTTTATAATTTTTTAATAATATCGAGCCCGGCCCAGGCCGGGCTTGAGCCTTAATATTAAAAAATCGGGCCTGGGCCAGGCCGGGCCGGGCCCGGCCCATTGACAACCCTAGTGCTTTGGGGCCGGTACGAGGCCGGTTGCCCACATGACTCGTTTTGGGTCAATTTGAGGAAATCGTCCGTTTGATTGCCGTTTTGTGGCTTGATGGCCCCTTCTGGCTTGTGGATAGTCGACAATGTGATTGTGGTTGTTTCCACGTTATTCTGGAGACGATTGGGGCGTGAAAAATTGAGTTTTGGGTGGTTTTACGGTTTTCAGACCGGAAGTGAAGTAGCGGTCATTTTAGAGATAGCTATATGAAGTGGCGGTCTAAGGAGAACCATTATTTGGAAGTGGCGGCCCTATGGGTGACCGCTACTTGGTGCTTTATGTTAGCTTAGTCGGTTCGTTGGTAACGGCCAAGCGACTGACCGCCATTTAGTGGTAGCGGCCCTATGGGTGACCGCTACCTGATGTTTAAGTCAGTTTGACCGGTTTGGGTGTTGACTAGGAATAGCGGCCAGGCTATGACCGCTAAATCTAGCTTGCGCCCCTGAGGAGACTGCCTTGTGCAAAGTAGTGGCCTTAGGCTGACCGCAAACCGCCTATTTCTATGGATTTCGTGTCTGGGGTTTCCTGAGGGTAGCGGCCATGGACATGACCGCCACCTCCAGGAGGGGCCCTTTGAGGGCCGCCAATGGCAAGGTGCGGCACTGGTGAGACCGCCATTTGCCTGTTGCTCTGCGTTGATGGTTGTAGCAACTCAAAATTTTATATATGCATTTATATGCGAAAAAAATAATGAAAGTGAAAATAAAATAAATGATAAATATTTTTCTTTATGTCTTTAAAGTGTAGAATATATAAACGTGAATTCTATCCCATGTGTTAACACGAACGGCGAGATTCGCGGCACGATTCTGAGAAGGTGAAGACGTCGGTACTGTAGCAGTACTGTGGTATCCGATTTAAGGGAGAATTATTAGCTCTAATTAAATCCTAATTAGTGGATGATGTAATTTCTTACCTAATTGAATAAATGAGGTCATTGATTATGTCATAAAGTAGGATTTATTTCAATATTTACATGTTAAAAATTAATGTCAACAGAAGTTGGTGTAATAGTAACATGAGTTAGTGAAATAGAAAAATTGGGTGGAAAATTGTCACGCCCCGAGCGCGGAAGATACCCGGGTCGTGGCCAGCTTATATAGAACCATTCAATCAGAGCAGTATATATTTTTTTTTGACAAAAGACAGATTGCGTGAAAGACTAAAATAATAACTAAGATTTAATTTCTAAAACGATACCAATAGTCCAAGATAATAAATTATTGCAATTAACCAATTGATGATAATTCTCATCCATGACATATATTACGAGCCTTAGTAAGTTTAATCAACTAGACTGACATAACTGACATAGTTGGAAACACAAAGGTAAGGACTCTAGATAATCAGAACGCGGCTACCTAACAGTAGACGATTGGCGTTCTAGCACTCTTCACTCGGTTTCATTCCCATCCGGATGGTGGTCGCTATCTATATTACCTGAAAAATGTTAGAATTGTAACTAGGTGAGCGAATCGCTCAGTAGGAATTACATCTCAAGTTCGTGCAATCTTTAAGTAGTTTACATGTTACGTGCAAAGTAGGTATAGCTATGTATGTTAGACAAGCGATAAATCAAGAACTGTATAGACAGAATATCGCATGATTTCAAGTACTAGCAAGTTGACAAGCGAGATATCAAGAACTTCATAGAAAGAGTATTGTACGATTTCAAGTATTTGTCAAGCAGGATATCAAGAACTTATAGATATCAATACAATTTTCTAGGCAAGCAAGAATTCATGTTCAAGCAAGTAATATCAAGTACGTGTTACTGGAATTGGCTATTTCAATCAAGCAAGTACTTTGCCCTTTTATGGGCCACGCAGTCAAGTATTGCCCATTCTGGGCCACGCAAGTCAAGTCAAGCAAGTAGTGTCACGAGAGAGTAGTATGGAATGTCTCAAGTCAAGCAAGCAAGCAAGTACTTTGGTGCAATGCTTAAACACCGTGGTCAATAAACTCCCATGGGCACAAGTATCTTCGGGCGCTCCTCCCAAGACCAGACCGGGCCCTATATGCACAACATTTCATGTATTTCTTTTGACATCCACTCTCATTTATAGCCAATATGGAATTTCAAGGGTTTAACTATTGTAGGAACATAAGGTAGATTCCATGAATGGAGTTCAATGACATTTTATCATGTATAGATGAGCTATGATTAAAACAGTGCAAAACACGAGGCAAGTCGGGAACCTGGATGGAATTGGCACCTCAAGGGCTGCCACAGGTCATTGAATTGGTGCCTTAATGGTTGTCATTATTTCGGGAATTGGCGCCCTCACTGAGGGGCGCCCAGTCTGCGGACAGAACAGAGGTTCTATGAAATCGGTACACAGGGGGAAATGGCGCCCTGAGGGCTGCCATTATTTCATAAAATGGCTCCCTGGGGTCTACCATTATTCAGGTAAATGGCGCCCTGGTCAAGGGCGCCCTTCAGGCTGCTGGATGGAATTGGCGCTCCCACAGGTGCCATTATTCAAATGAATGGCGCCTGTGGAAAGGGGCGCCCATTCCCTATATACATAATTTCTTTTTTTTTCTTTCAAAAGGAAATGGCGCCCCTCTACAGAGTCTTCATTTAAATGAAGACTCTGCAGAGAGTCTTCAATTCTTTAAATGGCACTCTGGACAGGGGCGCCCTTTCTTCTGGGTGGTTTACACACCGAGCAGGTGCGTTCCAAGACACAAAACACTATTCATCAGGTCGAAAGTTCTCGGAATCAAGAAATAAGGACATGGATAGATAGAGAAAAATATCAGGATCACAGAATCATACTCATGCAAGAATTTTATAGTTTAGTTTCATAGATATAAATTTCTAAATGCGTTGATTATTAATTGTTGGAAAATGAATTGACGACACTTCACATGGTCTTCAATTAAATGGCGCCCTTGCCTCGGGCGCCCCTTCAGGAAATGGCGCCCAGGTGAAGGTCGCCCTTTACCTGAAGGCTGAGAATTTTGGTTTTTGTAAAACACATATATATATTTAGTAAAACATGTTATATATTAGGGCTAAGCATGCTATTTTAAGGCTGTAAAAACTAGTGTAATAGGATATATTCGAATTTGGTAAAATCAGTGTAACAGACTATGTATAAAACTGGTGTAACAGGCTATAGTTGTTCTACTTAAAACCGATGTAACATGCTATAGAGTATGTTCTACTTAAAACCCGTGTAACATGCTATAGAGTATGGAACATGCTGTATGGCATGGCAGATGGATTATACTAGCATGTTATGTCACCCTACTTTAGCTACGGGTTGGGCTGGATCTTGAGAACACCTACCTTTTTAGAGTGCTACACGTAGTACATATAGAGAAAATAAAGAAAGCCCCTTCACATTCTCTTCAGCAGTAGGAAAAAGCACGTGGGAAGAAGATGAAGAAGAGGAAGCATCCTCCTCACATAGCAGCAGGAAGAAGCCCAGCAAGGCTTCAGCAGCAGGAACACGGCAAATGACCCTCGCATGTTCGACGGAGGGAAAAGTTTATAGGGAATAATCATAAGGGTCCATTGGAAACCAGATCTGAAAATCTTGCTGTGTATGTTCCCTCATGGGTCCATTGCCAGCAAACGTAGGTTGTTCTTGTTTCAACCCCTTCTAGAACTTGTGGGTTACTGTGGAGAAATGGCGCCCTAGATAGGGGCGCCCATTAATTGGGTGGCCACTGTACATGGAATTGGCGCCCTTGTACAGGGGCGCCCATTCCTATTGCTTTTAGACAAAAGTTGCCCCTTCATGTGTATATAATTGGTTGGCTTTTATGGTGTAGGATGGTGGCCCCTGAAGGTAAATGGCGCCCTTGCATGGGGGCTTCAATTTGGTGAATGGCGCCTTGTAAGGGGTGCCCATTCCCTTTATGTTGGAAAAGAGAAACCCCCACTACGTACTATCCATGTGTTGGCAGTTAAGTGATGTTGGGCCTCTTAAATGTAGGTATATTTATATAGTAGCCCTCATAAGGTATGATTCTTTTTATAAGGCCTTCATGTAAGATTGTTTATTTCAAAAGTTCAATTTCTCTATCATTTTATCGGGGGTGCTACACCCTCCCCCACTTAAAAGAATTTGGTCCCCAAATTCAATTGCATATACGGAGATATGGAGGGTGCGGAGAACTTACAGACTAGAATAGCTCCGGAAATCTTCTTTTCATAGACTCCTCAATTTCTCATGTAGCTTATTGGTCTAAGCATTGATTGCATTGGATTTTCACCATAGGGATCGTCTTGTTCCTTAATACTCGAACTTCTCGGTCGAGGATCTTCACTGGCTTTTGCTCGTAGGTAAGGTCCTTCTATATCACTAAGTCATTGTGGTCAATGACGTGGAAAGGATCATGCACGTACTTCTTCAGCATTGAAATATGGAATACATTGTGCACCTCTGATAGTTGTAGAGACAAGGCGATGCGGTAAGCCACATCGCCCACTCTTTCCAATACCTCGAATGGACCAATAAACCTCAGTGTAAGTTTGCCCTTAACACTGAATCTTCTAATACCTCGGCCGGGAGCGACCTTGAGAAAAACATGGTCTCCAACTTGAAATTCCAGATCTCTTCTTCCATTGTCAGCATATGACTTCTACCTGGATTATGCTATCTTGAGTCTTTCTCGAATAAGGTGTATCTTCTCGGTAGAATCTCTTACCATATTTGGGCCTAGAATTTATTTTTCACCGACTTCATCCCAACATATTAGAGATCGACAACTCCTGCCATAAAGTGCCTTGAAAGGTGCCATTTGAATACTGGCCTGATAGCTGTTGTTATAAGCAAACTCGGCTTGGGGTAAGTGGTCATGCTAGCTTCCGCCGAAGTCTATAATACATGCTCTTAACATATCTTCAACAACTTGGTTTGTCCTCTCAGTCTGACCATCTGTCTGGGGATGGAAAGCAGTGCTAAAGTTGAGTTTCGTCCCCCGAGAATGTTGTAGATTTTTCAGAAATGAGAGGTAAAGTGCGGGTCTCGGTCGGATACAATTGACACCGGGACTCCATGCAATCTAACCATCTCTTTGATATACAAGGCGGCAAGGATATCAACTGACCATCGGCTCTGGATAGGCAAGAAATGAGCCGATTTAGTTAGACGGTCGATGATTACCCAAATTCCATAATGTCTGCTCCTAGACTTAGGCAAACCCATGATAAAGTCCATACCGATATCTTTCCACTTCCACTTGGGAATATCTAGCAGATGCAATTTTTCAGCGGGTTTCTGAAGTTCTGCCTTCACTTGTTGACATGTCAGGCAACGAGACACGAAGTCTGCTACCTCCCTCTTCATATTAGGTCACCAGAAAGTTCTTTTCAAGTCTTGGTACATCTTAGTGGCTCCAGGGTGGATCGTGTACATCGATCGATGAGCTTCTTCAAGTCACTTTTTCTTCAACTCGGGACAGTCGGATATACATGTCCGTTCATGGAATAACAGTCTTCCATCGGGTGCCAGCTTGAAATCAAGTCTCTTGTCCAGCTTGTCCTTTATTTCTACTAGTGCGGGATCTTCTTCTTGCAGCTTCTTAATTTCAGGTAGCAAATCCGGATGTAGACTCGTGTGGGATATAATAATACACCCATTCTTCTCATCTGTACTGATATCAAGCTCAGAGAATTTCTCCAGCAACTTCCATTCTTGAATCATACAGTTGGCCAATATTGCTCTCAGCTTTCGACTAAGGGCAACAGCTACGGAATTACCCTTACCAGGATGGTATTGTATAGTGAAGTCGAAATCCTTGAGATATTCGAGCCATCGCCTTTGCCGCATGTTTAGCTCCTTTTGGGAGAATAAATACTTGAGGCTTTTGTGATCGGAGTATACTATGAATTGTTCTCCATAGAGGTAGTGCCTCCAGATCTTCAAGACAAATGCTACCGCGGCTAGCTCTAAGTCATGTACCGGGTAGTTCTCTTCGTGCTTCTTTAATTACCGGGAAGAGTATGCAATGACTCTCCCATTTTGCATCAATACACATCCGAGGCTAATACCCGAAGCATCGGTATATACCTCGTACTTCTCTCCTTCAATTGGTCATGATAAGACTGGAGCAGTGGTCAAGAGATCCTTCAAAGCTTGAAAACTCTTCTCACAGTCTTCATTCCACGCATAGGGCACTTCCTTGCGAGTCAATCTGATGAGAGGAACAACAATCCTGGAGAAGTACTTGATGAAACGCCAGTAGTAACCAGCTAGACCCAAGAAGCTTCGAATTTCCGTTGCATTTGTTAGTCGTTCCCAATTCTTTACGGCCTCGACCTTTGAAAGGTCGACGGAAATTCCATTCTTCGAGACTACATGGCCCAAGAAGGATACTTCCTCGAGCCAGAACTTGCACTTACTGAATTTGGCATATAATTTATTTTCCTTTAATATTTGTAATGCCTTCCTTAGATGTTCCTCATGGTCTTCTTCGGACTTTGAATAAATCAGAATATCATCAATGAAGACCATAATAAATTGGTCTAAGTGAGGCCTGAATATGCTGTTCATTAACTGCATAAAAGTTACAGGGGCATTTGTTAGTCCGAAAGACATAACAGTAAATTTGTAATGCCCATACCTACTTCGGAATGCAGTTTTATGAATGTCTTCTTCTTTGATCTTCAATTGGTGGTAACCAGAACGAAGATCAATCCTGGAGAAGTATGTATCTCCAGATAATTGATCAAACAGCTCATCAATTCTCGACAGCAGGTACTTGTTCTTGATTGTAAGGTGGTTTAGCCGTCGATAATCAATGCATAGTCTCATCGATCCGTCCTTCTTTTTGACGAATAGCACGGGTGCTCCCCATGGGGAAGTACTTGGCCTGATGAAACCCTTTTTCAATAACTCAATCAGCTGCTCTTTTAGCTCTTTCAGCTCAGTAGGGGACATTCTGTAATGTGCCTTGGAAACAGGACCAGCACCAGGGACAAGGTCGATTGTAAATGACACTTCCCTTTCCGGGGGTAAGCCGGGCAATTCTTCTGGAAAAACGTCAGGAAAATCTCGAACTAGACGGATGTCTCCAAGTTTAGACTCCTCGACTTATGTAGCAATCACAAATGCTATGAAAGCCACACATCCTTTACTTATAAGTTTGCTAGCTCAGAGAGCTGAGATAAGAGTGGTCTATTCCGAGGGCTAATGTAAACCAACTCGGGGTAATCCATGAAAGTGATTGCCATACCATTTCGGCAATCTATGGTTGCTTGGTATGTGGATAACCAGTCAGCACCTAGTATGACATCATACCCCTTCATATCTAGGCATATCAGGTTGACTGGTAAATTGTTTCCTTTAACTATAACCTTGCAATTTGGGTAGTGATGTGTGATATTGGACTTATTTCTGAGAGGTGTAGATATGACTAAATCTAACCATTCGGGCTCTTTAGAATATTCAGCAACAAATTTCTTTGAAATAAATGAATGAGTTGCTGCGGTATCAAATAAAACTTTAGTAGTCTTAGAGCAAATAGTTAGTGTACCTTCCACGATTCCGCCTTCAATTGGCTCCATCTTGTGGAGAGCTTGTAAACGCCCTTGTTTCTTTGTCGAATGCTTCTCATCTTTAGTAGCTTGCTCATTCATCAATGGGCAATTAGGGATTCGATGCTCTCGGCTTCCACATCGGAGACAGGCTCCTAGCTTCCTCTAGCATTCCTCAGTCCTATGACCAGCTTTGTCACAGTACTTACAAACTTTCTTAGAAGGTGTAGTGGTGGAGAATGGATTGTCATTCTTCTGAAACCTCTTTCCCTTGGAGGACTCCCCTTCATTGAAGAACAACTTCTTGTTGAATGATGATTTGAAATTTCTCGGGCCTGTGACGGGTTCCTTCTTGTCCATTCCTCGAATCCTTTCAGATAATTCGGTGGCGTCTTCTAGCAACTGAGCACGCCGAACCGTCTCCGAATAGACTTGGATGTCCATCGGTGCAAGTTGTGTAATATAGTGGGGCCGAAGCCCATTAAGGAACCTTCTAGACTTCATCTTTTCAGTACACACCAAGTGGGCTGCATACCTGGACAGTCTTGAGAACTGGGCCTCATACTCGGCCACTTTCAGGGTCCATTATTTTAGTGCAGCAAATTTCGCGGCCTTCTTCTCCTGAATACGGTCGGAGAAGTACTTGTTGTTGAAATGTTCAACAAAGTCATCCCATATGACATGGTCATCAGGCAATGTTGCTTCTACGGATTCCCACCAGTCTCGAGCGTCCCACTCCAGTTGGAATATAGCCAGTAAGACCCTTTCCTCATCCGTGCATTGCATTACACGGAAAATTCTGTCAATCTCCTTTAACAAGTTTTCATCATGTTCAAGGTCAGACGAACCCGCGAATCTTGGTGGGTTCATGTTGCGAAAACCTCTGTGGAGATCACCAGCTCCACGGTTAGCTCTGCCTTGCGCCACTCGCTGTAGCGCCTACGTAAGACCTTGCACGGTGCGCTACATCTCGCACCATTGTGCTCTTTCAGCGGCCATGATCCTATAAGAGAATTTAAGTGTACTAAGTATCATGTTTAATTTATAAGGTCGAATGTCATTATAGAACTTAACCCATGGCTCTACCCATCTTACCGGGTATAAGGTGTAAACCTATCCTTAGGCTTGGGTTTCTCCTAGATTTCAATCATGACTTCTAATTTCCTAGGAAATTGAAATCCTAGGCTCTGATACCACGAAGGCTGTCACGCCCCGAGCGCGGAAGATACCCGGGTCGTGGCCAGCTTATATAGAACTATTCAATCAGAGCAGTATATATATATATTTTTGACAAAAGACAGAGTGTGCAAAATACTAAAATAATAACTAAGATTTAATTTCTAAAACGATACCAATAGTCCAAGATAACAAATTCTTACAATTAACCAATTGATGATAATTCTCATCCATGACATACATTATTCAATCCAACTACTAGGCTATGAGCCTTAGTAAGTTTAAATCAACTAGACTGACATAATTGACATAGCTGGAAACACAAAGGTAAGGAATCTAGATAATCAGAACACGACTAGCTAACAGTAGATGATTGGCGTTCTAGCACTCTTCACTCGGTTTCATTCCTATCCGGATGGTGGTCGCTATCCATATTACCTGAAAAATGTTAGAATTGCAACTAGGTGAGCGAATCGCTTAGTAAGAATTACATCTCAAGTTCGAGCAATCTTGAAGTAGTTTACATGTTACGTGGAAAGCAATTATAGCTATGCATGCTAGACAAGCGATAAATCAAGAACTATATAGAAAGAATATCGCATGATTTCAAGTACTAGCAAGTTGACAAGTGAGATATCAAGAACTTCATAGAAAGAGTATTGTATGATTTCAAATATTTGTCAAGCAGGATATCAAGAACTTATAGATATCGATACAATTTTCCAGGCAAGCAAGAATTCATGTTCAAGCAAGTAAGATTCATGTTCAAGCAAGTAATATCAAGTACATGTTACTAGAATTGGCTATTTCAATCAAGCAAGTACTTTGCCCTTTTTCGAGCCACGCAGTCAAGTATTGCCCATTCTGGGCCACGCAAGTCAAGTCAAGTAAGTAGTGTCACGAGAGAGTAGTGTGGAATGTCTCAAGTCAAGTAAGCAAGCAAGTACTTTGGTACAATACTTAAACACCGTGGTCAATAAACTCCCATGGGCACAAGTACCTTCGGGTGCTCCTCCCAGGACCAGACCGAGCCCTATATGCATAATATTTTATGTATTTATTTTGACATCCACTCTCATTTATAGCCAATATGAAATTTCAAGGGTTTAACTATTGTAGGAACATAAGGTAGATTCCATGAATGGAGTTCAAGGACATTTTATCATGTATAGATGAGCTATGATTAAAACAGCGCGAAACGCGAGGCAAGTCGGGAACCTGGATGGAGTTTGCACCTCAAGCGCTACCACAGGTCATTGAATTGGCGCCTTAATGGCTGTCATTATTTTGGGAATTGGCGCCATCACTGAGGGGCGCCCAATCTGCGGACAAAACAGAGGTTCTGTGAAACCAGTACACAGGGGGAAGTGGCGCCCTAAGGGCTGCCATTATTTCATAAAATGGCACCCTGGGGTCTGCCATTATTCAGGTAAATGGCGCCCTGGTCAGGGGCACCCTTCAGGCTGCTGGATGGAATTGGCGCCCCCACAGGTGCCATTATTCAAGTGAATGGCGCTTGTGGAAAGGGGCGCCCATTCCCTGTATACATAATTTCTTTTTTTTTCTTTCAAAAGGAAATGGCGCCCCTCTACAGAGTCTTCATTTAAATGAAGACTCTGCAGAGAGTCTTCAATTCTTTAAATGGCACCCTGGACAGGGGCGCCCTATCTTCTGGGTGGTTTACACACCGAGCAGGTGCGTTCCAAGACACAAAACACTATTCATCAGGTCGAAAGTTCTCGGAATCAAGAAGTAAGGACATGGATAGGTAGAGAAAAATATCAGGATCACAGAATCATACTAATGCAAGAATTTTATAGTTTAGTTTCATAGATATAAATTTCTAAATGCGTTGATTATTAATTGTTGGAAAATGAATTGAGGACACTTCACATGGTCTTCAATTAAATGGCGCCCTTGCCTCGGGCGCCCCTTCAGGAAATGGCGCCCAGGTGAAGGTCACCCTTTACTTGAAGGCTGAGAATTTTGGTTTTTGTAAAACACATATATATATTTAGTAAAACATGTTATATATTAGGGCTAAGCATGCTATTTTAAGGCTGTAAAAACTAGTGTAATAAGATATATTTGAATTTCGTAAAACCAGTGTAACAGACTATGTATAAAACTGGTGTAACAGGCTATTGTTGTTCTACTTAAAACCGATGTAACATGCTATAGAGTATGTTCTACTTAAAACCCATGTAACATGCTATAGAGTATGGAACAAGCTGTATGGCATGACAGATGGATTATACTAACATGTTATGTCACCCTACTTTAGCTACGGGTTGGGCTAGATCTTGAGAACACCTACCTTTTTGGAGTGCTACACGTAGTACAGATAGAGAAAATAAAGAAAGCCCCGTCACATTCTCTTTAGCAGCAAGAAGAAGCACGTGGGAAGAAGAGGAAGAAGAAGAAGCAGCCTCCTCACGTAGCAGCAGGAAGAAGCCCAGCAAGGCTTCAGCAGTAGGAACACGGCAAATGACCCTCGCATGTTCGACGGAGGGAAACGTTTATAGGGAATAATCGTAAGGGTCCATTAGAAACCAGATCTGAAAACCTTGCTGTATATGTTCCCTCATAGGTCCATTGTCAGCAAACGTAGGTTGTTCTTGTTGTAACCCCTTCTAGAACTTGTGGGTTACTGTGGGGAAATGGCGCCCTAGATAGGGGCGCCCATTAATTGGGTGGCTACTGTACATGGAATTGGCGCCCTTGTACAGGGGCGCCCATTCCTATTGCTTTTAGACAAAAGTTGCCCCTTCACGTGTATATAATTAGTTGGCCTTTATGGTGTGGGATGGTGGCCCCTGAAGGTAAATGGCGCCCTTGCATGGGGGCTTCAATTTGGTGAAGGGCGCCCTGGTAAGGGGCGCCCAGTCCGTTTGTGTTGGAAAAAAGAAACCCCCACTACGTACTATCCATGTATTGGCATTTAAGTGATGTTGGGCCTCTTAAATGCTGGTATATTTATATAGTAGCCCTCATAAGGTATGGTTCTTTTTATAAGGCCTTCATATAAGATTGTTTATTTTAAAAGTTCAATTTCTCTATCATTTTATCGGGGGTGCTACAAAAATTGACTTAGAATTAAATTAGCAATAAAATATCATTGAATAAATGAGATAATTAATTATGTCATAAAGGGAGATTTATTTCAACATCCACATGTTGGAAATTATTACCAACATAAGTTGGTGTAATAGTAACATGGGTGGGTGACATAAAAAATTAGGTGGAAGATGGAATTAAATTAGTAATAAAATAATTATGGGACTTGGCCTATAAATAGGACTGGGATCTTCCCTACTCAAAGCACGAATCCATTGGGGAAGTGCTGGTTGTAGAGAGGAGGAAATCTTGAAGTTTGGAGGAGTGTTCGAAGTATTCTTTGTTCTTATTGTTCTTCCTCTTTGATCTTCCACTAGGTAGGTATTTTCTCAGGCTAAACTCAAATTGATGCATGAATTAGATGTAGATGCATGTCTACTTTGATTTTATACCATTTTCTCAAATTTTTATTGAGTATTAAGAATGTTGTCCATACAATTAGACATAAGATTCTAACCGAGATTTTTAACCGCCGGAAGATCCGTCTCGGATCACGGTGTCTTTCTAAGACCGTTTTCTGGATGCATGATCTCCTCCCCAATTGGGATGTCTTCAGGTTCTAATTGAACCAATATATCATCTAGCATGTTAAATATGTCATGTTAAGTTGCATATCATTCAACTTCATACACGATTAAGTTAAGGATATGAAAGATAATAATTCTATTCCATGAGCTTATATTTCTCTCCTAGTTTTTGTTACCTTCATGATATCTTTGATCTCCATAACTATATTATCTTTCTAGCATGTTAAATGGAATAGATATTATATGTTAAAATTACATGGGCTTAGTTGCATGATCGTGATCAATACGAGTTTAACGATTTCCATGTTACCGTGTTACCGTATTTTCGACAAGTCGCGTAGTTCGCTAGATTTTCAAAGAAGAACGGTGTCTAAGGAAAGAGGTCCACGGGTAAACGCTTTAAGTGGATAAGTGGTTACTTAATTAGGTCCTCATGAATACGAGAGGAGCCTCCCACTGTCCCACCTCTTACCTGGCCGTGATTCTTCAATTTTCTAGTTAAGCTCCGACTGCGAAAAATGGGATAGCATTTCCGCTAGAATTGTTTCTCATTTCCAACAAGTTGTATAATTAGCAAGATTCCTAAGAAAAAATGGTGTCTAAGGAAAGTGGTCCATGGGCAAACACTTTAAGTGTATAAGTTGTTTTTTATTTAAGACCTCACGAATGCGAGGGGAGCCTCCTACTGTCCCACCTCTTACCTGGCCAAAATTCCTCGATTTTCTAGCTAAACACCCAACTGTGAAAAACTTGATCTAAACCCGTTTTACGAGATTTTTCGCAAGGGCTGATTGTGCCTTGTCCGACAGTCCAATCTTTTATCAACTTAATGTTGTTAAAGATGATGTCTTAATCCTTTTCGAACATCTCTTTCAACTACTTGTAATTCTTGTACTACTCATACCTTGAATGATAAATTTTGCTAGATCTGTACTTTATTTAGTAATTTTTACCTTGAAATTCTTTGGCCATATATATTATGTGGATGTCTAAATATACTTGGGATCTATGATCCATAACCCCAATGCCTGGCATTAATGGGGCGCGGTCTGGTCCTGGGGGGAGCGCCCGGAAGTACTTGTGCCTATGGGAGTTGAATGACTTGGTGTGGCATTGCACCGAAGTGCTTGACTTGCTAGATTGATTTATGACATTTCACAGTTCGTAAATTACTTGACTTGCTTGAATACATGAAGTACTTGAATTACGTGAAATACTTGACTTGTACATACTTGCATGAAATGGCCAATTCCATAGTAATACTTTCTACATGATCGTCCTCTACTTGAACTTTATTCTTGATATCTTGTCTACATGCGATTCCATTCTTTACTTTCTCTCCTATTCATGGTCCATGTTTTATTTACGTTTCTCAGCATAGCACGGTAACTTTATCCAAAAATGTTAATTACTTTAAGTTGCCTGGTATAGTGATATAAATCCTACAGAGCGTTTCTCTCACCCTACGTTTTTGGTTAACATTGTAGGTAGTTCCGACGATGAACCCCAAATACATGGGGACGGGCAAGAGTGAAACGAGGGATCAAGTTTATCTTAGTTACCTAAGTTTATGAGTAGGACTCTTGCTAGAATTGTGTACTTGAAAGTTGTATTATGCCTCTTAAGGCTTAAGAATGTTGTAAAACTTTATTTCGATGAAATAAAAATATCATTTTCTTCTTGTGTCCCATTATGTTGGACCCTATTATACATGCTCTTGATCAACATGAATGTTTACGACTCGTCGCGCCTCGATATTCTGTGTCGGGACGTGACAGTCTTTGTGATATCATAGCCTAGGTTTCACAAACCTTAGGTTTCCCTTGATATAGGTTCTAGATGTTGATATATAATTTCAGATGGAGTCTTAAACCTTTCCAATGAGATTGGGTATAGCCATGGGCTAAATTTTAAGTAGGATAAATCAATGAAATACACAAAACACTTAAGTTTGGTAGTTGTGGTTGCAGGCTTAATTTTCCCAATGGCTGTCGAGAGAGCTCAATGGCGCGAGATGTAAAGGACGGTCCAAGGACTGACCCAAGCGCTACAACAAATAGCTCAAGGAGGAGCTAACCGTGGAGCGGGGGATTTACATAGGAACTTCAAAAGTATGAACCCTCCCAAGTTTGCTGGGTCCACGGATCTGGATGAGGTAGAACACTGGGTGAAGGAAATCGAGAGGATTTTTCGAGTCATGCAATGTGCTGATGAGGAGAAGGTCCTACTCGCTACCTTTCAGCTTGAAAGGGATGCCCGTACTTAGTGGGAGTCGGTCGAAGCAACTCTACCGCACGACCAGGTGTTGTGGGAAGAGTTTGTGGATCACTTCAAGAACAAGTACTTCTCTGACCGAGTTCAAGAGAGGAAAGCTGCCGAATTTGCTTTCTTAAAGCAAATGAGTTTGACGGTGGCGGAGTACAAAGCTCAATTCACAAGATTGTCTCGGTACGCATCACACCTTGTGGGTACCGAAAAGATGAAGGCGAGGAGATTCTTAAATGACTTAAAGCCCCAGTATATTACTCAACTCGCCCTTATGGATATCCAAGTATATGTCGATGCGGTGAGAAGAGCCCAACTCCTGGAAGATGCAACGGAGATGTCTGATCGCATCCGGGGAAGAGATGCCAAGAAGGAGCCAGTAACTAGCTCTAGTAACTTCAAGCCCTCCTTAGAGAAGAAGAGCCCCAATGATGGGCGTAACTCCCTTAAAGATGGGCGTAACTTCCAAAAGGACAAGAAGCCAAGATGGAATGATAAACAAATTGTCCATTTTGTTACCCCATCAAAGGAACTATGCAAGCATTGTGAAAAGTCCGGACATAAGGCGGAAGAGTGCTGGAGAAGACTTGGTGCCTGTCTTCACTGTAGGAGTCGAGATCATAGAATCCCAAATTGTCCACTCCTCAACGAGCAAGCTCCGCCGGAAAAACTTCCAGTTGCTATCAAAAAATAAGGTAGACTTCAAGCTCTTAGGGATGCAGAACTTACCGAAGAAGGAGGCGTTGTGGAAGGTACTATTCTGTTTGCTCAAAGCCCGCCTCTGTTTTATTTGACACTGGAGCCACGCATTCACTTATATCTAAGAGCTTTGCTGATACTTTACCGATGAGGCCTGTCCCGTTAAAACCCAAACTTACTATTACTACTCCTATCTGAGCGGGATCGGAGATTAAATATTTCTACCCTACTAGTGAAGTTCTAGTCAACGGTTACAACCTACCGGCTGACTTAGTATGTATGGAGATGGAAGGATATGATATTATTTTGAGAGCTGACATGTTATCTACATATGGTGTTAGTGTTAACTGCAAATTAGGTACGGTGACTTTTAGTGAGTACCCCAACCTCTTATTTTCTGGTGTCAGGCATTCTAGACACCTATCCCTTATTTCGGCCCTTAAAGCCGATAAATTATTGATGAAGGGTTGTGTGGCTTTCTTAGTTTCTATGACTATGGCCAAGCATAAGGAACCCAATCTAGAAGATATTCCTATTATTCGAGATTATTCTGATGTATTCTCGGATGAGTTGTTTGGTATTCCTCTGGAGAGACAAGTGGTCTTCTTTATTGATTTAATTTTGGGAGCTGCACCTATTTCTAAGGCTCCGTATCGGATGTCCCCTATCGAAATGAAGGAGTTAAAAGAACAACTGATGGAGTTATTGGAGAAGGGATTCATCCGACCGAGTACTTCACCATGGGGAGCCCCTGTCTTATTTGTCAAAAAAAAGGATGGGTCAATGACATTGTGTGTTGACTACCGGCAATTGAACCAACTTACAATCAAGAATAAATATCCATTGCCTAGGATTGATGAACTATTTGACCAGATTTCGGGAGCTCGGTATTTTTCAAAACTTGATCTGAGATCTGGTTATCATCAATTGAAGATCAAGGAAGGGGATATTCATAAAACGACATTCAGGAGTAGGTATGGACACTATGAGTTCATTGTTATACCTTTTGGCCTAACCAATGCGCTTGCCGCATTTATGCAATTGATGAACAGTGTATTCAAGCCATACTTTAATCAATTTGTTGTGGTCTTTATTGATGACATTTTGATCTATTCCAAGTCAAAGATGGAGCATGAAGAACATCTCAAGAAAGCCTTGCAATTATTAAGAGATCACAAACTATAAGCTAAGCTTAGCAAGTGTGATTTCTAGCTAGAAGAAGTTTCTTTTCTAGGTCACATAATTTCTCAGAAGGGTATTGCGGTCGATCCTTCAAAGGTCGAAGCTGTAAAGAATTGGGAGAGACCTACTAGCGTGACTGAAATTCGAAGCTTCTTGGGATTGGCAGGATATTATAGAAGATTTATTAAGGACTTCTCCAAGATCGCGGTATCTTTAACAAGATTAACAAGGAAGGAGACCCTTTATATATGGTCCAAGGAATGTGAGAAAAACTTCCAGACTCTAAAAGATTGTCTGACTACTACCCCTATACTCACATTGCCTACGGAAGGAGGAGGATTTGAGGTTTATACTGATGCATCCGGAATTGGCTTAGGATGTGTATTGATGCAACATGGCAAGGTAATCACTTATTCCTCAAGGTAATTGAAAAAACACAAGGAGAATTATCCCGTGCATGACTTAGAATTGGGGGCTGTAGTCTTTGCCTTGAAGATTTGGCGGCACTATCTCTATGGTGAGGCTTTCATTGTGTATTCCGACCACAAGAGCCTGAAGTACTTATTCTCTCAAAAATAACTCAATATGAAACAAAGAAGGTGGCTAGAATACTTGAAGGATTTTGATTTCTCTATACAGTACCACCCAAGAAAAGGTAATGCCGTAGCAGATGCTCTTAGTCGGAAGTCGATGGCATTATTATCAAACTTAATGATTAAAGAATGGCAATTGTTAGAGCAAATGGCAAACTTAGACCTCAATGTGGAGGAGAAGGGATAAATAGTCTTGATTGCAAATATTAGACTCCAACCCAAGTTACACTCAGAAATTAAAGAGTTACAAGATGATGATCCGTTGATTGTTGAAATTAAAGAGAAATTAGATCAACGGTCGGATTTCATTTTGGAGGATGATGGAAGGTTGCTTTTCTGAGGAAGAACCTGTGTGCCCGATTGTTCTACCATCAAGAGCAAAATCTTGGAGGAGGCACATCAATCGAGGTACACTTCATCCTAGTGCCACAAAAATGTATCAATATCTCAAAAGAACCTTTTGGTGGCCTAGCATGAAAAGAGAGATAACTGAGTTCGTGAGCCGATGCTTAGTTTGCCAACAAGTTAAAGCCGAACATCTCAAGCCGGTTGGTAAGTTAAAAGCTCTCGAGATACCGGAATGGAAATGGAATAATATTGGCATGGATTTCATAGTTGGATTGCCAAAGATCCGAAGTGGATTTGATGCTATATGGGTGATTGTGGACCGACTAACTAAGTCCGCTCACTTCTTGCCCATTAAAACCAAATGGACTATGGATCTTCTAGCTGCCCTATATATCAAGGAGGTCGTAAGGCTGCACGGTATTACAACTTCTATTATTTCAGATAGAAATATGAGATTCACCTCTCACTTCTGGAAAGGTTTGCAATCATCTTTGGGTACTAGGCTGAATTTTAGTACGACTTTCCACCCTCAGACAGATGGACAAATCGAGAGGACGAATCAGATTATCGAAGATATGTTGAGAGCTTGTATGATAGATTTTGGCGGAAGTTGGAATGAACACTTATCCTTGACTGAATTTGCATATAATAATAGCTATCAGTCTAGCATACAAATGACGTCTTTTAAAGCACTGTATGGCAGGAGTTGTAGATCACCTCTATGCTGGAGTGAAGTTGGAGAGAAAGGATTGATTGGTCTTAATATTATTCAAGATACAACTCATAATATTCAGTTAATCCGTGAAAGGCTGAAAATTACTCAATCACGGTAAAAGAGTTATGCCGATAATCGAAGAAGAGACCTTGAATTTCAAGTGGGAGAGTATGTCTTTTTGAAACATTCCCCCCCCCAAGGAATTAAAAGGTTTGGTATCAAAGGAAAGCTGAGTCCAAGATTTATTGGCCCTTTTGAGATTCTGGAAAGAATCAGGGAAGTGGCATGCAAGCTGGTTTTGCCTCCACAATTGGCTGGTGTCCACGATGTATTTCATATATCTATGCTGAGGAAATATGTGTATGATCCTTCGCATGTAATTCAATTTGATGACTTGAAGCTACACAAGAATTTGTCTTATGAAGAAAGACCGATCAAGATATTAGATCAGAAGTTACCACAGCTGAGGAATAGGACTATACCAATGGTAAAAGTCCAATGGAGCAAGCGTGGATTCGAGGAATCTACATGGGAATTAGAGGAGTCAATCAAGAAGAAGTATCCGGATTTGATCTCAGATTAGAATTTTGACCCCTCTATTTGAAATTTTAAATTATAATTGTATGAATCATATGAATTTGGAGGACCAAATTCTTTTTAAGTGGGGGAGGATGTAGCAACTCGAAATTTTATATATGCATTTATATGCGAAAAAAAATAATGAAAGATGAAAATAAAATAAATGATAAATAATTTTCTTTATGTCTTTAATGTGTAGAATATATAAACGCGAATCCTATCCCACGTGTTAACACGAACGGCGAGATTCGTGGCATGATTCTGAGAAGGCGAAGACGTCGGTACTGTAGTAGTACAGTAGCATCCGATTTAAGAGAGAATTATTACCTCTAATTAAATCCTAATTAGTGGATGATGTAATTTCTTACCTAATTGAATAAATGAGGTCATAGATTATGTCATAAAGTGGGATTTATTTCAATATTTACATGTTGAAAATTAATGTCAACATAAGTTGGTGTAATAGTAACATGAGTTGGTGAAATAGGGAAATTGGGTGAAAAATTGACTTAGAATTAAATTAACAATAAAATATCATTGAATAAATGAGGTATATTGATTATGTCATAAAGGGAGATTTATTTCAACATCCAAATGTTGAAAATTATTGCCAACATAAGTTAGTGTAATAGTAACATGGGTGGGTGACATAGGAAATTAGGTGGAAGACGGAATTACATTAGCAATAAAATAATTATGGGACTTGATCTATAAATAGGACTGAGATCTTCCCTACTCAAAGCACAAATCCACTGGAGAAGTGCTGGTTGTAGAGAGGTGGAAATCGTGAAGTTTGGAGGAGTGTTCGAAGTATTCTTCGTTCTTATTGTTCTTCCTCTTCGATCTTCCACTAGATAGGTATTCTCTCAGGCTAAACTCAAATTGATGCATGAATTAAATATAGATGCATGTCTACTTTGATTTTATACCATTTTTCCATATTTTTATTGAGTATTAAGAATGCTGTCCATACAACTGGACATAAGATTCTAACTGAGATTTTTAACCGTCGGAAGATCCACCTCGGATCACGGTGTCTTTCTAAGATCGTGTTCCGGATGCATGATCTCCGCCCCAATCGTGATGTCTTCAGGTTCTAATTGAACCAATACAACATCTAGCATGTTAAATATGTCATGTTAAGTTACATATCATTCAAATCCACACACGATTAAGTTAAGGATATGGAAGATAATAATTCTATTACATGAGCTTATATTTCCGTCCTAGTTCTTGTTACCTTCATGATATCTTTGATCTCCATGACTATATTATCTTTCTAGCATGTTAAATGGAATAGATATTATCTATTAAAATTACATAGGCTTAGTTGCATAATCGTGATCAATACAAGTTTAACTATTTCCATGTTATCGTGTTACCGTATTTTTGACAAGTCGCGTAGTTTGCTAGATTTTTAAAGAAGAACGGTGTCTAAGGAAAGAGGTCCACGGGCAAACGCTTGAAGTGGATAAGTGGTTACTTAATTAGGTCCTCGTGAATACGAGGGGAGCCTCCCACTGTCCCACCTCTTACTTGGCCGTGATTCTTCGATTTTCTAGTTAAGCTCCGACTGCGAAAAATGGGATAGAATTTTTGCTAGAATTGTTCCTCATTTTCAACAAGTCGTATAATTAGCAAGATTCCCAAGGAAAAATGGTGAATAAGGAAAGAGGTCCACGGGCAAATGCTTTAAGTGGATAAGTGGTTTCTTAATTAGGACCTCACGAATGCGAGGGAAGCCTCCCACTGTCCCACCTCTTACATGGCCAAAATTCCTCGATTTTCTAGCTAAACACCCGATTGTGAAAAACTTGATCTAAACCCGTTTTACGAGATTTTCCGCAAGGGCTGATTGTGCCTTGTCCGACAATCCAATCTTTTATCGACTTAATGTCGTTAAAGATGATGTCTTAAATCCTTTTTAAACTTCTCTTTCAACTACTTGTAATTCTTGTACTACTCATACCTCAAATGATAAATTTTGCTAGATCTGTACTTTATTTAGTAACCTTTACCTTGAAATTCTTTGGCCGTACATATTATGTGGATGTCTAAATATACTTGGAATCTATGATCTACAACCCCAATGCCTGGCGTTAATGGGGCCCGATCTGGTCCTGGGGGGAGCGCCCGAAAGTACTTGTGCCCATGGGAGTTGAATGACATGGTGTGGTATTACACCGAAGTGCTTGACTTGCTAGATTGATTTATGACATTCCACAGTTCGTAAATTACTTGACTTGCTTGAATACATGAAGTACTTGAATTACGTGAAATATGTGACTTGTACATACTTGCATGAAATGGCCAATTCCATAGTAATACTTTCTACATGATCGTCCTCTACTTGAACTTTATTCTTGATATCTTGTCTACATGCGGTTCCATTCTTTACTTTCTCTCCTATTCATGGTCCATGTTTTATTTACGTTTCTCGGTATAGCACGGTAACTTTATCCAAAAATGTTAATTACTTTAAGTTGCCTGGGATAGTGATATAAATCCTACAGAGCGTTTCGCTCACCCTACGTTTTCGGTTAACATTGCAGGTAGTTCCGATGATGAACCCCAAACACATGGGGACGGACAAGAGTGAAATGAGGGATAAAGTTTATCTTAGTTATCTAGGTTTATGAGTAGTACTCTTGCTAGAATTGTGTACTTAGAAGTTGTATTATGCCTCTTAAGGCTTAAGAATGTTGTAAAACTTTATTTCGATGAAATAAAAGTATCATTTTCTTCTTGTGTCCCATTATGGTTGGACCCTATTATACATGCTCTTGATCGACATGAATGTTTACGACTCATCGCACCTTGATATTCTGCGTTGGGGCGTGATAATGGTAGCAGCCCTTCGGATGACCGCCATTTTGGTTTAGCGGCCAGGGGTAAGACCGCCACTTTCCCAGAGTGTTCTTTCGCGTTGGTTTGGTTTCCCGTCAACCCGGTTGTGACCCAGTGGTTGACACGTGACCTCGTGAGTGTCTCGTCTATCCTGTGAGGATCGAGACCTAGTTTTGGACGCTTGGAGGTATTATCTTATCTCGGTTTACGTGCCATGTAGTTTGATGGCTTTGATAATCCCTCATGTTCCGTGTTTCATGTTATACGGAATTGTGAGTGCAATGAGCGGCCTAAGGGCTGTGGACTTTCATTATTGCTATTATGGATCCGGCTGTGCTATGTCGTTTTCCATAATATGTTTTTTCGTGATTTTGGCTTAGGGGCTAGGCTGATTAACGACGTGTTGCCGTGATGTGTGACGATCTTGACCTGAGTCTTGCGACTCAAGGATCGTTGTGAGCATGTCTAGTTGACTGTCCTAAGTCTGGCGGTAGTCTGGTGTGCTGCCTTGTGCTCCGTAGTACATGCGATAGGTGTGTGCTTCCCTTGTCTCTACTTCGGTGTTCGCTGTTCTTAGTCTCTGTGTCTAGTGAGCCTCTACTAGTCGTAGCATGATGACACTTTCCTGTGTGTCGACCCACCTGGGAGTGGTGGCGGGGCGAGTTCTTGGTAGTGACGGTTTGTAGGCTGGTTGCCGCGGGCCCCTTTGTCTTGTCATGAGAGTCCTACGGGAAGGGAAAACCAGCTAGAGACCTGGCTCAAGACATTGAGCTTGTGTGTGCACACGTGGTCAGGGGCATTGGACGAGCGCCGACGGGCGTGACCATGACTAGTCGCTCGTTACTTGGTACTTGGATCTTGTTGAGTGTCTCAGTAACCGCCATTCTAGGCGAGTGGGAGATACTTGTGGCGCAGTGTAAGACGTCAGTGGATGCATCTGGCTGTTCTTCTAGTGAGGATGTGTTTCTGTCACTTGACGCATGACTTGTGCTTTCGTGACTTGTCGGGTAGCCTGTGCTTGGCTTCACTCGAGGTTAAGATCACTGTAGCGTACACGATGGTGAGATTGTGTATGTCTTGTGCCTTTGACCGTGTAGGTCTTTTGTAAGGCCTTTGCCTATTTCTGTAGGCCTTCGCGATATGGATATCATGGTTTGTCAATGGATCGGTAACGCCCAACTTTGTGAGATCGGGGATCACCTTTCTATTGATGCTTGGAGTAGTTTAGAGGGCCGAGGTTTTTTCGGTTGCCGTGTTTCTGTGGTACGGCTATTTTCCTCTTTACTGTTGTTTTTGCTCCTACTGTTACTGCTTTGCTTTAGTTTAGCACTGCTGTTACTACATTATTTTGTGGTAGGGTTCTGCGAGATCCCTACTGAGCCAGTGATAGGAGGCGCACCCCTGACTTTTCAGGTGTAGCTATTCTTCCTCGTGCTTTGGAGGTACGGTGCGTGGTTCTTAGTTGCCAGCGTTTGCCAGTGTCGGGCTTCCTCTGACTTGAGAGTACGTTCTCTTTCCTGTTGTACTGTACTTTGGTTGGACGGGACTCTGTTAGTTTTAATTGTTATATAAAATATAATTTTATTTTTGCTATTTTAGCAATCCTGATCATTAAAATTTAATTGCTTACTACTTTATCTGGAAGTTTCAATGTACTCTGACATATCTTTCTATCCCTTCGGAGCCTTACCGCTCTTGGGAGGCCTCTAAGAATCCAAGTGGTATCGGGTTTACCCGGTACCCGGAGAGTGGGTCGTCACAGTTGGTATCAGAGCATAGTTAAGAGTTATTCAGAGTTTTTCTGAGCTATCTGAGCTTGTGTTTGTGAAAGTACATGGGAATTCGAGATATTGCAGTGCTCAGGGTCCATAAGGTCCAGTACAGTCGACGGCTGGCATAGATTTTACGATTGTTTATCGCTTTGCTTTCGCGCGTGGTCTTGTGCGTGCTGTGTTAGCACCGTGCGAGATGGTTTTGCTCTTGTCAGATTCTGATGGAGCGCCTTTCTTTTGTCATGGTGTTTGTCTCGGTTGTGCTGTGCTGGGCAGAGTTCGCCGGCAGGCGTGAATCTATGGTGCGGTGTTCGAGTTTTTCCGTGGCTTTTTCAGGTGGCTGTTGGGAACTGTCGTTGGTGTGATGGCCGTGCACATTCTCCTGTTGTTTTGGCCGTCCCAGCTTGAGGTTTGTTCAGCCCCTGAGGTGTTAAGGTTGTGTTCTTGGTGGTTGATTGGATGCCTTGTTTGAGAGAATGCTCGGGCGAACCTATGATTTCCTTCCTGGTGAGCTACTGTTAGTCGAGCTTGATTCTTTCTCATCTTGTCTCGTGGTGCCTTTTCGAGGTAAGCCTTGGAAGTGCTGTCTTGGTGAAGCCTTGTCCTGCGTGTCTGCTTATGTGTGGACTGTGTTAGTTCTGAAACTGATCTGCTCTTGTTTCGGCAGTGGCCTGGCTTTGGACCCAGTTTTTGGATTTGGGGGCCGTTGTGCACCGTGTTCGGCGTGCCGTCTCTGGCGATTGTTGTGTTATGAAGGTTCAGTAATTGTTTCAGGACATGAGGATAAGCTAAGATTAGCGTTCTTTGTGCTGAAGCTAGTGCTCTTCATGGTTTGCACTATGGTGACTTGTGATCGGCTGTTGGCAGGGTCAGTACTCGAGGCGTGGTACATTGCAGTTTATAAATTGCGATGGCGTCGAGTGCGTGCTGAGATGTGGATGTTGAGTTGTTTCTAATGCATGTGTGTGTTGTGTTGAGTACGCAGTGGAAGCATGTGGGCTCATAACCCACTGGTCAAGGATCATTTGGTTGGAAGATTCTGACCAGTCGAGAGGATTATTTATTCGGTGTGACATCGTCTTGGCTATGTGTGCCTTGATGTTGTTGGTTGAAGTGCCGTTGCTTGAGGCATTGTGGTTGTTGGCACCGGCATGCGTGAGAATTGGGGAAATATGTCGGCGTATATGCTGGTCAAGTACCCTTTCTTCTATGCATTTCTTAGGAGTTGTGCTCTCGGGATGGATCATGGTCCTCAAGATGCATTTTCTGAGAAGTTGTTGTGGGTCCTTGTTGGTAAGCTGCGAGCGAATAGTACATTTTAGCCTTGTGTTCAGCCGTAATTGTGCCTTGGCGTAACCCATCTTGTAGTTGTGTCCCCTGGTTCTGTGTTGAGAACGGAGCCGGGATTCTGCAGGTGTTGTTATTGGATGGTTTGTGCTTGTGGTCAGCTTGGGAGGAGTTCCCTGTGAGTCTAAATTTGGCATTGAGTGGACCGAGATCTTTTCGGTTGGTTCTGCTATACTCTTCTACCGCAGTAGAGTTAGCATGCAACTCGAATCAGATATAATGTCTGAGTGAGGACTGACTTGATTATACTCGTGGTCCAGGGCTGTCATTGGCGTTCTGCGTACCAATTTCGTTGTTGTTCATGGCGCGGAAGCCGATGATGTGGAGCAGTCAGTTGAGAGGACTGCGTTTCCTTGTTTAAGCTGATGCTTGTTGTGTCTACCGAGTGTGTTGTTATCGGTGTCTGTTTCGTGGCATGGGTCGTGTCTCCTTGTCCTGTGAGACGAAAGTGATGATGCCCTGTTTCGGAGGTGCATGACTTGTGTTCCTTTATGTGCCATTCTCATTTTGTGGATCGATGTATCTTGAGATCGGGAGAGTGTGCCTATGATTGTGGTCTGGCAGTGTCCCTCTGAATTGTGTTTTTCGAGAATTATGTTATCGTGTTTTGTGTTTAAGGTTTGGCTAGTGCTTGGAGAGCGTAGCCATCTGTTTGGGGTTGTTCTTCCCTGTCCCTTGTTGGCTCCTTGAATTTCGAGGATGAAATTTTTAAAAGGGGGGAGGACTGTAATATCCTAGATTCTTTGGATCAGAATCGGAGAGCTTTCGGAGCACTTTCGTGGGTCCTGAAACTTGTTTTACGATCCACTCAGATTTTTCCCTTGTATAACTTGCGAAACCCTGTGGAGAGTGAACCGTTGAGTTTCGCGATTCCAGGACGCTACAGGTGTGTTGTGCTCGTTCCGAGGATCGCGAAGACTATTTTTTCATATTTTTCTAAATTTATAAAATTTTGTGTAGAAAATCAGATTTCAGGACAATTGCTAATTTTCCTATTTTTCTTTTCTTCTTAACCTTTTCTCTCTCCTCTCTCCTCCCTCACGATCTCTCAATTCTCTCCCTCCTCTCTCCTCCTCTCCCCTAGGCGCGCGACCGGCGTGGAGCTGGGTGAGGTGGCTACAGCGTGGAGCTGACCTGAGGCGTGATGGCGCGGGTATCAGAGCGTGGCGTTGATGCGATCCCATTCGTAGATTCAAAGCCGACGTGGGTTGTTCGTGTGATCATTTTCGGTGAGGTTTGGCCGTTTCGGTGCGTGAGATCTTCGGTGGAGGTAGGGGGATAGATACTCTACCAGTTTCCTACTTTCCCTCGTGATTTCAGGCTGAACGGTGTGAGTTTGAGCGGGTTTTACCATGTTTGGGTGAAATGCATGTTCGGGGGGTGTGAGCCATGTTTGCAGCTCCAGATGACGGTTTGTAGTTTAAATGGATTCATTTGAACCCCGAGCATGTTGTGATTCGTTCCCCCCCCAATTTTACTACATTTGGCCGTGATTTGGGCCGGTATGTGGCCGATTACCCATGTGACTCGTTTTGGGTCGATTTGAGGAAATCGCCCGTTTGATCGCCATTTTGTGGTTTGCCGGCCCCTTCCGACTTGTGGAAGGTCGGCAATGTGATTATTTCCCCGTTATTCTGGAGACGATTGGGGCATGAAAAATTGAGTTTTGGGTGGTTTTACGGTTTTCAGACCGGAAGTGAAGTAGCGGTCGTTTTAGAGTTGGCTATATGAAGTGGCGGTCCAAGGAGAACCGTTATTTGGAAGTGGCGGCCCTATGGGTGACCGCTACTTGGTGCTTCATGTTGGCTAAGTCGGTTCGCAGGTAACGGCCATGCGACTGACCGCCATTTAAGTGGTAGCGGCCCTCTAGGTGACCGCTACCTGATGTTTAAGTCGGTTTGACCGGTTTGGGTGTTGACTGGGAATAGCGGCCAGGCTATGACCACTAAATCCAGCTTGCGCCCCTGAGGAGACTGCCTTGTGCAAATTAGCGGCCTCAGGCTAACCGCAAACCACCTATTTATGTGGATTTCGTGTCTGGGGTTTCCTGAGGGTAGCGGCCATGGACATGACCGCCACCTCCAGGAGGTGGCCCTTTGAGGACGACCAATGGCAAGGTGCGGCGATGGTGAGACCGCCATTTGCCTGTTGCTCTGCGTTGATGGTAGTGGCCCTTCGGATGACCACCATTTTGTTTTAGCGGTCAGGGGTAAGACCGCCACTTTCCCAGAGTGTTCTTTCCCGTTGGTTTGGTTTCCCGTCAACCCGGTTGTGACCCAGTGGTTGACACGTGACCTCGTGAGTGTCTCGTCTATCCTATGAGGATCGAGGCTTGGTTTTGGACGCTTGGAGGCATTATCTTATCTCGATTTATGTGCCATGTAGTTTGAGGGCTTCGGTAATCCCTCATGTTCCATGTTTCATGTTATACGGAATTGTGAGTGCAATGAGCGGCCTATGGGCTGTGGACTTTCATTATTGCTGTTATGGATCCAGCTGTTCTGTGTCGTCTTCCATAATATGTTTTTCTGTGATTTTGGCTTAGGGGCTAGGCTGATTAACGGCGTGTTGCCGTGATGTGTGACGATCTTGACCTGAGTCTTGCGACTCAAGGATCATTGTGAGCAGGTCTAGTTGATTGTCCTGAGTCTGGCGACAGTCCGGTGTGCTGCCTTATGCTCCGTAGTACGTGCGATAGGTGTGTGCTTCCCTTGTCTGTACTTCGGTGTTCGCTGTTTTGAGTCTTTGTGTCTAGTGAGTCTCCACTAGTCGTAGCCTGACGACACTTTTCTGTGTGTCGACCCACCTGGGAGTGGTGGCGGGGCGAGTTCTTGGTTGAGACGGTTTATAGGCTGGTTGCTATGGGCCCCTTTGTCTTGTCCTGAGAGTCCTACGGGAGGGGAAAACCAACTAGAGGCCTGGCTCAAGACATTGAGCTTGTGTGTGCATACGTGGTCAGGGGCGTTGGACGAGTGCCGACGGGCGTGACCCTGACTAGTCGCTCGTTACTTGGTACTTGGATTGTAACGACCCGAGAATCCGATTACTGGGAAGGCTCGATAACTCGAGACTCGAACCGCCGCCCACGAGCCGGGAGGGCTCGGAAGGGCTAAAAGGAGTGTGGAGGCACAAAGAAACAGGAAATAAGGCAGGATAATACAACAATTAATAGAAATACATAAACAACTACTGCTACAATAGAGTCCAGTCCAACAGAAAGTACAGTCTAAAGTAGTAAAGGATACCACATGCTGAGTGAACACTCGGCCCGGCGAGCTGACAACTGAGAATCTCCGTACCGCACCCTCGAACCTCGAGGAAGAACCGCCACACCTGAAAAGAAGGGAATGAGTCTCCAAAATAGAGACTCAGCAGGGATCCCGCGGAACCCCAACCGAAAACAACGGTGGTAGCGGAAAGGAAAGCTACAACGATAGCAGGGACAGCAAATCGGTGGCCGGTCAAAACTCCGCACTACAGCTACTCCTATTGTACCAGAAACACACCCCGATCTCACGGTCGGGGGCTTCCAAACCACACTAGTACCACTCACCGAAGTAAAAACCCACGCCAACCACGCCGTAGAGGCCTGTCTCCCAGGACACGGCCTGTTGACACCTATTTTTTACCGATAAGTTGAGTCATTTCTCTTACTCTCATTTATTGATGTCTCGAGTTGTCCATCACTCGCTGGGCTATTTTCTGGCACGTTCTGGGCCAATATTATGGGTAGCCTCCCTCTCTGGCTAGGTCCGAGTTGATTCAGGACTTAATGGGCCTTGGTTTTGGTTGATTGAGCTTTTTTATGAATTTCAAGCGCCCATGTACATGTGCGGTCAACATTCAGCCGTTCAAACCTATAAGCGGTTGACTATGGGCCGTTCATATGTTTATGGGATATTTAGCTGATTTTTTGAATTATCACCGACAAGCATATATACGGCCTAGCCATAGCCGCATAAGACCATTGTGCGGTACCTACTAAGCCGTCTATCTCCCAGAGTCCTACGTTCGATTGATTGTTCAGATAATTATATATTTATCTCATTTATCTTGATTTTCCACCAACAGGCATGGGCGGTTTCCTCTTGGCCGCTCTTGTAGATGTAAGGTCTACTATTAGCCGTTCATCTATGAGAGTCCAATGACGAGGTTTTTGGTCGGTTCGATGGATAGTTGGATAATATTTCTAATTTATTGAATTTCCACCGACAGGGTTGGACGGCCTAGGATTTGGCCGCTCATCACGTTGGGTGGTATATCGTACGACCGTGCATCGTCTCGATTCCTAAAAGATTAACAGAATTTTCTCTCTCTAACCGTGGTTTTATCCCTAACTTCTCCCGTCATTTTCTCAGCCAATACATAACCATTTTGAGTGCCGTTTCGACTGGTTGGAAGATAATTTGATTATCTACGACTTTTCTTTGATTATCTCGACCTGCAAATGCCTAAAAACTCTAATTTCGGGGCTGGCTTCCTAGGCTCTATAAATAGACCCTAGATGCTACCTTTGAAAGGGGGGGGGGGAGATTTTTGGTCGACGGCGAAGCCCTACCGAATCTTTGAGCGACCTAGCACCAGGGAGGGAGGCCTTCTACGTCCATACAGGCCTTCGGTCCAGAGAGTAATCTTTGTTTTGAGTCTTTTTGCATTTTGATAGTCCTGTCTCCTCTAGTTGCATGCTTGTGTCCTCACACCCATTCTCCACGTTTTCTTCACTTGCACTGTCATTCATAGGTCCTCCCATGTTTTGGACACCCCCAGGGGTTTAAAAATTCCTAGGTATCCCCCCATTCCGTTTAGTTATGTTTACTTCCTTCCGCTTGAGCATTTTCTACACTCTTCAGTTCCAATTCAGGTTTTTTCTTTTGTGTTCTACACTCTGTTTCGCAGGTCAGCAACCCACTGACACGAGGCCCATCATTTCTGGCCGGCCGGAAAGGGTGGAGGTTGGACTCTTACAACTTCTGGCGTGGTGGTCTTGCGCGGTTCCCATACGTTCGTTCAAGAGGAGGTGCGGTGAATCTTTGACCGTTCTTCTTCCAACTGCGGTTGTCCTGGAGCCGTTCATCTGCCAGTAGTTCTACGTCCCGCGTCCTCTGCAGCACTGACGAGCGGTCTATCGTGCGGCCGTTCAACATGAAAGGCGGTTCTTTACAGGCCGCGCATCCCTGCAGTGCTGCTCATAAGGCGAGTGTCTCCCTCTCTTTCCAAGGTACGGTGTGTCAATCACATTAGGCACCTTGGTGGCGATCACACTTGTTTACCTGCTTCTGTCTCCTTCTACCGCCCATATTTATTTCTCACATCGATTTAGTAGAAGGGATAGGAAGACATCTTTTAAGCCGGTAAAGAGTAAGTAAAAACATATCAACATCCCATTTTTCTTGGCGATCACGGTGGGACGCCTAATGCCCATCGTGTTAGTGTTTGTTGACCCTTTCTTTTGCTGTGTTAGTCATTTTCTTGAAGTGGTTGCAGGTTGGGTCACGTTCTCTATCCTCTGGAACTTGAACGGCTCTCCCTCGGCCGTCCAACGTTTGTGCGGCTGAAGATCCACCGTCCTTCTCTGCGAATAGTGCCACTTATCCTCCCAGCCTGCGGTCGCGAGCGGTCTCCTACCGCCCGTTCATCATTTCTACGGCCTGTGTTTGGCCGTCCACCGTGCTGGCACAGGTACGCCTATGTCTTCATACTGTTTGTTTGGTTGTTGTTGCACAGTTTCTGCAGGTCCGCTCCAGTTCTTAAACGGTTGCTAATAGATCGCGCCTCCTGGTACGTTTCCCATTTCCGTCTTCTTTCATTCCAACATCTCCTAATTTTTCTGTTACTTTGTCATTACTCCTTGGTGTGAACGGTTCAGGCCAGACCGTATATCTCCCTGAGCGGTCCTCCATAGGCAGTCCTTGTCGTGATGCAGTGCACCCGTGATTCACTTCGATTGCCATGTTATATGATTGTCATGATATTTGGTTCTGATTATTGATCTCCCCCCTGCTCTTATATCATTGTTGCATACTTGTTTTCATTTCTTACATATTTGTTTGGTCATTGCTTGCAAGTTTCTAGGCTAGATATTGCATGCACTCCGGTGCGCATAGGGTTCATGCATTTCATTCACATCTAGTTGCATTCCTACCGATGTAGGATTTCCTCTCGTCTCCATACTCCTTGGAGCCGACTATGGGACCTTGCCGAGGACCTCCGTAAGTCCCCGTGAGCCGTGGATTCCCACACGGATGCCGGGCAAGTTGTACCACATCATCCCCCAGTCTAGAGTTTGCATCCACGTGAGGGAGAGTCCTTTAGAGTCACCCAGTTTCCCGTCTCCCACCCTGGTTAGGTACCTTGTGGTTGAGTGAATTCATATCTTAATTAATCCACTAAGGTCCGAAAGAGGAACTTATAAGATTGTTTGTGAATCATTTATAACTTGGGTGGTCAATTGGTTGATTCTTTTCTCATCTCTTACCTCCATTGTATGTTGCAGTGTCATCATTTGCATCTTTTTATCAGATTAGGCTCATTTGGTTTAGTTCATCTTTGTGTGTCTCCATTTAGTTGCATTTGTCTTAGGGTCATTTCCCTCCTTGTATTCCTTTGAAATTCACTGTATAAAGTCTCCATTCTCCCCATGGAGCATTTTTCCCATGTACCTTATTCCTATACTTCTCCATCTTCTTATCCCCATGTGGATTCCTCTTCCCATGCGGGCCCATCTCCTTATTCCTCAATTGGACCCTATTCTTTAAACAGGCCTTCTTATCCCGCCCGCACTGCTGTTAGCCCAATTAGTTCTCACCCCCACATTCACAATCCTTCTAGGCCCATGTATTCCTCCATTCCCGGAACGGGCTTTCCTTCTTCTCAGGCTGGGTCCCCTTATCCGACCCATCATCATTATCCTGGTTTAAATTCATCCTCTCTTGCTCAGGCTGGCCCATATCCTTCTCGGGCTCTTCCTACCGAGGAGATGATCGCTCAGGCCCAGCGCCAGCTTGATGAATTGCAACGCCAAATCAATCCTCAAACTTCTTTGGATATCCCATTTGCCTTCCAGGGTCTTCAACTCCCACCACGTTCACAGATCCCCGTATATCGTCGCTATGGTGGAATTGGTGACCCCTACGTCCATTTGAAGGATTTTCTATATGAGTCGGCCTAGTTCCAGCATGATCAACGCTTGATGGCCTATTTGTTTGGCCTATCTTTAGAGGGCTCAGCCAAGGATTGGTTCTTCACGTTACTGCAAGAGTAGATGATGAATTTTCAAGCCATCCAAGCAAGATTTATTCAGCAGTACCAGGACCAGGTTGGGCCCAGATATTCTATGGTTGATTTGGCCCATAAGAAGATGAATCCCGACGAGGAATTCTCGACCTTTGCCGACCGCTGGCGTCACCTAGCCACGCAAGTCCCGGGGCATATTCCGGAGGGCGAACAAATCAAGATGGTTATTTCTAATGCAACGCCCAAGCTCAGATGCATCTTAGCCCTGAACGATATCACTTCATGGCAACAGCTTTACAGTCGAACCCGCTTCATTAGCCAACAATTCCTAGATTCCTTTGACCACGAGTCTCCTCCACCTTCGCCTTCTACATACACTTTCCCTCCGCCCTCCACCGCGAGTCAACCCTCCACCTCATATCTCTCCACGAGTCGGCCATCCGCTCCCACATACTCACATGCCTTCCCATGTCACTCCACTACGTATCCCTTCATGAGTCAGCCTTCCGCTATTTCATCTCCCCACACCTCTCCACTTCCGGTCAAGGAAACGTCATACCCTAAGCGGGTGGATGCCATCCACTATATTCCCACTCCCTCTTCGCCTCCATATCATTCACTTACTGGCCCTCCGCCTTCACCTACGCAACCTCCGCTGCCATCCCCATTACCTTTTCATACCCCTCGGCATTCGCCTTGCCCGAAGCGGGCTTCTCACTCTTCATTGCCGGAATCTCTTACAGATGTTTTCAGGGCTTTGATGGCCACCCATACATTGCAACTCCCTCTGGTTATACCTAGCCAACCCGCGGTCGGGAACTTGCTCCATTTCTGTGAATTTTATCATCAGCAGGGGCATTTGATTGAGGATTGTCCCGAGTTCCGGGAGTTTGTTTACAGTTTAGAAGATAAGAAGATGATTGATTGGGCTGTTATGCACAAAGTTATTTCAGATCTCAGTAGCAAGCAACCGCAGCAGCAAGCCGTGCCGCCTAGGCAACCGTCTCCACTTCAAGACCAGGGGCATCCTGGTGTTTCTTCAGTTAATAAGATACCTGCTCCGCTACCCACTTATTCCTCCATCCCATCTCCTCCACCACCTTTACCTACCCCAGCCTTCGCTCGGGCAACTTCTCTTTCACCCTCCGTTTCCACCACCACACCTGTCCCCAACGCCTCTCGACGTGTTGTAAAGATACGTCGAAGAGCGCCACCACCTGCCACTTTTCCCGCTACGTCACTACCTTCCTCTCCTCCTTCTTCCCCACCCCTACCTTCACCTCCTTCCTCTTCACCTTCACCATCTCCATCAATCACATCACCCCCTTTGCCACCCTCATCACCTTTGCCATCACCACCACCATCTTCATCACCTCCTCTCACAACGATCCCTGCTCTGTCACCTTCACAGCTATCCCCGCTACCGACGTCGCTTCCTTCACCATCATCGTCTGAGCCCGAGCAAGCCGAGCCTAAACCCACACCCCCGCCATTGCCTTCATCTCCACCCACGCCACTATCTTCACCTTTGCCCTCTCCTACACCTCCACCTTACAAACCTTTACCCCCACCAGAGCCTATCATCGCCATTATCTCTCCGCCACTTGCATTACCTTCGCCCACACCTGCCAAGCCTCCTTCTAACCTCCCTCTACCACTTCCCACTTCGCGGAGCAGGTACACGCTACCCTTGGTGCCCCTCGGGTCTAGTCCCCAGGGAAATAAAGAGCCAAGCCATGTTTTGACTGTGCATTACAAGCTTCAAGATTTCATTTGCCGCAAGCCGGTCTGAGTCCTGGTCCCTGGCTATTCTAGGGACAATGAGCCTGCACTTGCTATGAAGACGGTTGCTAAGGAGAGTTCCTGTGCACTGGTGTCAATTTCTTCTAAAGCGAGGCGGGTGGCAATCTCTTTGCTCATCGGAGAATTCACTATTGATGTTGTTATCACCTCTCGCTTGATTGCTATTCAGTTCACTGGCCCAGAAGAGTTTTCTGCCCGGATGGTGCTAACCCACACGGCCGCCAGAAGTTTATTCAATTCAGCATTCAAGGGACAATTGGCTGTGTCTTTGAGTTTGACCAGGGGCATTCTACATTTTATGTCCCATCTCCCTCGATTTATTGATGAGGCATCAACGCCGCGCATCGCCCTCCCTCAGTTCCGTCCTGCGCTTCTAGCAAGGGAATTATGCTTCATGCCCAGCTGCCGAGTGAAGATACCAAAGCTCCATGTTCTAGTGCCGAATGATAAAACTCCACTGCTTCCTGATGTTCATCACAAGGAGTTGGCTGTTCTGGAATGTCCTTCTATGGTTAGCACTGCACAGCTAGGGGCAATCGTCCCGATGAAGCAGCATGTTCATGACCGGGCTAGGCCGTCTGCCAGGTGGGCCCATTATTTAAGAAAACATTGCAAGACAAGAAGCCCGAAGGCCCGAGTCCGCACCAGGCGGAGTTGTTTCAAAAAGATTTCTGCTAAGAAGAGGCGACGGCATAAGTTCAAGGGCCGTCAGTTGTGCACTTGGGGGTCCACTTCCTCCTCTCCTTCTTCCGTCCATTCATCTTTTCTTCTGCTCGGTTCTTATCCTTGGCTGGTGTACCTTCCACCACCTGACCATATTTATACCATCTTCTCCTATCCTCACTATTCTAGGCCTCGGCCTATGTCCTCCTCTTCCCCTAGTCCAGGGGCATCCCCTAGTTTTTCTCCCCGGATACGTCCGGATTCCGCTTCTCATCCTTGTCCCCCGACCCTGTTGGGGATTCCTTGTGCTCGTTCCCCGACCTTGTCAGGTGGTTTTTCTGATCCTTCCCCGACTTTGTCGGGTGATTTCCATTTCTTTTCCCCGACCTTATCGGGTGTTCATGCATTTTCTTCCCCGCCTCTGGCGGGTGATCGTTATTTCTTTTCTCTGACCACGTCGGATGATCGTTTTCCTTCTTCCTTGCATTCGCAGTTATCCTTTCGTCATCTTTCTGTTCTTTCCTCCTCACCCTTTCAGGGTTCTTACCCTTTTTCTTATTGTTTTCGAGGCTTTAGTCCGCCTTGATCTTAGTTAATCTCTGTTCATTCCGTATTCGGTTCCTTGTTATTAGGGCCTCTGTGCCTTAACGAGGGAGTTCTAGCCCTCATCTCTCTTCCTTTTTATCTTTCTTCGTCCAGTTTGGTGTCTGCCGCTCCTCCATGTCAAGGAATCTCTACACTTTGCTATCCTCTCCATTTTGTCTTGGCAAGCAAGGAATATAAAGCTCGTGCTGATCAAAGCTCGATGGTCATGTTCGCTTTAGGATGTCGGTTTCCACGCCATGGATTTGTAAAGGTATCTTTATTTTGTGCAAGAAAATGTTATCATCGCTATTATCTCTCTTACACCTGCACGCGATTATAATGTTGTTTCCTCAACATGATTGAGTGAATTTAGAAGTTTTTAACTTTGTGTCAAATAAAATAAGTTCGCTTCTACAGCATCCTTAGGCTGGTGACGGCTCCGCGCTAGGAGTCTGAGTTTCTTTCCCTGATCGTTGAGGGTGACCCTTTGAGTATGGGTTTTCACACACTACACGGCAAGCCATAGCCGATCTCTCTAGAGCAACATCGTTGCTGCTTTGGCCATACTATGGGTATGCATAAAGGCCTTTTCTCTTCTCTACTCGGCCAGGTGCAGGGGCAAGAGATTGATGGATGAGATGACCAACCTGGGCGCTCCCTAATACGAGAGAGGTCTCAAATAGGGGCAGTCTTGACCCTTAAAAAAATGAGCATTGATGCAATATCTAGCCAATAAGGGCTCTTAAAAATAATGACGAATCAAAAAGAAGATTATGAAATCAAAGGCATGGCAAGAGTGGCAGTACAGTTTCCCGCGGGACGTCATGAGCCCAGTCGCATGCGTGCCTAATAAATATGGGTCTAAAAATCAAAGATACAAAGCTCCGGCGCAACAGACCTACTCTTTGAGGGGTAGTGCCCTGGAAGGAATTCAAGCCTTGATATTTTCCATCTTGCACGAAGCTTATCTCCAATTCTTCTTCTATCTCTCCCTCTTAGGCTGGGTTGTATCCCGGGTATGGCCTTAGTAGGGGCACCGTTCTTTAAAAGCGGTTGGTTGTGGCGAGCCACCCTCACATGCATGCCCTGCTCAAGGGAAGTCTTTAATGAAAGGGGGAGGAACGACGATCCTTGGCCAGTAGTTTGAGCATGTCTTTGGATGCTGCGGATCGCCATTTCAAAAATCTGAAAAAATGAGATATTGTCAAAAATACAAAAAGATGATATTAAAAAAAAACAAAATATTGTCAACAAAAACAAAAAAAATCAAATATTTTCAAAAATCCAAAAAATCAAGAAAATTACAAAATCAAAAATATATTTGTCTTTTGTTTCTTTCTATCTATTTGTTTTGAGGACAGATACGTAATCTGTTTGCCAAGTGTGCAGGTTGTAAGTACTTAGGCATTCCTTGCTCTATATTTTGTTCTATATGCCTCATGTTCACATCTTTGATCTGTTATTTCCTTCTTCGATCCACTCTCTCGATCTGTTCTGAAGCTCATGTCCTTCTCAGCTTTTGTTTGCAATGATCATATCTTTATGAGAGAGCTTCATCTCACGATTATGAACCTAGCAGTTATGCTTCATTCTGATCTTGGGTTTTGACTGAAGTGCGTATTTTGTTCATGCCTTTTGTCCCGCCGTGTCCTTGTCTCGTGTCTATGTCCCACCATGTCGTCCCACGCATTTTGTTTTGTCCCTCACTGCATGTTGTAGGTTGTCTTGCACATGTTGATAGTAGTCCCCCATGTTCCGTATGTTGTCCCAACCACGTGATGATCCGTGTGTTGTCCCAACCCACGTGATCATCCATCATGTTCTTGTCCCAACCGTGTCTTGTCCCACCGCATTACTGTCTTGTCACACCGTGTTTGTGCATGTGTATTGTCTGTTTATGCCCTTGCATATGTGCTCGTTTGCCTTTGTTACGTTATGTTGATCGTTATGTTATGTCATGTTATTTGTCGTTCAGTTAATCATTGTGTTATGTTCATTATGCTTATCTTGTTTGTCTTATACATGAAAATTCATAAAAATCTGAAAATGAAAATCCAAAAAAATACGTCGTTTCACCTGCACATGTAAGTCAAGTATGGCCTTCTATCCCTATATCCATTATTGCATTACTATATGGTACTATGCTATATTACCTCGAGAACCAGTTGGTTATCTACGTATTCCAAGATCTGATGTTCCCCTTTAACAAAAACGATGATGATCCAGGTTCATGTGTTTAATCTCCGGATAAACCGTTGGGTTGGGATGTCCTGGGGAGGATGGTTCTATCTCGCACGCCGTGGTTGCGGATAGTGTCTTGACTATGATTCTCCCAGCTTAGTATTATTATTCTCGAGTATTTTATATTTTATCTTTTCTTTGCATTCGTTTTAACGATTTCTTTTATTTTAGCCCAACATGTATCATACGCATCTTTCGAGCATTCATGACCCATGGTTTGCCTGCGAAATGTCCCATCAGTGGTGGTTAGCTGTGCGTTCAGTGTTTGAGTAAGAGGAGCAATTCCACCCTGAGTTGGAAGGTTCACTTTGGTCGATTTGTTTGGTTTGGTTGATTAAGAGGTCCCCGTCTGGAGTTTTAATCCGCTTCTTTACTTTTCGCTGCTTATTTCGGTCTCCTCATTGGTCCGCGGGATTGTGTCCCCCATGAGGTTGATCGTGTGTTTCTTTTTATTTAGTTTAGTTCCTCTAGATTGGCGTCGCTTTTAGTCTGATCATTCCTTGTGTTCGGTTCGGAGTTTTTCGGAAGATTCCCATCGCTTGTTGGTAAAAACGGGTGTCGTTTTACCTTAACGCCCGCTTTTCGGTCCACTTCGCTTCATTTCCACTTCATCTCCATATTCCATTTCGCCTCCGCTTCACCTCCGCTCGCTCCCCTGCAAAGAGGACGTTAAGGAGGGGCATCTGTTGACACCCGTTTTTTGGCGATAAGTTGAGTCATTTCTCTTACTCTCATTTATTGATGTCTCTAGTTGTCCATCACTCGTTGGGCTATTTTATGACACGTTCTGGGCCAATATTATGGGTAGCCTCTCTCCCTGGCTAGGTCCGAGTTGATTCAGGGCTTAATGGGCCGTGGTTTTGGTTGATTAAGCTTTTTTATGAATTTCAAGCACCCATGTACATGTGCGGTCAACATCCAGCCGTTCAAACCTATGAGCGGTTGACTATGGGCCGTTCATATATTTATGGGATATTTAGCTGATTTTCTGAATTATCACCGACAAGCATATATACGGCCTAGCCATAGCCGCATAAGACCATTGTGCGGTACCTACTAAGCCGTCTATCTTCCAGAGTCCTACGTTCGATTGATTGTTCAGATAATTATATATTTATCTCATTTATCTTGATTTTCCACCGACAGGCATGAGCGGTTTCCTCTTGGCCGCTCTTGTAGATGTAAGGTCTACTATTAGCCGTTCATCTATGAGAGTCCAAGGGTGAGGTTTTCGGTCGGTTCGATGGATAGTTCGATAATATTTCTGATTTATTGAATTTCCACCGACAGGGTTGGACGGCCTAGGATTTGGCCGTTCATCGCGTTGGGTGGTCTATCGTACGACCGTGCATCGTCTCGATTCCTGAAAGATTAACAGAATTTTCTCTCTCTATCCGTGGTTTTATCCCTAACTTCTCCCGTCATTTTCTCCGCGGATACTTAACCATTTTGAGTGCCGTTTCGATTGGTTGGAAGATAATTCGATTATCTACGACTTTCCTTTGATTATCTCGACCTGAAAATGCCTAAAAATCTTAATTTTGGGGCTGGCTTCTTAGGCTCTATAAATAGACCCTAGAGGCTACCTTTGAAAGGGGGGGGGGGAGATTTTTGGTCGACGGTGAAGCCCTGCCGAATCTTTGAGCGACCTAGCACCAGGGAGGGAGGCCTTCTACGTCCATACAGGCCTCCGGTCCAGGGAGTAATCTTCGTTTTGAGTCTTTTTGCATTTTGATAGTCCTGTCTCCTCTAGTTGCATGCTTGTGTCCTCACACCCATTCTCCACGTTTTATTCACTTGCACTGTCATTCACACGCCCTCCCATGTTTTTGACACCCCCAGGGGTTTAAAAATCCCCAGGTATCCCCCCATTCCGTTTAGTTATGTTTACTTCCTTCCACTTGAGCATTTTCTACACTCTTCAGTTCTAATTCAGGTTTTTTCTTTTGTGTTCTACACTCTGTTTCGCAGGTCAGCAACCCACTAACACGAGGCCTATCATTTTTGGCCGGCTGGAAAGGGTGGAGGTTGGACTCTTACAACTTCTGGCGTGGTGGTCTTGCGCGGTTCCCATACGTCCGTTCAAGAGGAGGTGCGATGAATTTTTGACAGTTCTTCTTCCAACTGCGGTTGTCCTGGAGCCGTTCATATGCCAGCAGTTCTACGTCCTGTGTCCTCTGCAGCACTGACGAGCGGTCTGTCGTGCGGCCGTTCAACATGAAAGGCAGTTCTGTACAAGCCACGCATCCCTGCAGTGCTGCTCATAAGGCGAGTGTCTCCCTCTCTTTCCAAGGTACGGTGTGTCAATCACATTAGGCACCTTGGTGGTGATCACACTTGTTTACCTGCTTCTGTCTCCTTCTACCGTCCATATTTATTTCTCACATCGATTTAGTAGAAGGGATAGGAAGACATCTTTTTAGCCGGTAAAGAGTAAGTAAAAACATATCAATAGGCCAACCTGGACAAGCTGTCCAAGGTGCAACACCGACCACCCGGTCGCGGACACCGCACCAACAAGACGCAACCTCGGTAAAGCTACTAGCACCAGTCTCACGGCACGAGAACCGACACCCGCGCCACGGTGAAACACCCGGAACTCAACGGTCAACACGACCAAGAACCCGAAAGTCGAAGTCACTGAAGCTGACGGTCTGTCACTCCCGACTCGACAGGAGTACCTCCCACTAGAAGCACAGTCGGTGGCGTCCCCTGACGACTTACACCGCATCACAGGTGAACTACATGATGTGGTAGCGCCTACTAGAGGCACAGACACCGCACAAGAAACCACAAGCAAGTGACTAGCTGGGGTCACGCTCGTCAGCGTGGGTCCAACCGCCCCAAACCACGTGTGCACACACAGACCATGCGTCCCAGGTCTGGCCTCTAACTGGTTTTCCCCTCTGCCGGACTCTGGCTGCATGACGTGTCTGGCCTCTAACTGGTTTTCCCCTCTGCCGGACTCTGGCTGCATGACATGGGGCCCGACGAAAACCAGTCTAAAAATCATCCTCAGGGTAAGCCCGTCCACCTACTCCCAAGTGGGACCAGCACACGCGTACTGGTAGGCTACGACAAGTGGAGGGTCACTGAAGGAGTAGACTCTCAAGTCAATGGAAAATAACGTCCAAACCCGACGAAGTATGGGGACCGTCCCACGTACCAGCACCGTCGCACGGTGGCCACAGTCGGAGAAGAAACGGGACTCACAGTCCAAGGGCCACGCACCCGGCCACGTAGAAACGTAGAAGCACGGTTCCCAAGGTAGCTCACAGGCCGCCAAACCGAATCCCACTCTCAGGGAAAAGCGGGAACCCTCCAGCCCCAGGCTGGGTAACTGGACTCGTAGTCCAAGGCCACACACATGGCCCACGCGGAAAGCACAGAAGCACTGTAGCACCTCAGAAATTTAATAGAGAATAAATGATAATAACTATGTAATATTATCCATAGAATGAAAATGGAGGATAAAATTTTGATAAATATAAAGTGCTAGGTTAAATCAAATAGGCTCCAAATAAGTCCATTATAATTAAAGGTCTAAACCTTAATGGGCCTTAATCAGGATCTAAATGTTCAACCTGACAAGTAGCTAAAACCCATCCTAACTCTTTAATACATAGTTAATGGGCTTTTAATTCTTAATTGAAGAAAAGCAACTAATGGGCTAATTGAACCAGCTACAAATAAAACTCTTAAACCTAAGTATATATTAAACCCAATTATAGATGAAGGGACAAAATTGGGTTTTCAAAAATAAGCCATCATCCGTACAAATCAAAATTAGAATCCTAATGAAAATAGACTTATAAGCCAAAGCCCGATAATTGAAACCCATGAATAATTAAAGCCCACTGTTAGCATGAGCCTTATGTAAAGGAAAAACCCAAAGCCCTTATACATATACACATATATATATATATGTATTTATACAAACTATATATATATAAATATATACATATTGCAATACATATATTAAACTCACCCATATATTTAAACCACTCGTATATGTATAGATATAAACCCCTGCATTTTTAAACCACTCATATACTCATATATGTATAGATATGTTCATCTATCTAATACAATATACATATAAAACCCATATATACACAAATGGGTCTGAAACTTCTAGTCATGAGGTTCACATATACAAGTGGCCAAATAAAAGATGTAAAACTATGTTGACCAAAGCCCAACACATAATAACAAGTATATGATATGGGCTTTAAACCTATACCCATGAAGACAAAACTATTTATAATTCTAATATATATATTTAATGGGCCTTAAAGAGCCTTCAAGTTACTAGCGGGTTTTTTTGAGAAACCTATATATATATATAATTTTAATTAGTTAATGGGCTTTAAAAATAAGAATGGGCCTTAATGATAATTATTGAGCTCTTAAAACAATATACATAAATACATAAATGTTAATAGTCCTATGAACCTAAACCAAAAATATCCCTAAACATAAATGGGCCTCATACAAGATTCAAAGCTAAAAACCATATAAAAACCCATCATAACTTGAATTGGACTTTTAAACTCACATAATGTAGTTAAATGGGCTGTACACGTATAGGGTATTAATGGACTAAGACATATACATATGCTAAATGGGCTAAACACACCCACACACGCATATATACACATAAGAACCTTAATGGGCTTTCACCCATGTGCATACGAAGTAACCCCAAAACCTTTCCATGATCGAACTTGTTTAGGGTGAAGGCTTAGGGTTTTAAGCCAATATGGCAGGTGGCTATAGTTTTAGCAATTAGAGGAATTCATGGATCGAAGCTAAGAAACTTGCTGCCATTCGATTCCTAACCCCAGTAAGATTCCTTGATCGATCACGACTCCACTAGAAATTATCTCCCTATAAATAACCAGCCAATCGAATGTGCCAAGGCTATTACCGCTGGCGTGCTCGAGGGGTTGTTCTGCGACGGTGTGCTGCTGCTGGTGGCTTCGTCCCATACGTGAGGAAGAAAGTAACATCTTCTTCGAACCTCTTCTTCCTCCTGCGATCCTGCCAACAGCAAGAAGAAAGCCAAGGCGTTATTCTCCTGCCATCTTCATCCCCTGTTCAAAACAGAGCACGTTATACACCCCCGAAGCCATTGTTTATCATCCAATCGATCCAAAAGGTAGGCAATCTCCCAAGCCAAACTATTAAGCGATCAAATCTAGCATGATCTCGATAGTTCTGCCTCAATATTAAGCATCACCTACATGATATTACGTTGTTTTGGTTAACACTGTAGCAGTCAGTTATGAAGTTTTTGCCTTAATAACTTGTTAGTAGGCGTCGGAGCATCATTTGGCCATGAAATTTTATGGGAGGGTTATTGGGGTAGAGACCGAGGTAGTGAGAGTGGTTACATCATTTTTCGTGCCTCCTATCTCAAGATCTCTCATCTCTTAACGAAAAATTACTTTGAACGTCCAGTTAGGTAGAGTTTTTCGAACCCGTCATTTCGATATATAGAACGCGTGATTCCGACATGTGTACGTCGAGAACCAGAGGCTTGAAGATTGACACTTTTATTGAAATGACGACAAGCTCAATGGCGTCAAATTCTTTTGACGGCATCGTGCAAAGTCGTTGAATTATTTAATATATATATATATATATATATATATATATACATATAACTTGTAATTATATCTTTGAAAATCCATATCTACTAAACTATGCAACATAAAATTATAAAAAATATATTTTTGGAATCCTTGAATTTTCTCCTATTTATCATATATTCTATTTTTCTAAATTATTTTATATAAATAAATATGACTTTGAATGTATATTTTTGAAATTATTCAATTAAATAGATATTAATGTGAATTCTTGTTAAATGAATTAAGTTAAAAATCATAAAATTAACGTCCCTCCAAGAGGACGCGAATTAATAAATGACGCCACCCACGGGCGTCAATTAATATAAGTTTATTTAATTATAGTTAATTATAGAATTGGATGGACGTGAATTCTATAATTAACGCATTCATGTTCTCACCGTTTTCTTCCGATTTTGACCCATACCTCGGGTCTTTTGGCACTCTCATCTCACGTCCGTAGATGGAGTCCATGTTTCATGATTGGTTCACGTTATATACCTCAACTCTCGGTGACATACGAGCCCTCTGTTGGACATTCCGTTCCTTCGGACTGGCAAGTTAGTCATTGGGACCTCCGTAAGTCTCATCGCAGCCTTGGATTCCCTCAAGGCCGACTGAGCTGGTTGTACCTAATCACCCAGATTTCCAGAATGTCATGATTTTCATATGGTTTATTGATATATCATCCGTATTACAAGTTCTATCTTTGAACTCTATGTTCCATGAAATCTATCTTAATGTTCTTACATGCTTGATCCTTGAAATTCTTGACCATTAATATGGAATTAGTCTAGACTAAATGTCAGGGGGTATGGGTGATGAGGGCATCTCACGACACTCCCTCTAGTTTGGTCGTCTGCACACTCTTGATATGGTCTGATCATGGTCTCCACTTGTTATCTTCATTTTCCCAGTGTCATTTATGTATTTTCCTTTTATTGAGTCCTATCTTATGTATTTTCCTTTATTGAGTCATGTGGTTCTAGCCCATTTCCCTTATTTTGCTTAAACTGGGCCTTATGTCCTTAGTTATGGGCCCATAGGATTGAGTCTAGGATATGCTCGGTCTTTTGTCCTATTGTCAAGGACATTTTGGTCATGAAAAGAGTGGTTGCCTATAAATAGGCCCCATCTCTCCACTTGTAGTCACTATTGATGAATATTGAAAAAAACCACCTCTTATTATCTCTCAACTCTCTCTCTTACTCACTATATCTCTCAATCTCTCTCTCATTCTCTCTCTCCCCAAGGGGAGTTCGACCCTCCCTCTCTCTCCTCTTCCCCCCTCACTTACTCCAACCCCCAACCACCTCCACTACCTCACCCACCTCCATTAAGGCTCTCCCCTTCCCCATAGCCCTTCATTTACTTCCCCTCCTTGTCCCAAAGCAACTCTTCCACCTCCCAACACAATTCCCCCACTTCCCCACACAAATCCCACCACTTCCAAGGCCAATTTCGAATTTGAACCTTCCCTCCCATAGCCATTAGAATCATCTTGCCCCTTCTTCTCTCTTGGCCACCCCCTTCCCCACCTCATCTTCTTCTTCACATTCTTACCCTGCTTCAGGAAACAGAATTACAGCAACTTGCAGAGGAGGCCACGGTCACCCATCAACGACTCAGGGAGCAAGGCCTACATTTCCAGAATCATCTGCAAGTCAGCTTTCAAGGCGAGGTGGTTTCGTCGGCATCCGAGTTCGGTGCTGTCCGCAATCACCATTCTTCTCCGACTGCGCCGAACCTCTCAGATCCGGAGCCAGAGCTGCAGAGAAGACTCGCCCACGGCTAACCTTGAAGGAACCAGTTTTCAAGGTCTTCTACAAAGTTCTTCCTCCCTCTGTCAGCGTCCAGGAACAGAAGGCGGAACCCCGTTCGGCATCCGACAACCAGAGTTACTATTTTTCTACCACAACCACGCCGGTCTGCCTCCTCACTGTCTGCACCGACCTCCGTCCACTTCTCTGGACACCCAGTTCATCTCCGACATCAGAAGACGTCCCCGTTTGTTTTGTTGCAAAGAAGACTCCTCCACGATTCCAAAGAGTCCAGCGGTGCCAGGTTCGGAGCTCCGGAGCGATCGTGGTACCTTCTGCAACCTGCTGTTGCAGACAGAGCTCGACCAGCAACCAGAGCTGCATCCACCTTCCAGCCACCGGTGCGGTCAGCCCTGAGATTCATAGCTTCCCCAAAAATTCAAGCTTCATCCCCTATCAGTTGGCAAACGTTTGGCGTTGGTTTCGTCGCAATCCAAGCTTCGTGGAATTTTTAGCTGCCACAACACCGATCCACTGTCCAGAAAACCTGCAGGTGGGCAGAACCGGCGAAGCTCGGAATCTCGATCTCCTTTGCATTTCTCCCCACCCCGCTTGGCCGGCTGAAGGCCCCTCCCTGCGTGGAGGTAGTTTTGAATGTACTAAGTGTAACCCCCACCCCAAGATCACCCCTCCTGCGAGAGGAGTAGTGCTGTACCCTTTACATTTTCAGGTCAAGCTACACCGCCGCGGCGATCGGGTGCATACCCTCGCCTCCCGGCGCGCCCTCGTCTCCGAACGGGATCGGTGTCTTCACACCGATCAGGTGAGCTTCTGGTACTACCCTTTGTAGCCTTATTCCTGCTAGCTTAGTATTGCTTTGATTGCTCGTCGGCGGTGAGAAGAGAGTTCGAATTTGCATGCTAGTTTGTTAGTGTCCACCGCGGACCGTGAGAGAGTGTCACCCAAACCCCGCCTTGCGGGCCAGCCACCCACGAAGTTGGGTATCCTAGACTCTTTGGAGTCAGCCGTAGCATTGTAAGTCCATTAGAACAAGTGGGTCCCATCCCGGACCCTCATCATTATCCCCCGGACCCACCGGGTGAGCGTGTGAACCGTGTGAGCAAAAATCGTCGATTGTGAGAATCATTGAGTGCTTGTATGCTTGCGGGTCTAAGTCCTAGGGTCATATCATCCTCTTTAGTGGTCTTTGGGCTGTGCCACATCAAGTGGTATCAGAGCGGTCATAGGCTTGTCCTTACAAGTCTAGTCTTGGGTCACACTAAGTCTTTCTTAGGTGCATTCGCACACCCTTGCATAGCCCACCCAACCTTGCATGACCACCCGTAGTGGAACTCATTATCAAGGCAATCCATCTTCTTCCAATAACACCATGAATCCCAATCCCCAAGGAAATCCCCCTGACAATGAGCATGAGCTTCCCGACCAAATGAGGTTTCTTGTGGACTACATGACCGAAATTATGGGAAGGCTTGACGGTATTACGGCCCGGCTTGAACAACTTGAGGAAAATAGACCTATTCCAAGGGAAGGAGATAGGAGAGATCCCCCTCCACATGTGGAGCCAGCCATAGGAGGACTCAACCTTGACCCCCCTCCCGAACCGGAAAGGGACCCACCCCCTAGAAGGAATGAGAGGCCTCCCCGGGACAACCCGGATGACCAACTAATGAGACTTGTGAAAGTCGATGCTCCCACTTTTGATGGATCTCATCATCCGAGCATCTACTTAGATTGGGAGGCAGCCATGGATCAATATTTTGATTGGTACCCAATGACCGAGGATAGGAAAGTCCGACTTGCAAAGATGCAATTAACCAAACTTGCCAAGACTCATTGGATGAATGTTGAAGCCTTAAAGATAGTTAGGAGGGAAGTTCCAATCACCACATGGGGGGCCATGAAAGACCAACTCAAACTCAAATATGTCCCACCCTCCTACCATCAAAACCTCTTAGATGAATGGCAAGCCTTGACTCAAGAAGGAAAGACCGTTATGGAATACATTGAAAAGTTTGACTACTACCTCCTCAAATGTGGAGTCCAAGAGGACCCCTCCGTCACACTCTCCCGCTTTAGGAATGGGCTTCAATTCCATATCAAAAAGGAACTATTCATGCGTCAAGTAACAACTTTAGAGCAAGCCTACCAAGTAGCTCGGGATGCCGAGAAATTCTCTCGGTACACGCGAATGGTTCCCCCTCGGGGAATGGACCCTAGAGCCATGGCACCTCGGGCCAACCCTCCACCACCCCAAAGAGGTCTCCTTCCTACACCCATGGGAACTCCTCCCACACGGGTCACCCCTCCTAATGCCAATCCACCATTCCGCCCCGCAAGTGGGCCCCTAAACACAACTCCCAATAGGCCCAATTCGACACCCACTCTCCCTCACACTAAGGTGACCCCAAACCATCAAAGTGGGCAGCAATGCTTTAGGTGTTATGGGTATGGACACTTTGCCAATCAATGCCCCACCAAGGGAGCATCAAACTTACTCATAGAGGAGACCAACCCCCAACCCCAAGCTGAATTTGAAGGAGAGATTGAGGTATATGAACCCTCTCTTGAATGGGAGGAGGAGTATGAGAACCACTACATGGAAAGCAACCAAGAACAACCTCCTCCACCCACCGACTCCCACCTAGGAGTGGTTAGATGCACCCTCACCCAAAACCAAGAGCATGATTGGAGGAGAAACACCATATTCTATACCTACATAAGGATGGGGAGCCATGTTAGGAAGGTCATCTTGGATAATGGAAGTAGTGTGAATGTGGTGTCACCCGACACCGTCAAACTTTTGGGCCTTACCACCTCCCCACATCCCCACCCATATAGGGTAGCATGGATTGATACCACCTCCATACCCGTTAGTGCCCGTTGCCTTGTCCCAATTACATTCCAATCCTATCAAGGCCAAGTGTGGTGTGATATCCTTCCAATGGAAGTTGGGAGTATCCTTTTAGGACGGCCTTGGATCTACGATGTAGATGCCACCTTCTTAGGAAGAACCAACGCTTGCATCTTCATTCATGAGGGGAAGAAGATCCAACTCAACCCATCTCCACCCCGCACTCTACCTAAGAAGGCCTCTCCCTCCCTTGAGGGACCCACTACCCTTCCCCCCATCCCAACACCAACAAACCCCACCCCATCAAGTCCTAGTCCGAGTAACATCAAAGAGCCTCCTAGGAGCCTACACCTTGTCACTAGGAAAGAGTTTGAGGAAGACGTCAACCAAGGGGATCAAGTATGTGCCATTGTCATTTGTCTAGGGGAATCCACCCCAACCGACCCACACCCCCTAGAAATTCATCAACTCCTTAAGGACTTCCATGATGTATTTCCCGAGGAGCTTCCGGACAAACTACCACCTATGAGAGATGTGCAACATGCCATCGACCTCGTGCCCGGGGCTACCTTGCCCAACCTCCCACACTACCGACTCAACCCCACCGAGCATGCCGAGCTTCGGAGGCAGATTGAAGAACTCATCAAGAAGGGCTTCCTCCGAATTAGCAAAAGCCCTTGTGCCGTCCCGGCTCTTCTTACACCCAAAAAGGATGGGACTTGGCGCATGTGTGTAGATAGCCGAGCCGTCAACAAGATAACGGTCAAATATAGGTTCCCCATCCCTTGGCTTGATGACATGCTAGACATGCTAGCGGGAGCCACCATCTTCTCCAAAATTGATCTCAAAAGTGGCTACCACCAAGTCCGCATTAGGCCCGGGGACGAGTGGAAAACCGCCTTTAAAACTAAAGACGGTCTCTATGAATGGCTTGTTATGCCTTTCGGCCTTTCTAATGCACCAAGTACCTTCATGCGTCTCATGACCGAGGTCCTCCGGCCCTTCATTGGCATCTTTCTAGTTGTCTACTTTGATGACATCCTCATATATAGCCAATCCAAGGAAGCCCACCTCGATCACCTCAAACAAGTGTGCACCATCCTTAGGAAAGAGAGTCTCTTTGCCAATCCCGGGAAGTGTCATTTCTTGACCAATCAACTAGCCTTCCTAGGATTTATTGTCTCATCCCAAGGAGTATCCATGGACCCCGGAAAGGTCCAAGCTATTCTTGAGTGGCCCGAGCCCAAAACCATTCATGACGCCCGAAGCTTCCATGGGCTAGCCACCTTCTATAGGAGATTCATCCGGGGGTTTAGCACTATCACCACTCCTATCACGGATTGCCTCAAGAAAGGCACATTTGTTTGGACTAGGGCAGCCTCCAAAGCCTTCCTAGAGCTTAAAGAGAAAATGACCCAAGCCCCGGTCCTTTGCCTACCCGACTTTTCAAAGGTCTTTGAGGTCACATGTGATGCTTCCGGGGTAGGGATTGGAGGTATCCTTAGCCAAGAGGGTCATCCGGTAGCCTACTTTAGTGAAAAACTTTGTGAGGCTAGGACGAGATACTCCACATATGACAAAGAGCTTTATGCCGTGGTTCAATCCCTCCGGCATTGGAGGCACTATCTCCTACCCAAAGAATTTGTGATCTTCTCGGACCATGAGGCTTTGAAATACCTCAACACTCAACAAAAGCTCAATGCCCGCCATGCTCGATGGGTAGAATACATTCAAGCCTACACCTTTGTCCTCAAGTATAAGATGGGTAGTGAGAATCGCGCCGCCGATGCACTGAGTAGGCGGGTAGCCTTACTCTCCACTGTCCAAGTGGAAGTAACCGGATTTGAGAGGATCAAAGGAGAATACCCACATTGCCCCGACTTTGGGACCCACTACAACACCCTTTCTACCCAACCACTCAAGGAGTATAAGGGGTTCATACTTCAAGATGGATATCTGTTCAAAGGGGATAGACTTTGCATACCTAGGACTTCACTTAGGGACTTCCTAGTTTGGGAGTTACATAGTGGCGGCCTAGCTGGTCACTTTGGGGTCCACAAAACCATAGAGTTGGTTGAGAGGCAATTCCACTGGCCCAGTCTCAAGAAGGATGCGGCCCACATTGTGGGACAATGCCGCATATGTGCATCCGCCAAGCAAGTAAGACAAAACACCGGGCTTTACACACCTCTACCCATACCCGATAGACCATGGGAAGATTTGAGTATGGATTTCATTCTTGGCCTACCAAAGACCTTGCGCAAACATGATTCCATCTTTGTAGTGGTTGACAGGTTCTCAAAAATGGCCCACTTTATCCCCTGTTCCAAGACCTCTGATGCCTCTAAGGTCGCCCGGTTATTCTTCGATGAGGTAGTCCGACTCCATGGGTTACCTAAGACTATTGTGTCCGATAGAGATGTGAAATTCACTAGTTATTTTTGGAAGACTCTATGGCACTTGATGGGGACCCTCCTCAAATTCTCCACTGCCTATCATCCTCAAACCGATGGCCAAACTGAGGTTGTCAACCGAAGCCTTGGGAACTTACTCCGATGCCTTGTAGGGGACCACCCTGGGAATTGGGATCTCCTCTTATCTCAAGCCGAGTTTGCCTACAATGATTCTGTCAATAGGTCCATAGGCAAGAGTCCATTTGAGGTAGTACATGGGTATAGGCCTAGAAAACCCTCAGATCTCATTCCCCTCCCCTCACATGCTAGAGTGTCAGTCTCAGCTGAGTCCTTCGCACAGCATATCAAAGAATTGCATGATGATATCCGCAAGCATATAGGGAAAAACAATGAGGCTTACAAAAGACGGGCCGATGCTCACCGGCGCCACTATGAATTCCAAGTGGGAGATCCGGTGATGGTGAGGACGGAGCGGCTCCTTCCCGGGCCTGCCTCCAAGTTGAGGGCACGAGGGTCGGGACCCTTTCGAGTTCTACGACGACTTGGCAGCAATGCCTATGAGCTTGACTTACCAGAGAGCTATGGGGTACACCCTACCTTCAACGTGGCGGACCTGGTACCCTACAAAGGCCCCGCGGTGGAACCCAGTCAGGAGCTTGAGCCTTTACCCCCCCTTATGAGAGACACCCCCGGAGGGACTCCACTTTCTAGCCTGAGAGACCGACAAGAGCAGGTAGAGGCAATACTGGATGAGCAGAGTATCATTACAAGGCACAGGGTGTATCAGCGCTATCTGGTTAGGTGGAAGAACCGTCCCCCGATCGAGGATGCATGGGTGAGTCGAGAGGATTTGATGCGCCTGGACCCCGGCATGTTGGAGCAGTACGACAGCCAGGCAGACCCATACTCGACAGGGTCGAGTTCTCCCCACCCCGGGGGATTTGATGAGGGCATCTCACGACACTCCCTCTAGTTTGGTCGTCTGCACACTCTTGATATGGTCTGATCATGGTCTCCACTTGTTATCTTCATTTTCCCAGTGTCATTTATGTATTTTCCTTTTATTGAGTCCTATCTTATGTATTTTCCTTTATTGAGTCATGTGGTTCTAGCCCATTTCCCTTATTTTGCTTAAACTGGGCCTTATGTCCTTAGTTATGGGCCCATAGGATTGAGTCTAGGATATGCTCGGTCTTTTGTCCTATTGTCAAGGACATTTTGGTCATGAAAAGAGTGGTTGCCTATAAATAGGCCCCATCTCTCCACTTGTAGTCACTATTGATGAATATTGAAAAAAACCACCTCTTATTATCTCTCAACTCTCTCTCTTACTCACTATATCTCTCAATCTCTCTCTCATTCTCTCTCTCCCCAAGGGGAGTTCGACCCTCCCTCTCTCTCCTCTTCCCCCCTCACTTACTCCAACCCCCAACCACCTCCACTACCTCACCCACCTCCATTAAGGCTCTCCCCTTCCCCATAGCCCTTCATTTACTTCCCCTCCTTGTCCCAAAGCAACTCTTCCACCTCCCAACACAATTCCCCCACTTCCCCACACAAATCCCACCACTTCCAAGGCCAATTTCGAATTTGAACCTTCCCTCCCATAGCCATTAGAATCATCTTGCCCCTTCTTCTCTCTTGGCCACCCCCTTCCCCACCTCATCTTCTTCTTCACATTCTTACCCTGCTTCAGGAAACAGAATTACAGCAACTTGCAGAGGAGGCCACGGTCACCCATCAACGACTCAGGGAGCAAGGCCTACATTTCCAGAATCATCTGCAAGTCAGCTTTCAAGGCGAGGTGGTTTCGTCGGCATCCGAGTTCGGTGCTGTCCGCAATCACCATTCTTCTCCGACTGCGCCGAACCTCTCAGATCCGGAGCCAGAGCTGCAGAGAAGACTCGCCCACGGCTAACCTTGAAGGAACCAGTTTTCAAGGTCTTCTACAAAGTTCTTCCTCCCTCTGTCAGCGTCCAGGAACAGAAGGCGGAACCCCGTTCGGCATCCGACAACCAGAGTTACTATTTTTCTACCACAACCACGCCGGTCTGCCTCCTCACTGTCTGCACCGACCTCCGTCCACTTCTCTGGACACCCAGTTCATCTCCGACATCAGAAGACGTCCCCGTTTGTTTTGTTGCAAAGAAGACTCCTCCACGATTCCAAAGAGTCCAGCGGTGCCAGGTTCGAAGCTCCGGAGCGATCGTGGTACCTTCTGCAACCTGCTGTTGCAGACAGAGCTCGACCAGCAACCAGAGCTGCATCCACCTTCCAGCCACCGGTGCGGTCAGCCCTGAGATTCATAGCTTCCCCAAAAATTCAAGCTTCATCCCCTATCAGTTGGCAAACGTTTGGCGTTGGTTTCGTCGCAATCCAAGCTTCGTGGAATTTTTAGCTGCCACAACACCGATCCACTGTCCAGAAAACCTGCAGGTGGGCAGAACCGGCGAAGCTCGGAATCTCGATCTCCTTTGCATTTCTCCCCACCCCGCTTGGCCGGCTGAAGGCCCCTCCCTGCGTGGAGGTAGTTTTGAATGTACTAAGTGTAACCCCCACCCCAAGATCACCCCTCCTGCGAGAGGAGTAGTGCTGTACCCTTTACATTTTCAGGTCAAGCTACACCGCCGCGGCGATCGGGTGCATACCCTCGCCTCCCGGCGCGCCCTCGTCTCCGAACGGGATCGGTGTCTTCACACCGATCAGGTGAGCTTCTGGTACTACCCTTTGTAGCCTTATTCCTGCTAGCTTAGTATTGCTTTGATTGCTCGTCGGCGGTGAGAAGAGAGTTCGAATTTGCATGCTAGTTTGTTAGTGTCCACCGCGGACCGTGAGAGAGTGTCACCCAAACCCCGCCTTGCGGGCCAGCCACCCACGAAGTTGGGTATCCTAGACTCTTTGGAGTCAGCCGTAGCATTGTAAGTCCATTAGAACAAGTGGGTCCCATCCCGGACCCTCATCATTATCCCCCGGACCCACCGGGTGAGCGTGTGAACCGTGTGAGCAAAAATCGTCGATTGTGAGAATCATTGAGTGCTTGTATGCTTGCGGGTCTAAGTCCTAGGGTCATATCATCCTCTTTAGTGGTCTTTGGGCTGCGCCACATCAATGGGTCCCACTAAAATGACATTTTAAATGCTACGGGTCCTGATCTGACCCTATTGGGCGAGGTAAAGTCCAAACGTTATCGGTATACGATGATCGGGTGCTGGCATTCACCACCTATAGTCGTCTATAACTTATTTCCATGAGGGGTGGTCATATCGTCGTGATTTTCCCCTTAGTGCATTGGCAAATCCTATGTAGTGCTAGATGTGCAAACGCTCTCGTGATAGTGATGATCGGGAGTAATTACCATCATAGTACACAATCCTATGTAGTGCTAGATGTGCAAACGCTCTCGTGATAGTGATGATCGGGAGTAATTACCATCTGAGTACACAATCCTATATAGTGCTAGGTATGCAAACGCTCTTGTGATAGTGATGATCGGGAGTACTGCCATCATAGTACATCTCTCTACAACTTATTGTTCGTCATGAAAAGATCTTGAATTGCCTTATTGGAGGGGTTATCATATCGTCGTGATATTCCCTTAGTGTCTTGGCAAATGCTATATAGTGCTTGTAGAAGTAATTGTTCTACTTCTATATCGATCATCATAAATGTTCTTGAATTACCCCTAATGATAGTATACGTTATCTTGTCCCAAAGATCCTTCACAATAATGGATACATTGAAGCTCTCGTGATAGTGTTTGTCATAGAGAGATGAATGTTATATTTCCTCATGAATGCTCTTGACCTAGCTTGAGAAAGTACTTGTTAAGATCTTGCTATACTCTCTTGATTGTCATTGTCCTTACTCTTCATGAGTGTATCTAGCATCTTACTTACTCGTTTGTTTCTTATAGTTCTTGAATTTATCTCGTGTCATTATAGTTCTCGATTTCTATATATTTCATGACCTGCATGAGCATGTTAAACTGTAATTGACTTAAAGCTAGCTTGGAGCATGAGATATTAAGTCCTACTGAGCGTTCGCTCACCCTACGTTTTCCAATATTTTTCAGGTAATGACCTTAGTGACGACGAGACCGAACATGATGGGCAAGGGCAAGAGTGAAGTGAACTCTGACATCTAGATGAATAGTCTAGTTTGGTTATCTTGCGTCTTATGTCTCATTGTAGTTTTTCTTTATTAAGTCTTTTCGTTTATTATGGGTCCGAATGTGTAAAGAACTTATATTTGAAATGAAATTTGTTATTTGTCTAAATTGTGTTTTGTGGAAATGACTATGCTCTGATCGAATCGACTGTTTAACTGCCACGTTCTGAGCAAACGACACGTTCCGCTGCTATCGGTTCGGGGCGTGACAGAAGGTGGTATCAGAGCCTAGGCTTTCTAAATCCCTAGGTCATCAAGTTCAAGCCCTAGATTGAGTCGATCCTGTCAGTTATCCTATAGAAACCCCGTGAGATTTGGGTAGAGCTATTGGTTAAATAATGAAATATGTTACATCCACGTTAGATAAATGCCAAGAGATGAGTGATTATTAATTTAAAACTCATTTTGTAGGCTAAAAGATGGCCGCCGAGAGAGCCCAATGGAGGAAAATGTAACGTACGATTCAAAGATTAACACAAGCTTTACAACAAGTTGCACAAGGTGGAGCTCAACATGGAGCTGGAAATCTGCACCAAGAATTTCAAAAGATGAATCCCCCGAAGTTTAGTGGGTCTACCGACCCAGATGAAGCGGAGAACTGGGTGTAAGAAATAGAAAGTACCTTTAGGGTCATGCAATGCACCGATGAAGAAAAGGTATTACTAGGAATCTATCAACTAGAGAAGGATGCTCGGGTTTGGTGGGGATCGGTGGAAGCAATTCTGCCCAATGGTCAAGTAACTTGGGATGAATTCTTGGAACACTTTAATGAGAAGTATTTCTCGGAAAGGGTTCATGAGAAGAAGGCCATTGAGTTTGCGGCTTTGAAACAACATAGTCTGTCCGTAGTGGAGTACGAAGCGAAGTTTTCTAGATTGGCCCGGTATGCACCACATTTAGTCTGCACTAAGAAAATGAGAGCGAGAAGATTTATGAACGGCTTGAAGGTAGAACTTTTTCCTCAATTTGCTCCACTAGAAATCCAAACATATACAGAGATGGTTAGAAAGGCACAACTCTTGGAGGATGCCATGGATATGATGGAACGAGTCAAAAGAAAGATCGCTAAGAAGGAGCAAGCAAACAGATCCAAGAATACGGAACCGGTGAATGGCAAGAAGAGACCTAATGGAGGGAAGAGTTTCCGAAAGAACAAGAAATCCCGGAATGATGATCAACAAGTTGTTCCGGTCAAGGAGAAATGCGAACATTGTAAGAAAGGAAGGCACAACCCGAACAAGTGTTGGTACAAACTTTGAAAGTGTATCCGTTGCGGAAGCGGAGATCATAAAATCACTCGTTGTCCACTCTTAAAGAAAGAAGCGTCGCAAGTATTAGGAGGTAACTCCATAAACCTATCTCATCCATAATTACATGAATCGAAGATGGTGATCTTAACACTTAGCATGTTATGAGAATGAGCTAGCTAAAATACATATTTTAGACATGGTGATTTTATCCCACTGCTATGGAAAAAGAAATCATGTGAATTTGGGGACCAAATTCTTTTAAGGGGGGGGGGAGGGTGTAGCACCTCAGAAATTTAATAGAGAATAAATGATAATAACTATGTAATATTATCCATAGAATGAAAATGGAGGATAAAATTTTGATAAATATAAAGTGCTAGGTTAAATCAAAAAGATCCCAATTAAGTCCATTATAATTAAAGGTCTAAACCTTAATGGGCCTTAATCAGGATCTAAATGTTCAACGTGACAAGTAGCTAAAACCCATCCTAACTCTTTAATACATAGTTAATGGGCTTTTAATTCTTAATTGAAGAAAAGCAACTAATGGGCTAATTGAACCAGCTACAAATAAAACTCTTAAACCTAAGTATAAATTAAACCCAATTATAGATAGAGGGACAAAATTGGGTTTTCAAAAATAAGCCATCACCCGTACAAATCAAAATTAGAATCCTAAAGAAAATAGACTTATAAGCCAAAGCCCGATAATTGAAACCCATGAATAATTAAAGCCCACTGTTAGCATGAGCCTTATGTAAAAGAAAAACCCAAAGCCCTTATACATATACACATGTATATATATGTATTTATACAAACTATATATATATATAAATATATACATATTACAATACATATATTAAACTCACCCATATATTTAAACCACTCATATATGTATAGATATAAACCCCTGCATTTTTAAACCACTCATATACTCATATATGTATAGATATGTGCATCTATCTAATACAATATACATATAAAACCCATATATACACAAATGGGTCTGAAACTTCTAGTCATGAGGTTCACATATACAAGTGGCCAAATAAAAGATGTAAAACTATGCTGACCAAAGCCCAACACATAATAACAAGTATATGATATGGGCTTTAAACCTATACCCATGAAGACAAAACTATTTATAATTCTAATCTATATATTTAATGGGCCTTAAAGAGCCTTCAAGTTACTAGCGGGTTTTTTTGAGAAACCTATATATATATAATTTTAATTAGTTAATGGGCTTTAAAAATAAGAATGGGCCTTAATGATAATTATTGAGCTCTTAAAACAATATACATAAATACATAAATGCTAATAGTCCTATGAACCTAAACCAAAAATATCCCTAAACATAAATGGGCCTCATACAAGATTCAAAGCTAAAAACCATATAAAAACCCATCATAACTTGAATTGGACTTTTAAACTCACATAATGTAGTTAAATGGGCTGTACACGTATAGGGTATTAATGGACTAAGACATATACATGTGCTAAATGGGATAAACACACCCACACACGCATATATACACATAAGAACCTTAATGGGCTTTCACCCATGTGCATACGAAGTAACCCCAAAACCTTTCCATGATCGAACTTGTTTAGGGTGAAGGCTTAAGGTTTTAAGCCAATATGGCAGGTGGCTATAGTTTTAGCAATTAGAGGAATTCATGGATCGAAGCTAAGAAACTTGCTGCCATTCGATTCCTAACCCCAGTAAGATTCCTTGATCGATCACGACTCCACTAGAAATTATCTCCCTATAAATAACCAGCCAATCGAATGTGCCAAGGCTATTACCGCTGGCGTGCTCGAGGGGTTGTTCTGCGACTGTGTGCTGTTGCTGGTGGCTTCGTCCCATACGTGAGGAAGAAAGTAACATCTTCTTCGAACCTCTTCTTCCTCCTGCGATCCTGCCAACAGCAAGAAGAAAGCCAAGGTGTTATTCTCCTGCCATCTTCATCCCCTGTTCAAAACAGAGCACGTTATACACCCCCGAAGCCATTGTTTATCATCCAATCGATCCAAAAGGTAGGCAATCTCCCAAGCCAAACTATTAAGCGATCAAATCTAGCATGATCTCGATAGTTCTGCCTCAATATTAAGCATCACCTACATGATATTACGTTGTTTTGGTTAACACTGTAGCAGTCAGTTATGAAGTTTTTGCCTTAATAACTTGTTAGTAGGCGCCGGAGCATCATTTGGCCATGAAATTCTATGGGAGCGTTATTGGGGTAGAGACCGAGGTAGTGAGAGTGGTTGCATCATTTTTCATGCCTCCTATCTCAAGATCTCTCATCTCTTAACGAAAAATTACTTTGAACGTCCAGTTAGGTAGAGTTTTCGAACCCGTCATTTTGATATATAGAACGCGTGATTCCGACATGTGTACGTCCAGAACCGGAGGCTTGAAGATTGACAATTTTATTGAAATGACGACAAGCTCAATGGTGTCAAATTCTTTTGACGGCATCGTGCAAAGTCGTTGAATTATTTAATATATATATAAATATATATATATATATATATTACATATACATATAACTTGTAATTATATCTTTGAAAATCCATATCTACTAAACTATGCAACATAAAATTATAAAAAATATATTTTTGGAATCCTTGAATTTTCTCCTATTTATCATATATTCTATTTTTCTAAATTATTTTATATAAATAAATATGTCTTTGAATGTATATTTTTGAAATTATTTAATTAAATAGATATTAATGTGAATTCTTGTTAAATGAATTAAGTTAAAAATCATAAAATTAACGTCCCTCCAAGAGGATGATAATTAATAAATGACGCCATCCACGGGCGTCAATTAATATAAGTTTATTTAATTATAGTTAATTATAGAATTGGATGGACGTGAGTTCTATAATTAACGCATTCATGTTCTCACCGTTTTCTTCCGATTTTGACCCATACCTCGGGTCTTTTGGCACTCTCATCTCACGTCTGTAGATGGAGTCCCTATTTCATGATTGGTTCACGTTATATACCTCAACTCTCGGTGACATACGAGCCCTCCGTTGGACATTCCGTTCCTTCGGACTGGCAAGTTAGTCATTGGGACCTCCGTAAGTCTCATCGCAGCCTTGGATTCCCTCAAGGCCGACTGAGCTGGTTGTACCTAATCACCCAGATTTCTAAAATGTCATGGTTTTCATATGGTTTATTGATATATCATCATTATTACAAGTTCTATCCTTGAACTCTGTGTTCCATGAAATCTATCTTAATGTTCTTACATGTTTGATCTTTGAAATTCTTGGCCATTAATATGGAATTAGTCTAGACTAAATGTCAGGGGCTATGGGTCCCACTAAAATGACATTTTAAATGCTACGGGTCCTGATCTGACCCTATTGGGCGAGGTAAAGTCCAAACGTTACCGGTATATGATGATCGGGTGCTGGCATTCACCACCTATAGTCGTCTATAACTTATTTCCATGAGGGGTGGTCATATTGTCGTGATTTTCCCCTTAGTGCATTGGCCAATCCTATATAGTGCTAGATGTGCAAACGCTCTCGTGATAGTGATGATCGGGAGTATTTGCCATATGAGTACACAATCCTATATAGTGCTAGGTGTGCAAACGCTCTTGTGATAGTGATGATCGGGAGTACTGCCATCATAGTACATCTCTCCACAACTTATTGTTCGTCATGAAAAGATCTTGAATTGCCTTATTGGAGGGGTTATCATATCGTCGTGATATTCCCTTAATGTCTTGGCAAATGCTATATAGTGCTTGTAGAAGTAATTGTTCTACTTCTATATCGATCATCATAAATATTCTTGAATTACCGCTAATGAAAGTATACGTTATTTTGTCCCAAAGATCCTTCATAATAATGGATACATTGAAGCTCTCGTGATAGTGTTCGTCATAGAGAGATGAATGTTATATTTCCTCATGAATGCTCTTGACCTAGCTTGAGAAAGTACTTGTTAAGATCTTGCTATACTCTCTTGATTGTCATTGTCCTTACTCTTCATGAGTGTATCTAGCATCTTGCTTACTCGTTTGTTTCTTATAGTTCTTGAATTTATCTCGTGTCATTATAGTTCTCAATTTCTATATCTTTCATGACCTGGATGAGCATGTTAAACTGTAATTGACTTAAAGCTAGCTTGGAGCATGAGATATTAAGTCCTACTGAGCGTTCGCTCACTCTGCGTTTTCCAATGTTTTTCAGGTAATGACCTTAGTGACGACGAGACCGAATATGATGGGCAAGGGTAAGAGTGAAGAGAACTCTGACATCTAGATGAATCGTCTAGTTTGGTTATCTTGCGTCTTATGTCTCATTGTAGTTTTTCTTTATTAAGTCTTTTCGTTTATTATGGGCCCGATTGTGTAAAGAACTTATATTGAAATGAAATTTGTTATTTGTCCAAATTATGTTTTGTGGAAATGACTATGCTCAGATCGAATCGACTGTTTAACTGCCACGTTCCGAGCAAACGACATGTTCCGCTGCTATCGGTTCGAGGCGTGACAAGCACGATTCCCAGGGCAGCGCACAAGCCGCCACGCCGATAACTGGACTCGTAGTTCAAGGCCAAACACACGGCCCACTCGAGAATCATCTTCCAGGAAAACTCACGACATGCGGGGCCCGGCACACGAGGAGTCACCCGGACTCTCAAACCCATAGGCACGCTAAACGAGGTAGCACGGTCTTCCCGACACCCTCAAAACACGGACACAGAGTCCCACGGGTGTCTGGGTCATTCACGAGACCGCAGGTCGACCATTGGGTCCCAACCGGGTCAACTAGGAACCTACACAACGCGAAACGATCGTGGCAAGCACGAAGAACCACTTTGGCATGACATAGTGCCTGGCGGTCTAACCTTGGGCCGTCACAGTCTGTAACGGTCCAAGCTTCGACCGCCACAACAACTCTGACGCTCCAACACAGGGCCGTCAGAAGAGCGAGCAAAATTGAACGTAACGCGCTACCCCAGGGGCGTTACGTCACCTAACGGACCAACAACGGTGCGTTAGGCCAAGGAGCTACACAAGCTGTGACGCATACTGCTCGGTGCGTCACGCTCTCTAACGCACCTACCCAGGCGCGCTAGGGTGGAGGGTGGATGCGTTAGCTCTAACGCTACTGCCCAGGAGCGTCACGCTACCCTGACGCCCCACTTTGGGTGCGTTAGGTGTCTATGACCCCCAACGGTCATAAACCACGGTTGGAATCACTGTAACGGTCTATCATGAGGGCGTCACAGCCCTGTGACGGTCTATCATGGGACTGTCAGGCCCACGAATGCCAATTCCCAAAACAAAGGGAGCGTAACGCACCTGCCCAGGCACATTACACACTGTGACGGTCACTGGAACGACCGCCACATCGTCCCGACGGTGAAATGGCGAACTAACACCAAAAATTCCGTTCCACGCCCCGATCATCCACAGATGATGGGGAAAACAACGGGGAAGCTCCCCTATGGGCCCTAGCATGCATCTAGACCCTCGAACCGGTCCGAAACGCGGTAGAACGGTAGATCGGGCGTACACCCCAAAAATATGGATTTTCCCCAAACCGCTCAAATAAATCCACTCGGCTCACCGTAGCCTACAAAACTTGCGGGAAGGGAAGCGCACGAGCTAGTGGTCCATCTCCCTACCTCCACCGAAGAAATGACGCGCCGTGGAGGCCGATCCACGAAGAAATCATCGCGAAACCCTCGCCGGCTCACGAACGCGCCCCCAAGCATCGCCACGCCTCCACCGCCTCGATCCTCGCCCGCATCCTCGCCCACGCTGCCTCCACCTCGCCCCGCGTTGCTCCGTCGGCCGTCGGAGAAGAGAGGGGAGAAAGAGAGCGTGAGAGAAGAGAGAGGGAGAGAGGGCGAGAAATGAGAGATGGGAAGAGAGAAAAAGGGAGGGGGGTTTATATAGAAAATCCAAAAATTCTGAAAAATATCAAAAAATAGAAAAATACACCCCCACTATCTTCGGAACACGTTGATCATCGTGGTAACGTCTCGGCGTCGGAGAACGCAACGGTTCACCCTGTATGAGGTTCCGAAGGTCCGACAGATAGAAAACATGCGTAAAACCCAAAATGCAACCCGGGGCCCACAAAGGCGCTCCAAAAATTACAAAAAATTACCGACGTGCTCCTCACCACACCACGAACCCAAGGAAACTCACGGGCACACCACCGGTGGGTCCGACAACCCGGTAAAAATAGTCTGAAACTCGATCGGACATAATCCGAAATCCACGAAAAGACGATACGAAACCCACGGATCCAGATCCGAAAAACCCGGGGCGTTACAGCCCTCCCCCCTTAAAGGAATTTTATCCTCAAAATTCAGAACTAGCACCAGGTCACAGGGGAAGAACGCCTCTGCCAACTGACAACGCTGTCAGGGCCCCATCTCAGAAAACCTCAATTCTCACGAAAGCACGATCTTGAGGGACACAGCCATACTACAATCACGAACGACACCCCGCTCCGCATGCCGCGCACACCGGCCATCAGAGCAGGCATATACCAAAGGACACAGTCCGGCATCACCTCAGACACCACGAAAACCAATCATGGCACCGCTGCCACCATCTCGCCCACCGAGGAGACACACCCTCGACACGAGAAACAGCTACCGATCCATCCAATGGTCAGCAGACAAATTACACATCAGCTTCACAACCAGCTGACCGGTCGCACACCCTTCTCAAGGGAACAACCCTTACAGAGCCTCCACCAGCTCACGCAGCCATCTCAACAGACCGCAACCAGAACATCGGCTTAGCGCCAAGAAACACCTCACGCATGGCAAGCGGAAAGCCAGACATATCATTGTGCCAACTCTGTCAGAAGACAAACTTCGACAAAGCCCAGATCCCGTCCGGAAAGGCACATCACAGAAGCGACCACCAAAGGTCTCACCTACACACGGCTCTCACCGTCCACGATGCACAACCAACAACGTCTTCTGTCTGTGAAAAGACAATCCACTGGTCGCCAGATACACGCCAACGGGAAACCTCCGCTTGCTCAGGTTCTTCCTTCTTTCCTGGTCCTCCACCAGATCCGAAGGGAACATTCCAAACCTCGGCAAGCCATCCGTTGACTCACACACAGACCGATACCACATCTCGAGCTGAACTTCTCTCGGACACCGCATCCGAACTCGATCATCACACCAACTCGACCCTCTCAGGGGAGCACGATGAAACCAAATGACAAGATCCTGGCATCTTCGGTCATCACCTCACTCGACTCAGACTCACAGGGGAACCATCCCATGCTGGTCAGTGAACCAAGGATAACCATTGCGACACCAACGTCCCATCAAGGACCACCAATCTGACGCCAACCTCACTAAAAGGCCTCTGCCCACGTACGTCACTCTTCTGTCTGGTCTCATCACAACCCTCAATTCCCGTCAGGCGACATCCTCAAGAACCCCATCCGGGCTCACGCCGACGCTTGACACGGCTTCCATCACATGAACAGGGTACTCATGCGGCACACTAGCCAGCACATTCCCCAACCCTCCATCCTGCCAGTGCCAAGAACCATAATACCTCGAGCAACGGCACGATAATAACACGTTTCACATAGAGGAACCAATCCTCCAATGCTCAACGCAAACTCAGGAATCCGTCCGTAGCAACCAACGCTACGATCCTGAACCAATGGGTTATGGGCCCACCATGCTTTCGCTGCACACTTTGATCCACACGCACAGCTAACACGGCAACTCGGGACTCGCCATCCCGACAATCCACAACTCGGCTGGCCAACCTCAGAAAATAGGGTGAGGAAAGCTCCATTACCTCGACCCCAAAGCACAGATTCTCTCAAATCTGGCAATCCTCTGCAACTCTGCAGGCTCCGAACTGCCACGCATCGAAAAGTTCTAGCACCAGCCAAGAATTCGGACACCGCCCGACTAGCACCCGTCCTTCCGGGAGAGCGCTGGCACCATTACACGACAAGGGAATGGGCACAACTTTTCACAGGCAACAACCTGGCCAAGACAAGGAGCACGTCTCGCACGGACTTCATGGCACACAAGGCCAACCAATCCGGACACACAATGCAAGACGATGAACCTTAGCCAAACTCGATCTCTCCAACCAAAGGGAAGATCGATCACACCTCTGATCAAACCTCGCGCATGCTGGGAACGGCACCTTCCAGCACCGAGAAAACCATCACCACGTCAGGTCAGCGCCTCCGACACACACGATGAGTGTCACGTCGGACAACAATCACAACATCTCTCGATGTACCACTGCTGCAATTCCTCAAACTGCAACACACAGACCAAGAGCCGCAACACGAGCCATAATCGACAACCGCCAACGCTCATCCTCGAGTCCTGAAACTCACCGCGGAACCTTCACATCTCAACTCAAATCCAAGGTGAACACCACCCATTCGCACGCAAGAGCGCAAGAGCAAGAACTTACTGGGACACCACAGCCTAATCTTGCCTCAAAATCTGCAAAACAATCAGGACCGACATGTCATTTCTGACGCCACAGAGCACAACAAGAACACCAGGCTCAACGAGATAGCAGCTCACCGAGAAGATCCTCCGCTCACGTGAGCACACTTCTCGATCAGAACACCCGCTCCGACACCTTAAACCATGACCGAAACACCTTAGGGGCCGGACAAACCTCAAGCTGGAGTGGCCAAAACTGACAGCAGCTCCCTCAGAGCACGCTCACGGCCACTTAACCATGAACAATCCTCTCCAGCCACCTGACCACGCTGCAGATTCCTCGAACGTAGCACCGCAAGTTCACGCCTGCCAACAACCTCTGCCCAACGCAGCACAACCATGGCCACCACCGATGAGGGAGAAGGCTCTCAACCTCCATCCTTAGACCCCATGCTGGCACGAAAGCCGCGGACAGCAATCACCTTCACGGCGCCGCATAGCGCACTCAAGCTCTCAAGCGAGAAACTAGGCGAAAAGTGAACACAAAACCCTAAGCCAGCTGCCGACTGTACTGGACCTTACGGACTCTGATCATTGCAATATTTCAAATTCCTATGTACGTCCACAACCACTTCTCTGATACCATCTGTAACGACCCGAGAATCCGATTACCGGGAAGGCCCGATAACCCGAGACTCGAACCGTCGCCCACGAGCCGGGAGGGCTCGAAAGGGCTAAAAGGAGTGTGAAGGCACAAAGAAATAAGAAATAAGGTAGGACAATACAACAATTAACAGAAATAAATAAACAACTACTGCTACAACAGAGTCTAGTCCAATAGAAAGTACAGTCTAAAGTAGTAAAGCGTACCACATGCCGAGTGAACACTCGACCCGACAAGCTGACAACTGAGAACCTCCGTACCACACCCTCGAACCTCGAGGAAGAACCGCCACACCTGAAAAGTAGGGAATGAGTCTCCAAAATAGAGACTCAGCAAGGATCCCGCGGAACCCCAACCAGAAACAACGGTGGTAGCGGAAAGGAAAGCTACAACGACAGCAGGGACAGCGAACCGGTGGCCGGTCAAAACTTGGCACTACAGCTACTCCTACTGTACCAAAAACACACCCCGATCTCACGGTCGGGGGCTACCGAATCACACTAGTACCACTCATCGAAGTAAAAACCCATGGCAACCACTCCGTAGAGGCCTGTCTCCCAGGACACAGCCAACCTGGACACGCTGTCCAAGGTGCAACCCCGATCACCCGGTCGCGGACACCGCACCAACAAGACGCAACCTCGGTAAAGCTACTAGCACCAGTCTCACGGCACGAGAACTGACACCCATGCCACGGTGAAACACCCAGAACTCAACGGTCAACACGACTAAGAACCCGAAGGTCGAAGTCACTGAAGCTGACGGTCTGTCACTCCCAACTCGACAGGAGTACCTCCCATTAGAAGCACAATCGGTAGCGTCCCCTGACGACTTACACCGCACCGCAGCTGAACTGCCTGACGTGATAACGCCTATCAGAGGCATAGACACCGCATAAGAAACCACAAGCAAGTGACTAGCTGGGGTCACGCTCGTCCGCGTGGGTCCAACCGCCCCCAACCACGTGTGCACACATAGACCTTGCGTCCCAGGTCTGGCCTTTAACTGGTTTTCCCCTCAGTCGGACTCTGGCTGCAAGACGTGGGGCCCGACGGAAAAAAATCTAAAAATCATCCTCAGGATAAGCCCGTCCACCTACTCCCAAGTGGGACCAGCACACGCGTACTGGTAGGCTACGACTAGTGGAGGGTCACTGAAGGAGTAGACTCTCAAGTCAACAAAAAACAACGTCCAAACCTGACGAAGTACGGGGACCGTCCCACGTACCAGCACCATTGCACGGTGACCACAGTCGGAGAAGAAACGGGACTCACAGTCCACGGGCCACGCACCCGGCCACGCAGAAACGTAGAAGCACGGTTCCCAAGGTAGCTCACAGGCCGCCAAACCGAATCCCACTCTTAGGGAAAAGCGGGAACCTTCCAGCCCCAGGCTGGACAACTGGACTCGCAGTCCAAGGCCACACACATGGCCCGCACGGAAAGCACAGAAGCACGATTCCCAGGGCAGCACACAAGCTGCCACGCTGATAACTGGACTCGCAGTCCAAGGCCAAACACACGGCCCACTCGAGAATCATCTTCCAGGAAAACTCACGACATGCGGGGGAGACCCCATCGCACACACCGATACACGGTGACTCGATCAAGCGTAACATAAAAGCCCGGCACACGAGGAGTCACCCGGACTCGCAAACCCACAGGCACTCTAACCGAGGTAGCACAGTCTTCCCGACACCCTCAAAACACGGACACAGAATTCCACAGGTGTCTGGGTCATTCACGACACCGCAGGTCGACCATTGGGTCCCAACCGGGTCGACCATGAACCTACACAACGCGAAACGATCGCGGCAAGCACGAAGAGAGGGGAGAAAGAGAGCGTGAGAGAAGAGAGAGGGAGAGAGGGTGAGAAATGAGAGATGTGGAGAGGGAAAAAGGGAGGGGGTTTATGTAGAAAATCCAAAAATTCCAAAAAATATCAAAAAATAGAAAAAAACACCCCCACAGTCTTCGGAACACACTGATCGCCGTGGTAACGTCTCGGCATCGGAGAACGCAACGGTTCACCCTGTACGGGGTTCCGAAGGTCCGACAGACAGAAAACATGCGTAAAACCCAAAACGCAACCCGGGACCCACAAAGGCACTCCGAAAATTACATAAAATTACCGGCGTGCTCTTCACCACACCACGGACCCAAGAAAACTCACGGGCACACCACCGGTGGGTCCGATAACCCGGTAAAAATAGTCTGAAACTCGATCGGACACAATCCAAAATCCATGAACAGACGATCCGAAACCCACGGATCCAGATCCAAAAAACCTGAGGCATTACATGGATCTTGTTGAGTGTCTCAGTAATCGCCATTCTAGGCGAGTGGGAGATACTTGTGGCGCAGTGTAAGACGTCAGTGGACGCATCTGGCTGTTCTTCTAGTGAGGAGGTGCTTTTGTCACTTGACGCATGACTTGTGCTTTCGTGACTTGTCGGGTAGCCTGTGCTTGGCTTCACTCGAGGTTACGATTACTGTAGCACACACGATGGTGAGATCATGTATGTCTTGTGCCTTTGACCGTGTAGGTCTTTTGTAAGGCCTTTGCTTGTTTCTGTAGGCCTTCATGATATGGATATCGTGGTTTGTCAATGGATCGATAACGCCCGACTTTGTGAGATCGGGGTTCGCCTTTCTGTTGCTACTTTGAGTAGTTTAGAGGGTCAAGGTTCCTTCGGTTACCGTGTTTCTGTGGTATGGCTATTTTCCTCTTTACTGTTGTTCTTGCTCTTGCTGTTACTACTTTGCTTTAGTTTAGCACTGCTATTACTACGTTATTTTGTGGTAGGGTTCTGCGGGATCCCTACTGAGCCAGTGATAGGAGGCTCACCCCTGACTTTTTAGGTGTAGCTGTTCTTCCTCGTGCTTTGGAGGGCGGTGCGTGGTTCTTAGTTGCCAGCGTTTGCCAGTGTCGGGCTTCCCCGACTTGAGAGTACGTTCTCTTTCCTGTTGTACTATCCTTTGGTTAGACCAGACTCTGTTAGTTTTAATTGTTATATAAAATGTAATTTTATTTTTGCTATTTTAGCAATCCTGATCATTGAAATTTAATTGCTTACTGCTTTATCTGGAAGTTCAATGTACTCTGACATATCTTTTTATCCCTTCGGAGCCTTACTGCTCTTGGGAGGCCTCTAAGAATCCAAGTGGTATCGGGTTTACCCGGTATCCGGAGAGTGGGTCGTCACAGTTGGTATCAGAGCATAGTTCAGAGTTGTTCAGAGTTTTTCTGAACTAGCTGAGCTTGTGTTTGTGAAAGTACATGGGAATTCGAGATATTGGAGTGCTCAGAGTCCATAAGGTCCAGTACAGTCGGCGGTTGGCATAGGTTTTGTGATTGTTTATCGCTTTGCTTTCGCGTGTGGTCTTGTGCGTGCTATGTTGGCACTGTGCGAGATGGTTTTGCTCTTGTCAGATTCTAATGGAGCACCTTTCTTTTGTCATGGTGTTTGTCTCAGTTGTGCTTTGTTGGGCAAAGTTCGCCGGCAGGCGTGAATCTGTGGTGCGGTGTTCGAGTTTTTTCGTGGCTTGTTCAGGTGGCTATTGGGAACTGTCATTGGTGTGATGGCCGTGCACATTCTCCTATTGTTTTGGCCATCCCAGCTTGACGTTTGTTCAGCTCCTGAGGTGTTAAGGTTGTGTCCGTGGTGGTTGATTGGATGCCTTGTTTGAGAGAATGCTCGGGTGAACCTAGGATTTCCTTCCTCGTGAGCTACTGTTAGCCGAGCTTGATTCTTTCTCATCTTGTCTCGTGGCGTCATTTTGAGGTAAGTCTTGGAAGTGCTGTCTCAGTGAAGCCTTGTCCTACGTGTCTGCTTATGTGAGGACTGTGTTAGCTCTGAACCTGATCTGCTCTTGTGTCAGCGGTAGCCTGGCTTTGGACCCAGTTTTTGGATTTGGGGGCCGTTGTGCACCGTGTTCGGCGTGCCGTGTTTGGCGGCTGTTATGTTGTGAAGGTTCAGTAATTGTTTCAGGACATGAGGATAAGCTGAGATTAGCATTCTTTGTGCTTTGTGCTAAAGTTGGTGCTCTTCATGGTTTGCACTATGGCGGCTTGTGATCGGCTGTGTACTCGAGGCGTGGTACATTGTAGTTTGTGAATTGTGATGGCGCCGAGTGTGTGCTGAGATGCGGATGCCAAGTTGTTTCTGATGCCTGTGTGTGTTGTATTGAGTACGCAGCGGAAGCATGTGGGATCATAACCCACTGGTCGAGGATCATTTGGTTGGAAGATTCTGACCAGCCGAGAGGATTTTTTCCTCGGTGTGACATCGTCTTGGCTATGTGTGCCTTGATACTGTTGGTTGCCGTGCCGTTGCTTGAGGCATTATGGTTGTTGGCACTGGCATGCATGAGAATTGGGGAAATATGTTGGCGTATATGCTGGTCAAGTACCCTATCTTCTCTGCATTTCTTGGGTGTTGTGCTCTCGGGACGGATCGTGGTCCTCGAGATGCATTTTTTGAGAAGTTGTTGTGGGTCCTTGTTGGTAAGCTGCGAGCGACTAGTACATTCTAGCAGTGTGTTCAACCGTAATTGTGCCTTGTGACCCAGCTTGTAGTTGTGTCCCGTGGTTCTGTGTTAAGAACGGAACCTGGATTCTGCAGGTGTTGTTATTTGATGGTTTGTGCTTATGGTCAGCCTGGGAGGAGTTCCCTGTGAGTCTGAATTTGGCATTGCGTGGCCCGAGATCTTGTTGGTTGGTTCTGCTGTACTCTTCTACCGTGGTAGAGTTAGCATGTAACTCGAATCAGATGTAATGTCTGAGTGAGGACTAACTTGATTATGTTCATGGTCCAGTGCTGTCATTGGCGTTCTACGTGCCAGTTTCGTTGTTGTTCATGGCATGAAAGCCGATGATGAGGAGCAGTCAGCTGAGAGGACTGTGTTTCCTTCTATAAGCTGATGCTTGTTGTGTCTGTCGAGTGTGTTGTTATCGGTGGCTATTTCGTGGAATGGGTCGTGTCTCCTTGCCCTGTGAGACGAATGTGATGATGTCCTATTTCAGAGGTGCCGGACTTGTGTTCCTTTATGTGCCATGCTTGTTCTGTGGATCGATGTGCCTTGAGATCGAGAGCGTGTGCCTGTGATTGCGGTCTGGCAGTGTCCCTCTGAATTATGTTTTTCGAGAATTGTGTTATCATGTTTTGTGTTTGAGGTTTGGCTGGTGCTTGGAGAGCGTAGCCATCTGTTTGGGGTTGTTCTTCCCTGTCCCTTGTTGGCTCCTAGAATTTTGAGGACAAAATTCCTAAAAGGGGGGAGGACTGTAATATCCTACATTCTTCGGATCAGAATCGGAGAGCTTTCGGAGCGCTTTCGTGGGTCCTAAAATGTGTTTTACGACCCACTCGAGTTTTTCCCTTGTATAACTTCTGGAACCCTGTGGAGAGTGAACCGTTGAGTTTAGCGACTCCGAAACGCTACATGTGCGTTGTGCTCGTTCCGAGGATCGCGAAGACTATTTTTTCGTATTTTTTTTGAATTTATAGAATTTTGTGCAGAAAATCAGATTTTAGTAAAATTGTTAATTTTCCTATTTTTCTTTTCTTCTTAACCCTTTCTCTCTCCTCTCTCCTCTCTCCTCCCTCACGATCTCTCATTTCTCTCCCTCGTTCTCTCTCCTCTCTTCTCCTCTCCCACGGGCGCGCAACCGACGTGGCGCTGGGTGAGGTGGTGACGGTGTGGAGATGACCTGAGGCGTGATGGCGCGAGTATCGGAGCGTGGCGTTGGCGCGATCCTGTTCGTGGATTCAAAGTTGATGTGGGTTGTTCGTGTGATTATTTTCGACGAGGTTTGGCCATTTTGGCGCGTGAGATCTTCTGTGGAGGTAGGGAGATAGATACTCTACATGTTTCCTGCTTTCCCTCGTGATTTCAGGCCGAATGTTGTGAGTTTGAGCGGGTTTTGCCATGTTTGGGTGAAATGCATGTTCAGGGGGTGTGAGCCATGTTCGCCAGTTCAGGCGACAGTTTGTAGTTTAAATGGATTCATTTGAACCCCTGGCATGTTGTGATTCGTTCCCCCCCAGTTTTACTACATTTGGTCATGATTTGGGTCGGTATGAGGCCGGTTACCCATGTGACTCGTTTTGGGTCGATTTGAGTAAATAGCCCGTTTGATCGCCGTTTTGTGGTTTGCTGGCCCCTTCCGGCTTGTGGAAGGTCGGTAGTGTGATTGTGGTTGTTTCCCCGTTATTCTGGAGACGATTGGGGCGTGAAAACATGAGTTTTGGGTGGTTTTACGGTTTTCAGACCGGAAGTGAAGTAGCGGTCGTTTTAGAGATAGCTATATGAAGTGATGATTGATAACGCGAAAGTTCGTCGTTTAAAACATGCGTATCAATCTTAAAAATTTCAACTCACACTAGATGAAAGTAAGACGTAATAAGGTGGCGAGAAGGGTCGATTCCACAGGGAAGAAGAGATTTTTAGAGTTTAAAACCTTGAAGTCCTTTGGAAAACACTTGTGATTTAGCTTTGCTTAAAGAAAATAGTGAAATGATGAACAAACCAACCACTTAATTGAAAACACCTATGACTCTATGCTATAGAAAATAATTACATGAAGTTGAAAGAAGATATAGAAGAAAGAGGTATAGAGGGAAGAAGAGCAAGAACTAGGTCAAAAGCACAACTCTTTTTATTAACTTAAAAGAAAGAGTACATGAAATGCGAAATAAGATTACACTAAATGACGCAACAAGATTACAATGAAGTGAAATAACACAAAAACAATAAGAACAAGAAAAGCCTAGAGTTTGGAGTTTGGAGATGGTAGCAGCAATGGTGATGACGGTGCCGTCCTCTCTTGGCCTTGGATCATGAACCACCTTGCGGGAGATGTCATCTACACAGGGAGGAAGTCACCTTCGTCGTTGAAGCTGCCTTTGGAGGGTGAATAACTTTGAACCCAAGATGAATTAGGGGATGCCCAAGAAGAAGAAGTTGAAGAGTGGGAAGAGAGAAAGAACTTTCATGAAGGGCATAGAGAGAGAAAATGTAAGGAAGAGGGTGAAATCAGAGGAAGAAGGGAAGTTGTCTTCATGGATGAACAGTAACTGTGTAGAAAAAAATTGAACTGAGAAGAATTAAAAATAACTTAAAAACGTGATGGAATTAGAGGAAGTGGTAGAGTAATAAAATCTAGATGTATAGGAGAGAAAGAACTTTCATGAAGAACTCAGATAGAAAAGAAGAGCAGAAGAGCTTCAAAACGGAGGAATAACAGAAGCGAGCACCTCAGATGAACAGTACAATCACAAGATAGCAAGTTGAAAAATGAGAAATAACTTACAAACCAGAGAGAATTAGAAGATGATCTAGAAGAAGGAATTGTAGAAAACGTAAACATAAAGATTTTTCATGAGGCCCGCAAGAGGAGAAAATGATTAGAAAGTAAAGAAATAAAAGTAAGAACAGAGAGAAACACTGATTCACAGATGAACAGAATAGTACAGTGAAAAATATGAAATATCGTAAAAACTAGAAGGAATTAGAAGATAATGCAGAAGAAGAAGTTGTAGAGAATTTAAAATTGAAGAACTTACATGAAGAGTGCAAGAGCAGAAAATGAACCTAAAGGGGAGAAATCGGTGACATAAGGTTGGGAAAGAAATTACCAAAAGAAGAACTCCCTTTCTCCTCCTTGTCATGGGCTATTTATAGGGAAAGTTGGGTAGATGGAGGGTGGAGATTGTATCAAAAGGAGATGTATGACTGGGATTCAAGTGGAATATGATGCATGGGGAAGAGAAAAAGTAGGTGGGCACCCCCTTTCTTGGACTTTGGGCACCCCCTTTCCCAAGGCTCATCATCTCTCTCCTTTATTTCAAACATTGAATTTAATTTTCCCTCCAACCAAAATATGTGTTTCTTTTCCTCAATTTCAAACATTTGAAATTTGTTTTCCCTCCAATCAAAATATATGCTTTTGACTTGGTCAAAGTGATGATGACAGTTTTGCCCCCAGCTTCTTTTGCAATTAGCTTCGGTATCCTGCACACATATAATTATGATTTAGTCCACAAAAATTATCATAATGTGCACATGAATCATAATTGCTCATAATTATGTAATGGAGAATTAATGTTCATGACTCTCAACTCCATTTTATTAAATAAACCACCAAATTAACTAATTTGCATGAAAGGTCCAATCTACATGCGAAGTTGGGATTAACGATAGATCATGCATAATTATCTAATTATATGCACATAAAATGGTGTACATGCAATGAATTATCATAGAAAATAGACGCTTATCAGCGATCCAAGGAGGACTGTTATTTGGAAGTGGCGGCCTTATGGGTGACCACTACTTGGTGCTTTATGTTGGCTAAGTTGGATCGCTGGTAACGGCCATGCGACTGACCGCCATTTAGTGGTAGCGGCCCTATGGGTGACCGCTACCTGATGTTTAAGTCGGTTTGACCGGTTTGGGGGGTACTGGGAATAGCGGCCAGGCTATGACCGCTAAATCCAGCTTGCGGCCCTGAGGAGACCGCCTTGTACAAAGTAGCGGCCTCAGGCTGACCACAGACCGCCCGTTTCTGTGGATTTCGTGTCTGGGGTTTCTTGAGGGTAGCGGCCATGGACATGACCACCACCTCCAGGAGGTAGCCCTTTGAGGATCGCCAATGGCAAGGTGCGGCGCTGGTGAGACCGCCATTTGCCTGTTGCTCTGCGTTGATGGTAGCGGATCTTTGGATGATCGCCATTTTGGTTTAGCGGCCAGGGGTAAGACTGCCACTTTCCTAGAGTGTTCTTTTGCGTTGGTTTGGTTTCCGGTCAACCCTGTTGTGACCCAGTGGTTGACACGTTGTAATGTCCCGAGTTTTTCGGATATTTTTCAGATCTGAATCCGTGGGTTTCGGATCACGTTTGGGGTCCCGGAACGTGTTTTGCGGTTTACACGTGTTTTTCCCTGACATGAACTACGGAACCTGGAATCGGGTGAACCGTTGCGTTCTCCTACTCCGGGACGGTACCAGTGCGACCGGCGTGTTCCGAGGATCGAGGAAATGTATTTTTTTATTTTTTTCAATTTTTTGAAAAATTTAGATTTTCTATAAATACCCCATTTCTTTTTTTTCCTTTTTCTTCCCTTCTTCTTTCTTCTTCTTTCTCCCCCGCGTGAGAACCGCCCCCCTCTCTTTCTCTCTCTCCTCTTCCGGTGACGACCCGACGTGCTCCCCTCCGCCTGCAGACGGCGGTGGGCGACGGCGTGACGGCGACGGCGGTGGCGAGGTGATCGTGGCGGTGCGTGGTTCATGGGAGCTCAAGGAAGAACGAGGGTTTTATGCGGATTCTTGAAGATCGGCGATGATCCGTCGCGTTTCGGGCTTCTCCAAGGTAGGGTGATGAATCCTTAGCTCATTTACCACCTTTCCCGCGATTTCTTGGCCGAAGGGAGGTCGAGAGAGGGCTATTTCGCGCCAGGAAGGAAAAAATTATGTTTGGGGTTTGAGTGCCTGATCTAGCGTTTTAATCCATGATTCGGTGGTTTGTTGGCATCAAATGATGCCCTGGGGCATGGGGACAAGTTTCCCCTTTGTTTCCCCTTCACTTGGGAGTGAATGGGGCGTGGAATGGAAATTTCGCCGAGATTCGCCGTTCCTGGTTTTCTGGAAGGCTAGCGATCGTACCAGTGACTGTTTCTTTCCGTAAGTGGTCCCAGGCAGACCGTTTTCTTGGCCCCTGAGGTCGGTTGGGCCTAGTGGCCACGCGATGGACCGCTAGGGCCAAGTAGCGGCCTAATGGCCGACCGTTTTCCACCGTGGGCCGGCGTGGCCTTCGAGGCATTTTGACCGTTGACTTTTGACCGTTGGAGGTCCTGCTGGGCAAGCGGTCTCGCAATGGACCATTTTCCCTTGGCAAGCGGTCAGTCCCATGACCGTTTGCTCCGTTTTACCGTTGCACCCTCGGGGTGCAAGTTTCTGACCGTTAGGAGTCACGTGATGGCATGCAGTCTAGGGTATGACCATTTCTTGCCCATGCGGTCCAGAAGAGGACCGCTAGGCTTTGGCTAGCGGCCCCGAGATAGACCGCTAGGCTCTCACGTGTCTCACCCGTTTCGGTCTGGCAGTAGACCGTTTGTGCCCATTAGCGGTCCAGGGGCAGACTGCCACTTGGGTGTTGCCAACCGGATTTCGTTCTTGCCGATTCGAATCTCGGGCGAGTGGAACTCGATCCCCGTGTTGTCCTACGGTCTGACTGATGCTAGGCATCATGTGGAGACTGTACGTGGGTGCCGTGGGGACCCCAGGGAATGGTATGTTTCAGTTGCTGTCACCGTGAGTTGGTGTTGGTACAAGGAGCTGTCCTTGTACTTTGTCCGGTTCAGGCGTTATTTTCTGTTGACTAGAGAGTTTACTCCTTCATCGACCTTCCACTAGTCGTAGCCTTCCGACACGCGTGTGGTCCCACCAGAGAGTGGTGGCGAGGCTACCCGAGAGAGACGGCTTTAGACTGGTTGCCGTGGGCCTCCTACTGTGGCGGCTCGAGTCCGAGCCGAGAGGAATACCAGCTAGAGGGCCTGACGTAGCGCAGTCAGTCAGTGTGTGCACACATGGTCGGGGACTTCGGACGCGTGCTGACGAGCACGACCCCGACTAGACCCTTGTCAGTGTTGCTTGTTGTGTGTCTCAGTTTTTGCCTGGGGCGAGTAGGGAGACACTACGGCGCGGTGTAAGTCATCACGGGATGCATCCGATCTTGCTTCTAGTGGGAGGCACTCCTGTCTTTGGCAGGCAGTTACTCTTGGTTTGCTACCGAGTTGTCTCGGTTTTTATGCCGTGTGGTCGGTACTCGACGTAGCTGAGCTTTCCCGTTTATTTATCATGTGGCTCCTTGTTAGTTCTGCTTTAGCCGTCTTCTACGCAGTTTCTCGTTTTAGGAGGTGGGGGTTCGAGTGATCCCTACTGAGTCTTTTGTTAAGAGGCTCATTCCCTGCATTTTTCCGCGTTTCAGGTGAGGCGAGGCTTCAGGGGAGCGTTTCTGAGGCTCCATGCAGTTCCAGTGCCCAGGGTTAGTTGCCAGTTGCCAGAGTCGGGGTATGTCCCGTGTAGTTGTACTTTTCTTTCTGGACTGTACTAGTTGTGGACTACTATCTTGTGTTAGACTGTTTTTATATTATGGACCATCTAAACTGCTTAATTTTAATTATTAATTCATGCTTAATTATGTTAAATTGTGTAAGTCTGCGATTACTTGTGATCCTCGTATATTTCCACACCATCCTTTTAACCCTTCCGAGTCTTCGGGCTCGTGGGTGGCGGTTCGGGATTCGGGTTACTGGGCCTTTACCGGTATTCGGATCTTGGGTCGTTACAGCTGGTATCAGAGCACGGTTGTGGATATGTACAAGAATCATGAATAATTGTAGTGGTCCACTAGTCCACAATGATGATGTACAGTCGGCATTGGCTCAGGGCACCGTATGTTTTATTGACTTCGCCATTTTCCGTGTCTTCTATCTTATGCAGTAGGCGAGTATGACGCCGAGGCGGAGGACTCGCTCTCAGCAGGGACAGTCGACAGAGGAGCAGGAGGAGCTGAGCAGAGTGCCACCAGTTACCACTGGAGCAGGGGATACAACGAGAGTTCCGGGGGCCGAGGATTTGGTTCGGGGCAGATATCAGTTCATGACTCAGCAGCCTGGTGGAGATGATGGTGAGGGCTCGTCGTCCAGGAGTGGACCTAGCCATGCTGTGCGAGACTTCCTGCAGTTTCACCCACCCTGTTATGGCGGCCAGCCAGATCCAGATATGGCTAGGGGTTGGCTTGATGAGATGGAGCGAGTGTTCAGTTCCATGAACTGCGTCGAGGAGGACAAGGTGCTGTTGGCTTGCAATCAATTGCAGGGTTCGGCTCGAGCATGGTGGTCTTTAGAGTGGAAGACATCCTTTCAGTCTTGTTCGCTTCAGTTGATCATGTTGAGGGACTTCGTCAAGGTCTTTGAGTGTACTTACTGTCCATCCTATATTGGTATGTAGAAGATGCGTCAGTTTCTAGAGTTGGTACAGGGTGACATGACAGTGTTGCAGTACAGGGCCCAGTTCATTGAGCTAGGTCACTATGCTCCCCATATCATGAAGAATGAGGAGCTGAAGACTGAGTAGTTCGTCCAGGGTTTGAGGCAGGACCTGAGGCACCTCTTGATGGCGAATGCTACCACTGATTTGGAGACAGCTTCCCGTGTAGTAGCATCATTGGAGCTGGATATGCATAAGAACAGAGGATAGTGGGGCCAGGGGTAGTTCCAGCCAGGCTACAGCCAGCAGACGGCTACCCAGCAGCAGAGCACTTTTTAGTCCTTTTCGGGTAGCTCGGGAGCGTCGGCACCGGCGGCGTCAGCGACGGGATCGGCATCTTTTAGCTCCAAGGTTAAGAGGTTCTTGAAGAAGAACTTTGGTAAGAAGCGTAAGGAGGGTAGAGATCAGAGGCAGGCGTCTTCAGGTAGTGTTCAGCAGCCGATGCCCTATCAGCGTCAGGGTTCGGTTGGTGGTTCGCGAGGGTCGTGTCCCCGATGTGGCGAGTCACATCCAGGCAGGCAGTGCACGACACATGTGATTTGTTTCAGATGTGATCATCTAGGGCACATGGAGCGTGACTGTCCTCAGAGGCCATGTCAGCCACCCTAGTACTCTCAGCAGCAGCAGACTCAGCCCCAGCAGTACCCTCAGCAGCAGCAGTAGCAGCAGCACTAGGGGCAGTATCCGTCACTACCCCGGTCAGCCAGTGTGGGGGGCAGGCAGAGGTCCCGAGGCTATATTGCACACGTGACCAGGGTGGAGGCAGAGTCATCGCAGCTCGTTGAAGGTACTATCATGATTTTGGGTTGTGCGGCTCGGGTTTTGTTTGATTCTGGCGCGTCACATTCATTTATTTCGGAGGATTTCGCACTGAGCATCAAGGAGCCGGTGACCCAGTTGTCTTGTGATTTGGCCGTGGAGTTGCCTTCCGGTGATTATATGTTCACCCCGTATTGTTTCTAGAAGGTTCCTGTGTGGATTCAGGGGCAAAACATGCCAGGCAGGCTTTATGCATTGCACCTTCGGGATTATGATGTGATTTTGGGCATGGATTGGCTCGAGGCCCATGGAGTGGTGGTAGATTGCGGATTGAAGAGGGTCTACTTTCAGCCTCCCCATAGACCCGCGTTTTGTTTCCAAGGTATCCGATCTACCTCTCCTCATTTTCTCATCTCCGCTATTAGGGCCCGTAGGTTGCTTGACGTAGGATGTCAGGGTTTTCTCGCTTCTGTGGTCGTGGTAGACTAGTCGGAGCCAGATGTGGAGGACATTCCGGTGGTGTGCGAGTTTCCCGATATTTTTTCCGATGATTTGCATGGATTACCTCCACAGTGGGAGATCGAGTTTGTTATTGAGATTGTGCCTGATACGGGGCCTCGGTCCAAGGCTCCTTATCGTATGGCTCACCCTGAGTTGAAGGAATTGAGGGCGCTGTTGCAGGAGTTACTGGTCAAGGGGTACATTCATCCTAGCTTTTCCCCTTAGGGTGCACCAGTATTGTTCGTGAAGAAGAAGGACGGTAGTATGAGGTTGTGCATTGACTACCGGCAACTGAACGAGGTGACCATTAAGAACAAGTATCCATTGCCCCGAATTGATGACTTGTTCGACTAGCTTCAGTCCGCGCGAGTGTTCTCACGGATTGATTTACGGTCCGGTTACTATCAGCTACGGATTCGTGAGTCCGATGTGGAGAAGGCTGCGTTCAGTACGAGGTATGGACATTATGAGTTCTTGGTGATGCCATTTGGGCTCACCAATGCCCCCACATCATTCATGGATTTGATGCAGAGGGTGTTCCGTCCCTACTTGGACCAGTTCGTGGTCCTGTTTGTGGACGACATGCTTGTGTATTCGCAGTCTGCAGAGCAGCATGCTTATCATTTGAGGGTTGTGTTACAGACCTTGTGAGATCATCAGTTGTATGCTAAGCTCAGCAAGTACGAGTTTTGGCTTCACGAAGTGCACTTTTTGGAGCACGTAATTTCTGGTGATGGTATTTCCGTAGACCCAACCAAGGTCGAGACAGTGGTGCAGTGGTCGAGGCCGAGGTCCGTGACAGAGATTCAGAGTTTCTTAGGGCTTGCCGACTATTATAGGAGGTTCATTCAGGACTTCGCTCGTATCACGACCCTGATGACCAGACTTACGCGGAAGGATGTGCCGTTCGTCTGGACTGATGAGTGTGAGCAAAGCTTTATGGAGCTGAAGAGGTTGCTCACCTCGGCACCGGTGTTGGTATTACCTTCTAGATCAGGAGGTTTTGTGCTGTGTATAGATGCTTCCGGGGTTGGTTTGGGTGTTGTGTTGATGCAGCATGGTAGAGTGGTGGCTTATGCATCTCGGTAATTGAAGCCACATGAGGAGAACTACCATACCCATGACCTCGAGTTGGCGGCTGTGATCTTTGCATTGAAGATTTGGAGGCATTATCTGTACGGCGAGAAGTTCGAGGTGTTCACTGACCACCAGAGTCTGAGGTATGTGTTTACTCAGAAGGACCTTAACCTCAAGCAGAGAAGATGGATGGAGTATATGAAGGACTATGACTTCACCTTGTCGTATCAGCCAGGCAGGATGAATGTCGTTGCCGATGTCTTGAGCAGAAAGGTCATGGTCAGCGCGATGATGTTGAGGGAGTGGAGGCTCTGGGAATAGGTGCCAGCTGTGACATTTAGGCTTAGGGTTCCCCGAGAGCCAGTGTCAGTCGTGCTTGCGAGCTTGACTGTCACACCAGCTATTCATCGTCAGGTGACGGAGGCTCAGCGTGCAGACTTGGAGTTACCCCGGATCTTGGCTTTCGCCGAGGTGGAGTTTGGCGAGGACGGTGCTGTGAGATTTTGAGGTAGGTTATACGTCCCCACCGAGGAGCAGGTGAGGCGTGCGGTGTTACTAGAGGCTCACGGGAGTAGGTACACCATACATCTGGGTGCAACGAAGATGTATCGGAACTTGAAGAGGCAGTTCTGGTGGCCTAGTATGAAGAGAGATATTGCTGAGTTTATGGCCAGGTGCCTGATCTGTCAGCAGGTAAAGGCGGAGCATCAGCGACCTGGTGGTACACTTCAGCCTTTATGGTTCCCACGTGGAAATGGGACCACGTGACCACCGATTTCGTGGTGGGTTTGCCGAGGACTCCGAGTGGGCATGATAGTATTTGGTTGCTGGTGGATAGGCTGACGAAGACGACTCGGTTGTTACCGATCAGAGTCAGCTGGAGTGTATCCCAGTTGGCACGACTTTATGTGGAGCGGATCGTACCCTTGCATGGAATCCCCATTTCCATCGTGTTAGATCGAGATCCGCGTTTCACTTCAGGATTCTGGAGGAGTTTCCAGAGAGCTCTAGGCACCAAGTTAGCCTTTAGCTCAGCCTACCATCCTCAGTCAGACGGTCAGTCAGAGAGGACCATCCAGATGTTAGAGGATATGTTGAGGCCTTGTTGCTTGGAATGGCAAGGGAATTGGATTCACTATCTACCATTGGTGGAGTTTGCCTACAACAACAGCTATCATTCGAGCATTGGTATGGCTCCCTATGAGGCATTGTATGGGCGACCGTGTCGGACTCCACTCGATTGGTTTGAGGTCGGTGAATGTGTTGTGACGGGACCAGAGTTGGTTCAGTAGTTCATCGATGTGGTGCACCTAGTCCATCGGAGCATGTTGGCAGCGCAGAGTTGGCAGAAGAGCTATGACGATCGGAGAAGGCAGCCTCTCAGTTTCGCGGTCGGTGACCGAGTATTTTTGAGAGTTTCTCCTATGAAGGGGGTGATGCGCTTTGGCCGGTGTGGGAAGTTGAGTCCCCGCTATATTGGCCCTTTTTCCGTTATTGAGCGTATTGGCGAGGTTGCTTATCGATTGCAGCTACCCCAGGAGTTAGCTACGGTGCATGATGTGTTCCACGTCTCGATGTTGAGGAAGTACATGCTCGATGATTCTCATGTTCTGGAGGATTCTGTTTGGCCCGAGGTGACTCCCGATCTGTCTGTTCCGGAGTACCCCATCCGTATCGAGGATCGGTGAGAGTAGCACCTGCGGAACAAGGTTATTCCCCTGGTCAAGGTAGTGTGGCAGAGGCACTCTGGCGGCGAAGCGTCTTGGGAACGTGAGGATGAGATGCGGCAGCAGTATCCTTACTTTTTCGGGTGAGTCTTTTCCCCTTTCATGGTATTATTCTTAATTTCAAGGATGAAATTTGTTTAAGGGGGAGGGCTGTAATGTCCCTGGATTTTCAGACATTTTATGGATGTGAATCCGTGGGTTTCGGATCACGTTTGGGGTCCCGGAACGTGTTTTGCGGTTTATACGTGTTTTTCCCTGACAGGACCTACGGAACCCAGTATCGGGTGAACCGTTGCGTTCTCCTACTCCGGGACGGTACCAGTGCGATCGGCGTGTTCCGAGGATCGAGGAAATAAATTTATCTATTTTTTCATATTTTTCAGAAAATTTGGATTTTCTATAATTACCCCATTTCTTTTTTTCCCTTTTCTTCCCTTCTTCTTTCTTCTTCTTTCTCCCCCGCGTGAGAACCGCCGCCCTCTCTTTCTCTCTCTCCTCTTCCGGTGATGACCCGGTGTACTCCCCTCCGGCTGCAGACGGCGGTGGGGGACGGCGTGGCGGCGACGGCGGTGACGAGGTGATCGTGGCAGTGCGTGGTTCGTGGGAGCTCGAGGAAGAACGAGGGTTTTAAGCGGATTCTTGAAGATCGGTGGCGATCTGTCGCGTTTCGGGCTTCTCCTAGGTAGGGTGACGGATCCTTAGCTCATTTACCACCTTTCCCGCGATTTCTAGGGCGAAGGGAGGTCCAGAGAGGGCTATTTCACGCCGGGAAGGGAAAATTTATGTTTGGGGCTTGAGCGCTGTTGGCACTCAAAATATATTCAATGACGATCAAGCCTCAAAGACAAATGATGCGGCCCTTTGAAGCGGAGAAGCCAAAGAAGATCAATACACTGAAGCCTTCTCAAGCTGCCAGAGCCTTAGGTCACCCAGTATGAACGCCGGGGACTTCACCTCAGGAGAATCGAGATGAATTTACAACCAACCGGCAACGTCATCAAGCCTGCCCAATGAACTGGCATCGACTCAGTCGTGCCGCATAAACCACATCCGTTGTCTGACAAAGGACAAGGGAATACCTGGTGGCCCGCCACCTGAATGAAAGATCCTCCCGAGGTGAAAGAATGCTCTTGACCCTTCAGAACAAGGGACCGAAGACTCTGTTAGCAGAAGACCCCGATTACCCGGCATGGGTACGGCTTCTCAGCATATTGGGTCCATTAGTGACCAAATGTTCACCCAGTCAGGGCGAAAGCATCCTAGGTGGTATTCCACCCCTCAAGAAAGCTTCGAGCACGAGTCAGGCCGAGCCAGCAGTACAAACCATAGTGTCGAAGGCCGTGTCAGCGGAAGACCCGCGTGTTCAAGCTGAAGGTGCATGAGGTTCCGAAGAAGGTTGTACGGCGACCCGAGAGCTTCGTCAGGACTTCTCACCAAGGTTTTGCAAGACCATGGCGAGATGAATGGTCAGGGTGACTCCCGAAACTAGTCCGGGGTCCACTGTCTAACCCGTGTTAAGCAAGCGGGGCTTATCCCGCGCGCCCTTTCACCGGAGCGCCCCCTATTCCCAGCGCCCTATTACCCGGCGCACAAAATGGTCGAGGGAGCTTATCCGGCGTGCTTTCTTCACCCCGTATTAGGCCATCTCTATATAAATACACTTGATTCGACCAAGTAAAGGGAGGGTCGGCAGAATCCGAAGAGAGAACGGCAGAGAAGGATATCCAATTAAGAGAAACCAATCGTTCGAGAGGAAAAAATGCTTGGGGGAGAAGTAGATTTTCTCCTGAGAGTGCTCCTGCCGCCGTCCTCCCCTGTCGGTTTGTCTGGATAGCTCCGGAGCCGGAGAAGAAATGCCAATATGATACTCTATTTTTGCGTGGTGAAACTTAGGTGGGTTCTGGTGGTTTTCTCCCAATGATCCCCCTCTTATTTTCCCCCTGATATAGTGTAAGTGAGGGGGGGAGGGGTGATGATATGAGCCTATCTCCCCCCCCCCCTCACCATCTCCCTATCTATTCCTCCTCTGTAATCCCGTTGTTGTAATGGATGAAGCAGCTTCCGAGCGACAACACCGGGCCACGTCGAATGCTTATGATGTTCTATGGCTTTCCTTTCCCGTTGATGGAATGAATAATATTCAATGTTGTATATGCTTCCCTTACTCTTCCCTCGATTCACATGTCCAACCGCCTCGTGTGTGAATGTCGAGTTTTATTTCGTGATACCGAGTACGCCCTGGTTCTCCTCAGGGCTATATTGATGTCACCCCCCCATCCTCGGGGTTTCTTTGTATTGAGATGCTCATACCAAGCTCTCTCATGCCCATTAGGGATATGTGATACCAGAAGCATACACAAATGTGCTTCTCTGGTCAATCCCGAGACCGGTTCCTCTTTACCTCTCCCCTCCTAATCATGGACTGGAGGAAACGGGGCCGTCCCTGCAAGCTGGGCAAAGGTCTCTCTGGCATCATCGCTTTCTTTGTATACATCATGTGGATTGTTTGAGTGTTTGCCCCTCTCAATCTACATAGGTCATATGCTAACCTGCTAGTTCCGGAGGCCAGCATGTCGACCCATGATAACCTGCCAACCATCTAGCTTCCCTTGGTCTGTGACTAAGCGCACACAGTGTAACGACTGAATAACCTTCTTATCGTGTGCACGGATTGCACTGCTGTGTTTTATTTTTTCGAGAACGACAATCTGTAACCGGGGAGGGGGGACATTCCCCATCGACATCTCTAAATCACCACGGGGTCAAAGGGTTGTGTCCATTCCTGATACGAATCCCCTATGGACCAGTAGGTGAACATTGACAGGGGTTTTGACCAGATATCCAATCCACTATCCTTAGGGATATGGGATGTGTGCCCCTCGTAGGCTGGCCCTCGGGGTTTCCTTCCCTATTATTCGTCCCTTTTTCGGATTATGAGTCGACTATGGGTTGTGTGCCCCTCGTAGGCTAGTCCTCGGGGTCCACACTTCCCTCGTTGGCCACCTTATCTGATTGTGTTCAACCCACGGAACAATGGTGCCCCTGGTAGGCTAGTCCTTGAGATTTCCTATCCGTTTGGGTCTGCCGGCCGCCGTTGTGCCACCCGGCATTAAGGAGCTTACCCCATCCGTGGGTATGCCTCCGCTTTCCCGCAATCCTCTGGAGAGGGGGAGGTGCTACCAAAATTTCTCGAGACTTATTGACTAATTGCCCTCACAGCTGGGTCTCAATAAGATATGTTTTCAAAATAATTAACTTCCGTGCTCGAGTATGAACCTCGCACGAGTCTCAACCCTGTCTCAAGGGCATCATGGACCCCAATTCACTCATCAATCAACCCAATGCATCTTAATAAACTAAATAAACTCAAAATACCCAAAAAAATACCTTAAAAATCAGCTAATTCGACGCTGTCCTAGTCCGGCGCGCCCTAATACGGTGCGATACTCCCCCACGCTGGAATAGCTTCACACTCAAATCTTTTGATTTTCATTTGGTCGACACCTGACGCGCCCTGGGCGGGGCGCATCAGTTAAAGCCTTCACCCCACCGCGCCATTTAAACCCCTACTCCTACGCTACCCCGCGCCGTATAACCCCTATACCTACGCTACCCCGTGCCGATTTTGAATAAAAATGCGTATGTCGCACCGTTTTAACTCCTCTCTCATTCTCGAGCCAACCCTTGCCTTCCACGGCTTGTGTCGATCAACGTAATTAACCATAAATCAAATAAAAAGAAACTCTTCAAGTTGAAATCTTCTGTCATTATGCATTCTCCCAATTCATGCATTAGACATAGATATGCAATCTCATTTGCCTCATTAATGCATGCTTCTTTGAACGAGACCTCGGTATATGAAATGACCTCGACGGAAGGCCGGGTCATGCCCGACCGGAAATCTTGGCTATGCGCGATGGTGGTCTCCGGACTTACGTTCTCCACCTCGTATCGAGGGCTCGAACTTAATGAACCATGTCTACTCTGCATGATTAATAAAATAACCAATGAATCATTCCATGCGGCCCTAAAGGTTTCATCATCATATGCACTCTCTTGCATTCTATTTCAGCCTTGAACGACTCGTTATCTCGACAATTAATCAAAAGTTTTCCTTCTTATTAGAGGATGTAATTAACGCCATAGCCTTTATGGTATGGCAGACTTTTGGTCCTGACACGAACTTCACTCTCGCCCGACTCGGGTCAGATTGAGCGCATAATAAACTCGTCACCTAGTGACTAGCATGCCCTAAGAAATATTTATTTTCTTAAAAAAGATCCCATCCCCACAAGTCTGGAACGCCCGGTGGGACCGAGTTCTCCTCTCATCTCTTTGCCGAGATAAATGGGCCCCGAGCCCCCCCAAAGGAGTCCTGATCATTTGCTTATTCTGTTTTGTTGTGAAAGTGACGATGGCTGCTGGACTCACTACGTTAGCCTTTTGCCCCGAGATCGTGGCCAACCATGCTGCTGACAGGTACCTGGCGGTGCCGATGATTTTTGGTTCCTTCCCACCGGTGGTCGGCTTCCCCAACTTCCCGGGGGTAGCCTTCACTGACATACTGGAGGTCGAGCTTTCAGAGCCGACCGAGCAAGAAGATGCCATGAAGACAAGGGCCCATAACGCCCGAAGCTATAGGGGCCTGGCGACAGAACAGACTCAGTTGATTAGCTGCATAGTGCATCATGTGTCTCAAGGGGCTCGCCCCACTTACCGCTACAAGCCCCGGAGTCTCCACTAGGGGAGTTCCCACCGAAGAGCTGTTGTTCCTATGACCGGACGATTGTCAGTGTCCGGGAAGTCTGTGCTGATTGGGGGTTGATGTGACACCAAAATGCAGCAATATAATATGAACCCCTCGGACTTAAATGTGCAAGCAATACAACAAATTGGCAGCGTCACACTAGCGGACTCACTCGCGTTGGCACACTCGGGTCCGTAGGTGGACCGGCGATGGTGGTGAGGGTCCGAAGTTGGACCTCGAGGCTCCAAGGATTTGACCAGCTAGGGATAGACCCCAATGGGCCAGGGATGCCCAATGTCAAGGGCGGCTGGCACGCCGAGGGCGTGGGATGTAATGTCACACTCACAACTCACCCGCGGTGGCACTTGACTAAACGGAATGTTGGAACGAGCTCTCTCTCACCGCCGACGGCACATCAAGGGATAATACTAAACTAAGCAATGATAATAAACCAGCAGAGGAGAGTGGACCGAAGCTCACCTGATCGGTGTGAAGACACCGATCCCGGCCGGAGACGAGGGCGAGCGGGGAAGTGTGGGTTCCCCGCACACTGCGCCGATGAAGCTTGAATCCTGCTTAATTAGTTACATTCACTACACCTCTCACAGGAGGGTGAACTTGGGGTGGGGATTTCACTGTTACAATCAAACACTACCTCCGCACAGGGAGGGGCGCTAAGCCGGCCAGGCGAGGAGGGGAGATAAGCTCGATCGCGCCGACGGAGCACCCGGCCGAATCTGCCCGGGTCTGGGACAGCAAGAGAGGGGGTCGATGTAGTCACCGCTGTGAGCTCTCCCGGACTCAGAACTTGATGAGACTTGCGCCAAAATGTTGCTGACGTACCCAGGTATGACTGTGATTTTTGGTGGATGGTTCCAGCATCGTCACTGGTCGGAATGGACCCTGGAGCAGGCACTCAGCGTTCTGGTACAGACTGGTCCAGGATGTTGCAGCTGCTTGTCGAAGGTGCCACGATCACTCCCGAAGTCCGAATGAGGCAAGACCAAGTCGAGGACGTCCGTGGATGAGTCTTCTTCGAGCAGCAACCAAGAACAGCACCAGAAGATGTCGGGACGGTGAGGAGGCGTCCGTTGAGTGAGGCACTTCCTGGGCAGGACATAAACAGACTGTCTGCGCGCCCGGGGGAGAAAAAATGGAAAAGGCACTTCCTGATGCCGAACGGGATGCCGCTTGTTGGTGCTGGTGGAAGACTTGTGGTAGCAGCTCTCGGTCAAGTGGCGCCTCCAGAAGTTGAAGGATGTGTCTGTGAGGGCTTCTGCACTGTGGCTCTGGTCCGGATTCTGATCCTGGTTGCGCAGTCAGACGAGAACGGGCGCCACGCACTGTTCCAAAGACGGAACGCAGCAAGACCACCTTGGTTGCGAAGAAGACTCGCAGACCTTTCCGGCGATGTATGGTGCACCTCCAGACGATGTCGGATCACTCCGGAGCAGGCTCTGAAAGTCGGGCTTCTCCTGCTGGCAGCGAACCAAGGGGGCAGAACACTCTGTGGTGATTGTGGAGGGGCCTTGGGTGGAAGGTTAATGGAGGTGTTGAATGGAGGCTTAGGGAATGGGAAGGGTTGCTTTGGGAAGGGGAAAGGGTGTCTAGGAGAATGGATTCTCCCTTGAGAATGTGAAGGGGTTGTATGGGGAAGGGGAAAGGTTGCTTGGGAAGAGGGAGAGGTGCCTAGGAGAAAGGGGTTCCACCTAAGGGTTTGAGGGGGAGTAAATGGGAGGTATGGGGAAGGGGGAGGGGTCTTAAATAGGGGAGAATAGGGAGGAGAGAGAGTGAATTTCGAAATTTAGAGAGAGAGAGAGAGAATGAGAGAGCTAGAGAGAGAGAGAGGGGTGCACTTATGCTCAAATATTCAATACTTCATTATCTTCCAAATGGGGGGGATTGGGGTCCTATTTATAGGAAACCCACAATTTAACAAAAGACCCTGAGTTTTTGACTAATGACAATAAAGCAAGGGGGAAGGGGGGTGCCCATGGGCCTAGCCCACTTAATTGGGCCCAACTGACTCATTAACCACTCTAATGACAATTAACCTAGGTATATGACTCTTTAACCTAGGTACTTGACTCAATAAAAGGGAAATTACATAATCTATGACTCAAGAAAATATAAAAATTACAAGTCATGATTAAGAAAATGCCGCGAACATGATGACGCATAGCTGGCAAGCAACGGGACCCTCGAAAGAATGAGGAGTGGTAGGAGATGTCCTCATCATACCCCCGGGGTGCGGAGAACTCGACTCCGTCGAGTATGGGTCCACCGGGGTAGCGGTCCTCCAAAGTAGCTCCGGGCGAACCACGACCTCCAGACTCAACCCTGTGTCTGCGACTAGGGGACGGCTCTTCATCCTCTCAAGGTGGCTCAGGCACACCCTCTTGCTGGCGATGGAACCCTGCTTGCCTAGTATTGCCTCCGTGTGCACACGTCGGGCTCTCAAGGCTATTTTGTGGGAGCTCTCCGGGGTGTCCCTCTCAAAGGAAGGTATAGGCTCAAAGCACTCACTAGGATCCACCGCGGTGCCCATATAGGGTGCCAGGTCAGCCACGTGAGAAGTGGGGAATATCCCATACCCCATTGGTAAAATCAATCCATAAGCTGTGTTGCCAAAGTCACTAGGAACAGGAAAAGGTCCAAGTCCTCGTGCCCTCGAATGGGAGGTGACCCTAAGGTAGGGCCACTCCGATGCCATCATCACCAAATTGCCTACTTGGAATTCCAAGTGGCGCTCGCGAGCTCTTATCCGCTCTTTGTGAACCTCACCGCTCATTGCGAATTGCTTGCGTGTATGCGTATGCCATGTACTATGATGTGGTGTGGGTGCGAAAAGCTTGGTGTGTAAAGGTGGACCGGGGCAACCGTAAATTGACCTATCATGTTGTGATGCCATGTGGACCTTGATGAACTTGGGTGGGCCGGGGCAGCCACAAGTGGCCCTATCATGCATGGGCTTTATAACAATGGTTAGAGGGCCATGGTATCTATAGGGGAACCTATCACACAAAGTGGTGATGAATGTCGGGGGGCCCGGACATCCGTAGATGCTCCTACCATGCATATGATCAATGATGAATGAGGTAGGGCCGTTATACCCGAATATAGACCAATCATACATCCTACTTGGCATGTGGGTGATATGAACGAGTGGACCCGACTTAAGAATCATGCCAAGTAGTGATGTACGCCAAGACTTATGCACTTTTGTACAAAAGATGTCTCCTATGTGTGGGCTTTTAGACTTCCATTGGAATGGGTCAAAGGGGTCTAGGAAGGTGGATATCCTGAAGTGGGGCACTTCCTCACTCCCTAAGTGTATATTACCCAATGTCATGGCGATCATGGTGTAATCTGAGTCTTGGGAGAGGTGGGCTTGGTCCAACATAGTGGGTGATGGTAGGAAAAGGTGGGTGGTGGGTGAGGTGGTTAGGCCACATGGGTATCCGTACTCCCATTGGAAGCGGTCAAAGGGATCATTGTATGGGTTGCCTAGAGAGAGGAACTCCATGTCCTCAAGGTTCCCAAATAGTGAGTCATCCTCCTCCAAGGTAATTGGGCCAAGGTCTCTAGTGGGTTGGCAAATCAAATCAATTGGAACCTCAATGGGTGGGGAGTGGGCCACGATGGGTTTCTCATCCTTGGGGAGAAAGAGGAGGATTTCACTCGTATAATGGCCACAAGTGTAGATGGAGGTGATGGAACTGGTGGTGGGGTATGCTAGGAAGATGGTGCTAGACTCCAATGGTCCTATGGCTAGCATATTGGTCAGGTGGACTTGCCATTGTAAGCAGTCCACTAAGTCCCCTAAGTCTTCCACAGGATAGGAGGTTTGAAGTGTGACATGGGAAGACTGGGTGGGCACAATGTGGGCTTGATATCCCAAGGGTGAATGGTAGGGTGGTGAGCTAGGAATGGTGGGGCCCCGCTTGAGCCATTGGAGTATGGACTCATTCATGGTGACAATGTGTGGCTCATGAGGACCCGGACTAGGAGGAGTGGGTAAGTTTTGTGGCTCCTCCTCCTCAAAGGTGTAGGCTTGGGTTGGGCTTGATCGGGGAAGTTCTTGGGTTGGAATTGGGGTCGGGGGTGGAAGATAAGTTGGCTGAAGAGGTTTGGATTGGGGTGCATAGGTCTTTCTAAGATTGGCCCTCATTTCATCCCAAGATTCAATGGGTGCTTCCCCTTTGGCTTCTCTCAAACCTACAATGTCCTCCCATTCTTTCCTAGCTTGGCGCCAGAGCAAACTCTTGGTATAGTTGACTTGTATAGGCCCTGATAGAGTGAACCTTCCAAAGTGTCGATCTATGGAGTCCTCCCACTCTAGATATATACTAGGGCGGGTTCCATCAAACACAAAGGCTTCTAATGGGCCTAAGAGTGGCGAATATGCCAAGTATGAGGTAGTCATGATGGAGGACAAGGGTGATGCATGCAATGGCCCTAGGACAAGACTTAGTAGAGACAAGTCTAGAACTTGCTCTGATACCAATTTGATGTGACACCAAAATGCAGCAATATAATATGAACCCCTCGGACTTAAATGTGCAAGCAATACAACAAATTGGCAGCGTCACACTAGCGGACTCACTCGCGTTGGCACACTCGGGTCCGTAGGTGGACCGGCGATGGTGGTGAAGGTCCGAAGTTGGACCTCGAGGCTCCAAGGATTTGACCAGCTAGGGATAGACCCCAATGGGCCAGGGATGCCCAATGTCAAGGGCGGCTGGCACGCCGAGGGCGTGGGATGTAATGTCACACTCACAACTCACCCGCGGTGGCACTTGACTAAACGGAATGTTGGAACGAGCTCTCTCTCACCGCCGACGGCACATCAAGGGATAATACTAAACTAAGCAATGATAATAAACCAGCAGAGGAGAGTGGACCGAAGCTCACCTGATCGGTGTGAAGACACCGATCCCGGCCGGAGACGAGGGCGAGCGGGGAAGTGTGGGTTCCCCGCACACTGCGCCGATGAAGCTTGAATCCTGCTTAATTAGTTACATTCACTACACCTCTCACAGGAGGGTGAACTTGGGGTGGGGATTTCACTGTTACAATCAAACACTACCTCCGCACAGGGAGGGGCGCTAAGCCGGCCAGGCGAGGAGGGGAGATAAGCTCGATCGCGCCGACGGAGCACCCGGCCGAATCTGCCCGGGTCTGGGACAGCAAGAGAGGGGGTCGATGTAGTCACCGCTGTGAGCTCTCCCGGACTCAGAACTTGATGAGACTTGCGCCAAAATGTTGCTGACGTACCCAGGTATGACTGTGATTTTTGGTGGATGGTTCCAGCATCGTCACTGGTCGGAATGGACCCTGGAGCAGGCACTCAGCGTTCTGGTACAGACTGGTCCAGGATGTTGCAGCTGCTTGTCGAAGGTGCCACGATCACTCCCGAAGCCCGAATGAGGCAAGACCAAGTCGAGGACGTCCGTGGATGAGTCTTCTTCGAGCAGCAACCAAGAACAGCACCAGAAGATGTCGGGACGGTGAGGAGGCGTCCGTTGAGTGAGGCACTTCCTGGGCAGGACATAAACAGACTGTCTGCGCGCCCGGGGGAGAAAAAATGGAAAAGGCACTTCCTGATGCCGAACGGGACGCCGCTTGTTGGTGCTGGTGGAAGACTTGTGGTAGCAGCTCTCGGTCAAGTGGCGCCTCCAGAAGTTGAAGGATGTGTCTGTGAGGGCTTCTGCACTGTGGCTCTGGTCCGGATTCTGATCCTGGTTGCGCAGTCAGACGAGAACGGGCGCCACGCACTGTTCCAAAGACGGAACGCAGCAAGACCACCTTGGTTGCGAAGAAGACTCGCAGACCTTTCCGGCGATGTATGGTGCACCTCCAGACGATGTCGGATCACTCCGGAGCAGGCTCTGAAAGTCGGGCTTCTCCTGCTGGCAGCGAACCAAGGGGGCAGAACACTCTGTGGTGATTGTGGAGGGGCCTTGGGTGGAAGGTTAATGGAGGTGTTGAATGGAGGCTTAGGGAATGGGAAGGGTTGCTTTGGGAAGGGGAAAGGGTGTCTAGGAGAATGGATTCTCCCTTGAGAATGTGAAGGGGTTGTATGGGGAAGGGGAAAGGTTGCTTGGGAAGAGGGAGAGGTGCCTAGGAGAAAGGGGTTCCACCTAAGGGTTTGAGGGGGAGTAAATGGGAGGTATGGGGAAGGGGGAGGGGTCTTAAATAGGGGAGAATAGGGAGGAGAGAGAGTGAATTTCGAAATTTAGAGAGAGAGAGAGAGAGAATGAGAGAGCTAGAGAGAGAGAGAGGGGTGCACTTATGCTCAAATATTCAATACTTCATTATCTTCCAAATGGGGGGGATTGGGGTCCTATTTATAGGAAACCCACAATTTAACAAAAGACCCTGAGTTTTTGACTAATGACAATAAAGCAAGGGGGAAGGGGGGTGCCCATGGGCCTAGCCCACTTAATTGGGCCCAACTGACTCATTAACCACTCTAATGACAATTAACCTAGGTATATGACTCTTTAACCTAGGTACTTGACTCAATAAAAGGGAAATTACATAATCTATGACTCAAGAAAATATAAAAATTACAAGTCATGATTAAGAAAATGCCGCGAACATGATGACGCATAGCTGGCAAGCAACGGGACCCTCGAAAGAATGAGGAGTGGTAGGAGATGTCCTCATCAGGGGTGTCCGGATCTTCCTGGACGGACGTGAGGCCCAAGCAATTCCCGACCGGGTGGTTGCTGCTGTGCCAACCCGCAACTCCTTCCAGGCTCTTTCCGGGAGGAGGGCTGAGAAAGAAGAAGAAGGCCGTCAAAGCCGGGGAGAGCTGGCTCCAAGGCCCAAGAAGTTTAAGCAAGTCTGGGTCCCTAAGAGGATCCAACCTGCTCGCCGTGAGGCACCTGTCTACTACCACTGCAAGCCCATCCAGGCGAAGGAAAGAAATGAGAGGGCGCTGGCCCCAAGAAGAGAAGAGACTGTCGCGGAGCCTCCTCACCGCACAAGTTTTAGGGTGTGTGCCCGACAAGCTGGTATCCCTGTAGCAGGGAGAAGATTTGAACAGCCCGCCGAAAGAGCTCGGTTGGCCTATATCCCTCTGATTAGAGGTCGACAATCATCCCCGGTCCTACATCAGGGACTAGGGCAGGAAGAGATGACCAGTATGGTCAGAAATTACTTCAGGGGTATGGGCAACCCCTCATTGGGCCAACAACGGCTGTTGCAAGCAGCTATGGCAAGAGAAGACGATTGTCCACCAATGGTAGTTGAAGAAGAAGAAGAAGAAAGAGGAATGACGTCGTCAGTTGATGACAATGGATATGAAGACGGCTTAGAGATCAAAGGCGATAAAGCAACTCCTCATCAGCAGGAGGAAAGAAGAGTCTCCGTCTTCGAGAGACTGACCTTCCCTCAACATCCAAAGAGGAGGGTCCATTGCCGAGGGAAAGGAATGCAAGTCTTTACTTGCAATATGGCTGGAGTGTCTGGCCGATATGGAAGACTGCCTGAGGAACCTCAGGAGCTGGCCCGATTGGCCGAGAGGCCCGGGCCGAGCACTCGAAGAACTGAAGCCGCAAGAGAGATGCTGGCTGCTGCCAAAGGAAAGCAAGTCCTGACTGATGGGTCCACCATTCTAACTGCAAATGTGGTGACCGCGGAAGAAGAGGGCGTGCTGATAGATACCCCGCCTGAAGGTGCATCAGGGGAAACGACAGAAGCTATTCCCACCATGGCAGCCATGGACCCGTCGATGTTAATGATACTCCAGAGATATCAGCAGAAGATAGAGCTTCTGAAGAAGCAGCTAATGGAAAGGACGGAGCAAGACTTGGCCTCCAAGCAGCCTGAGATGCAGGCCGAATCCTCACGGGGATCCTTCAACCCAAGCGACTTCCCACCACTTTATACCTTGCCCCCGCCGACAGAGCCCAGCTTGGCGACCACTCAGCAGCACCCACCACCGCCTCTGATGCTGCCAGTACTGCCACAGGTACACCAAGCACCTCCGCTACTGCGTCCTCCTCCACAGACGACTGCCTTGGTCACCCCCTATCTGCAGCCGGCGCACTTCTATCCAGAACCGGTCAATCCGACTACCATGAACAAGCTGATGGTGGAAAGGATGATCGAGCTGAAGCTTGCCGAGCGAAGTGAAGGCGACTACGTCGCATTTGATGCCTATAGGGTGCCATACCCAACACATCATGCTGCTAAGCGGCTCCCTCCTGGGGTCAACAAGCCACCTAAGTTCGACAAGTTCAACGGGAAGGGATCCCCGAAGGAACATGTCGCTTACTATATGACCGTCATGGGCGATCTGGCCATCGACAAATCATATCTGTTGAAATTTTTCGGGTCCTCGCTGACAGGGCTCGCATTTGAATGGTATTCTAGCCTCCCGACCGGATCGATCGGCGACTGGCCGGATATGCAGAAGAAATTTAGAGAAAGATTCCTTGTCACAGAGAGGGAGGTCACAGTAGCCGAGCTCTACTCGACAAGACAAAGGGTAGATGAAATAGCCCTTGAATACATCAAGAGGTGGAGGAACCTCGGAATGAGATGCAAGTGGCCCCCGCACCAGGAGGATGCCGTGCAAATCTGCAAATAGAACCTCAGAATAGAGGTACTGGAAAAGATGATTGGAATGGAAATCTGATCATTCGACCGTCTGAACAATGTCGTGGCTGAGGTGGAAGCATTTCTGGCAAGACCTGCCCTTGCATCAACTGTTGTGACTGCACAGAAGGTAAAAGTAGCAGAGCGGCGTTCAACGCCTAAAGAAGCAAACACTCTTGACATTAAGTCAGTTGAACAACAAAGAGACAAAGGCAAGAAGGCGGTTACCCCTCAACCTTCTAAAGCCGGAGACGACCGAGAGGGTCCCTCACTCCGAGATAAAATGAAGAAGGCCTATTCCTTCCCGAAGGAGAAAACCAGGATTCTATTTGATTGGATGACCCAATATGATAAGGTTACCTTGCCCGAACCGAAAAGGCCGGAAGACCTGAAAAGAAAAGACAACCCAAGGTTCTTCCCCTATCACCAGATGCTGGGGCACCCGATTGAAGATTGCTATGTTTTCAAGGACATCATTGAAGGCATGGTCAAGAAAGAAGAGATAGACTTGGGGGAGTACAAGGTTGACCCTCCACAACCTCACGAAGCACCTCTGAGAAGAGCCACAGTCAATATGGTCTCCCTGTATCATGCGTTGCCTGAAGAGATCGCAGAAGCTAGCACTCAACATGCTTATGAAGCCCATTTCCTGGCACCAATAAAAGAACAAGAGGGATGGCAGCAAGTCCCTACAAAGACCAAGAAGAAGGGCACACCTCGCCCGAAAGTGGGGGTACAGATCCGTGGTGCCACACCATGACCCACTCTACCAGAGGTAGCACCTGTGTGGACCAATCCACCTGCAGTCATCAGAATACCTACACACAATCGGAGAAGATAGACTCCATTGCCGATGGTCAAGGAGGTTAGTTCAGAGGCTCGATGGCTGCAAGACTATATAAACGGGCTAGATGAATATGTACAGCCCAAACTGAAACCTTTACTGGTGCGGGATCATGTCCCGTGGCAGGAGTTAGAACAGCTTTCAATAAAATAGGAGCAGGAAGCTGACAAAGCATCAGACAAGGATGGCAGCCTATTCTGGGGGCAAGCACCTGCCGAAGAAAAGAAAAAGAAACGAAGAAAGAAAAGAAAAGCCAGCAAGGCCGCAAAGGACATAGTCCTTTCTTGCAATACCCTGTCTGCCCTTTTCAATCTGTCCAATGAGAAAGATGAGGAGGAAATATGCTTTACACCCACCGCCGGGGCAAGCCAGGCTGAAGCAGTGACTGCTACACATGCAACCCGATCGGGCCGAAGATGGGGGCGTCAGTCACCTGCCAACCACAATATCATCTTCAGGGGGGAGCAACCCTATAAAATACCCCCTCCAGAGGTCAGGGGAGCCCAAATCCCTCCTCTTTCAGGTTTATACAGTCAGAGTGGGGGCAATACTACCGCTCCTTCCTTTCTGGAATTTCTAAGAATGTCAAAGGGAAAACAGCCTTATCAAGATGCTGACCCTACAATTGGGGATACTCACCCGCAGCTCCAACAGCCTTCTGGAGTTCCAGATGAAGATGAAGCTCGCCCAACGGCAGCTGATGAGGGACAGCAGGAAGACAACACCAAGCAGAAGGGTGCGGCCTCAGAGCCCGATGAAGCAGGTCCATCAGGGGCCGTGATTCAAGATCCTCCCAAGCCCAGGTGGGCAGAGGAAATGAAGCTATCTAATGTCCGAGCAGGAAGCCGGGTAGTCAAGTTGCTAAAAAAGCTCCCAGCGAGATTCACTGTTTGGGAAATCCTCTCCCTAAGTGAAGAGACCCGACATGCAATTATCACTGCTCTGCAGACGCCTGTCCAATATGAAGCATGTCTGGCTGAAGCGCTGCCAGAGGCCAATGTGACTTTCACTCAGGAGGACATGATACTCCCCACTACCAGCCACAATAGGCCGCTGTACATGAGAGGACGGCTGAATGGTCGGGAGCTGAGTAGAATCCTGATAGATCTCGGAGTGGCCGTCAACATCCTACCTTACAGAATATATCAGAGGTACCACTTCAACGTGCACGTCAATAAAGTCGGAGATATGCGTATCGCCGGCTTCAACCAAAAATCTGAAGTGCCGCTGGGAGTAGCGGAATTCACACTCACTCTGGCAGATCTTACTACGAGGGTGCGGTTCCATGTCATTGACTCCCACACCTCGTACAAGGCGTTGCTTAGCCGCCCCTGGCTACATGAGAACATGGTGGTGCCCTCCACGCTACACCAATGCCTCAAATATACCCACGAAGGGAAGGAGGGGAGGATATTTGCCGACCTCCACCCGTTCGAAGTATTCGAGTGTCACCTGCTGGATGCTCCTCTATATGCAGAACGGTCACAGAAGACCTCTGAAGCCAAAACCCCTGTTAAGGCAACAAGAAACAGTTTCGACGACGACTGGTTCCCCCCACCACCACCGCCCGGGTACGTCAATCCCAAGATGGTCTCACATATTGCCGTCACTGGGGATGTGGGCAGAACATCACCCCCTGCCACCTATCCTCAAGTCAATGAAACCAAGGTCGACCAGCAGCACGACCACATCAGGGTCCCGGAAGGCCTCACCAAGCCAATTCTTGGCCTCGATAATGGCACTGTCGAGCCTTTCAAAGCTTGGGAGGTGATGCAATCTGATGGTCCCAGCAGTTTGTTCTACACAGCTGAGGAGCATACCACACGGGAAGACACGAATTGCCATCTTCCTGAAGATATAGAAGACTCGTAAGTTCCCGTTCAGGGGTTGGCATTTACAACAAGCCGAATGGCTAAGATGTTCTGGAAACAACACATCCCTATCGGCCTGCCCCGCAAGGAGAAAGAAGCATTCCAGAAGCTGTGGTATCCCGCAAGCCTGGACCAAGAACTGAGGCGTGTCTCTCAACATCCAGGGTTAGGCTTCACCCTTGAAGAATAATACTATAGCGGGCGATACGAAGTGGATACCATTTCTGCCTTCTACCCTGCTGAAGACAGCTCCCTGGGGGCAACCTTCAATGAGTACCCAGCGGAGATTGAACATGCTGAACTTGCTCAACCAAGAGACTCATAACCGAAGGCTATAACCCCTTGCCAATGTTGGGAGCAAGTATGCCCGGAAGAGGTGGCCCTTCAAGCCAGGTTTGACACGGCCAGTAGTAGTGAAGCCGAAGATGCAGAAGAGGTAGGGCCGTCTCTCCCCAGTGGCCCTCCTCTGATAATGATGACGGTGCCATCCGTGTCAACCAGGGAAGCTTTTGCCAAGCCTGATCAAGGGATGAATGCTGCTAGGAAAGAAAAAGCTACCTCCACTGAAGACATGGCGACCCAGGGAGGCGGGGCACTCTTGCCTTCTGCTGTGAAGTCGCGATGTTGCTCTAGCGCGGCGAAAAACAACCACCAGTCCTCCATGGCTACAAACACATCTGCAAGGGCTGAGGTTGTTAGCTTGTCTCTCAAAACCACGACATCTATCCATCTGCCGACAGAACGGCTCATGCGGTTGCCACTAGCTGAATCAGGAATCCCAGGCAAAGCCCGGATGACCCAGAATGAAGAGGCCGAGGTACTCGAGCTCGAAGATGATATTCCAGACTTCGTCAATCTTCAGCGTGTGCCCCCGAAAATAGAAGATGGAGGCCAAGCCACAGTCGACAAACTGATAGAAATTAACCTAGGAGATGAGGCCGACCCTAGTCCAACCTTCCTCAGTGCCCAGTTGTCTGCTGAAGAACAGAAGCTGTATGTCCAGTTGCTACAAGAATATCAGGATTGTTTTGCCTAGACCTACAAAGAAATTCCAGGACTCAGCCCCGCAGTCTCACAGCACGAGCTAGCTATAAGCCCTGAGGTCGAGCCAGTTAAGCAGCTGCCACGGCGCATGAGGCCAGAGCTCATTACTCAGATATGCAAAGAAGTAGACAAACTCATTGATGTGGGTTTTGTCGAAGAAAACCAATACACCACGTGGCTGGCTAATATTGTGCCCATGAAAAAGAAGAATGGGCAGATCCGGATATGTGTTGATTTCTGAGATCTGAATAAAGCATGTCCCAAGGCTGACTTTCCGGTGCCAATCACGGAAGTCATGATTGATGCCACAAACGGCCACGAAGCCCTATCATTTATGGGCGGATCCTCTGGCTACAACCAGATATGGATCGTGGAACATGACCGGGTCCACACTGCCTTCCAAACTCCCAAAGGTATCTATCACTACAAAAGGATGCCGTTCGGACTGAAGAACGCTGGCACAACTTACCAGCGGGCGATGACCAGAATATTTGATGAGCTGATCTACCACAAGGTCGAGTGCTACATAGATGACATGGTGATCAAGACCAGAAGAAAAGAAGACCATCTGCAAGACCTCCAAGTTGTGTTCCAGAGGCTCAGGCAGTATGAGTTGAAAATGAACCCTATGAAATGTGCGTTCGGAGTGTCGAGCGGGAAATTCCTGGGTTTCATTGTCAGATATCGGGGGATTTAAAAAGACCCCGTAAAGATCAAGGCGATCCAGGAGCTACCTCCACCAAGGAACCTCTTTGAGCTGAGATCTCTACAAGGCTGTCTGGCATACATCCGGCGATTTATATCCAACTTGTCGGGGCGGTGTCACCCCTTTCATAAGTTGATGATGAAAGATGTTCCCTTTTATTGCGATGAAGAATGCCAAGCAGCCTTTGACAAGCTGAAGGATTATCTTAAGACTACTCCAGTGCTGGGTGCGCCGGTGAAAGGAAGGTCGCTAGTCCTCTACATAGCAGCCATGTACAACTCCTTGGGGGCAATGCTAGCCCAGAACAATGAAGAAGGGAAGGAACAAGCCCTCTACTACCTCAGTCGAAGATTGGTCAGAATTGAGGAGAGGTACACCTATATTGAGAAGATCTGCCTGGCGCTGGTCTTTACGGTCAAGAAGCTTCGACACTATATGCCGTCGCATGAAGTTAAGCTGATTTCCAAGGAGGATCCGCTTAAATATATCATGTCTCAACCGGCACTCAAAGGCCACCTAGGCAAATTGGCAGTGATCCTTATGGAGTATGATATCTCCTACGTGCCGCAAAGGGCTGTTAAAGGCCAAGCCATCGTAGATTTCTTCGCCGAGCACCCCGTGCCAGAAGATTGCACGCTGGAGCCAGAGCTTCCTGATGATGAGACCCTGGAAGTCAGCCACGTACAGCCCTCATTGTGGCAATTGAACTTTGATGGCGCATCCAGAATCGACACCCCAACAACTAGATCGGCCAAAGTCCGGGCAGGGGTAGGCATAGTTCGGAAATCTCCAGAAGGGGAAGTCATATATACATCATGTTCAATAAACAAACCTTACACAAATAATGAAGCAGAATATGAAGCCCTAATCATTGGGTTACAAATTGCCTTGTCTATGGAGATTCAGATGCTTGAAGCATTCGGGGACTCCATGCTAGTGGTAAAACAGCTAGAAGGAGAGTTCGAGGTGCGGAAGCAAGAACTCCTCCCCTATCATCAACTGGCGATCCGCTTGATGGCAAGATTCTATCTCATCAAAGTCAAGCACATCAATCGAGGATAAAATGCCCAGGCAGACGCCCTCACAAAATTGGCCAGCTCTTTGGCGGTCCCGCAGGATACATGCTTGAATATAGCAGTAATTAACCGACGATAGGTCCCCAGCGTGACCGAAGTCCTGGTTGATGAACAAGAAAATGAAGGGGCAGCTGTGGAAGAAATCCAACAGCCCGATTGGCGGGAACACCTCCTGTGTTAGTTTCGCCACCAACAGCCCCCGAAGGAAAAAGAACAAAGAATGAAGCTCCTGAGGGTCAAGGACTCTTATGAAATGAGGAATGAAACTTTGTTCCGAATAATGGCAGATCCCCAAAAGAAAATCTTACTTCTTTGCTTGTCCCCAGCAGAAGCCTGGCAAGTAATGCAAGAAGTCTATGTCGGGTCAGCCGGAGCACATCAGGCCGGTCCGAAAATGAAGATCGAATTAAAGAAGCTGGGCTATTACTGGCCCTCTATCTTCAATGATTGTTGCAAGTTTGCCAAGGCTTGCCAAAGATGCCAGGAGCACGCCAACGTGTCAAGAAGACCGCCAGTGCCGCTACACCCCACCCTACCATGCTGGCCGTTTGCTCAATGGGGCACAGACGTGGTAGGACCTTTGCCAACATCGTCAGCAGGGTGCAGATACATCTTAGCCACCACAGATTACTTCTCCAGATGGGCAGAAGCAATAGCGCTAAGAGAAGTGACGGGAGAATTAGTCGCCAGGTTCTTTCGATAGAATATAATATTCCGGTTTGGGGTCCCCAGCTGAATTATCTCTCATAATGGCAGCCACTTCAGGAACCAGAAGGTTTATCATTTGGCTGATAAATATAAGATTGACTGGAGGACGTCATCCCCCTACAACCCTCAAGCCAATGGGCTCGCAGAAGCCTTCAACAAAATGCTGTGCACTTTGCTGGCGAAGACTGTTAATTCCAGCAAAAAGGATTGGGAGGAAAGGATGTACGAGGCACTTTGGGCTTATCGTACAGTCTATAAAACCCCAACTGGCTGCTCCCCGTTCTCCCTTGTATATGGGTCAGAGGTGGTAGTGTCAATTGAATTGGAAGTCCCGTCGCTTCGTGATGTGACACAACCTCGGACCTAATTCAAGCAAGCACAATCGCAATCTAAATGGGCCAATTTGGGCCGCCGCTCTCTCGTCGCTCACCCAAGCCCGGGGTAACTTGGCAATGCCAAGGTGAGGTTGAGGGGTTGGGCCCTTGCTGGTAGAGGGCCAGCAATGCCAAGATTTGATTCCCAATGGATTTGGAAGCCCAATTCAACGGGGCCGACGAAGTGCCGAAGGCACCGGTTGCACTCTTCCCACGGTGATCACTCAAGGCAATGGGGCTTGAGGATCGGGCTCTCACTCGCATAACCAGCGGAATTAGAGCTAATATTGAAAGACAAGCACTAAGTGGAGTGAAGGTTTGAGCACTTACTTGACCGGTTTGAAGAAATCGGTCCCGGTCGGAGACGAGGGCGAGCGAGGAGGCGAGTGGATCCCCACACGCCGCGGCGGTGTCGCTTGACCTGCCCAAACAAATTACACCACTACACCTCTCGCAGGAGGGGGAACTTGGGGTGGGGGTTAATGTTATTACATCAATACTACCTCCACGCAGGGAGGGGCCTTCAGCCGGCCAAGCGGGGTGGGGAAACCAAAGCAAAGAACGAGGAACAAGGGTGGACGCCGAATCTGCCTGCTGTCTGCGAACCAGGACAGAGGGTCGGTGTTTCTATTGTAGATCTTGCTCAAGAATTTCTCTGATGGCGAGACCGGCGGTGAAATCTTCGTAATAGGAAGGGGAATGCCTCAGAATTTTTGTAAATTCTTCTGGAGTCGCTGCAGGTCGGGGCAGGTGTAGACACGCCAAAATTGACGTTTTGTTGATCAAATCTCATGTTATTATGTAAACGCCCCAAGTGGACTTCAATATTCTTATAATATAAAGTTTTTCTTTTTTTTAATTTTTATGCATTTTTCTTGCATTTTTGTTATTCACGACTTTATTAAGGGCGTTAATTTATAAAGTCACGACCTGAAAGAAGGCGTTTTCAAAGAAAGGACGACCGTGGTACAGGGCGTCAATTCCTGGTATTATCCGCTAATTTCTGGAATTATCAATTTTCAAAATAAAAGGCATTTTCTGAGTAACGCCCTTCCTCAAGGCGTGTTTTTAAGAAACGCCGTTATCATAGGCGTGTTATATCAGTGTTTAAACAGAGCAAGTTCTATTTCTAAAATTAAATCCAGGAAGAAACGTCCTTTGCTAGGTCGTGTTTCAAGAAACGCCTCTGTTGCAGTCGTCAATTCATCAAGAGACGCCCTCGATTAAGGCGTGTTTCGCTCCAGAGTCCTTCCTTTTTCGATCTTTCCCTCACAGTTCCCTATCATAATTTGGTCTCTTGCTCGATCTTAATCCTTCCTTGAATGCCTCATTACCCGTTCTGATCTTACCTTGTTTGATCACATCCAATCGAAGCTATAAATTGCAGCCTTGATCGATCGTGTAAGAGGTTGAAGCATTGTTTTAAGCAGGTGAAGCACGTTAAGCAGGTTTCAAAAGGTTTAAGCATTCACGAACAGAGCCTTCTTCATCCTTTGCTGCATCCTCTCTGCGTTTTTCATTGGGCTTCATCCGGTGCTTCATCCATCCACTTCCGTCATCTTCACTCCCTTTACTGTCGCCAGGGACAGCAGGGTTTCTCAGCCTTTTCATCTCTTTGTTTTGTTTTTTTTTTATTCATATCACTCCATTCATCATATACGTTCATCCTTCATCTTTATTCACACTTTATCGCATTTTTTTTATCATCATACTCCCCCTCCCTTGAGTCTTGTTAAGGGGTTTAAAAACAATCAAAAAAAAAGGTGCGCATGTGCCTTTCTTTCCTTCATTATTACACGTCCATTTGGATAGATACTACTGCATTTTGGGCTGATCCCTCTCTTCTTGTTTGTGTTTATTGTCCGTTTTGCAAGGTAATCAACTAAGAAGACCCGCTTCATCGGCCGGCCGATTGAAGTTGGAGGAGGAAATCCACATCCATCCCGCATCCCAATTTCCACCAGGTACACGCGATCCCCTTTTCTTCTTATTGAGGTAATCCCTCTGGCGATCACAACTCCCTTTTAAGCACCTCGTGCTATTTTTATTACATCTTATTCATTTATTATTTTTATTTTTATTCCTAAGTGTGGATTTTAATCCGAATCTACAAATTGGCGATCACGGTGGGACTTCCACTGTCTTCTTTCTTGATTACCATCTCCATTGGCACCCTCGAGTGCCCTTTCCCCTTGACACCCTCGTGTGTCCTTTCCCCTTAGGCACCCTCGCGTGCCCTTTCCCCTTGGTACCCTCGGTACCCTCTCCCTTGTGCCCCTCGGGCACCCTCCATTGTGCACTCTGCACACTCCCCGGGTCAGTCGATTTCTGCTTATTAACGCCTTTCACGAAGGCGTCTTTTGATTTCACGCCCCTCACAGGGACGTGTTTTGTTGAATCACGCCCCCTTCCAGGGCGTGCGTTTATTACACCTGCTGGCTTTCTGGTTGCTTATTTCATCGTCTGATATTTAACGCCCCTCTCAGGGGCGTGTTTCTCTGAGTAACGCCCATTCCCAGGGCGTCTTTTACTATAACTGCTGCCTGCTGCATGATTGTTTTATTGTCTGTGGACTTAACGCCGCTCCCAGAGGCGTTCCATCCATTGTCAACGCCTGTCATCAGGGCGTGTTTAATTATTATCTGAGTTTTGACGCCCTCCAGTGTAGGCGTCCTTTCCTGAGAACGCCTCACCCTAAGGCGTGTTTTTCCTACTGTCTGTGAGCCCCTCACAGAGTTAACGGCAGCCACGCTGCCGTGTTTTAAGTTTGTCACGACCTATCGCAGGGCGTGTCTTTCTTGCTGTTGTGAACACGCCCCTTCCCAGGGCGTGTCTTTACTGTTCATTTTCACAGATTGGCTATTATTCATTGTTTGGCATTTGTGTTGATATTATTATCTTGATTTGCTGGCTTGGTTGAGAGACCTCCTCTCTCTATCCTAGGATCCACACACCTTTCTTGGAATCGGGACGACCCTCCATTGAGCATTCCGTCTCTTTGGACTGGAAATCCCTTTTCCAAGACCTCCATAAGTCCCCGCACCCGTGGATTCCCTCACGGACGCTGGGCTGGTTGTACCCTCGAAGTACCTGGAGTTTAGAGAACCCATGCGTTGTTAAGAGAGGAAGAACTTAGTTGACCCGGAGGTTACACTCGGATCAAACTAGGTCTCATTTGGCAAAAGAGTGAACTTTCACAAATAATTCACCCTAATTCAAACATCAAACCTTAAAATCTTGCGTTTTTTGCCAACCTTGTTTGCATAAACATAGTTGGGTGATTTGATTGCTTGGTTTGGATTGATTATTTTGTGATAGTTCCTTCATTAAAAACATTCGCTCTCTTAAGAATGAAACTCCGTTCAGGTAAAACCATCAACATGTCGGGAAACGGGTATTCTTACGATGATGAGAATGAGAACATATTTGGTCAATATGAGGACCCTCTCCAGGATTCGGTTTATTATGAGGAGAACTATCTTCCTCCTCATCCCTATTACTCTCAGGTTCATGTGGTCGATACCACTAATCATGAGGCGGACCCTCCGTCTCAAGTTCCACCTTCTAATACTTCAGGGAACCCTTCCCCATCCATCAACGTCACTGATTTAATCCAAGCTCTTTCCCAGTTGGATGACTCCCAGCGGCAAGCTGTTCAGGCCGCTTTAAAGGGGAAGTCAGTTCTTTCTTCTTCTTCTAATCCCCCTCCGGCCGTGGGTGGCCATCAGATTATTAATGACCAGGCGGTCTTGCATTCCCCCTCCTCTCGTCCACAAACGCCTACTGCGGCCATGCCGGCCCCACAGGCGAGCTATTCAGCGGTTAGGCATCAATCCTTTCAACCTCCTCAGATTTTGCAAACGCCTACACCGCGTGCTTTCATTCAGAATCAGGCCCCGGCCGAGCCCGATACCAACACTCTGTTGCTTCGAAAGCTAGCCAGCATGGAGGAGCAGCTCAAGAAGGTTACGGCAACTAAGAATGCTCCGGAAATCTCTCTCCCTACGTTGCCGGTGTTCCACTTACCCCCTTCTGAAATGCCGCACTTTCGGCGATATAATGGAACCGGTAACCCGTTCATTCATTTAAAGGATTTCCGTTATGAAACTTCTTTCTGGCAAGACAACAAGGCCTCCCTGGCCTACTTATTCAGGAGATCTCTCGAGGGATCCGCCCTTGAATGGTTTTATTCTCTGGAGCCAGCTGATGCTGGCGATTTTGATATTATTCAAAGAAAGTTCCTGCAAAAGTACAGAGACCGGGTGGGACCCTCCCTCTCTGTTACAGATTTAGTTGCTGAGAAGATGAAGCCCGAGGAGGACTTCATTGTATTTGCTGATAGGTGGCGGTCCATGGCCGAAAAATTAAAGGACACATTGTCGGAACAGGAGCAAGTGAAGATGGTCATTTCTAATGCAACCCCTCAATTCCGGCACATTTTGGCCATGAATCGGCTGACAACCATGGAGGAGCTCTATGAAAGAGCTCGTTATATACAGACACAAATGAAGGATTCGCCCATCATGGGCATGTTTGAGCCGAAGCCTCGGCTGTTTAAAAAGAATACAACTGTCAACAGTGGGCCCACAACTGAGGGCACTGTCACAAACGAGCAGGTTGGCGTAGTTGGCCACCCCCATCACCATTCAAACCCACGACCTCTGCCGCCTCCACAGCAGAACCCCCATTTTACCTCCGCTCCACAGCGCCATTTCACACCCCAACCTTCTTTTGCTCCATCACCGAGCCAAGCGCCTCGCACCGACCCTCCAGCACCACCACAATACCATCAAGTCCCTCCACCTTCCCACTACGGCCAACAACAGCGGAGACCACCACTTGGCCCCAAGAGGGCCCATTATCCGCCACTCCCAGAGAGTCTCCCTGACATTTTTAATGCTTTAATGGCCGCCAACCTGCTCGTTCTACCAAAAGAAAGAACAGTGTGGCCCGACAATGTTGACACATCACGCTACTGTGCATTTCACCGCGCCCCTGGTCACAACCTTGACCGTTGTTTCCACTTCAGAGATCATATTTATGATTTGAATGACCAGGGAGGCATTAATTGGGATGAAATGAGGCAAGTCATCGCCACCATGAAAGAGAGAAGGCCGCCTCGGCAACAGCAAAATCAGCAACAGCAGCATCCAGCTCCGCAGCAGGCTCAACCCCAACAAGCTCCAGTACCCCAGCAGGATATGGGGATTGTCCGTAATCCACTACCGGACCACGCTCCTAATCAGCACGTGAACCCTGTCACGTCTCTCTACGAGGTGGAGAGAGGGCAGGGATGGCACGAAGAAAACGCCTCTGTCGGGGCATTTCACCATGATACAACCCGAAATCAAACCCCGCGCCTTTTGCGCATTCCCCCTTCTTCTTCTAATCTCCTATCGGGACGTTCCCTTTTACGCCCCGTCAACCCGTCTACCTCCACCAATTCTACAGTCTTGCCGACTCGTTCCCTTCTTAACCACATACCACCCCAACAATCTACCATTCCACCTTCCACCATCAATCCCACACCCGCGCCATCCAGGCCACTCCTACTTCGCTCACCGCCAGCGCCCGCTACCTCCTCTATCACCCCTACACCGGCAAGAGTTCCTTCACCATCTCCCCAACCACCTTTTGTGCCACGATCTCTCCTTATTCCACCACCTACCAATACTCCTCGCATTCGGATATCCCTCACCTCTCCGGTGAGGGCCCCTTCTTCAAATGCTCCTCCCATGCCTCCCTCGGGGGCACCTTTATTGAACACCACTACCCCGTCTCCTACGGAGACACCCCTTTCATTGAATTCCCCTTTATCCCCAAGTGCGGTTTCTGCTACCGACATTCCTTCTTCTTCTTCCAACCCTCCTCCTAAGATTGCCCCGACAGAGGCGCGTCAAGGCGTAGCACCCCTCCGTAGTGGACGGATATTCCACCGTGTTTTCCCCCAGAGAGAGCTAGAGCCCGTGCAGGGGCCACAAGAGCAAGAGCAGGAACAAGATTCAGTGCCGGGAACTCAGTATGATTTGTTAAAGCACTTGGATCGCACTCCAGCCAGAATCTCCATTCTGGAGTTAATCAAGAGGTCCACCACTCATCAGCTGGCCTTGAAGGAATACCTGCAGAAGGTTATGGTCAATGAGGACCTTCCGGTTGAACAGATAATTACAGTCTTGACTCCTGCCAGCAGTCAGCCGGCAATCACATTCCACGAACATGAGTTAGCACCTCTACCGGCAAGAAAATATGCCCTATGTATCACGGTTGATATCAACAAAGTGGCCGTTAAGCAATGTTTGGTAGACACCGGTGCATCTATTAATGTGTTGCCTCCGAGCACTCTAAAGTCATGTGGTATCCCTGAGAGCCAGATTCGGCCATCCACCATTACTGTCACGGCATATGATAATACAAAGAAACCTCCTCTGGGCATGATTACTCTCAAAGTCAGCTTGGGTCCAGCCACTATCACGGCAGATTTTCATATTCTGGATATGGACCCAACCTTTAATGGCATCCTGGGTCGCCCTTACATTCAGCAGCTTGATGCGGTGCCTTCTACAAACCATCAGTGCCTCAAGTTTCCGCACAAGGGGCGTGTTATCAAGGTGACCAGTGTGCCGATCTTGCCAGAGGAAGACATTCATGTAGCTTCATCAGTTCCTTCCATATGGCCTGCCAACAAGCCGTTATTATCTGTGCTGGACATTCCCCGTCCGCGGCCGATGCTATCCGAGACAGTTACCACAGTTGCCATGACACCTCTGCCTTCTAAGGGGAAGAAGGAAAAGAAAAATATGATGAATACCCCCGGCTGGAACATTCTTATAAGAATGGGATATCAAGATGGCAAGGGCCTGGGCACCAAACTCCAGGGCAGAGTTAGGCCCATTAAGCCTCAAAAGATGATTGCACGAGGCGGCTTAGGCTACAAAGCACCGGGCAAGAATGAAGGGGAGCCGTGGGCTGTTATGACGTCCACCTTCAAGCCAGATCGCCAACCGCTCACCTGGACTTTAAAGACACATTTTGTCACCGGTGGCATTCAAAACAACGAGCAGACTACTGTCATTACTTCGTTATTTGATTGTCAAGATGTGCACGCTAGGCAGTTCGCTCGTCACATTGCACCACTGGCCACTTACAAAGCCTTGGAGACTTTAAGGCCAGATAAAAGAAGAAAAATGGGTGACCCGGAATGTGACTGGTACAGGTGGTTTGATATGAATGACATCACGATTTCCCTGGGCCGTTTATTCATGCCGACAGATCCAGAATGGCCGCCACTGATTCAAGAGCTGATTGAAATGCCAGCCGCAATCACAGATAAAAGGCAGCTGTTAAGTGATTACACAGATACAGGGGAGCCAGATGTCCCCTTTGAAGAAGATTTCTCCGTGGATAGGCTGTGGGCCGGCCTTTTCTCCCTCACTTCTGTGCATCCATCAGTGTTGGCTTCTTTCTATTCCCGTTGGTTTGGTCACGTGCCGCGACCACCACCGATTACCATTAACTTGTCTCCTGATTCAATTCAGATTTCCCTTTCGATTGCTCCTTCGCTCCTCGAGCGATTTTCTGAAATCTCCATCTCGCCCCCGCATGGGCCGTCTTTGATTAAATCTTTCTCCAAAATTGCAATCTCCACTCCCCCCGCTATTCTCCCTTCGCATTGCTTTTTACTTGAAAAAGAAAATAAAAACAAAGGAAAAACTAAAAACGAAAAAAAAAAACGCCAAATCTCCAACATTCCAGTCCTCTATTTCCATTGAAGAGATTTCCTATTTTTCTTCCGAGTGCGTCCCAACCCAGGGGCTGCTCTCTCAAAATTCCTTGATAAGTCTTTTCTCCCCCTCTGGTGAGGGGCCCTCCTCTGTATCACCTCCTGTATCCGCTTTTTCATCTCCTTCCCCTAATCAAGCTAGTTGCTCTTCCTCCTCTTCTTCCTCTTCTTCTTTTAAAAGTCAGGGGATAGTTCCACATAAGAAGGCCAAGGGTAGGCAGATTCCTCGAAGATTTTTGTTAGAATTGGCTGCCAGATGCCATGCTTGTTTAGCAATCCCTGAGTTTGTGGGGGATCCAATTATCCTGCCGGAGCTAGAATATGAGGATTCCATTGCTTCCTATGAGGGTTTGGGCGTTTATGAAATAATGAATGATGAAGACCCTATTGAAGAGGGGGATGAAAGTTATGAAGAATATGAGGACGAGGCTGATGCTTTTGCTAGTGGCATAAGACGATTCGACGAACCATCAGCCTCAGTGGAAGAGCCAACCAAAGAAATCAATCTGGGTACCGAGGAAGACCCTAGGATTGTCCTCATCAGTAAAAATTTGCCGCCCTCCGAGGAGGAGGCGCTTATTTTGGTTCTACAAGAATACAAGGACACGTTCGCTTGGAGCTACGAAGATATGCCTGGATTAGACCCTGCGCTCGTTGAACATCGCCTTACACTTAAGCCAGGGTCTGTCCCGGTCAAACAACGGTTGAGGCGTTTCCACCCTAACATGGCTTTAAAGATGAAAGAGGAGGTCGATAAGCTCCATAAAGCTAGATTTGTTAGAGTCGTCCTTTATCCCAATTGGGTGGCTAACATTGTCCCGGTTATGAAGAAAGATGGGAAGGTTCGGATTTGCATAGATTTCCGGGACCTCAACCGGGCGTGTCCTAAAGATGACTTCCCCCTCCCTCATATTGATGTATTGATCGACAACACGGCAGGATTTGAGACTCTTTCTTTTATGGATGGCTTTTCAGGCTATAATCAGATTCGTCTATCTGAGGAGGATCAAGAGAAAACCTCATTCACTACACCATGGGGCACATATTGTTATGTGGTCATGCCCTTTGGACTTAAGAATGCTGGAGCCACTTATCAAAGGGCTATGATGGTAATTTTTCATGACATGATTCATATTTATATTGAGGTGTATGTGGATGACCTGGTTGTGAAATCAAGGACAAGGATTGAGCATCCTGGGGTTCTGGCTAAGGTTTTGCAGAGATCCCGAGAATTTCAGTTAAAAATGAACCCCAAAAAGTGCGTATTTGGTGTTTCTTCAGGGAAATTGCTCGGTTTCATTGTTAGCAAGAGGGGTATTGAAGTTGATCCCAACAAGGCAAAAGCCATTAGAGATATGCCTCCTCCCAAGAATTTGAAAGAAGTTCGAGGATTAATAGGGAGGTTGCAATTCATTCGCCGCTTCGTCTCCCAGCACTCACAAAGGTGTAGGCCGTTCTACGAGCTTACTAAGCCGGGAGTCAAGTTTAATTGGGATGACAAGTGTCAGGTAGCCTTTGACGGATTGAAGGATTATTTGGTCAATCCTCCTGTCCTGAGGCCGCCAATTCCAGGCAAACCTCTTATTCTATATGTTTCAGTCCTGGATGACTCCGTAGGTGCTGTCTTAGCTCAAACGGATGAAGAAGGTAAGGAGAGGGCAGCATACTACTTATCTAAACTCCTTAACCCCTGTGAGCAGAGATATTCAGCTATGGAAAAGACTTGTGCAGCTTTGGTTTGGGTAGTTCAAAAGTTAAAACACTATTTTCTAGCTCACGAGGTTCACCTCATTGCTCGCATGAATCCAATCAAATTCCTCCTTGAAAAATCTGTCCTCACTGATCGATTAGCACGCTGGCAAAGCTTCCTTTCTCAATTTGACATCACTTACATTCAGCAAAAAGCTATCAAAGGTTACGCCATTGCCGAGCACCTTGCTCACCACCCTCTTCCCCACTTTGATCCTGTCAATTCGGAGTTCCCAGATGAAGAATTAATGTCCATTAATCAACCCCACGATCCTATGTGGACATTACATTTTGATGGAGCCCTTAACTCTCAAGGAAGAGGGATCGGCATGGTTCTTTTAACACCCGAAGGGGTCACCATTCCATTTGCTGCTCGGCTTACTTTTCCCGTCACCAATAACATAGCCGAGTATGAAGCTCTTTTGGCCGGTCTCAAAACCGCTCATCAATATGGTGTCACTCATTTGCGAATTGTCGGTGACAGTCAGCTTATTTTGCGCCAGGTGCTGGTCAAGTGTCGCACCATCAATCCTAAGCTCAAACCCTATCAGGAACTCGCTTCAGCTTACGCCAAACTCTTCACTAAATTGATTTTCGTTCATGTCCCGCGTAGCCAGAACATCTTGGCCGACGCACTTGCTTCTTTAGCTTCCGCCTTAGTCTTCCCTCCTCAGCGTGATTTTCATGTCCCCCTGATTCATCAGCGTGATACTCCAGCTATTAGGGATCGTGCTTTTCTTGATATTAGGGATCAGGCGCTCGAGAAGGTTAGACGGAAAGAAGCTCTTGAAGGCAAAGAGGTCATGTTATTGGATTGGCAAGAAGAGTTGGCGGATGAAGAAAAGCCTTGGTTTTATGAGATTGCCAGATACTGTAATGATCAGTCTTACCCCGAGGAAGCCACAGCCGAAGAAAAGAAAGCAATTAGGAGAGTGGCTCAACGTTATACTTTGGTTGGAGGTGTGCTCTACAGAAGAGGGCTCACCGGTGTTTTATTAAGATGCCTCGATGATGATGAATCTTGGAGGGTCGTGGAAGAGGCGCATTCTGGTGTGTGTGGGGGTCATGTGAATAGCCAGATGCTAGCTAAGAAGATTCTTAGACTAGGGTTCTATTGGCCCACTCTTGAAGAAGATTGTTCTATCTATGTTCGAAGGTGTGTTAAGTGCCAACTGCATGCCGACAAGATTCATTCTCCTGCTTCTTCACTCCACCCTACGTCCTCCCCATGGCCTTTTTCCATGTGGGCTTTTGATATCATTGGACCTCTTGGTGATTCGAACCTCCTGACCAAGCAAAAATCATTCATTCTCACGGCAACGGAGTACTTCACCAAGTGGGCGGAAGCAGAAGCTTACGTAGAGATTAAAGCATCAACCGTCTGCAAATTTATCATGAAGAACATCATCACGAGGTTCGGCATCCCAAGCACCATCATCACCGACAATGGACCTCAATTTATCTCCCAAGATCTCAAGGATCTCTGCAACAGGTATAACATTGCATTGCATCATTCTTCTCCCTATTATCCGCAGGGCAATGGCCAAGCAGAGGCCACTAATAAAACTTTAATCAAGATTGTTAAGAAGACGTGCGAGGCTAATAAATTCTCGGACTGGCCGGACAAGCTGGTTGAAGCTCTTTGGGCCTACCGCACTTCCATTCGAACCCCCACTGGGCAAACTCCTTTTGCCCTTACTTATGGAATGGAGGCCGTAGTCCCTTATGAGATTCTTATCCCCTCTTTGCGAGTACAATTGGATGAGGAGCTCTCTATCGATGAACGTCGTGATTCACTCCTTGCCCAATTGGAGCTCCTAGATGAGAAGCGTCTGGTCGCCGCTGAGCATGCGCGCGTTTACCAAAACAGGCTCTCACGTTTCTATCAAAAGAAGGTAATTGAGAGAAAATTTAAGGTCGGTGAAATGGTAATCAAAAGAATTTTTGTAAAGCCGGGTGGCCCTCGTTCAAAGCTCCAACCAAATTGGGAAGGGCCGTTCATTATAAAAGAAGTTTTTTCTGGCAATGCTTATAAACTGGTTAATGCTGAAGGAGAGGAATTAACTCACCCCTGGAATGGTTTGTATCTCAAGAAATATTACCCCTGAACAAAAATCCAAATAAAAATCAAAAAAAGAGAAAAAAAAACTTCACAAAAAACCAAAGAAAATAGAAATCTCCCAGATAATCCAAACAAAAAAAAAAAAAAAATCTGAATATTTTTCAAAATCCAAAGAGTTTTCTTTCATGGTTCTCCCTTCCGGGCTGACTTAACATGCAAAGGTCACCGGTCCGAAAAGTCAAAATCCAAGATCCATTCATCAGTCTTGCTAATTTAAAATGGGAATTGACCCCGCACACACTACACACTTTACTCTTGAGATCAAGCAGTGCAAAATCTGATGGAAAGTTGAAACCGGATCAAAGGTGAAAGACGGTATCCATTCTTCTTCTTCTTCGGCCCACAAGGGAGGAAGGGAGGTCTCGAGGTAGACCTGCCAAGCCTATCCGCCGCCCTAGTAGGAGGAAGTCAAGGCCCAAAAGGGAACAAATGCCACAAAAGCCCAAGTACAATTAGGTTGTTCGTCAGTTCTATTTCAATGCAAGTCAAGTTCCAAAGTGAAAGTCAATGGTGAAAAGAAAAGCATGTCAAGAGGGCAAAGTCCCCGCAAGGAAAACCTTGGGCGTATGCATGCAATGTGAAAAGAGGCAAAAAGGCAACAAAGCGTCCCTACACCAAAGACAGAACCCCAACAGGCATAGGGTAGGGGAGGTGGCTTTGCCTCGAGCATCTTTAAATCTCTTGTGGGCTTCCTCATGCTTTCTCTTTTATTTTGGAAAAAGTCATGAACCAGCGGAATGGTCGAAACCAAACTGAAGAGAATGCACTGTACGAAATCTCGTGTATAAGTCCAACTATATGCACGCCAATTCCCCTTTTAATTATTCAAGAAAGGTTAATGGAACTTAGAAGATGACCAAGTAGGGCCCACCACCTTGATTTCTTTATCAGCCCAATTTGGGAGGAATAAAAATTAACGCCTTTGTTCAAGGCGCTTTTATGCTGATTCACGCCTAGATCTTAGGCGTTTCTTTAAAAATAACGCCTCTTGGAAGGTCGTGTTTTCAACAAAATTCAAAAATCTTTTCACAGTAACGCCGTCTCCGAGGGCGTCTTTTACGAGAGTAACGACCTAATCTAAGGCGTGTTTTTCAGAAAATCCGAAAAAAAGATATATACAGATAATGAAAAGAACAAAAATAAATTCTTCATGTTGCATGAATTGCACTCTTGCCTGGACAGCTTTTAATTATTGTTTGCATATGTGTGATTGCATGAGGCATCTCCCAGTTTTGGTCATTTCATTTTTGCCTTATTTAATTAAAGGCTTGGCCCCTTGACCCATTATTAAGGTCAAAATATTTACACCCCTTGCTCACCGGGCAAGGGGCCAAGTCAAACAGATGAATTAACCTGTTTGTTCAAGTGAAAACCACAGCTGCAGATACAGGGCAAAAGTAAAGCAAACACGAGGAACGAGAGAAGAAAAAAGTACACAAACACAAGTCCACAACCATACAAGTACTCAGGTAACAAAAGCTCAAATTTTATATATATCATCATGTATATCATGTACAGGTGTGAAGGTGGAGGAGTACAAGTACAAAACTCTCAGCTCTCGCCTCCACCCTCCTCTACTCTCCTGCTCTCAACCTCCTCCTCACCGCCCCGAGCTGGCGCTGGTGGAGGAGGCATAGGCCCCCGCGAAGAAGCCGGAACCCGAACGTGTCCCCCTGCCTCACTCCTCTCTCGGAGGGAAGAACCCGCCACGAAGGTGGAGCTGGTGAAGGAGTACCCCGCAGCCCGTGCTCGCTCACGGCCTCGCTGCAGCCGCTCCTCGGACACTCGAAGCCGCTCCTGGGAAAGGATCAACTGGGTCCTCGAGTCCGCCAGCTCACGCTCTCGTGCCAACAACTGCTCCTGGAACTGGGCACGCTCCGCCTGGTGCTCCTCGAGCTCACGAGCACGCTCCCTCCTCTCCAGCTCCAGGGCAACCCGCAGCTCGGCCACGTCCTGAGGAAGCTCACTGCGCTGCTGCAAGGCCCGCTGAAGCTCTACGATCCGCTGATCACGGATCGACAACTCGGTACGTATCGCCTTCAGCTGAGCAACCTACAAACAGGTAAACAAATCATCAGTTCCACAGTTCAATAATTCATGAAATGAAATAACAACATGTGACTAAAGGTAGGTCACGCACCTGTGAGCTCGTCGCTCGGAAGCCCTCATCCACGCAGATAAGAGTGGCTCGAAGCTCTTCAGTCTGTAAAAATGAATTTTTATCAGTGCACAATTTATATCTGACCATTATTTGAATGAGGTTTCGAGTTCAGAATTTACTCGTGAAGCAAGGTCACGCTCCGCTGCCTCAGCTCGTGCAACCGCTCTGGCCAGCTGCTCCGTCAGTGCAGTCACCTCTGCACTAGGCCCCCTCGAGCTGGAGGCCTCCCCCGGATCTCTCCTCACTGCTCCCTGCTGGGCACGCTGCATCCATTAAGGACCGTCAGTGGCTAATCATTAATTCAACAAAAAAATTTCACTTGCATATAGGAATAATTTAAACACTCACCAGGGTCTCCAGGTCGGCCTGTGTGGCGGCCAGCTGGTCCTCCAGGCTGTGTAGGTGGGCCTGGGCATCTATAGCTGCGATGTCCCTCGCGTCCTGCATCCATTGCATGTTAGTCACATGATAGTCACATAAGCATTTGCATTCAATTTAGAAATAATTACATACCCCTAAGACCCTCATTTGGGGTCGGCCGGCGTGAACCTCCCAATAGCGCCGGAGGTACTCGGAGCTGTCTGTCACGTGGGAAACAACTCGGGTCCCGCCTCGCTGCCAGTCAGCGTACTGCTCCTCAAACCGTACCCGCCAGTCGGTCGTCTTAGTGCGACCGCGGGTCTTCTTGCCAATTCCTCGAGGCTCTCCGACCTCGATCCACTCCTGGGGCAGGCCCAGGGTCCTCATCACCAGTCGAAGCCGTAACGGCTCGATCTCGCTCAAGCAGTGTAGCCACAGCTCACGCCCGAAGCGAGGTCGCCCCGATACGACCCAGGGCTGGCCCTCATCAGTCATCCCCTCATATGGTCTCCATTGCACCTGCATTCATGAACACATTATCATTTCATCATATTCAAATAAACAACAAAAAAGAAATGTATATCATTCATTCATACATACCAGCGAGGGAGGGAAGTCGCGGAACTCTCTCCGTAAAACCCACAACTCGTAGTCAAGTGGGGCACCAAAGATAACAGGCACCCAGCGTCGCGCCAGAGGAACGGATCCCTCAGCTCCTGGCCGTGGGTCAACGCGCCCCATCGGCATGTATAGGTGGCTCCACACCTGCATCCATGCATTGCATTAGTACTATATTCACATGCATCATAATATAGAATAAAAGAAAACAAAAATTGCATACCTGAAGAAGAGGTGAGAAGCCACTGACGGTCGTCTCACGGCCTGTCCCCGTGGACAGATCGGCCATCAAATGCGCCAGCAGGGCCGCTCCCCAAGCATACGTGCCAACCGTCTCCAGATCCTCAAGGATGCCTAAGAAGCGGCAGTTGATGACATCGGCTTTCGTCCCCAGCAATAATCTCCCGAGCAGCAGCAGCAGGAACCTCCTCAGGTCTCGGTCCGCTCTCTCATGGTCAGTCGGGTCCTGGCAGCATGCCGCTCTCACCCCGTCGGTCAGCCGCTGTGCAAACTCACCTAAGGTCTCCCCCGACCTATGTCTGGCATCTCCTAGACCCATCACCGTAGTCAGGTCCGTGCGGAAAATGGTCCTACACTCGCTAGGTCCCTCGTAGACCATCTCAAGCCCTAGTAGCCTCTGGGCCATCTCTGAATAGTCAGAATAGGTGAACCCACTCACGGCCTCACCATCTACCCGTAAACCTGTAATCCTGGCTACATCCTCTAAACTAGGAACCATATGCCCCCAGGGCATCAGAAAAGTCCGGCTAACCCTATCCCATCTCTCCCTCAAAACCTGGATCAGTGCTAGGTCAGGTCTAAAAGGCTCAATGGATAGAAAAGCCCCAAACCCCATGGCCTCTACTCTAACCCTCTGGAAGTCGGGGAGACCCTGGTATGCTGCCCAGACCATGACCCATGAGATACGGGTCCTCATCAGCCCCTGCATGCATTAAAAGAGAATTATTTTTCTTAATTACTTGAGTATCCATGTGGAATTACATTTGATTTGGGTTAAATATTGAATTTTAGCATTTTTGGAATTCGCGGCCACCCTCAGGTCGTTTCTTGATAAATTCACGCCCCTGTGGGGGGCGTTTTTCAAAGTGAACTTTAATGTAACGCCCTTAATGAGGGCGTTTTTTATGTTAATTACGCCTCAGTCTTAGGCGTTCTTTGGTGGCTGTTTTGCTATTTCTGAAATATACTTTTAATCACGCCTCGGTGTTAGGCGTTTCTTGTTGAATTAACGCCCTGTGGTAGGGCGTTTTCCTAAAGGTGGTTAATTTTTGGGTCGTTAATGAATGAAGCGACGCCCTCTGGTTTGGGCGTCTCTTGTTGAATTAACACCCTGCTGGAGGGCGTGGGTTTCTCAATTTTACAGAAAAATCAAATAACTGACAGCATACGAAATAATTCATGAAAATATTTTGGAAATTGTTTAATGAGCATGGAATTCATGAAAAATCATAAGTTTTAAGAAACGACATGCTTCAGGGCGTTTTTTTTTATGAAGGATAATTAATTTTCAGAAATTAAAAATAATTAACGCCCTGGATTAGGACGTTTCGTTTTGATTAACGCCCCCGTCGGAGGCGTGTCTTTTCTGAGTTGCAGGTTCGTGCCCGAGGGCTATGGCGATCAAAGGAAATCAAATAAAATGAAAATAAAAAAATGGAATTGGGGGAGAGGAGCTTACCTTCCTGTGCTTCTGCGGTTGAGGCCGGGGCAGTGGCCGTCTGGGCCGCCGGAGTTGGCCCCGGGGAGCGAGCGCCGCCGTCGGCGGCGGTCCATCTCCGCCTTCCTCTTCTTCTTCTTCTCCCTCTTCTTCATCTTCTTCTTCTCCGTTCCCACCATCATCTCCTCTTTCCCCTTCCATTGCTTCGGCCTCGTCGCCGCCGGCCGTGGCCGGCTCTTCTTCATAAGCCACAATGGCGAGCTCCTCTACGGAGATTTCACCCTCTTGAGTGCGAGAGGTGTCGAGGTCAACGACCTCTGGGGCGGCTACCCTTTGGCGTTTTTGTCCTCCGCCGGCCATGGTTAGGGTTTAGGGGGGGGGAGGTTTGAGAGATGAGAGGGAAGAGCTCGAGAGGTGGAGAGGGCTTCGGTTAGGGTTTTGCAGGGTGAGGGAAGAAATGAGCGGAGGGAGGAAGAAGAAAGGGGCCGCTGGCTTTTGGGCTTCGAAAGTGAGACACGCCTTGCAGGGAGGCGTTTTAAATAGAACTAACGCCCATACCCAGGGCGTTTTATTGAAATTGACGACACACATTAAGGCGTTAATTTGTTTTGCATGGGGAACGATAACCGTCGTCAGACGCATTGAATGGGCGTTGATTGATGTAACGGACGTCATCATTGCTGTTTTTTGGTCACGCCTCTAGTAAAGGCGTTTTATTGTTGAAACATGACTAAGGAAGAGGCGTTACTTTTAATGAAGGAACGATCATTTCTTTTGGGTTTGAATCTAGTCACGCCTTTTGGGAAGGCGTTATTTAAGTAACGCCCACTATGCAGGCGTCATTTGTTCACACAGGTCGCTTTAGACGCCTTGAGGTAAGGCGTGCTTTTTTGAATTCACGGCGTTTGTTGAGGCGTTTTTCACAACAGAACACATGCTTTGGAAGATTTCGTTAATAATCAGTAACAGTGGACTCAATGAGAAGTCAATCTTCACTTATTTTGAAAGAAAGGAACTACAATATCTAATGAGCCCCTTTGGCCCTTATTTTTCCCAGTGAAGTTACATAATTCTTCCATTGTTCTTTGTCTTCATCCAAGTCTTCTACAGGTTGGTGGAGTTTGTTTAGCCTCCAGAGAGCTTGAATTGTAATGGCATCCTCACCATCTTCATTAACGCCTAAGTCTCTTGATTTGATGGGAGGGAGATGAGAGATGTCTTCAAAATGTTGCCTTGGAAGACCCATTTGGGGAAGGCACCGGTGTGCATTATATAAAACGAAGTCCGAAGCACCAATAAGACGAAGGTCCGTCCCGATGGAAAAGCGTGCACGAAGTTCCTGCATTTTAAATACACCCGGGGCGCAAGTAAAAAGTTTCTTTGGCATTACCTTTAGGTGCTCCCTCCAATCCCCTCTCTTCTTGATTTGAGGAATTCGGTTGGTCACTCTATTGCTTATACCTAATGAGCCGGTTATATATGAGAGTGGGCTCTTTGAGAAAATTCTTGAGGATTGTTGGGCTTCGTGGCATGGGTCGAATTTGAAGTGTAGATCAACCCAACTTGAGAGTGCTAGCATGCACCCGTAAATAGGCCTTCCCATGGACGCCGCTGTGAGCCCGCTATAGAGATATGCTAGGATCGCCGGTCCAACTCTTTCTTCTTCCCATAAGCTCACAACTGCGCTCAATTGGGACTCCTCTAGAAAGTCCTCCGTGGATGGGAATAGGAGTGCTCCTGCCAAGCACACCACGAAGGCTTTAGTCACCCTTTCTATCTCCTCTTCCTCTTTGGCTTGATCCGCTCTCTTGTACACCCACGAGGCGAGCTTCAAGAGGTTAACTCCTTTAGTAACCTTGATTTGGTTCACTATGTTTGGGCTGGGTATTAGTGAGGTTAGCAACTCTTGAGAGGAGATGGGCCTTGGCATAATTGCCATCTTCTCTTCTTCTCCGTGCTTCATCTTTTTCAAGCCTAGGATCGTCTCTATTTCCTCTAGCAAGACGGTAGCCTCAAATGTGGAGAATAAGAAAGTATGGGTGGAAGGATGCCAGATTTCGATCAATGCTCCTATGGCAGCCCAATCTATGTGAATTTGATCATAGTGTTTGGCATGGGTGACCAACCCCAAGAGATGCCATCTAGCTACATATACCCTCATATCTGAAGAGAATTTGGAGAGGATTAAGGGTAACCACTTGGCTTTTACATATCTTCTAGCCCCTGGGAGGTTTGGATAGTCCTGTGAAGAGCAGAACATATGCATGTAATAAGAAATTGAGAACTTGGCAGAAGAGCATCGCAAAGCAACAGTAGGAAAGACTTACTTGATTCAAAGCAATTCTATTGCTCAAGTGTCCTTGTATTTCAGAAAGTCTGGGTGTGGAGATCTTGGGCTTCTTCATCATCCTGTTCACCATCCTGTCCATCGCTTGAGTTTGCTTGAGGGATGTATACAGCAGCTTGCGGTTGCAGAAGAACAAAGCAGAACAGAAAAAACCGCAGGGAAGAAAGAAGCAGTTCGATGCAAGGAAGTTATGGTGATTTACTAAAGGAAGGCTGCCGTTTTATAACGATTTGAAGAGTCTTGAAGAGCCTTAAAGATAGAAGTTTGGTTGGGTTAAGGACTCTGCTCCTAATTTAGAAACGGTGTTTCGCGCTGAATTAACGCCTTATGTGAGGGCGTGTTTTTTAATTTTGACGACCTGTGGTGTGGTCGTGTTTTATGTCACGCCCTTTATGACGGCGTGTTTATTTCAAGTTCCTGCTATTGGTTGCGTCTTTGAGTAGGGCGTGTTTTCCATATTACACGACTTATGGTCAGGCGTCTTTTATTCTGGTAGCGCCCTATTCTTAGGCGTGTTCTTTTGGCCTGCGTTTTTTGCCCTATCCATGCTTTTGATGAACTTAAGTGCTATTATTTGATGGAAATTGTTTATAATTAAGCACTTACGATCATGTTCTAAATGAAGAATAACAAGTTTCAAAGTGTAAGAATTTGCAGGATTCAAGGCGTTTGGATCGCTGGTGGGAGTAACATCTTGTCACCCTGTATCCTTTTCTTGTAACCACTGATTACTATATGATATCTATGCTATTATAGCATATCAAGGACCTTGTGATTCTGATAAACCTGAAATTTGAGTTCCCCTTCATCAAAAACGATGACGATTTCAGGAGAGTTTTTATCACACGGATAGGCCGTTGAGTTATTAAAGGTTCGGGACGATGGTTCCACTTTCTGAGTTGATGCGCGGACAAACGGGCTTCGGCTTAGTGTTGGCTCAGAGATATGGATTCTTGACCAGACCTAAATAGCTTAACAATATTATCCTTGATTATTTTCTAGTTTTAGTTTGTTTTAATCTTTTTCTTTTAGCCCAGCATGCATCATGTAGGACTTTGAGTTTCATGCTGAAAATCTTCATATTATGGCAATAATGAAGTTCGCTCGTTCTCAATTGAGATGACATGAGATATTCCACTCCAAATCAAGTACTTCGTTCTGGTTGAGGCCATTCAGGCGGATTCCTTGGAAGTGACCCTTTTGTTGGATTTCTATCCCAATTCTCTTTACTTTTCTGCAAAATTTACCTTGGTTGCAGCACGTCCACATTGGCTGGTAATCGCTCTCCAATGGTCTTTCCCTGTCGTGCCCGCGCGCACACCCTTTTATTTACTTAGCTTAATCTCCTTCTTTCCAACAAATCGACATTTCCTTGGAACCTCTCAGAGTTGTTTCACTCAGAATTTTGGAACGATTTCAAATACTTAGTGTCTGAGGCGTGTCACATCACACCTTGGCGTCTCCTTATCAGTTCATTCTACTTCATCTCATTTTCGTTTCACTCCCTTGCAAAGCAGACGCCACGGCGGGGCAGCTGTAGACACGCCAAAATTGACGTTTTGTTGATCAAATCTCATGTTATTATGTAAACGCCCCAAGTGGACTTCAATATTCTTATAATATAAAGTTTTTCTTTTTTTTAATTTTTATGCATTTTTCTTGCATTTTTGTTATTCACGACTTTATTAAGGGCGTTAATTTATAAAGTCACGACCTGAAAGAAGGCGTTTTCAAAGAAAGGACGACCGTGGTACAGGGCGTCAATTCCTGGTATTATCCGCTAATTTCTGGAATTATCAATTTTCAAAATAAAAGGCATTTTCTGAGTAACGCCCTTCCTCAAGGCGTGTTTTTAAGAAACGCCGTTATCATAGGCGTGTTATATCAGTGTTTAAACAGAGCAAGTTCTATTTCTAAAATTAAATCCAGGAAGAAACGTCCTTTGCTAGGTCGTGTTTCAAGAAACGCCTCTGTTGCAGTCGTCAATTCATCAAGAGACGCCCTCGATTAAGGCGTGTTTCGCTCCAGAGTCCTTCCTTTTTCGATCTTTCCCTCACAGTTCCCTATCATAATTTGGTCTCTTGCTCGATCTTAATCCTTCCTTGAATGCCTCATTACCCGTTCTGATCTTACCTTGTTTGATCACATCCAATCGAAGCTATAAATTGCAGCCTTGATCGATCGTGTAAGAGGTTGAAGCATTGTTTTAAGCAGGTGAAGCACGTTAAGCAGGTTTCAAAAGGTTTAAGCATTCACGAACAGAGCCTTCTTCATCCTTTGCTGTATCCTCTCTGCGTTTTTCATTGGGCTTCATCCGGTGCTTCATCCATCCACTTCCGTCATCTTCACTCCCTTTACTGTCGCCAGGGACAGCAGGGTTTCTCAGCCTTTTCATCTCTTTGTTTTTTTTTTTTTTTTATTCATATCACTCCATTCATCATATACGTTCATCCTTCATCTTTATTCACACTTTATCGCATTTTTTTTATCATCATACTCCCCCTCCCTTGAGTCTTGTTAAGGGGTTTAAAAACAATCAAAAAAAAAGGTGCGCATGTGCCTTTCTTTCCTTCATTATTACACGTCCATTTGGATAGATACTACTGCATTTTGGGCTGATCCCTCTCTTCTTGTTTGTGTTTATTGTCCGTTTTGCAAGGTAATCAACTAAGAAGACCCGCTTCATCGGCCGGCCGATTGAAGTTGGAGGAGGAAATCCACATCCATCCCGCATCCCAATTTCCACCAGGTACACGCGATCCCCTTTTCTTCTTATTGAGGTAATCCCTCTGGCGATCACAACTCCCTTTTAAGCACCTCGTGCTATTTTTATTACTTCTTATTCATTTATTATTTTTATTTTTATTCCTAAGTGTGGATTTTAATCCGAATCTACAGCAGGAGCTTGAACAGGGCCTCTATTTCTCGGACTAGCAGGGGCAGGTCACCAACAGTAGGATGCAGAGGCTGTCCTGGCCGCTCCCGAACTCCAAATTTGATGTCGTCAGCGCCGTTAGAACCGTGGGTGAGTCCTCTTTGCAGCAAAAGAAATGGGGACGCCAGAATAGAACGGAGATGATCTGTGGAGCCAGAAGAGTGAGGAGGTGTCGATGCAGACTGGGGAAGGCAGAGCCGCGCGACCGTGGAAGAAAATTGGTAACTTCTGTTCCCGGATGCTGAATGAGCTTCCAAATCCATTGGGAATCAAATCTTGGCCTTGCTGGCCCTCTACCAGCAAGGGCCCAACCCCTCAACCTCACCTTGGCATTGCCAAGTTACCCCGGGCTTGGGTGAGCGACGAGAGAGCGGCGGCCCAAATTGGCCCATTTAGATTGCGATTGTGCTTGCTTGCATTAGGTCCGAGGTTGTGTCACATCAAGTGGTATCAGAGCAACTCTTTGACTTGTCTCTACAAGTCAAGTCCTAGGGCATGCTTGCATTCTTGTCCGAACCGTGCATTGTCAACCCATCATTGTTAACATTGAGTCTTGGGTCACATGGCTCCTCTCCCAATCATATCCCATGCATGCTTACCTAATGGAAAGCCCGTAGAAATTGATTTCATTGACCTAGAATCTGAAAATTGGGTGTCCCCCGATATCGTTACCTCTTTTAGTAGGACCGGACAAATTGTGCACAATGGAGACCTAGTCTTTGTTGAATTCCATAAATGGTTCGGGAAGACTAAGTATTTGGATGGGGCTTGGTGTCAAAAGGGAACATTGGCGGGTCCATGTATAATCCTAGGTAAGAAATGGTTAGATGAAAGGAATGCCGACATCGACCCAACACGTCGGACTTGCCTAGTACATCCGCCACACCTTTCGGGAACCTTTAAATTCAACAACCTTTTATTCTCCCACCCGCGGGAATCCCACCCTTGTTCACCACCACGGGTGCACCATACTCCGGCCATCATCACCCCACCATCAAAGAACCTTCCCACTCCATTAGTTTTGGAAGAAGTAGTCCACCCGCTTTACCACATGAAGACAAATATCCCTCGGGAACCTATCCCCTCCATAGAGAGCTCCCATGTCCCAATTGAAGAGGAAGCCTCGCACAAGAATCTTCACCCTACACCACCCCCTCTAGATAAGGCTGAATTCATCTTAGAAGAGTCCCTTGTTAGGTGGCTAAGGGAGAGCCTAATTAGAGAGACCTCGACCCATGTTTGCCCTCCCATAGAACAAAATTTTCCCCTAGTGCCCATCTTCTCCTATCACACCACAATCCAAGCATCCTATCAAGTTGAGACCTTAGAGGATTTTCTTAGGGGCTTAGCATGGCAAATTGAGTTCACTAGCATGTTGACCCCTATGGCCGAACAACCTAGGAGCCTTAGCCTCCTACACCTATGCATAGGGTCTATCACCTCGATTTGCACCAATGGTTGCTACACTAGCGACCTCCTTCTATTCCTCCCTACACCGAATAAGCCCAACCTTCTCCTCGATTTAGAGCTTCTTATCTCGGGTAGAAAGCCAAGCCCTCCACTCATGACCGACCCACTTATCAAGAACATTGGCCCAACTATCATAGGGAAGGAGGACTTAGCACCTTTTAAGGATCTTGAGGACATGGAGTTCCTCCCCCTAAGTGACCTATTTTATGATCCATATGATCCCTTCCAATGGGAGTCAAGGAACTCATATGACCCAACCATCTTACCAACCACCCACCCTTGCCTACCCTTACCCACCATATTGGACCAAACCCACCTCATCCATGACCCGGGTTGCACCTTGGGAGCCATAACCTTGGACCATATATCCCTAGGTAATAAGGTGGTGCCCCACCCCATGATAACCACCTTCTTAGATCCATTCGATCCTTTCCAATGGGAGTTCAAAGGTTGTCCCACACCTCTGCACATGGAAGTCACCTTTGGGAAAGGCATGCATGTGTCTAGGCTTACCACACCCCTTGGCATGAACACTATGTTGGGTCCTTTCATTCATATCACCCACATGTCAAGTGGAAAGTATGAGTGGTCTATATTCGGATGTCATGGTCCACCTTCATTCATCATAGGTCTTAAGCATGATAAAAGCATCTACGGATGTCCGAGTCCCCCGACATTCATCACCACTTTGCATGATAGGTTCACATATGGTTGCCCCGGCCCACCTAGGCCCACCAAAGTCTACATGACAACATTGCACGATAAGTCCACATATGGTTGCACCGGCCCACCAAGGTTCATCATGGTCCATATGACATCATGGCATGATAGGTCCATCTATGGTTGTCCAGGTCCACCCCTAACCACTAAAAGGATAGCATTCACAAAATTGCATGAAAACCTTTGCAAGCACATCAGCAAAAAGAATGAGGCTTATAAAAGGCTGGCCGACTCTCATCGGCATCACCAAGAATTCCAAGTGGGTGACTTTGTGATGGTAAGGATGGAGAGGCTCTCCCCGGGAGCCAACTCTAAACTGAGGCCACGTGGGGCTGGTCCCTTCCAGGTCTTGAGGCGCATATGTGCAATTGCCTACGAGTTAGATCTCCCTGAGGAGTATGGAATAAGTCCCACATTCATTGTTGCAGACCTAGTGCCATATAAGGGACCCACGGTGGTACCTAGTGAGGAGATTGAGCCTACTTCTTCCCTTGAGAGAGCACCCACCCATGATGATAAACCACCAGCCAAGAGAGTCCAGCGTGAACAAATTGAACAAATATTGGATGAACAAGTCACTACCACTCGGAGCAAGGTATATGAGCGCTATCTCGGCAGGTGGATGGATCGGTCTCGTTCGGAAGACTTGAAGGAAGTACCACTTCTACACCTTCCAAGGAGGGAAGGATACTTACTCCGTCGAGTTCTCCGCACCCCGGGAGTATGATGTGGGCATCACCTTCCATGCCCACATTCATAGCTCGTCTCCTCGCCCCGGTTGCATCCGGCATGGTTTAGTCATTCAATTTTGAGTCCTATGTAATTTTACTTGAGTAATTTGATGTAATTTGCATTTTATTTGAGTCATGTCCCTAGGTCTTGCATTTATTTTCCTATGTTTGAGTGTCATTAGAATGTGTAATGTGCTAATTGGGCCCATTTCTTCGGGCTTGGCCCAATGAGCTCCCCTACCCCTTCGGTTATTTGTCAATGAGTCTTTTGTCAGGGTCTTATTGTAAAATGTGGGTTTCCTATATATAGGGCCCCATTTCCTTCATTTGGAGGTAATGAATCAATGAATGAAAAATTTGCCATTTTGAGAGTTTACACTTCTTATCTAGTAGAGAGATTCTATTTTTTGGGTGAGAAACCCTAGGGGAGAGATTCCCCACCCTTCCCTCTCTTAATCTCTCTTTTTCACTCCACTTTCTCTCTCCTCAACACCCAAATTCGAATTTTCTTCTCTCTCCTCCCTTCCCAACCACCTCCACTCCCCACCTACCCCATTTAAGCCTCTTCCCATTCCCCACAACCCTCATCAATACTCCATCCCTTCCCAAGACCCCCTCCACCAATCCTCTCCTCACCATCCAACCCCCAACTACCCCTCCCACTTTCCCAAGCACCCTTTCCACTTTCCCAAGCACCCATTCCCTTCCCCAACACAACCCCCCCCATTCCCAAGACAAACAAATTAACCCCACCCTTAAACCCATTTTCAAATACCCTTTCCCTCTCACCCACCTTCCCAAATTCGCAGCCCCCACTACCACCATCTGTTGGACCCTCTTCCAGACCTTATTCTCCACCTCCCACACCTTAGAACACCCCCTCCAAGGCCCCCTTACAACTAGGGGTCACTACCACACTCATCTACCCCCTTCCCTTTCTTCTTTCTTGGTCATTGGAAGCTACTTCGAAGTTACAGTTTGCTATCCAGAGGTTACAGATGAACCAGCAATTTGCAGCGGCCACCATGACTTCCTCCGGATGAGTTTAAAGGCACAAGAGACATCCACAGAAGCGTCTCCTTGTCTTCTTCGCAACAGAAGTGGTTTCGTCTTCATCCGAGCTGTGTGCTGCCCAGGAGCTTCGTTCTTCCACAATGGAGCAGAGCTGTCCCTGCTGAGTACCACAACCGGATTAGAAGCACTGCCACGATGAACCTCAGAGGAATCAGCCCCCAAGCTCTTCTACAAAGTTCTTCATCGCTCTATCTACATTCAGAATCAAGAAGCGGAACTCCGTTCGACATCCAGTAGCAGAAGTTATCAATTTTCTCCCTCTGCTGCACGGATCTGCTTCCCCACAGTCTACCCCGACCAGTCATCCTTGTTCATAGCCTCCAGGTCTTCTCCGGCATCTTTTAGCATCCCCGTCAGTTTTTCTGTGAAGAAGACTCGTCCACGATTCCAACAACTCTGGCGGTTATCGATTCGGAGTCCGGGAGCCATTGGAGCATTCTCTACAACCTGCGGTTGGAAATCTAAAGCTGCCAGTCCCAGAACTTGCCACTCTGTTCGAAGCTCCACCCCGGTCAGTAGTGGTACCAGAAGAAATTTAAAAAATTCTGAGGTGTTCCAGTACCAGTCACGAAGAGTTCCCCTCTGGTCTCGCCATCAGAAAAATTCTGTATCAACTTCTGCAGCCCCAACTTCGAGTGTCAGTCCTCCCTCCCAGACAGTAGGCAGATTCGGCTTCCCAACTTCTTATCGCTTTTGGTCCTAGTTTCCCCCTCCCCGCTTGGCCGACTGAAGGCCCCTCCCTGTGTGGAGGTAGTATTGCTTGTAATATCATTAACCCCCACCCCAAGGTCCCCCTCCTGCGAGAGGTGTAGTGTTGTAACTTCTTTGGGCAGGTCAAGCGACACCGCCGCGGCGTGTGGGGATCCACTCGCCTCCCCGCTCGCCCTCGTCTCCGAGCGGGATCGGTTTCTTCAAACCGGTCGAGTAAGTGCTCACACCTCACTCCATTAGTGCTTGTCTTTCAATATAAGTTCTAGTTCCGCTGGTTATGCGAGTGAGAGCTCGATCCTCAAGCCCCATTGCCTTGAGTGATCACCGTGGGAAAAGAGAGAAACCGGTGCCTTTGGCACTTGGTCGGCCCCATTGTCTTGGGCTTCCACATCCATTGGGAATCAAGTCTTGGTCTTGCTGGCCCTCTACCAGCAAGGGCCCAACCCCTCAACCTCACCTTGGCATTGCCAAGTTACCCCGGGCTTGGGTGAGCGACGAGAGAGCGGCGGCCCAAATTGGCCCATTTAGATTGCGAATGTGCTTGCTTGCTTAAGTCCAAGGTCGTGTCACATCACTTCGAGTCGCCATCCAGCATGGGTTGGCTAGTAGCGAACAAACCAATATAGAAAGAAGATTGGAAGAGCTCTCTGAGCTCGAAGGAAAGCGTCTCCGAGCGCAATAAAATATCCAACTCTACCAAGCTCGCATGGCCCGCGCCTTCGATAAGCTGGTCAAAGGATGAGAATTCTAGAAAGGTGACCTAGTAATGGTCAAAAGAAGAGAAGTGATGGCCTCCAACCCCAAGGGAAAGTTGGTTGAAAACTGGGTCGGTCCGTATATTATCCGCCGAGTATATGAAGGGGGTGCCTACGTTCTTGTAGATCACAAGGGAGTAGTTCAGTTCTCCCCTCTTAATGGGAAACATATGAAGCTGTACCATGCAGCCCCATCGGCATCCCCAGATTGCCCGAAACCCACCTTGGTCTAGTGGCACTCCGCCCTGACCGAGCTCTAAAAAAGATACAATATTGCCGTTACGGACCTTACGTCCAAATCGGCGAATGCTCTTCCTTTGCGTTGGTATTTATCCTTACCGACGAATAAACCCCCTTTCGGCGCAAGGCTGCGTGCCCCAGCCGACTTAGGCACATCATCTCCATTACGGACCTTACGTCCGAATTGGCGCAAAAACTCATCCCTTACGTTGGTATTTGTCCTTACCAACGAATAAATCCCTTTTCGGAGCAAGGTTGCGGGCCCTAGCCAACTGTCGTATGCTACTATGTAGGGTCAAACATCACACGATTGACCCACCCTCGTTTTCTCACTCCAAAAAAAAAGAAGAAAGAAAAAAAAGAGGCTAAAAATAGAGATGCCTCTCCATACTTGCTCGGATGTTCCAAGCAAGGGCAAAAACGGCTATAACCCAGCTGTGGAGAAAACCCGAAAGGGCACTGCAGGAAAAATCGGGTACCCCGCCACGTGAAAACCCGAAAGGGTGCGTGGGTAAAAGTAAGAGGGGGCTGGCTTCGGCGAAAACCCGAAAGGGCGCTTAAGCCAGTAAGGTGGTAATCTAAAGTTCCTCTTTACCCTCATCCCAATGAAACTCCGAAAAGGACGATCACCACAAGTACCGCCGGAAATCTTTTCTCTCTACAAACCATTATTGACCCTTGTCATCATCGGCAAGACCAGTCAATTCTCCCTTAACTTGGACCTTTCGTCCTCGTTAATGAATAAACCTCTTTACTTTGGAATTTAACCAATGTCGATGAACAAACCATTATTGACCCTTGTCATCATCGGCAAGACCGGTCAATTCTCCCTTAACTTGGACCTTTCGTCCTCGTTAATGAATAAACCTCTTTACTTCGACATTTAACCAATGTCGATGAACAAACCATTATTGACCATTGTCATCATCGGCAAGACCGGTCAATTCTCCCTTAACTTGGACCTTTCGTCCTCGTTAATGAATAAACCTCTTTGCTTCGGCATTTAACCAATGTCGATGAACAAACCACTATTGACCCTTGTCATCATCGGCAAGACCGATCAATTCTCTCTTAACTTGGACATTTCATCCTCGTTAATGAATAAACCTCTTTGCTTCGACATTTAACCAATGTTGATGAACAAACCATTATTGACCGGTGTCATCATCGGCAAGACTGGTCAATTCTCCCTTAACTTGGACCTTTCGTACTCGTTAATGAATAAACCTCTTTACTTCGGCATTTAACCAATGTCGATGAACAAATCATTATTGACCCTTGTCATCATCGGCAAGACCAGTCAATTCTCCCTTAACCTGGACCTTTCATCCTCGTTAATGAATAAACCTCTTTGCTTCAGCATTTAACCAATGTCGTTGAACAAACCACTATTGACCCTTGTCATCATTGGCAAGACCGGTCAATTCTCCCTTAACTTGGACCTTTCGTCCTCGTTAATGAATAAACCTCTTTGCTTCAACATTTAACCAATGTCGATGACCAAACCATTATTGACCCTTGTCATCATCGGCAAGACCGGTCAATTCTCCCTTAACTTGGACCTTTCATCCTCGTTAATGAATAAACCTCTTTGCTTCGGCATTTAAACAATGCTGATGAACAAACTATTATTGACCCTTGTCATCATCGGCAAGGCCGGTCAATTCTCCCTTAGCTTGGACCTTCAGTCCTTGTTAATGAATAAACCTTCTTTGCTTCGGCATGTAACCGCTGTCGATGAACAAACCATTATTGACCCTTGTCATCATCGGAAAGGCCCTCCCTTAACTTGGACCTCCCGTCTATGTTAGCAAACGTTCATGCACTCGACAGTCAGCCACTACTGACGAACGAGCCCTCCTCTATCCCGGTCCTGTGCCATGAATCAAGTTCAAAAAAAAAAGAAGAAAGAAAAAAAAGAGGCTAAAAATAGAGATGCCTCACCAGACTTGCTCGGATGTTCCAAGCAAGGTCAAAAATGGCTATAACCCAGCTGCGGTGAAAACCCGAAAGGGCGTTGCAGGCAAAACCGGGTACCCCGCCACGTGAAAACCCGAGAGGGCGTGTAGGCAAAAGCAAGAGGGGGGCGGTTCCAGCGAAAACCCGAAAGGGCGCTTGTACCGGTAATGTGATATATAAAAAAAAGAGAAAGAAGGAAAAATGATTAATAATTATGACACTCTCCTCAGGGACAAGGTAGAACATCCTTCCAAGTCCCACCGATGAATAAACTATTGCTGACCCTTGTCATCATTGGCAAGACCGGTCAATTTTCCATTAACCTGGACCTTCCGTCCTTGTTAATGAATAAACCTCTTTTGCTTCGACATTCAATCAATGTCGATGAACAAACCAGCCCTGACCCTTGTCATCATCGGCAAGATCGCTCAGCATTTCCCTTAACTTAGACCTTTCGTCCTCGTTAATGAATAAACCCCCCATACTTCGACACTTAACCGATGTCGATGAACAAACCCATGTTCGACCCTTGTCATCATCGGTAAGATCGGTCGACGTTTCCCTTAACTTGGACCTTTCGTCCACGTTAATGAATAAACCCCCCTTGCTTCGACACTTAACCGATGTCGATGAACAAACCCATGTTCCACCCTTGTCATCATCGGAAAGATCGACCGACATTTACCTTAGCTTGGACCTTTCGTCCTCGTTGATGAATAAACCTCCTTTGCTTCGACACTTAACCAATGTCGATGAAAAAGCCAGTTCGACCCCTGTCATCATCAGTAAGATCAGTCGACATTTCCTTTAACTTGGACCTTTCATCCTCGTCAATGAATAAACCTCCTTTGCTTCAACATTTAACCCATGTCGCTGAATAAACCCTACCTCCATGTTTCATCATCATCGGTGAAATCAACAAGCAAACCATTGGTCCGGATCTTCCGTCCGCATCAATGAGTAAACCTATTCTTGACTTTCTTCGTTATTCGGGGAAACTAGCAAACCTACCCCTCAATCGGGTTCTCCGCCCTTGTCGGGGAATAAATACATCCTTGGTCTCCTGGTAGCTCCGTCACCATCGGTGAAGCCTACCAATGGGCCTTCTTGCCTTACCCTTTGATCCGAGTGGCCGCTACACCTTCGTCCTTGAGCATTCACCCTGTATTAGCCAAGTTAGGCCCTGATAATAGTTACGCTACGGTGGAGCGAACCCCTCGCCCCTTCACTGAAGGCGTGAGCGCTCTCCTGCCCTAGTAACTCATATATCTGGGCTAAGACACGTGGCTAAGAAGAAAGAAAGAAGATGAAGTTGTGACTTAAACGGCAAATGGAGGCATTTCATTTCTATGAAGTGACAAAATATATGTTACTCTGGGCATCCCCCGAGATACATAGAGGTTCACCAAAAAGAAGAAGAAAATAGAAAAGGGATTACTGCAGCGGACGTCGAAAGATGTCTTCGAGCTCTAAAATCCCCAGGGTGGGATAACGGGTTAATTCCTGCAGGCGAGACTCGGTAGCTCCCAACTGCACGAGTTTCTCTTCAAGCGAGGCGGCCCGTCTTTCGGCCAATTCTGCTTCCTCTACACTCTGTTCTTGCTGTTCGGCTTCCTACAGCTCAGCCTCAGCCCTGGAAAGTTCAACACGAAGTTCAGCTATCCTGGCTGCTAAAGAAGTCCGATGCTGTGAAGAGGTGTCGGCCATATTTCGCATTGACTGTGCTGTCTCTCTCAAGGACGCAAAAGCAGCCCGGCACTCTGTCCGCTCAAGCTTCAGGGCCGCCAGCTGGCCAGCAGCTTCTCGACCAAGGAATTCCCTCCTGTTCACATACTTGAGCAACAAGACCACCCGCGGCGTCCAATCGTCCATGGGGCAGCCAAAAGCCAGCATCGAACGGGAAAGGTGCTCTACCAAGCCCCTCAGCTACACATAGGTTAAATCCTGGCTGGCTGTTACGCTCTGTTGCAGAGTTCCCAAGAATTGCCACACCAGGTCGTTCGACGACTGTAGGCCAAGTGGTGACGTGTCGAGAAGCTGAAAATCAACTCTACTGTCAACGGCAGCCCAGATGTCGTCGCTTGGTTCGGAGGATGACGACGACAAAGCTTGTAAGGCGCCCGCTGATGGGGACATCGAGGCAACACCGTCCGCATTTTGTTTGCATTTATGTCCTTTCATATTTGTATGTATACCCTTGTGTTATATGGGTACGCAATTGTAAGTCTTAGTGGGTTTATATGTAAAATGTTAGTAGGACCAGCAAGGGGGGCCCTTAGCCCTTTCCCATTGGTCCATGTCATCCATGTGGGGCTGGTCAACCATCTTAGGTGGTCATCTAGAAGGTTGGAATGCCAATTGACCACATGGTAGACAAGTGGTTAACATTTTCCATGGTAGGCTACCTACCATTCAACCCTTTCATTCAACCCATTCATCTAGTCAATAGGCCGCCCCCCCTGATTATTTTATGTTTTTTGTGTGTGTTGGTCACACTTCATCCCAGCCCTCCATTCCCCATCCCTAGATCCAAGGGTGTACACTTGATTTGATGAGAGTCATATAAAACCTTGTATTTTCATTTGGAAATTAATGAAAAGATAGAAAATTGCATTGTGCAAGAGTGAGATTTGCGCCCCCTTCCTCTCTCCTGGAGTTCTCCCCTCAACCCCTTTGCAATTCTAGAGTGGATCTACCTTCTATCTCCTCCTCTCAACCTCTGATCTTCATCGGTGCCGTCGCCGCCGCCGTTCGTGCCGCCAACGAGCCGCCATCGAGCCACCGTCGAAGTTCTATCTTCAGCCAACAGAAGCTCCTTCTCGGAATTCCTGCTATCAGCCACGACATCTTCTTGGTCTGAAAATTTTATGGTGTGTTCCTATCTTCAATCCCCACCTCCAAACAAAAAATCCCGTCCACATTCTATCATTTACTATTTTTAAAATTTCGTGCATTCCTGTCTCCCAATTCTGTCCAGTTTCAGATCTGTGTGGCAGCACTCCTGTAATTCCCCCTTTCGACCATCTTTTTGATTTTTCCAAGAACCCCCAATTTTATTAGATGTTCTACCCACCGTCCCCTCACTTCATGATTTTTCCTGATGTTTGATCATCCATTCATCCATTTTTCAAAATTTGTTTTCAGGGCCATCTACAGTGCTATCAGCTAGTTTCCAGATCCGACCCACTGCTAGTATTAAAATCATAACAATTCGTAGCCACCTCTAAACTTGTCAAAAAAAATATTTCCATCTTCCTTGTTCAATTTCCTACAACTTTGATGAAGCGCTTAGGAGCTGAATCGGACATCTACCTCGCGGTCAACGGCAGTTCTCAGACAACTCCTCTGTTGTTCTGAGATTTCAGGCACTGTACAATAGGAACTCAAAAACTCAATAAAGCCCAGATCCGTGCAGATCCAGGTCCGATCTCTAGGCCTACATTGAAGTACTTCAAGAGAGATTTCCAACGATAGCTCATGCGCCCCGATCCGACATTGGGATTGATCGCAGCGTCCGTTCTCGTCGGAGCGCGCGCCTGAAAACAGAACAGGCAGATCCGTGGCCGGTTATTCCGACCGGTGCCGAACGGAGCCGCCCGGCCGCCGGTCGACGTTCCAGCGTGCCGCCATACCAGGGAGCACTTCCCCAAGCGTCCCCACTACAGCGGTGCCACTGGATCCCACACGGCCTCTCCGGACAGTACGTGGGCCCCACAGTCACGAGATCGTGTGCCGCTGAAGCTATGCGTGAAGCCGCCCGTCAACCCGGAATCGGTCCTCCCGGGCCCAATTGTGTAGCACTTTACCTCCCTGCGTGGAGTGGATAGTGATTCATTGCTGTAACATTTGTGTGTTAACCGTCCCGGGAGTACGAGTTCGGCCGGGTCCGTCTTCCCCACGCCGAGAGCGTGGAGGTATTGTATTCGCTCTTACACTCGGCATTTCGCTTATTTCCTTATATGCTTTATATGCCGCTGCTAGAGAGCATGTGTAGGGCCGCTAGCTCGTAATATTTATTTCACCGCTGCTGCGAGAGAGAGAGAGCGTGACCGTCCCGTGACCCGATCCGGGCACAAAAGAGAATTGACCACCCTAGCTCTTGCCGGTTTCTCAACCGTGTATGTCCGACGCTTCCCTCGTTAAGGGACAATCACGAGCTCACTTAGAGTCCGAGGACTGCATTCCTCATTCGAGTCATGTCTGTGGTCTCGTCCCGCATCAATTTGGTATCAGAGCGAGTTGAGTCTAGGGTGTCAAAAAAAAAAGTGTGTCATTTAAGTCTAAGTGTCTAAGTCGGTCTTAGGAGTTGCATTTGCATACCATTAGTCGGTATATCAAAAGGTGTTGTCCGAACGTTAGGCTACGCCTATCGGGAAGGCCGCACATTTGCGCGAGTGATCTTCGGATCGATTAGCTCCGCCACGTACCGAGTCTTGGTCGTCATGTCTAGGGTTGTAGTCCATTGTCTAGTTGGTTTATCTACTAGTGTCGACATGGCCATCCACTAGCTTCTCCGTGTCCCATGGATTACCGAACACCCGGATATTATCCATGGTGGCGATACTATCTCAAATGGAAGGACCATCCGAATCACCCCACTAGGCCCGAAACCTGGGACTTCTACGGGTCCGATGACCCAGGTGACTACCTAGAGTGGGAAGCCATTATGGACGACTACTTTGAGGTGTACAATATGTACGGGCCCATGCAAGTCGATGTTGTCAAAAGGCGACTTTTTGGTGAAGCCGCCGAAACATGGAGGGACATCAAATATTGGAGGGAGGATAGGAATCTAAGGCCCATCGAGTCATGGTAGGAAATGAAGAGAGCGCTTAGGAGGGCCTACTTTCCCCGCCCACCTACCTCCAACCATGGAGGTCATACCACTCACCAACCCCACCAACTCACCCATAATCAAGTGGGCCACACCTCTACCCAATCCCACCCTTTCACCGCCGTCCAAGCCCACCAAGGCGACCCCAATCTAGTGGCCCGCCCAGTCACCTCCAACCAACCTCCCCTTGGCACCCCCATCCCAACCCACTCAAGTACCTCCAACCGAGTGGAAGCCCCGCTTATAGCCGAGCCTAGGACCACACCTAGGCCGAGGGACGAGGAGCGAGTCCACCCCAAGGTCCCTACTCCAACCCGCACCCTTCCCAAGATCTTGAAACAATTTACGGACAGGCTGGATAGGATTGAGAGGGCACTACTCCAACCCAAGCCCAAGGAGGTCATAGCTAGTAGTCTTCACTCGGCCCCACCTCTAGCATCCCCAAGCCCTCTTCCCACCATGGATACCACGCCTCCATCACCCTCGAGAGCTCCATCACCACCCTCTATGTCCGAACGTGATTCGGAACCATCTCATTTGGAGCCACCAAGGCCCGAGCCACCCGTATTTCTAACGGGTACACTATACATCGCCGAGCCGCTTTTTAGTTGGCTCAAGGATGGCTTGGTCCCACCTCCCTTTCCATACATGGACCCCATCCTACCTATAGTGCCAGTCAATTCCTTTCATACCACATTTCGATCTAGTCACCATGTTGACACATTGGACGATCTTGTCATAGGATTAGATTCACAATGGAAGTTGACGCATCTGTTGGCCCGAGGCTTCGACCAACCCACGAGTCGTAGCTTCACCCATCCGGCCTTCGGGTCCATTACCTCCGAGTGCACCGTGGGTTGTGTCACCACGGAGGTTCTTCTACTTCTCCCGCTACCGGATGAGCCCGACTTCATGACTTTGCTTTCGAGGGAGGAGTCATATTTCCTATACACGGTCCCATCTACCATGACGGAGGAAGGTGACCACCCGCACCTTCAAGAATTTCACGATTGGGACCATGTCATGTTGGGATCCATCTCACGGGGTCATACCTTCTTCGACCCTTTTGACCCTTTCACTAGTGAATCTCCCGAGTCTCCATCTTCACTTCACTTCCTCCGCGGAGTTCACTATCAAGCCTTTCCCACTCGGGCCAAGCAACCTCCACATAGCCATAGGTCCAAACCTTCATTCGGGGGTAATGAAGACTTTGGTTTCCCTGATCCATCTAAACCACCCGCGCCTCCCAGACTTCCCACATCCAAGCCCAATGTCCATGATTGGTGCATCGTAGGGTGTCTAGGAGTTCCCCATGACGTCAACCTCCGGTTACGTCAAATGCATGCATGGCACACATTCGGGTGTCCTGGTCCGTCGTCACCCATGTACGGGTCGGACTAACCATAGATTTGTCTAGAGTCATGCATGAGTCCGTTTCATATTTGTGTGGTTTGCTTATGTGGTGTGTTTTGAGTCGCTTGTTTGTGTGGTTTGTATACGTGTGTTAGTGCTTGGTGAGTCTGCATGTGTCTTGTGCTCGTTGACAGTCACTTATCAGTGAGAGGTGAGTGGACTCGCTCGATGAGTATAGGATCGGTTCTACATCTATACCCGGATCAGTCACCTACAGGGACTCAGCGGTGATTCATAGTGAGTCTTCAAGCCACCTCCTCCCATTTTGAGAGTGCCCCACCCGGAGTGTCCACCTCTAGCCCACAGCAGCTTGTGCATATCGAGTATATATGCAATGAGCATGTGACGGTCACTTGGAGTGGAGCATACCCGTGTTACTTGGCACGGTGACGGATCCGCCGGAGTACTCGAGCATCCATACCCCTACTCGACGGGGTCGAGTTCCTTCCACCCGGGGAGAATTGATGGGGACATCGAGGCAAGACCGTCCGCATTTTGTTTGTATTTATGTCCTTTCATATTTGTATGTATACCCTTGTGTTATATGGGTACGCAATTGTAAGTCTTAGTGGGTTTATATGTAAAATGTCAGTAGGACCAGCAAGGGGGGCCCTCAGCCCTTTCCCATTGGTCCATGTCATCCATGTGGGGCTGGTCAACCATCCTAGGTGGCCATCTAGAAGGTTGGAATGCCAATTGACCACATGGTAGACAAGTGGTTAACATTTTCCATGGTAGGCTACCTACCATTCAACCCTTTCATTCAACCCATTCATCTAGTCAATAGGCCGCCCCCCCTGATTATTTTATATTTTTTGTGTGTGTTGGTCACACTTCATCCCAGCCCTCCATTCCCCATCCCTAGATCCAAGGGTGTACACTTGATTTGATGAGAGTAATATAAAACCTTGTATTTTCATTTGGAAATTAATGAAAAGATAGAAAATTGCATTGTGCAAGAGTGAGATTTGCGCCCCCTTCCTCTCTCCTGGAGTTCTCCCCTCAACCCCTCTGCAATTCTAGAGTGGATCTACCTTCTATCTCCTCCTCTCAACCTCTGATCTTCATCGGTGCCGCCGTCGCCGCCGTTCGTGCCGCCAACGAGCCGCCATTGAGCCACCGTCGAAGTTCTATCTTCAGCCAACAGAAACTCCTTCTCGGAATTCCTGCTATCAGTCACGATATCTTCTTGGTCTGAAAATTTTATGGTGTGTTCCTATCTTCAATCCCCACCTCCATAAAAAAAATCCCGTCCAAATTCCATCATTTACTATTTTTAAAATTTTGTGTATTCCTGTCTCCCAGTTCTGTCCAATTTCAGATCTGTGTGGCAGCACTCCTGTAATTCCCCCTTTCGACCATCTTTTTGATTTTTCCAAGAACCCCCAATTTTATTGGATGTTCTACCCACCGTCCCCTCACTCCATGATGTTTTCTGATTTTTGATCAGCCATCCATCCATTTTTCAAAATTCATTTTCAGAGACATCTACAGTGCTGTCAGCCAGTTTCCAGATCCGACCCACTGCTAGTATGAAAATCATAACAATTCGTAGCCACCTCCAAACTTGTCACAAAAAATATTTCCATCTTCCTTGTTCAATTTCCTACAACTTTGATGAAGAGATTAGGAGCTGAATCGGACATCTACCTCATGGTCAATGGCAGTTCTCAGACAACTTCTCTGCTGTTATGAGATTTTGGGCACTATACAACAGGAACTCAAAAATTCAATAAAGCCCAGATACGTGCAGATCCAGGTTCGACCTCTAGGCCTACATTGAAGTAATGCAAGAGAGATTTCCAACGATAGCTCATGCGCCCCGATCCGACATCGGGATTGATCGCAGCGTCCGTTCTCGCCGGAGCGCGCGCCTGAAAACAGAACCGGCAGATCCGTGGCCGGTTATTCCGACCGGTGCCGAACGGAGCCGCCCGGCCTCCGGTCGATGTTCCAGCGTGCCGCCATCCCAGGGAGTGCTTCCCCAAGCGTCCCCACTACAGCGGTGCCACTGGGTCCCACACGGCCTCTCCGGACAGTACATGGGCCCCACAGTCACGAGATCGTGTACCGCTGAAGCTACGCGTGAAGCCGCCCGTCAACCCGGAATCGGTCCTCCCGGGCCCAATTGTGTAGCCCTTTACCTCCCTGCGTGGAGTGGGCAGTGATTCATTGTTGTAACATTTGTGTGTTAACCGTCCCGGGAGTACGAGTTCGGCCGGGTCCGTCTTTCCCACGCCGAGAGCGTGGAGGTATCGTATTTGCTCTTACACTCGACATTTCACTTATTTCCTTATATGCTTTATATGCCGTTGCTAGAGAGCATGTGTAGGGCCGTTAGCTCGTAATATTTATTTCACCGCTGCTGCGAGAGAGAGAGCGTGACCGTCCCGTGACCCGATCTGGGCACAAAAGAGAATTGACCACCCTAGCTCTTGCCGGTTTCTCAACCGTGCACGTCCGACGCTTCACTCGTTAAGAGACAATCACGAGCTCACTTAGAGTCCGATGACTGCATTCCTCATTCGAGTCGTGTCTGTGGTCTCGTCCCGCATCACCCGCACTGGAGTCGACCGCCGCAACTAACATAGTGGAGGAAGCCTCGATAACATCAACCTCCCCGCCAGCCTCTTGTGGCGCAGCTGCACCAGAAATCTCAACAGTAGAGGATGCTTGTTCTTCGCACCCAGCATGACTGGCCTGCACCAGGGCCGATTCTGTAGCAAGGGCTAAAGCCCTAGGAGCCCCGGCTTCCTCTTCAACAATTTCTCCCGCTTCTATTTCGGGAAGACTCTTCTCCCCCGGGAGCAGTCCTTTGCTGACAATGGATGATTGGGATTCCACGGCTTCAGCCGAGTTAGCAACACCCATAAGTGCCCCGGAAATCTCCAAGCTTGCTGCCGCAGCATAATCCTTGGGGTATCGCAAAGCGATGGGCCGCAAGACTGGTGTAAATGTCGATTGACCCTCACCCAGAATCGAGAGAGGTATTTGCACAGTTATAGTTGGCAATACCACATCGGCCTGCACCATGAATACAACATGCGTCAGACACCTGATGCAAAGATAATGAGAAGAGCTGTGAAGTGAAAGCGGCAGAGGATCCCCTACCTCAGCCGGCACTAAGCTCAAGTTTGCAACAATGGAAATCATGGCCTCCATAGGCCCAGCCCCCTTGCTCACAAGTGGACCAGATGGCCCAAGACTGCTCCATGCCAGTTGGGGTAGACTAAAGGTCATGTAGTCACTTTCGTAAGCTGAAGACGCCCCGGCATCTTCAGTTTCTATCTCCACACGCGGGAACTCCCCGTCACTAGAATTGCCACCATAGTCAACCTGCTCCGAAGAAGATGAGTTCTCTGCCGGCTCCCGACGCTCCTCCGTCAGAAAGGGCGCTTCTCAAGCTTCAAGACCCACAGGAGGTGCACCTCTCTCACCAAAGGCTTGCTCGGCCGATTCTGCGGCGGGAGCACTAGTCAAATGAATTTCGGGAGTAGGCTCGCTTCCCGGAATGACTTTCTCCCCAGCAAAAGCCTCTTCGGTAATCTCGACAGCAGGAAGTGAAGGCAGTTGTATCTCAACTGAAATTCAAATGAGGAACAGTCAAGCAGGCTGAAGACTTAATGGATCGTAAGATCCTATAAATAAACTACAAATTACCTTCCATCTCATGGCTGGGTGTTGGAGAAGGTAGGTCCCCCTCCTCGGGAGCTATGGGCACATCCCTTTCCAGCTCTCCGACTGCGGCAATGGTCATGGCTTCTTGCATGACCGTGGCAGCGGGTGCAGCGGCAACTGCAAAGAAGAAATCGGCCGATGCAGCCAGAACAAGGAATAGAATACAAAGAATGAGGGATATACCTTCAGTTCTAGACCCCTGCACATGAGAGGCCTCAAACTCCTCAAATGATACTGCCGATGGAGGGACAACCACTGGTTCCTGCCCCGCAGCCTGCCTTCGGCGAGCCCGCGTCATCTGCGTGACCGCTAGGGGTGATCATTATTCGGGTTCAACCTGAAAACCAAACCGAACCGATAGATTTGGTTCGGTTTGGTTTGGGTTGAAATTTAAAAAATTTTGGTTTGGGTTCAAACCAAACCGTATTAAAAAGTTTGGTTTGGTTTGGTTTTGAAGATCAAGAAACCGAACAAAATCAAACCAAACCGAATAACCTGAATTTAAGAATATTTTTATCAAATTAATATAAATGTATATGTAACTATAAATCTCAATTCAAAAAGTCCAATTCCCGCCATCCTAATGAGCTTTCCGACTTTATGAAAAAAGTTTCAAATCACCTTCTATTTTATTGTAACTGAAGTTCTTAATTTTTTATGTGAAAATATTATGGAGGTTGTTCTTACAAGTTACAACTTTTATGTTATTTTTGTAATATTTACTTTATTTGGTAGAAATTCTTTTACCCTACCTTTCTCTATTGTTGTTTGAATCCAATCTAATTTCTAAAAGGGGAGATGAATATGGTTCAAACTGAACCAAACCGAACCAAACCGAATTAATTTGGTTTGGTTTGGTTTGGTTTCAAACTAGTTTGGTTTGATTTGGTTCGAGTTGAAGCCTTAATTCGGTTTGGTTTGGTTTGATAAAAAATCTCTTCAAACCAAACCAAACCAAACCGTGCTCACCCCTAGTGACCGCCACCTTGGCCTTACTGATAGCCTCCCTCACCTGAGACCTTCTTTGCTTCCGCGAATCACCAAGGGGCAGTGGCGTCATAGTCGGAGCTGCTTCAGGAGTTTCGAAGTATGTTGGCTTCTGAGCTTTTATCAGCAACTCCCTGAAGTGCCGGGTTTCTTCCGAAGTGAGTCGAACTGCACAAATACAAAGGTGAGAATGACATATGCTACAACGAAGAAAGGAAACATGCCGAAAGGTTGGAATAAAGGAATGAAAGATACCTTCCGGTCCCATATAGAAGGGAGAAAGGGGCCAATAGAACAGTGAGGGCATTTTGTCTCTTGAAGCCGCCTCTCAAACAAGCCAACACACGTCTCCTATCTTCTCGCTCTGCTCGGCCAGCGACGCCAAGTCCGCATGGCCACGAGAAGACAAGTGATAATATAAGTCAAAGTGGTCCAACCCCCATCCGTCAACATACTTGAAAAAAATGAAAAGGGGTTGGTCCAGAATAGCCTCGCTCGGGCCACCCACTGAGAGCTTGTGGGAGCAGAGCAGTGCAAACAGCCAAGGGGTGTTGCTGTATAGTGTGTCCCGCCTGTCTTCCCCTCTAATGAAAGTCCGGTAAGGATGCAGGCTATCGCGCGCAGGCCACCAATCGGCCACGGACGGGATAGGCTCCTCCACTAGTAAAGGGATCTCCTGAAGAACAACCCGCTCACTGCTCACCCGACATAGCCCCCGAAGTGTCTTTACGAAGTCATCCCTGCGGATCTCGGGCAACTTCGACTCAACCCTGGGCAAGCGGCGTTTCACAGCCTTCCGGGATTCTAGATAAGCCATTACCTCCGTATTGATCCACGACCGCAACTTCTTCAAATAAGAAGGATCAATGTCCAAGACCGGTTCTGGCTGGGCATCCAAGAATCTGTGCTCTGCAATAGCCCAGCAGTCTCGACGGGCGCTCCTGTAAAATCTCATCCGCGCGTTCCAACATTTGATATATTCTGAGGTGACGCGGGGGAAGCGAGCAGGGGACGGGACCTTGAATGAAACCTCCTCTCGATAGTGGAAGTAATCCCACCATATTCGAGCATCGTCATTTGTCACCTGGCCGGCTCTATGCCTATTCGGCAACGCAAACTGTGAACAAGAAGGAGGGATGTACTGATCGTAGCCAAAATTCTGACTGAACCGGAATGGGTAATATGGCTCCAGCCACAGAATGCCGCTCTTCCGAAAGACAAGGACGCTTGGTCTGATAGCCAATGCCCAGTCAACCAATTCCGGCTCCAGGATTGGCCGTGTGCACTTAGCGCCAGAGATTGGATGGATGAACTCCTCTGCCTCGAAGCGACTGCACTGCCATGTCACGTTTGCCAATGGACTAGAATGGGTGGCCAGGCTCCAAAAGTGTAGGACCCCAGGTGCATCCGTGGGGACCTTAGTCAGTTTCCCCCGAATGGCGAAGAGTTGTTCCACTGTCGATGACGGTTTAGCACTAGCAAACTCAATCATCCTCGGAACAAGGCGTGCAAATTGTAGCCCCCGAGGAGTAGCTTCTGGAAATAGGGTGCAGACCCATGCATTAAAAAAGTGTATCGGACCAACCGTCCGTAAATTCCTGGGGAGACGGTTCCGGTGCAAATCCCCCGGCATCTTGTAAATGAGGCACAAAGCCACTGGGCAGAGGTATAGCTTCGTGCCCCAAGCCATCAGACAAGCAGGGTAGATGGCTTCTACCCTGATCACGCTCTCATCACCTTGCGGGAGAGCGAATGAACAAATCCAATAAGTCAAATATGCAGAACAGTGCGTGACTGCATCAACACCAGCGGGGTTTGGGCCTCCTTGCTACCCTTCTCTCAAGACAGGCGGGAAAATGGCTTGTCGCCAGACTCTCTTCTTCTGCTTCAAAGCAGTCGGTGCTACCGTGGGAAAGTCCTCGTATTTGTGCTCCCCGCTGAAGAAATACTGAAGCCAAGCACCCATTCGCACGTGCCTTTTCTCCCGAGGCTTACGTGCCTCCCTGGCATCATATGATGAGCGGCAAAGCATGCGGTACGCCTTCATCAGGTACCGATAGGCGAAGCCCGCTAGATATCGGCCCTCACCGTCAGTCTGATCCTTCAGCTAGTCGGACCAGCATACTTCTTCATACGGCTCACCATCAATCGGCAAGCCACTGGGCTATGAAAGACTCCAAAGGTCCAAAGAGGTCTCTCCCTCCGAAGTGTATAAGGTGTTATACTCCGGGCAGAATACCTTGATTATACAACATCATAAACCCCTAGAGATAGGGTAGCGATACCTTGAGGCGTACACGCTATGGTATATGTCGGCCTTGGCCAAGATGGGAGCATAATGTTGAAGGACATAGTCCGTGAACTCCACTGCTCCGGGTCTGAATGCATGGGCGTCGGTGACCTTCAGCTCAGCAAACCATCCCACAGAAATATGATGCTTGAAATGGACGGCCAGACAGTCCAGCAAGAAAGATTCTTCTCTATATCCCCATTTCAGCGGGGCAAGGAACAGACCGAATATGGGCTTCTCTCGGTCGACATGACTCGCAGTCTCATTCCAACGAGCGGGTATAAACTCGGGCGCTCTGGTCAGCAGCCCATCCACTGGAACCAGGTCTTGCAATCCAAGCATGGCACTCCATCTCTGGGGCTCACCAGGCAGATAAATAGGCCTTCCCTGCACTACAAACTCAGCCAGACTATCTAGCTCAACGAGCAGTGCCTGCTCATCCTTCCGAACAAGGAACAAGTCCCTTTTTCCTTGAAGGTTAAATCGCCCGAGGTAGGACATTAAGTGCTTATCCTTGGGGTGATCCCTCCTGATAGCATCACCACGGTCATAATTGAAGGAATCGCCCCCGATGATGAGAAGGTGGCTGGTGTCCGCTGTATCGGTCTCAGAGTCCGAGGATTCCACGACCACAGCAAGTTGCTCATGCCCCCGATCTAGGGAGTTCACATTTTCCCATGTCATCACTGCACGGGAAGTAGAAGAAGAAGAAGTAGAGGCCATCTTATCTGCAAAAAGCATGACAAGAAGAATAAATAAAGCCAGAAACAGTTGATGAGGAATGAGATTTCTGACAAAATTTTGGCAGAGTCCCCCCAGCCTGGGAGATTGCCAGAAAGAAGCGGAACACGTCCATCAAGAGACGGTCCCTAAAACAGGCCGTGGGTGTTGCACCGAGGCCAAAACGGAACACCTAGGGGAATAGCTCCGAGGGCAAGCCCTACTAGGAGCCTCCTGGGGCCCAAGAAGAGGGATTTAAATCCCAAGAACAGAAGAACAAAAACTCTCCCGCACCCATCAAAGGACGCCACCCTCAAGCTCTCTCGGCGCCGTGGGAAGGAGAAGGGAGGAGAGAGAAAGAGATTTCACAAATGAGAAGGATGAAAGAAAAAATAAAGGAAGAAAGGGTTATAAAGGGGGGGGGGGGTCCCTTAGGTTAATCCAGCGTGCTAAATAGCGCGCCGTATTAACCCTCCCCCATCCAAATGGCGCGCTGGATAAGGGCGCGCCATATTAACAATCCTATGACCGCACCAGTTTAGCCATCACGCCTATTTAAGGGCCCATTCCAAGCTTCTATCGTCCGGACGGAAATCTACTCAGACGGAGCTCATCTGCTGGTCCTGCTTCGATCGTGCCTTGCTCGCAACACCCGCGGCTGGGGGGCATTTGTTGGCACTCAAAATATATTCAATGGCGATCAAGCCTAAAAGACAAATGATGCGGCCCACTGAAGTGGAGAAGCCGAAGAAGATCAATACACTGAAGCCTTCTCAAGCTGCCAGAGCCTCAGGTCACCCAGTATGAACGCCGGGGACTTCACCTCTGGAAAATCGAGATGAATTTACAACCAACCGGCAACGTCATCAAGCCTACCCAATGAACCAGCATCGACTCAGTCGTGCCGCATAAACCACATCCGTTGTCCGACCACGGACAAGGATATACCTGGTGACCCGCCACTTGAATGAAAGATCCTCCCGAGGTGAAAGAATGCTCTTGACCCTTCAGAACAAGGGACCGAAGACTCTGTTAGCAGAAGACCCCGATTACCCGGCATGGGTACGGCTTCTCAGCATATTGGGTCCGTTAGTGACCAAATGATTGCCCAGTCAGGGCGAAAGCATCCTAGGTGGTATTCCACCCCTCAAGAAAGCTTCGAGCACGAGTCAGGCTGAGCCAGCAGTACAAATCACAGTGTCAAAGGCCGTGTCAGTGGAAGACCCACGTGTTCAAGCTGAAGATGCACGAGGTTCCGAAGAAGGTTGTACGTCGACCCGAGAGCTTCGTCAGGACTTCTCACCAAGGTTTTGCAAGACCATGGCGAGATGAATGGTTACGGTGACTCTTGAAACTAGTTCGGGGCCCACTGTCTAACCCGTGTTAAGCAAGCGAGGCTTATCCAGTGCGCCCTTTCACCGGAGCGCCCCCTATTCCCAGCGCCCTATTACCCGGCGCGCAAAATGGTCGAGGGAGCTTATTCGGCGCGCTTTCTTCACACCGTATTAAGTCATCTCTATATAAATACACTTGGTTCGACCAAGTAAAGGGAGGGTCGGCAGAATCCGAAGAGAGAACGGCAGAGAAGGATATCCAATTAAGAGAAACCAATCCTTCGAGATAAAAAAAAAGCTTGGGGGAGAAGTAGGTTTTCTCCTGAGAGTGCTCCTGCCGCCGTCCTCCCCTGTCGGTTTGTCTGGATAGCTCCGGAGCTGGAGAAGAAATGCCAATATGATACTCTATTTTTGCGTGGCGAAACTTAGGTGGGTTCCGGTGGTTTTCTCCCGACGATCCCCCTCTTATTTTCCCCCTGATATAGTGTAAGTGAGGGGGGGAGGGGCAATGATATGAGCCTATCTCCCCCCCCCTCACCATCTCCCTATCTATTCCTCCTCTGTAATCCCGTTGTTGTAATGGATGAAGCAGCTTCCGAGCGACAACGCCGGGCCACGCCGAATGCTTATGATGTTCTATGGCTTTCCTTTCCCCTTGATGGAATGAATAATATTCAATACTGTATATGCTTCCCTTACTCTTCCCTCGATTCACATGTCCAACCGCCTCGTGTGTGAATGTTGAGTTTTATTTCATGATACTGAGTACGCCCTGGTTCTCCTCAAGGCTATATTGATGTCACCCCCCATCCTCGGGGTTTCTTTGTGTTTAGATGCTCATACCAAGCTCTCTCATGCCCATTAGGGATATGTGATACCAGAAGCATACACAAATGTGCTTCTATGGTCAATCCTGAGACCGGTTCCTCTTTACCTCTCCCCTCCTAATCATGGACTGGAGGAAACGGGGCCGTCCCTGCAAGCTGGGCAAAGGTCTCTCTGGCATCATCGCTTTCTTTGTATACTGCATGTTGATTGTTTGAGTGTTTGCCCCTCTCAATCTACATAGGTCATATGCTAACCTACTGGTTCCGGAGGCCAGCCTATCGACCCATGCTAACCTGCGAACCATCTAGCTTCCCTTGGTCTGTGACTAAGCGCACACAATGTAACGACTGAACGACCTTCTTATCCCGTGCACGGATTGCACCGCTGTGTTTTATTTTTTCGAGAACGACAATCTGTAACCGGGGAGGGCGGACATTCCCCATCGACATCTCTAAATCACCACAGGGTCAAAGGGTCGTGTCCATTCCTGATACGAATCCCCTATGGACCAGGAGGTGAACATTGACAGGGGTTTTGACCCGATATCCAATCCACTATCCTTAGGGATATTATGGTGACTATGGGATGTGTGCCCCTCGTAGGCTGGCCCTCGGGGTTTCCTTGCCTATTGGTCATCCTTTTTTCGGATTATGAGTTGACTATGAGTCGTGTGCCCCTCGTAGGCTAGTCCTCGAGGTCCTCACTTCCCTCGTTGTCCACCTTATCCGATTGTGTTCAACCCACGGAATGATGGTGCCCCTGGTAGGCTAGTCCTTGGGGTTTCCTATCCGTTTGGGTCTGCCGGCCGCCGTTGTGCCACCCAGCATTAAGGAGCTTACCCCATCCGTGGGTATGCCTCCGCTTTTCCCCCGCAATCCTCTGGAGAGGGGGAGGTGCTGCCAAAATTTCTCCAGACTTATTGACTAATTGCCCTCACAGTTGGGACTCAATAAGATATGTTTTCAAAACAATTAACTTCCGTGCTTGAGTATGAGCCTCGCACGAGTCTCAACCCTGTCTCAAGGGCATCCTGGGCCCCAATGCACTCATCAATCAACTTAATGCATCTTAATAAACTAAATAAACTCAAAATACCCAAAAAAATACCTCAAAAATCAACTAATTCGGTGCGATACTCCCCCGCGCTGGAATAGCTTCACACTCAAATCTTTTGATTTTCATTTGGTCGACACCTGACACGCCCTGGGCGGGGCGCATCGGTTAAAGCCTTCACCCCACCGCGCCATTTAAACCCCTACCCCTACGCTACCCCGCACCGTATAACCCCTATACCTACGCTACCCCGTGCCGGTTTTGAATAAAAATGCGTATGTCGCGCCGTTTTAACTCCTCTCTCATTCTCAAGCCAACCCTCGCCTTCCACGGCTTGTGTCAATCAACATAATTAACCATAAATCAAATAGAAAGAAACTCTTCAAGTTAAAATTTTCTGTCATTATGCATTCTCCCAATTCATGCATTAGACATAGATATGCATTCTTATGCACCTCATTAATGCATGCTGGCTTGAACGAGACCTTGGTATATCAAATGGCCTCGACGGAAGGCCGGGTCATGCCTGACCAGAAATCTTGGCTATGCGCGATGGTGGTCTCCGGACTTACGTTCTCCGCCTCGTATCGAGGGCTCGAACTTAATGAACCATGTCTGCTCTGCATGATTAAGAAAATAACCAATGAATCATTCCATGCAGCCTTAAAGGCTTCATCATCATATGCACTCTCTTGCATTCTATTTCAGCCTCGAACGGCTCGTTATCTTGACAATTAATTAGAGGTTTTCCTTCTTATTGGAGGATGTAATTAACGCCATAGCCTTTATGGTATGGCAAACTTTCGGTCCCGACACGAACTTCACTCTCGCCCGACTCGGGTCAGATTGAGCGCATAATAAACTCGTCACCTAGTGACTGACACACCCTAAGAAATATTTATTTTCTTAAAAAAGATCCCATCCCCACAAGCGCCCAATCTAGCATTTTAATCCATGATTCAGTGGTTTGTTGACATCAAATGATGCCCTGGGGCATGGGGACAAGTTTCCCCTTTGTTTCCCCTTCACTTGGGGGTGAATGGGGCGTGCAATGGAAATTTTGCCGAGATTCGCCGTTCTCGGTTTTCTGGAAGGCTAGCGGTCGTTCCAGTGACCGTTTCTTTCCGTAAGCGGTCCCAGGCAGACCGTTTTCTTTTCCCCTGAGGTCGGTTGGGCCTAGCGGCCACGCGATGGACTGCTAGCGCCAAGTGGCGGCCTAATGGCTGACCATTTTCCACCGTGGGTCGGCGTGGCCTTCGAGGCATTTTGACCGTTGATTTTTGACCGTTGGAGGTCCTGCTGGGCAAGCGGTCTCGCGATGGACCATTTTCCCTTGGCAAGTGGTCAGTCCCATGACCGTTTACTCCGTTTTACTATTGCACCCTCGGGGTGCGAGTTTCTGATCGTTGGGAGTCACGTGATGGCATGCGGTCCAAGGTATGACCGTTTCTTGCCCATAAGGTCCAGAAGAGGACCGCTAGGCTTTGGCTAGCGGCCCTGAGATAGACCGCTAGGCTCTCATGTGTCTCACCTATTTCGGTGTGGCAGTAGACCGTTTGTGCCCATTAGCGGTCCAGGGGCAGACTGCCAATTGGGTGTTGCCAACTGGATTTCGTTCTTGCCGATTCGAATCCCGGGCTAGTGGAACTCGAACCCCGTGTTGACCTACGGTCTGACTGATGCTAGGCATGTTGGATATTGTGTTTTGATGATGACAAACACTATGACTCTCATATGTTTGATGTCATATGTGCTTACTTATGTTTTGATGATGACATAGTTTACGTGTGTTTTGATGATGACAAATTGATGTCATATGTGTTTACTTCATTCAGAACTGCTCATTCAGAACTTGGTACATTGCTTAACTGTGAGCATGGCATAGACTGTACACTCGTCTGTCTGCATGAGTCACCAAGTCCACACATTGCATCGTGTGCTTTTCATGAAGTCTATACATTGGCATGCATCGTCTCATGAAGTATGTACATCCTCTTCAAGCATTTCAAAGTCTATACATCGCTTGGAGTTCTTTCAAGTCTATACATTGCTCAGCGTCTTGTGCACCGTCTCACGTAGCGTCTTAGTTTCGTTCAGCAAGTATGTACATCGGTGCGTCTTCCTTTGCGTCTCATATTGCTTTCAAGTCTGTTCATCCGATCGTCTCTGTCAGCGTCTCAAGTTCAAGTCTATACAATGGTTCAGGGCTTCCAAGTATATACATCCGATCGTTTGAGCAAAGTCTATACAGACTCCACCGTCTCATTCAGCGTCTCAATCTTGCAAGTCTGAACATTGCCTTTGAGCACTGTAAAGTCTATACAGTCATGATCGAACGTAAGTCTACACATTGTCTTCGACTTCAAAGTCTGTACAGTGGTTCAACCTGCCAAGTCTATACATTGGACTCTGTTTTGCAAAGTCTATACATTGGACCGTGGTTCGCCAAGTCTATACATTGCTGAGCCATTCGACAAGTCTGTACATTGGCTTCAATTCCTCAAGTCTATACATTGGGTTCGGCTCTGCAAGTCTGTACACTGGTCGAGCATTCAAGTTTGAACATTCACAAAGTCCATACATCGGCACTGTAGCTTGCATAGCTCAAGTCTGCACATTGGGCTTTCACGTGAAGTCTATACATTGGTCTTCACTTGAAGTCTATACATTGGATAAGGGTCTTCAAGTCCATACAGAGTCGTCTGATGCATATTGATCGAAGTCTATACACTCGTTTCCATTGCTTCAACTTTATACACTCGTTATCACACTGCAAGTCTATACACTGAGCTTCGCATGAAGAACTTCAACACTATACACTCTCTCAGAGTACACACTTGCTCATATGCTGTTATAATGTCTATACATTCATTTCTAAGTTCAAGTCTGTACACTCGTTCTCAAGGCTTCAAGTCTATACACTTGTTATCACATCTTAAGTCTATACACTGCTGCTTTTATATGAAGTCTATACAGCCTGTGGCTTGTACACCGATTGAACTCTTCATTAAACCTGCAGGTGTCTGGGCACGTGATACGAGGCTGGCATCTGGCACGTGATCCAAGATGCTGAGAAGCCGCCACGTGGACTGAAGCTTGGGCGGGAATCGAAAAGAGCATTAGCCCTAGCTGCCTGCTGCTGGTATAAATATGGAGCTTCCTCCATCGGCTGAAGTGGATCGAAGAGCAGTGAGCCATCAAGAAAAACAGAAGAGCAGTGAGTGCCTCCACGATACAGAGAACAGAGAAGAAGAAGAAAAAGAGAAAGAAAGAGAGTGAGAGCAGTTGAAGAAGAAAGAAGAAGAGTGAGCCAGAGAGCAGAAGAGAGATCGAGAGATCCAGCAGAAGAGGAAAAAGAGAAAGAGAGAGGGCTCGTGTAGAAGAAGAAAGAAGCTTCAGTTGAAGATCTGCCTACTGGACTTTGGATCAGATCCAATCCAGTCAGCTCCTACGAGAGCCACATTCCTTGTATTTCATTTACAGCTTTTCAGTCGCTGTGACTCTATTTTCAGTTTACCTTTTCATTTGATATCTAGTCTTTCCGATACTCTGTAGAGAGGTCAGGGTCCCTCCTATTGGTTCAGGAGAAGGGATATTGCTATCTCCAGTTGCAATTAGCTGGGTGCTACTTGTAGGTTCCCTCCTGGTTTGGAGGAAGGGAGATTTGTCTCCGGTTCTGGGCTTGTAGGTTTCAAGTCCAGGGGTCCCTCCGGTTGGGAGGAAGAGAGGTCCGAGACCTCTAGTTTGCAGGTGACTTGGTGTCACTTGTGCTTCCCTCTGGGTTTCAGAGGAAGAGAGACTTGGGTCTCTAGGTTCCCCTCCGGTTTGGAGGAAGGGAGGATTGGTCCTCCGGTTCTAGTCTTGTGGGTTGCAAGACTAGGTGTTCCCTCCGGTTTGGAGGAAGAGAGACTGTGAGTCTCTGGTTTCCAAGTGGCTGGGAGTCACTTGGGGTGTCCCTCCGGTTGGGAGGAAGAGGGGAGGTTGTTCCCCTGGTCAAGCTGTTTGGCATCATTTGTTGCAGACTGAGTCTGCTGTGCTAGTGTTACTAGTGGAAACCTCACTCCGGTTGGGAGTGAGGGGTGGACGCAGGTCTTTGGACCGAACCACCTAAAAAGCATGGTGTTCTTTTGTGGTTTGTTTGCCTTATGTGTTCACTTCTCTGCTGCGCTCACTAGATGTTTGTTTAGGATCGAGTGTGAGTTTATTCTATTGGACTGCTTTGCAATAGCTTCCTAAGTTTTCTCAGTTTATATCTGCATCCGCTTTTAATTCCGCACATCTAAGCGGTAGAACTTAAATTGGGTAAAATTCTTTGAAAGATCCATTCACCCCCCCCTCTGGATCTGCGTTTATCTATCGCACCAAGCTAACAATGCATCATGTGGAGACTGTACGTGGGTGCCGTGGGGACCCCAGGGAATGGTATGTTTCGGCTGCTGTCACCATGAGTTAGTGTTGGTGCAAGGAGCTGCCCTTGTACTTTGTCCGGTTCAGGCGTTATTTTCTGTTGACTAGAGAGTTTACTCCTTCATCGACCCTCCACTAGTCATAGCCTTTCGACACGCGTGTGGTCCCACCAGGGAGTGGTGGCGAGGCTACCCGAGAGAGACGGCTTTAGGCTGGTTGCCGTGGGCCTCCTACTGTGGCAGCTCGAGTCGGAGCCGGGAGGAATACCAGCTAGAGGGCCTGACGTAGCGCAGTCAGTCAGTGTGTGCACACGTGGTCGGGGACTTCAAACGCGTGCTGACGAGCACGACCCTGACTAGACCCTTGTCAGTGTTACTTGTTGTGTGTCTCAGTTTTTACCTGGGGCGAGTAGGGAGACACTGCGGCGCGGTGTAAGTCGTCAGGGGATGCATCCGGTCTTGCTTCTAGTGGGAGGCACTCCTGTCTTTGGCAGGCAATTACTCTTGGTTTGCTACCGAGTTGTCTCGGTTTTTATGCCGTGTGGTCGGTACTCGACGTAGCTGAGCTTTCCCATTTATTTATCCTGTGGCTCCTTGTTCTACGTCTTGCTAGTTCCGCTTTAGCCGTCTCCTGCACAGTTTCTCATTTTACGAGGTGGGGGTCCGAGTGATCCCTACTGAGTCTTTTGTTAAGAGGCTCATTCCCTACGTTTTTTCGCGTTTCAGGTGAGGCGAGGCTTCAGGGGAGCGTTTCTGAGGCTCCACGCGGTTCCAGTGCACATGGTTAGTTGCCAGTTGCCAGAGCCGGGGTATGCCACGTGTAATTGTACTTTTCTTTCTGGACTGTACTAGTTGTGGACTACTGTCTTGTGTTAGACTATTTTTATATTATGGACCATGTAAACAGCTTAATTTTAATTATTAATTCCTGCTTAATTATGTTAAATTATGTAAATCTATGATTACTTGGGATCCTCGTATATTTCCACACCATTCTTTTAACCCTTCCGAGTCTTCGGGCTCGTGGGTGGCAGTTCGGGATTTGGGTTACCGGGCCTTTACCGGTATTCGGATCTCGGGTCGTTACACACGTGACCTCGTGAGTGTCTCGTCTATCCTATGAGGATCGAGACCTGGTTTTGGACGCTTGAAAGTATTATTTTACCTCTGTTTACGTGCCATGTGATTTGAGGGCTTCGATAATCCCTCATGTTCCGTGTTTTGTGTTATACGGAATTGTGAGTACAATGAGCGGCATAAGGGCTGTGGACTTTCATTATTGCTGTTATGGATCTGGCTGTTCTGTGCCGTCTTCCATAATGTGTTTTACCATGATTTTGGCTTAGGGACTAGGCTGATTAACGGCGTGTTACCGTGATGTGCGATGATCTTGACCTGAGTCTTGCGACTCAAGGATCGTTGTGAGCAGGTCTAGTTGACTGTCTTGAGTCTGGCGGCAGTCTGGTGTGGTGCCTTATGCTCCGTAGTACATGCGACAGGTGTGTGCTTACCCTGTCTGTACTTCGGTGTTCGCTGTTTTGAGTCTCTATGTCTAGTGAGCCTCCACTAGTACGTCATAGCCTAACGACACTTTCCTGTGTGTCGGCCCACTTGGGAGTGGTGGCGGGGCGAGTTCCCAGTTGAGACGGTTTGTAGGCTGGTTGTCGTGGGCCCCTTTGTCTTGGCATGAGAGTCCTACGGGAAGGGAAAACCAACTAGAGGCCTAGCTCAAGACATTGAGCTTGTGTGTGCATACGTGGTCAGGGGCGTTGGACAAGCGCCGACGGGCGTGACCCTGACTAGTCACTCATTACTTGGTACTTGGATCTTGTTGAGTGTCTCAGTTACCGCCATTCTAGGTGAGTGGGAGATACTTGTGGCGCAGTGTAAGACGTTAGTGGACGCATCTAACTGTTCTTCTAGTGAGGAGGTGCTTCTGTCACTTGACGCATGACTTGTGCTTTCGTGACTTGTCGGGTAGCCTATGCTTGGCTTCACTCGAGGTTACGGTTACTGTAGCGTACACGATGGTGAGATCGTGTATGTCTCGTGCCTTTGACCATGTAGGTCTTTTGTATGGCCTTTGCTTGTTTTTGTAGGCCTTCGCTATATGGATATCGTGGTTTATCAATGGATCGGTAATGCTCGACTTTGTGAGATCGGGTTTCGCCTTTCTGTTGCTGCTTGGAGTAGTTTAGAGGGCCGAGGTTCCTTCGGCTGCCGTGTTTTCGTGGTATGGCTATTTTCCTCTTTACTGTTGTTCTTGCTCCTTCTGTTACTACTGTGCTTTAGTTTAGCACTACTATTACTACGTTGTTTTGTGGTAGGGTTCTGCGGGATCCCTACTGAGCCAGTGATAGGGGGCTCACCCCTGACTTTTCAGGTGTAGCTGTTCTTTCTCGTGCTTTGGAGGTGCGGTGCGTGGTTCTTAGTTGCCAGCGTTTGCCAGTGTCGGGCTTCCCCCGACTTTAGAGTACGGTCTCTTTCCTATTGTATTGTACTTTGGTTGGACTGGACTCTGTTAGTTTTAATTGTTATAGAAAATGTAATTTTATTTATGCTATTTTAGCAATCTTGATCATTGAAATTTAATTGCTTACTACTTTATCTGGAAGTTCAATGTACTCTCACATACCTTTTTATCCCTTCGTAGCCTTACTGCTCTTGGGAGGCCTCTCAGAATCCAAGTGGTATTGGGTTTACCCGGTATCCGGAGACTGGGTCGTCACAAGAACATTGACTGTGCTGGGCTTTCTCTAGATTTAATTAATATTGAGACCTAACAATATTAGATCTTCCTTGGATTTGAACATTGACAATATTTAAACTAGCTGGATTTTTCTGCAAGGTGTGGGGTGACATAACCAGACGAATGGAATAGTGTAGAATAGAATGCCAGGAATAGAGCAGGTCTATAGAAGGGAGTGGTCTGGCAGTCTGACCTCGCAAGCAAGGGTGTCAGGGTAGACCATAATTCAGGGCATGGAAAGAGTTAAATAGATTTACCTCTTTTCCCTTCTCTTACTTTGGTTCTTCTCATTTCCTTGGCTTCTTGCACTCCCCGGAGCATTCTTGGGAGGACCTTGTAGTCTCACAGTGGTAAGTCCCTAGCAAGCTTCTCAAGTTGCTATTTTGCTTCTTCTATTTTTTTTTGAGATTCAGTTATATATCCTTCCAACTTCTTACCCTTAGGGCGAACCAAAGAGAGGGTAAGATGAGCTGCTGGGAGAAGAAAGAGACAGGAGATTCAAGTTTCAAGCTTCCATTAAGGTAGGATTCTTAAGCACGAAATTAGTGTGAACCACATCCATGTGCTTATCCGGTTAGTGTTTTGACCGTGCATTAGGTGTTCAGACCATGTTAAAGCTTTTGATCATATGTTCTTAAGTTCTTATAGAGTACCTATCATGATTTCCACGGATAAGATTCAAAATAAGTTCCATGTAAGAGAGAAAATGCGTTATATCACGTACCTGCTTTCAGATAAGGTAGATTGAAAGGTAATAAATTTTGCATTGCATGAGCGTAGGGTGATCCAGACAGAAGGTCCACTGCATGTCATGATTAGTCTGAACTAGACCTCATTACCCAGTTGAGCCACGCCTCATCCTTGAACTTTCCCTCGAACTGTAAAGGTGTAAAGGAAAGGCCTACACGGTGGAATGGGCTACTAGTAAAAGGGCTACTAGAGGCAAGGGCTATCCGGACTAAGTGTTTTTGGAGGGGAATTCCGATGTGGAGCCACCAATGAGTGCAGCCACTCGTAGGTGAAGCTGCTCAGAGCATGAAGTCATCGATGCATGTTCTTCTACATTTAACTTATAATCATGTTTCATGTTTAAACTTTGATTACTCTAGTAAATGTGCAGACATATGGGTGTAAGCTTCATGATGTGTCTATGCTATGAATGTGATATACAAGTTTGTGTGCGCTATAGATATGTATGTGCAAGTATGCTCACCCATAGACATTATCATTTAATGTCTCATTACAATAATACATGCGAAGGAGTTGTCTTATTATCATAATATCATTATGATGTAACCTTTATACCATGTGTTCAAAGACTTTATCACATTAAATGATAATACACAATCTAATAAATGAGACATAATGAATAAAAGAACATAAATATTATTAATATGAATGAAAATGTACATGAAATGACGTTATCACTTCACAAGTGGTTGGCTTGCAGGACATACACTTCTTTCATTCTCTCACTTGCACTAAAGTCAATCACCTACATGCTTGATCCCCATCAACTGTAGGTGATGCTCAAACACACTTTGAGTCAATGACTTAGTTAGTGGATCTACAATGTTATCTGTGGAATAAACTCTTTCTATGCTGACATCTCCTCTACCTATGATCTCTCTGATAAGGTGGAACTGTTGCGGGAGGTGCTTCGACTTCTGATGAGACCTCGGTTCCTTAGCTTGCGTAATGGCTCCATTGTTATCATAGAATATGGGGACTAGATCAAAAATATTTGGGACAACTCCTTGCTCGGTGATGAACTTCTTCATCCATAGAGCTTCCTTTGTAGCCTCCGCAATAGCGATGTACTCTGCTTCAGTTGTCAAATCGAAAGTTATCACCTATTTGGAACTCTTCCAACTAATTGTCTCATCGTTCAGGGTGAGTGCAAACCCTAAAATCGACTTGCTGTCATCCACATCTGATTAGAAACTCAAATCAGTGTAACCTCAAAGTTTCAAGTCATTTCCTCCATACACTAGAAACATATCTTAGTCGTTCTTAAGTACTTAAGGATACATTTCATAATATTTTAATGCTACTCATATGGGTCTGCTTGATATGCTTGTAACACTTAGATCATACACTACATCAGATCTCTTACATAACATAGCATACATGATGGATCCTATGACAGAAGCATAAGGAACCGTACTCCTGTACTCTATCTCCTTAGTAGTTCTAGGGGATGTAACACCCCAGTCAATTAATAGCAGTTAAAAATTAAAAATATATACTGAAATGAAAAATGAGGGAGAAGGAATATATGAAATCGTGCTGTGAATTAAGTATATAAATTTTCTTAAAATTTTGAACTTGATAAAATTTCATGAGAATAAATAAAAATGAACAAAAGAAAAGAAAAATAAATTTAGCAAAATAGGGAATAAGTAATTGATCTAAGACCCAATGTGAAAGTAAGGCCGATCTATTGAAAAGGTTAAAATAATTATACTCCTAATTAACTCGTCACCTAACGACTTCAATGATCCTCCTTAGTTAAAAGATACAATAATAATCGATTATTTTATGAAGGGCCAAGCTACATAAATAAGAGTGGATAATTATTATGCTACGAATTTAATTAAAATAACAATAAAAGAAATTTAATATTTTTAAGGCACAATCATGACGATCCGGATTCAAAATAAACCTCGAATGAATATAATTCTAAAAATAAAATAATGAATAAAATAATATTATTTAAATACCATCACGATGCAAATTTTAATAAAAATATATAAAAATATGTAACTCATAGAATAAAGCATTTCTAAAAAAATTTCTAAAGGAAGAAGCCCAAAATAAATTCGGATTAGGCCCAAAACCAGAGATTTAGAGTTAACTCGGAGCTTTAATGACCCAACCAAATTTGATCAAATTAAACCTTAATTCGAGCTCAAATGGGCTCAGATTAGACCCAAACCCTTGGCCCTGTTAGATGATCGATTTCCCTCGCTTAACCATAACCCTAGGAGCCTCAATTCGAAGCGGCGGCAGTGGATTTGTTCAACCCGTGAAAATCACGTAGTTTTTCTCTCCTTGGACTCTCTAGATTGATTCGAGCCCCAGGTGCCCTCTTAAACTCTATAAATAGGTAGGACACATTCCCTAGAAACCTTATTTGCGTCGTCAGTGGGTGGCGTTCTCGATTGTGGGAGAATTTCGCGGTGGAAGGCGAGTCGAGTTAGGGTTCTGGCGACTTTTCCCCCTTCATCTTAAATTGATCTAAGGTAGGTTTTTCTTAGGCCAAATCTAAATGAAAGCATGTCATCTTGTTCGTATTCGAGTACTCTTTCCAATGATAGTATTTTCCCCAAATTTCGTTTATTATATTGATCGCTATAGCCGTTTCAATCCAGGCGTGTCGAGGTTCGCCGGAAGGCGGGCTCGGTCCTAGATCGCGGTCGAGCCAGTGACTGCGACATGAGACTGTGGTTGCCCGACAGACCGAGTCTTGGGGTCCGTTTAAAAATTTAATAGGTGATTATGAACGCGTCAACACAATGGAGACATCCTTTTATACGCGTCAATGGGGATGGACGCTATCTTTGAACGTAAAGTATTTTGTTTTAATATTATCCCGTATTAAATAGTAACCGCGTCCATTTCTTTGGATGCCTTCTTTTAGACACGTCCACTACCATAGTCGCCTTCATGCTACATTTTAAATATATATATAATATTTTTATGATCATGGTCTCCAGTTGGCAGCGTTATCTAGACAGCGGCTCTTACATGACCGCTGTTGACACCCGTTTTTAGCCCGCAAGTTACGTCATTTCTCTTATTCATCATTTTTGATGTCCCGAATTACCTATTATTTTGGAGCCTTCCTTAGATGGATTTCGAGCCCATTTTATTGTTCCCTAGACTTTGAGCCTTGGAGATCATGATTTCTTAGAGCCCTAGGGATTATTTTATCAGCTTCTCACTTTCCAAGTCAACTTACAGCCCATTTAGGTCGACTTCCATCAAGCATTCGGCCCCTTTCACTGCGCATTCCTGAACGCGGCCCTTTTTTATCCACTTTTGCTTCTCTATTCATTAAGTGCTCTTCACTAAAGTTGTTCATATTTTAAATCCCTACATTTTCTTCTTCTACGCCATTGGCCAGTTCTCCACTGATTTGAAGTTATTTGCATTTTTATGGTAGGCCGTGTTGTTCACCTGCGTCCCAACATTTTTTCTCTCTATTCTCGCCCTATTTTCTCCCTCTTATACTCGTTTTCTCATCTTTCTCTCGTCATGAAAGTTGTTCCTTTTTCAGTTATTTATAATTTCTTCTTCTACCACTTTTGCTAATTCTGCACCGTTTTCGAGATATTCTCCGATTTCTAAACTCTACCGCCTTCTGCCCAAAAAATTTTCTTCCATCAGCCTATCGATCCTGGGAAGACCGCTAGGTGATGGTGGCAGTCTTCCCAAGACTGCTAGGCCCCAAACAGTGTCTGTTTTGTCCCGTTTCACCTCCTATTATCTTGCGGTCACCCCCATGACCGTTTGTGGTCCCCTTGCGGTCTTCACTAGACCGTTTCCCCCCAAACAGTGCCTGTTTGAGCCCGTTCGTCCCCTATTTCCCTTGCGGTCCTCCCTAGACCGTTTGTGGGTACCCTAGCAGTCCTCCCATGACCGTTAGGTTCCGTAGGCAGTCGTGCGATAGACCGTTTGCCAGACAGAGAGTCCTAAACTTCTTGAACTCTGATTTCTTCGCCGTGGGACTCCTTGGAGACCTTGTTCGGTCCATTTTCTCCGAGAGGAAGCTTCCAGATTGACACTAATTGATTAAGGACTCTTATTCCCACTATTATCCACGAGATTTATCAATCTAGAGCCCTATTTTGGGTGTTCATCTCAGATTTAAATTTTTGGGTTTATGCGAGTCAAACTCTGTCTAATCAAGCTCCGGGCCCTTCTTTCCACGCGAATACCTTCCAGATTCTTCCACCAAATCAAGTCATACTTGTTCCTATCTTTTATCCCCACTATTATCTCGAGATTGATCTAAAGAACTCGAGTTTTGGTGGACTATATCTCCTAAAATCGTGAGAGAAAGTTCTGAACTTCTGCAACTCCTATATAAAGAACCCAGTTCACAGGTTGGGGAGGGGGGCTCTTTCTTGGTTCGGGACAAAGCCATGCTGTCACGCCGACTCACAACTTCGACCCTGGCTTGAAGAGGGAAGCATTAGCCTTCAATTTCGCGTCCAAGGACTTTATTTCATTGTCTCTTTTCTTAGTTCTCTCCCTCCCAATTTCATAAATCGTCACAAATCTCTGTTGTCTGCACTTTTACACTTTTCTCCATTTTGCATAGCATATTCCCGTTGTTGTGCTGCGTGTTTTCTCCTCCTATTTGTTTCTATATCATCACAACACACACACACACTTATCTTTTGCACCCTTCCACATGGGCTAAAAACCTCCCCCCGGTGTGTTCTCCCTCAATTTCTACCCTTATTTTATCATTGCGGGATTGATACTACACATGCATGTTTCTAATGGGTTTTTCTCTTGTGTTTTCTCTTTGTTTTGTAGGAGAGCATGATTGAACGTGAGGCCCTCTTCCTCTAGTCGGCTGGAAGGAGAGGAGGTTGAATCCATGACGTTTCCCGCACCCCGCTTGTCAAGCGCGATCAAGTCTTTATTCTTTTTCCAAGGTACACGACACCGTTCCTTTCATCTCTTCGTTCTTTGGCGTTGTTAATCCTTGGTGGTGATCACGGTCAGTATCCTCATTTATTTATCGCCCCTTTGATTCACACTTTCATGCTTGTTCATGTTCATACGCATATACTTGCATAGTTAGTTTGGGGCAGGGGTAGAACAAACATCAACAACCTTGTTTTTTGACGATCACGGTGGGAAACCTAGTGCCGATCACGTTATTCATGCTTTTTTGCAAGTTGGGTGTGTGTATGTGCATGTTTAGATAGTTTTTTCTCCATTTTCCCACTATTTTGGGTGTTTTGAGGTATGTCCGAGCCTTACGGTCGTCTTCAGGACCGCCAGACGAGCCTAGCGGTCATCACGGGGCTGCCAGGGTCGTTTGGTAGACCGCAAGGGGGTCAAAAATGATCATCCAGGGACCACTTTCTGATTCTGGCAGGTCTGCGCACAGGCTCACGGGGGCATCTTTCTTGGGTGATTTAGTTGACCTCCCATTGTCAGATTGCCCTATTCTTGGGCCCGTTGCGTAGCCCTTTGTATTATCTTTCCACCCATATATTATATGCATCATTTGAGTCTTGTTTGCATAGTTTAATCTTACCTTCATTTTTGAGTTTTCTGCATAAAGTCTATAGGCAGACCCAGGGACAGGTTCACAGGTACGTCTTTCCTTGATGATTTGATTGGGTTCCTAAAGTCTGATTACTTATTTCTTGGTCCCATCTTGTTCCCCTTTGTTTTGTCTTTCCATCCATATGTTGTTTGTATTATTTGAGTCACATTTGCTTAGTTAAATATTGTCATCATTTTCGTATTTTATGCATAAAATCTGCATGTAGGTTCAGGGGCAGACTCACATGTATGCTTTACGTTGGTGATTTATTTACCTCTCGAGTTCTGTTTGTGCTTGTTTCTGATCCTACATTGCTGTCCTTTGTATTAGCTTCATTTTCATATATGATTTGCATGCATTTGATCATGTTTGCATAGTTTAATCTTGTCTTGAGTTTCTAGTTTTAGGCTAGAAATTGCATGCACTCCGGTGCACATAGGATCATACATTCTTCATGTTGTAGTTGCATTCCTCCTTGGTAAGTGATCCTCTCGCCTCCATATTCCTTGGGGTCGACTAGGTGATCTTATCTAGGACCTCCGTCAGTCCCCGTGAGCCGTGGATTCCCACACGGACACCGGGCTGGTTGTACCTTTCCACCCCTTAGGCTTGCATTCGCATACGTGTTAGGGAGTTAACCTTAGTCAACCCAAAGTCCGGACCTTATTCCCATAGGATTCCTATCTTGAGGGAATTATTCTAAACTCAAATCATTAAAAGGTCTATTAAAACTTCTAAAATATTTCTCATCATATCAACTTGTTTGACTTGGGTGAAAACTCTCACATTGTTTGTGCTGTTTGGACTTGTCCAAGCCCATTTTGTGGTATTGTGTTGCATTCTTTCATCATCTACATTTTCTTTTTTGTTAGGCCCATTCAGTTTAGCCCATTTTGTGTGTCCATTATCTAGTCCATTGTCCTAGGTCCATTCTCCCTTGGTCCTTGCATTAGTAGGTCAGTCCCTCTTATTCTCAAGCCCATTAAGCCCTTGCTTCCCTCCTTGTAATAAGTCTCACTTTGCCCTCATGGAGTATCATTCTAACCCCCTGTATCATTCTTCTTCCCAATTTTCTTCCTATTCCTGCGTGGAATCCTCTTCCCACGCGGGCCCATCTTCCCGTGGTCCCTCTGATCCATCCGAGGAACATGCTAATCTCATGGCCCATCTATCATGCCTTGTTCGCCAAATGCACCCGGCCCATGCCCAACGCCTTATTGCAAACCATCTTAATGGACCTCATCGTTTTAACGGGCCTCATTCTTCTAATGGGCCTCATTCTTCTAATGGGTCTGATTCTTCTCCTTCTCCTTATGCTGCTGGCCCAATGGGTCCCCACGTTAATGTGTCTTCCAGGCCCACATATCCTTCCACTCCTGGAATGGGATTTCCTCCTTCTTCTCAGCCCGGATCCTCTCATCCGGCCCATTATCATGTTCCTGGTTCATATTCACAATCTCTTACTCAAGCTGGCCTACGCCATTCTCGATCTCTCCCTACCCAGGAGATGATTGCTCCAGGCCAATGCCAGCTTGATGAACTTCAACGTCAAATCGATCCCAAATCCTCTTTGAGTGTTCCGTTCGTATTTCAAGATCTTCGACTTCCACCTTCTTCCCAAATTCCCGCATATCACCGCTATGGTGGAGTCGGTGACCCCTACGTGCACTTGAAGGAGTTTCTTTATGAGTCGGCCCAGTTTCGACATGACCAGCGCTTGATGGCCAATCTATTCGGTCTGTCTTTGGAAGGCCGGCTCGGGATTGGTTCTTCTCTCTTCCGCAAGAGTAGATTGTGAATTTTCAAGTTGTCCAAGATAAATTTATTCAGCAATTTCAGGACCAAGTTGGGCCCAGATATTCTATGGTGGATCTGGCCCATGAGAAGATGAAGCCCGATGAGGAGTTCTCTACCTTTGCCGATCGCTGGCGTCGCCTTGCCGTGCAGGTCTCGGGGCACATTCCGGAGCCGGAGCAAATCAAGATGTTAATTTCTAATGCAACGCCCGAGTACCGCTTTATCCTAGTCCTCAATGACATTACCTCTTGGTAACAATTATATAGTCGATTCCGCTTCATTCGCCAACAAATCCAAGGTTCCCTTGACCCCAAGTCTTCTCCACCATCCACCTCCATACATCAACCTTCACCCTCCATGAGTCCACCATACGCCTCCACATATCATCCCACCATGAGTCAACCCTCCACTCCTACGCACCCGTCCACTCACACATATCAACCCTCCACGAGTCATCTCTCTGCCTCTACATACCCGCATGTGTCTCCGCCTATGTCTCCACCCCCAATCAGGGAAACATCACACCCCGAGCAAGTGGATGCCGTCTACGTACTCCTTCATCCCGCTCCACATATGCCTTCACCAAATCCCTCCGCCGCCGGCCACGCACCATTGCCTATGCAACCTCCTCTTCCGTCTCCGCAACCTTCTCCACTTTCATCCCATATCCCTCGACATCCACCTTACCCGAAGCAGGCTCCTTATTCTCTGTTGCTGGAGTCTTTTACCGATATATTCTGGGCTTTGATAGCCACTCACGCATTGCAACTCCCTTCGGTTGTGCCTTGCCGACCCGCGGTCGAGAATATGCTTCAGTTATGTGAATTTCACCGCTAGCAGGGGCATTTGGTCGAGGATTGCCTCGAGTTCTGGGATTATCTTTATGATCTAGAGGATAAGAAGAGGATTGATTAGGCCGCCATGAATAGAGTTATTTTAGATCTCCGCAGCAAGCAGCAGCAAGAAGCGCTGCCCAAGCAGCTGTCTCCATCACTGCAAGACCAGGGGCACTCCTGTGATTCCTCTTCGTCTAGTGTTGCACCCGCTCCATCATCCGCTCCGTCGCCTAGTCCATCACCCGTTCCCTCAGCTATGTCTCCACCTACCCCATCACCATCTCCTACCTCGGCTCCATCACCGTCATCTACCCAAGCCTCTACTCAGGCGGGTAGCTCTACCCCTTCCTTCACTCCCGTTGCCACCCCCGCTTCCGCTCCTAACGTCGCCCGACGTGTCATCTCGGCACGCCGACGGTGGGCACTACGTGCCTCCTCGCCTTCGCCATCACCATCTTCTTTGCCGACACCATTTCCATCACCTCCCTCTTCATCACCCCCATTACCTTCGTCGCCATTTCCTACGCCGTCTCCACAACCTCCACAAACCCAAGCCTCCGCTCAGGCTAGTGTCATCCCTTCTTCCTCCATTCCCATTACCACTACTTCTACCCCCAACACCGCCTAACGCGTTGTGTCGATACATCGACGGTGGACCACGCGACCCTCCTATTCACCTGCTTCACCCCCAACGCCACCTTCATTGCCTGCATCACCGTCTCCGTCTCCACCACCAGTGCCTCCATCACCTCCACCATCTCCACCGCCTTTGCCATCTCCTTCTCCATCATTGCCTGAGCCTGAGCAAGCTCTACCGTTGCCTTCGCCTTTACCCGCCTTGCCTTTCCCTCCACCTGAACACACCATCCCCATTAAATCTTCCATGCCATCCAAGCCTTTTACACCCAATCTTCCATCCACTTCCACCCCATTGAGGGGGTGTGCATTACCTCCGGTGCCTCTTGGGTCTGGTCCCCAGGAAGATGATGAGCCGAGTCAAGATGGTTCTAGGCCGGTTCTACATTTTAAGCTTTAAGATTACATCTGTCGAATGCTAGTTCGTGTCCTGGTCCTTGGCTATTTTGGGGATGAGCCTGTATCTCCCATGACGGCTGTCAAGAAGAACTCCCTTGCATTGGTGCCAGTTTCTTCTCAAGCGAGACCGGTGGCAATGTAATTGTTTGCCGGTGGTTCCACCATTGATGCCGTTATTTCTCCTCCCTCGCTGTTCAGTTCACTGGCCGAGAGGGGCTCTCTACTCATTTTGTGCTAACTCGTACGGCCGCTAAGCAGATTATGAGTTCTATGCTAGAGAGGCAATTGGCCGTATTCTCAACATTCTCCAAGAACATTCTGCACACCTTATGCAATCTCTCTCAGTTTATCAGTGCGCCGGTCACGTCAATGCTGTGTATTAAGCTCCCTCAAATTCCCACTGTCCTTCTATCAAGGGAGTTGTGCTTCAAGACTGATTTTCGAGTGGAGTTGCCAAATCTTATGCTCTTTGTGCCAAGTGACAAGACTCCATGGTTCTGCAATGCCGATACATCTAAGGAGTTATCTGTCTGAGAATGTCCGCATATCGTTAGCACCGGGTGTCTAGAGGCAATCGCCCCGATGAAGCTACATGTTCATAACTGGGCCAGGCCGTCTGCCAGGTGGGCTCGTTATTTGAGAAGGTATTGCAAGACAAGAGACCCAAGGGTCCGAGTCCATGCCAGGAGGGCCCATTTTCAAGAAATCTCCGTTAAGAAGAGGTGGTGGCATAAGTTTAAGGGCCGTCAGTTGTGCACTGAGGGGTACACTTCTCCTTCTTCTCCTTTTCACTCATCATTTCTTCTGCTCGATTCCCACCCCTGGGTGGTGTATCTTCTCTATTCTAACTTTGTTTCTACGATTCTCTCCTCTCCTCCCGGGTCCGTGAACCCCTACTTTTATTCTTCTCGTTCGGGGCCTCCGAGTTTTCCACATTCTCGTTATTCTAGACCTCGGCCTATGCCCTCTCATCATCCCGATCGTGGGACATCTTCTGATTTTTCTCCTCTGGTATCTCCAGGTTCTAATTTTGCTTCCCAGACTCTGTCAGGTGATACTTGTTCTCCTTCCCCGACCCTATCGGGTGTCTATGATTCTCTTTCCCCGACTCTATCGGGTCATCCTTATTTTCCTTCCCTGACCCTATCGGGTGATTCTCGTTCTCCATCCTCGACCCTATCGGGTGTCTATGATTCTCTTTCCCCGACTCTGTCGGGTGGTCCTTATTCTCCTTCCCCGACCCTGTCAGGTGATTCTCGTTCTTCTTCCCCGACCTTGTCGGGTGGTCCTCATTCTCTTTCCCCGATCCTGTCGGGCGATTCTAATTCTCATTCCCCAACCCCGTTCGGTGATTATCATTCCTCTTCTCCGACTGCGTCGGATGATTCTTCATCTCCTCTTTCTACTCACTCCTCTTCACCCTTTCGGGGTCGTCACCCTTTTTCTTGCTATTTTCGAGGCTTTAGTCCCCCTTGATCTCAACTGATCTCTGGTTATTCTATATCTGGTTCCTTGTTATCAGGGCCTCTGTGTCTTAACGAGGGAGTTCTAGCCCTCGTCTCTCTTCCTTTTTATCCTTCTTCGTCTAGTTTGGTGTCTGAAACTCCTCCGTGTAGAGGAATCTTCAAGCCTGGCTATCCTTTCCATCTTGATCCTGACAAGCAAGGAATACAAAGCTCGTGCTGCTCAAAGTTCGATGGTCAAGATCGCTCTAGGATGCTATTTTCACGCTATGGATTTTCAAGGTATCTTTATTTTGTACAAGAATATGCTTTCATTTTCATTATTTCCATTATTCCTGTGCATTGTTAAGATAATGTTGTTTCCTCAAACATGGTTGAGTGGTTTTAGTTCAATTTAGTCAAATTTAGTCAAAATGAAGTCGCTTCTGCAGCACTTTAGGCTGATGATATCTTCGCACTGGGAGTCTGAGTTTCTTTTCCCGATTGTTGAGGGTGACCTTTAAGCATGGGTTTTTTCACACACTTCACAGCAAGCCATAGCCGATTCCTATGAGACACACCGTTGCTGCTTTGGCCATACTTTGGGTATGCACAAATGTCTTTTCTTTTCTCTGCTCGGCCAAGTGTCGGGGCAAGAGATTGATGGATGAGATGACCAACCCAAACGCTCCCCAATACTAGAGAGGTCTCAAATATGGGTAGTCTTGACCCTGAAAAAATGAGCGTTCATGCAATATCTAGCCAATAAGGGCTCTCAAAATTCATTAAGAATCAATATGCAAAACTATGAATCAAAGGCATGGCAAGAGTGGTAGTACAGTTCCCCGCGTGACGTCATGAGCCCGGTCGCATGCGTGCCTAATAAATATGGGTCTCAAAATCAAAGACACAAAGCCCCGGTGCAAAAGACTGTATCTTTGAGGGGTAGTGCCCTGGAAGGAATTTGAATCCTGATATTTCCCATCCTACATAAAGTTTGTCTCCAATTTTTCTTCTACATCTCCCTCTTAGGCTGGGTTGTATCCCGGGTATGGCCTTAGTAGGGGCACTGTTCTTTAGGGGTAGTTGGTTGTGGCGAGCCACTCTCATATGCACGCCCTACTCAAGGGAAATCTTTAATGAAAAGGGGAGGGATGACGATCCCTAGTCAGTAGTTCGAGCCCGTCTTTGGGTGCTGCAAATTGCTATTTCCAAAATCAAAATAAAAAAATTCCAAAAAATTCAAATATGTCAAAAATCCAAAAAAATTTAAATATATCAAAAATCCAAAAAAATCAAATATTGTTAAAAATAAAAAAAACAAAAAAAAACAAAAATCCAAAAATATGTGTCTTTGGTTCCCTTCTTCATGTATTTTTATTTTCTATTTATTTTGAGAACGGATATGATCTGTTTGCTCAGTGTGCAGGTTGCAGGTATTCAAGTTCTTTGCTCTATCTTTCGCTCTGCCTCCTGTTCATCTTCTTTTTGATATGCTCTTCTTCTTCAATCTATTCTCTCGATCTGTTCTGAAGCTTATGTCCTTCTTAACTTTTATTTGCAATGATCATATTTTCATGAGAGGGCTTTGCCTCACGATCATGAACCTGGTGGTTCTGCTTCATCTTATCTTGGGCTTTGATTGAAGAGCGTATTTGTCATGTCTTTGACCCGCCGTGTCGTTGTCACACGTGTTTATCTCCCTCCATGCCCTTGTCACACATGTTTTTTTGTCCCTTCGTGTCTGTCATGTTTTCGTCCCACTATGTTTTCATCCCACTGTGTCGCCATGCCATGTGTTGTTGTTGTCGTCCCACACATGTGTTATCCGTGTCTTTTGTCCCCCGCAGTTTGCTATCCCACATGCCTTTGTCCCACCATGGTCTTGTCCCACCGCGTGTGCTATCTTGCCCCACTGTGTTTTCAAATCCCACGCACGCCTGCCGTCTGTTCTTGTGGTGTTTGTCATGATTGTTATGTTTCGTTCATCTTCATTTGTGATATTATGTTTAGTTCATTTTCACTATGTTTGTTTGCCGTCGTTGGCATGTTCTTGTCTTATTATGTTTTCATCTTTGTTCACTTGTTGTTGATTACTATCTTGTCTTATTTGAAAACCCATAAAAATTTAAAATTCGAAAAAAATCCAAAAAAAATACCGTTTCACTTGGTAGGTAACTCTGGTATGGCTCTCTATCCCAGCTCATTGTTGCATTACTATATGGTATCTATATTATTATAGTCTCTCAAGGACCGACTGGTTGTCCGTGTGTTCTGGGATCTGATGTTCCCCTTTAACAAAAACGATGGTCATCTAGGAGTACATGGTTAATCGTTGGATAGGCCATTAGTTTGAGTCGGGTGTGGGATGATGGACTCTATCTCACACGCCGTTGTTGACACCCTTTTTTTGCCGATAAGTTGAGTCATTTCTCTTACTCCCATTTGTTGATGCCTCGAGTTGTCCACCACTCGCTGGGCTATTTTCAGGCAACATTTTGGGCTTATTTTCTGGGTGGCCTCCCTCCCTGGCTAGGTCCGAGTTGATTCAGGGCTTAATGGGCCTTGGTTTTGGTTGATTGAGCTTTTCTATGAATTTCAAGCCCCCATGTACATGTGCGGTCAACCTCCAACCGCATAACAATATGTGCGGTTGATACTGGGCCGTTCATATATCTATGGGATATTTAGCCGATTTTCTGAATTATCACCGACAAGCATATATACGGCCTAGCCATAGCCGCATAAGACCATTGTGCGGTGCATACTAAGCCGTCTATCTCCCAGAGTCCTAATGTCGCTAGTTTTCAGATAATTATCTAATTATCTAATCTATTTTGATTTATCACCGACAAGGCATGGACAGTTTTCTCTTGGCCGCCCTTGTGATTGTACGGTCTGATAGCAGTCGTTCATCTATGAGAGTCCAACGGCGATAATTTCGGTCAGTTCGATGGATAGTCGGATAATATTTACTATTTATTGAATTTCCACCGACAGGGTTGGACGGCCTAGGAGATGGCCGCTCAACATGTTGAGTGGTCTATCGTGAGACCGTTCTTCGTCTCGATTCCTGAGAATTTCAAGGGTTTTCTCTCTCTATCCGTGGTTTTATCCCTAACTTCTCCCGTCATTTTCTCCGTGGATATTGAGTCATTTTTAGTGTCGTTTCTTCTGGATGAGAGATAATCCGATTATCTACGACTTTCCTTTGATTATCTCGACCTGAAAATGCCTAAAAACCCTAATTTCGGGGCTGGCTTCCTAGGCTCTATAAATAGACCCTAGAGGCTACCTTCGAAAGGGGGGAGATTCTGGGTCGACGGCGAAGCCCTGCTGAAATTTTGAGCGACCTAGCACCAAGGAGGGAGGCCTTCTACATCCACACAGGCCTCCGGTTCATGGAGTAGTCCTAGTTTTGAGTCTTTTACATTTGATAGTCCCGTTTCTTCTCATTGCATGCTTATTTTTACACGTCCATTCTCCCATGTTTTCTTTGTTTGCACTGCCATGCACACACCCTCCTACGTTTTCTGACGTTCCTAGGGGTTTAAAACTCCCCAGGTATTCCCCATTCCATTTAGTTATGTTAATTTCCTTTCGTTCGAGCGTATACTACACTTTCTAGTTCTAATTCTGGTTTTCCTTCGTGTTCCACACTCTGTTTTGCAGGTCAGCAACACACTAACGCGAGGCCCATCCTTTCTGGCCTGCCGGAAAGGGTGGAGGTTGGACTCTTGCAACTTCTGGCGTGGTGGTCTTGCGCGGCTTCTTCAGGACCGTTCAGTGAGACGTACGGCCTGGTATCAACCGTTCTTCCACCTCCTGCGGTCACCATCAAGCCGTTCAACCCTCCATCCATCTTCATCCCGCGTTCCACCCCAGCGCTGACGAGCGGCCTATCGTGAGACCGCGCGTACCTACAGGCGGTCCATAAGGAGCCGTTCATAACGTCGGTGCTGGTTTTAAGGCGAGTACCTCCCTCTTTCCAAGGTACGGCGTGCGTTCATCGCATGTCCGGCACCTTGGTGGTGATCACAGGTTTCTACTCCTCCCTTTCCCTCTATCTTTCGTTCATTTCCCATATTTGATGTGGTGAGATAGACATGGGAGGGCATTAAGAAAGAGGAAGGAGGGAAAAACACATCAACACCCCATTTTTTGGCGATCACGGTGGGACACCTAGTGCCCATCGTGTTAGTGACTTGCTGACCTTCTCTTTTGCTTTGTTAGTCCTTTTCTCGAAGTGGTTTCAGGTTGATCATGGCTGCCCGCGGTCTCTGTCCTCTGGAACTTGGGCGGCTCTCCATGAGCCGTCCAAATGATGTGCGGCGGTAAACCAACCGTTCTTCTCTGCGAACAGTTCCATCTCTTCTGCAAGCCTACTGTCGTGAGGGGTCTCTGACCACCCGTTCATCTTCCATACGGCCTGTGTTTGGCCGTCCATCTTGCTGGCTCAGGTACGCCTCTGCCTTTATGTTGTTGGCCGGATTACTGTCACGTGGTTGTTTTAGGTCCGTTCTAGTGCTTATGCGGCAGTCAATAGACCGCTCATCCTGGTACGCTTCTGATTTCTGTCTCTTTCATTCTATCGTTATCTGATTCTCCTATTACTTTGTCGTTACTCCCTGGATTATGCGGTCGTCTGCAGACCGTCTATCTCCCTGAGTGGTCTTACAGAGACCGTCCTTGTCATGCTACAGTGCACCCGTGCTTCACTTTGATTGCCATGTTATTTGATTTTCATGACACTTGGTGCTGATTATTGATCTCCCCCCCGCTCTTATATCATTGTTGCATACTTGTTTTCATTTCTTACATGTTTGTTTGATTATTGATTGCTAGCTGCTAGGCTAGACTTTGCATGCACTCCGGTGCGCATAGGATTCATGCATATTTATCACATCTAGTTGCATTCCTACTGAGGTAGGGTTTCCTCTCGTCTCCATACTCCTTGGAGCCGACTAGGGGACCTTGCCGAAGACCTCCGTAAGCCCCCATGAGCCGTGGATTCCCACACGGACGCCGGGCAGGTTGTACCATACCACTCCCCAGTCTAGGGTCTGCATTCATGAGAGAGAAGGTCCCTTAGAGTCTGTAAGTTTCCCGTTCCCCACCCTGGTTAGGTACCTTGTGGTTGAGTGAATTCATATCTTAATTAATCCACTAAGGTCTTAAAAGGGAACTTATAAAAATTTTCGCGCATCATTTGGAATTTGATTGGGTAATTGGTTGATTCTTTTCTCATCTCTTCCCTCCATTGTATGTTACAGTGTCATCATTTGCATCATTTTATCAGATTAAGCTCATTTGGTCTAGTTCATCGCTGTGTGTCTCCATCTAGTTGCATTTGTCTTAGGGTCATTTCCCTCCTTGTAATTCTTTGATGTTCACTGTATGAAGTCTCCATTCTCCCCATGGAGCATTTTTCCCCTGTACCTTATTCCTATACTTCTCCATCTTCTTATCCCCGTGTGGATTCCTCTTCCTATGCGGGCCCATCTCCTTATTCCTCCATTGGACCCTATTCTTTTAACGAGCCTTCTTATCCCGCCCGTGCTGCTGCTAGTCCAATCAATCCTCATTTCTACATACACGATTCTTCCAGGCCCATGCATTCCTCCATTCCCGGAATGGGCTTGTCTTCACCTCAGGCTGGGTCCCTCTATTCGACCCATCATCATTATCCTGGTTCAAGTTCATCCTCTCTTGCTTAGGCTGGCCCATATCCTTCTCGAACTTTTCCTATCGAGGAGATGTTCGCTCAGGCCCAACGCCAGCTTGATGAATTGCAACGACGAATCAATCCTCAAACTTCTTTGGATATCCCATTTGCATTCCAGGGTCTTCAACTTCCACCATGTTCATAGATTCCCGCATATCGTCGCTACGGTGGAATTGGTGACCCCTACGTCCATTTGAAGGATTTCCTATATGAGTCGGCCCAGTTCCAGCATGATCAATGCTTGATGGCCTATTTGTTTGGCCTATCTTTAGAGGGCTTGGCCAAGGATTGGTTCTTCACGTTACTGCAAGAGCAGATGATGAATTTTCAGGCCGTCCAAGCAAGATTTATTCAGCAGTATCAGGACCAGGTTGGGCCCAGATATTCTATGGTGGATCTGGCCCAAGAGAAGATGAAGCCCGACGAGGAATTCTCCACGTTTGCCGACCGCTGGCGTCGCCTAGCCGCGCAAGTCCCAGGGCATATTCTGGAGGGCGAGCAGATCAAAATGGTTATTTCTAATGCAACTCTCGAGCTTAGATGCATCTTAGCCCTGAATGATATCACTTCCTGGCAACAGCTTTACAGTCGAGTCCGCTTCATTAGCCAACAACTCCTAGTTTCCTTTGACCACGAGTCTCCTCCACCGTCACCTTCTAAATGCACTTTCCCTCTGCCCTCCACCGCAAGTCAGCACTCCACTACATATCCCTCCACGAGTCGGCCTTCCGCTCCCACACACCCATATGCCTCCACTATGTATCCCTTCACAAGTCAGCCTTCCGCTATTTCATCTCCCCACACCTCTCCACTTCCGATCAAGAAAACACTACACCCAGAGCGGGTGGATGCCATCCATTATATTCCCACTCCCTCCACGCCTCCATCTCATTCACTTACTAGCCCTCCGCCTTCACCTACGCAATCCCCCTTGCCTACGCAACCTCCGCTACCATCCCCATTACCTTTTCATACCCCTCGACATCCACCTTGCTCGAAGCGGGCTTCTCACTCTTCGTTGCCAGATTCTCTTACAGATATTTTCAGGGCTTTGATGGCCACCCATGCGTTGCAACTCGCTCCGGTTATGCCTTGCCGACCCGCGGTCAGGAATTTGCTCCATTTCTGTGAATTCCATCGTCAACAGGGGCATTTGATTGAGGATTGCCCCGAGTTCCGGGAACTTATTTACAGCTTGGAAGATAAGAAGACGATTGATTGGGCTATCATACACCAAGTTATTTTGGATCTCAGCAGCAAGCAACAGCAGCAGCAAGCCGTGCCGCCTAGGCAACCTTCTCCACTTCAAGACCATGGGCACCCTGGTGTTTCTTCAGTTGATAAGATACCTTCTCTGTTACCCACTTCTTCCTCCATCCCATCTCCTCCATCACCTTTGCCTACCCCAGCCTCCACCCGGGCAACTTCTCTTTCACCCTCCGTTTCCACCACCACACCTGTCCCCAACGCCTCTCGACGTGTCGTAAAGATACGTCGAAGAGCGCCACCACCTGCCACTTCCCCCGCTACGCCACTACCTTCCTCTCCTCCTTCTTCCCCACCCTTACCTTCACCTCCTTCCTCTTCACCTTCACCATCTCCATCAACCACATCACCCCCTTTGCCACCCTCATCACCTTTGCCACCGCCGCCACCACTTCATTCACTCCCCCTTTCGCCATCATCCTCTGAGCCCGAGCAGGCCGAGCCTAAACCCACACCTCCACTTTTACCTTTGCCACCACCCATGCCCATCATCATCATTATTCCTCCATCACTTGCACCATCGCCACCCGCGCCCTTCAAACCTCCTCCTTCTAACCTCCCTCTACCACTTCCCACTTCACGGAGCAGGTACACAATACCTTTGGTGCCCCTCGGGTCTAGTCCCCAGGGAGATAAAGAGCCGAGCCAGGCTTGGATTATGCATTACAAGCTTCAAGATTTCATTTGCCGGATGCCGGTCCGAGCCCTGGTCCCTGGCTATTCTAGGGACAATCAGCCTGCACTTGCTATGAAGATGGTTGCTGAGAAGAGTTCCTTAGCACTGGTGCCAGTTTCTTCAAAAGCGAGGCCGGTGGCAATCTCTTTGCTCGCCGGAGAATTCACTGTTGATGTTGTTATCACCTCTCACTTGATTGCTATTCAGTTCACTGGCCCATGAGAGTTTTCTACCCGGATGGTGCTAACACACACGGCCGCCAGAAATCTAATGAATCCAATATTCAAGGGGCAATTGGCCATGTCCTCGAGATTGACCAGGGGCATTCTACATTGTCTATCTCATCTCCCTTGGCTTATTGATGAGGCGGCCACGTCAACGCCACGCCTCGCTCTCCCTCAGTTCCGTTCTGCGCTTCTAGTAAGGGAGTTATGCTTCATGCCCAACTACTGAGTGAAGATGCCAAAGCTCCATGTTTTAGTACCGAACGACAAAACTCCACTGCTTCCTGATGTTCATCACAAGGAGTTATCTATTCTGGAATGTCCTTTTATGGTTAGCACCGCACAGCTAGGGGCAACCGTCCCGATGAAGCTGCATATTCATGATCGGGCCAGGCCGTCTGCCAGATGGGCCCGTTATTTAAGAAAACATTGCAAGATAAGAAGCCCGAAGGCCCGAGTCCACGCCAGGCGGAATTGTTGCAAGTAGATTTCAGCCAAGAAGAGGCGGCGGCATAAGTTCAAGGGCCGTCAGTTGTGCATTCAGGGGTCCACTTCCTCCTCTCCTTCTTCCGTCCATTCATCTTTTCTGTTACTCAGTTCCTATCCGTAGGTGGTGTACCTTCCACCACCTGACTATATTTTTACTATCTTCTCCTATCCTCACCATTCTAGGGCTCGGCCTATGTCCTCCTCTTCCCCTGATCTAGGGGCATCTTCTAGTTTTTCTCCCCGGATACGTCCGGATTTCACTTCTCATTTTTTCCCCCGACCCTGTTGGGGATTCCTTGTGCTCGTTCCCCGACCTCGTCGGATGGTTTTTCTGATCCTTCCCCGACTTTGTCGGGTGGTTTCCATTTCTTTTCCCCGACCTTGTTGGGTGTTCATACATATTCTTCCCCGCCTCTGGCGGGTGATCGCTATTCCTCTTCTCCGACCACGTCGGATGATCGTTCTCCTTCTTCCTTATCTTCGCAGTTATCTTCTCATCATCTTTCTGTTCTTTCCTCCTCACCCTTTCAGGGTTCTTACCCTTTTTCTTGCTGTTTTGGGGACTTTAGCCCGCCTTGATCTCAGTTAATCTCTGTTCATTCTGTATTCGGTTCCTTGTTATCAGGGCCTCTGTGCCTTAACGAGGGAGTTATAGCCCTCGTCTCTCTTCCTTTTTATCCTTTTTCATCCAGTTTGATGTCTGCCGCTCCTCCATGTCAAGGAATATCTACACTTTGCTATCATTTTCACCCTTTATCCTGTCAAGCAAGGAATATAAAGCTCGTGCCGATCAAAGCTCGATGATCATGATCGCTTCAGGATGCCGGTTTCCACGCCATAGATCTGCAAAGGTATCTTTATTTTGTGCAAGAAACGTGCTTTCATTTCCATTATTTCTATTGTTTCTGCCGTGATTCCTCAACATGATTGAGTGGCTTTAGAAGCTTTTGTTTAAATTCGATTTTAACTTTGTGTCAAATAAAATGAGTTCGCTTCTGCAGCATCCTTAGGCTGGTGATAGCTCCGCGCTGGGAGTCTAGTTTCTTTCTCCAATTGTTGAGAGTGACAATTGAATATGGGTTTTCACACACTACACGGCGAGCCATAGCCGATTCTTTTGAGCAACACCGTTGCTGCTTTGGCCATACTTTGGGTATGCACAAAGGTCTTTTCTTTTCTCTACTCGGCCAAGTGCAGGGGCAATAGATTGATGGATGAGATGACCGACCTAGGTGCTCCCCAATACGAGAGAGGTCTCAAATAGGGATAGTCTTGACCCTCAAAAGAAGTAAGCTTTCATTCTTTATCTAGCCAATAAGGGCTACCAAAATGAATCAATACAAAATTATGAATCAAAGGCACGGCAAGAGTGGCAGTAAAGTTTCCCGCGGGACGTCATGAGTCCGGACGCATGTGTGCCTAATAAATATGGGTCTAAAAATCAAAGGCACAAAGCCCCGGTGCAACAGACCTACTCTTTGAGGGGTAATGCCCTGGAAGGAATTCGAGCCTTGATATCTCCCATCCTGCACGAAGCTTGTCTCTAATTTTTCTTCTGCTTCTCCCTCTTAGGCTGGGTTGTATCCCGGGTATGGCTTTAGTAGGGGCACCGTTCTTTAGAATCGGTTGGTTGTGCCAAGCCACCCTCACATGCACGCCTTGTTCAAGAGAAGCCTTTAATGAAAGGGGTGGGAACGACGATGTCTGGCCAGTAGTTTGAGCCCGTCTTTAGGTGCTACGGATTGCTATTTCAAAAATCCAAAAAAATCAAATATTGTCAAAATTTCAAAAAGTTCAAATACTTCAAAATAACAAAAAAATCAAATATTATCAAAATCAGAAAAAATCAAGAAAATTGAAAAATCAAAAAAATATATTTATCTTTTGTTTCTTTCTATCTATTTATTTTGAGAACAGATACGTAATCTGTTTACTAAGTGTGCAGGTTCCAAGTACTCAGACGTTCCTTGCTATATCTTTGTGCTTTACCTCCTGTTCACATCTTTTGATCTGCTCTCTTCTTCAATCATCTCTCTCGATCTATTCTGAAGCTTGCGTCCTTCTCAACTTTTGTTTGCAATGATTATATCTATGTGAGAGGGTTTCGTCTCATGATTATGAACCTAGCGGTTCTGCTTCATTCTGATCTTGGGTTTTGATTGAAGTACGTATTTTGTTCACGTCTTTTGTCCCGCCGTGTCCTTGTCTCATGTCTATGTCCCACCGTGTTGTCCCACGCATGTTGTTTTATCCCTCACCACACATTTTGTTTTGTCTTGCATATGTTGATAGTCATCCCTCTACGTTCCATGTGTTGTCCTAACCACGTGATCACCCGTCATATTCTTGTCTCAACCACGTGATCATCCGTCATGTTCTTGTCCCAACCGTGTGTTGTCCCGCCGCATTATTGTCTTGTCGCACCGTATTCATGCATGCGTATTGTCTGTTTATATCTTGCATATGTGCTCGTTTGCCTTTGTCATGTTATGTTGATCGTCATGTTGTGTCATGTTGTTTGTCGTTCAGTTAATCATTGTGTTATCTTTGCTATGTTTTTACTTGTTTGTCTTATTCATAAAATTTCATAAAAATCTAAAAATGAAAATCCAAAAAGTGTCGTTTCACCTGCACAGGTAAGTCAGGTATGACTTTCTATCACTACATCCTTATTGCATTACTATATGGTACTATGCTATATTATTTCGAGAACCAGTTGGTTGCTCACGTGTTCCAGGATCTGATGTTCCCCTTCAACAAAAACGATGATGATCCAGGTTCACGCGTTTAATCTTCGGATAGGCCGTTAGGTTAGGATGTCCTGGGGAGGATGGTTCTATCCTGCACGCCGTGGTTGCGGATAGTGTCTTGACTTTGATTCTCCCAGCCTAGCAATATTATTCTCGAGTATTTTATATTTTAATCTTTCTTTGCATTTGTTTTAACGATTTCTTTTATTTTAGCCCAGCATGCATCATGCGCATCTTTTGAGCATTCATGACCCATGGTGTGCCTGTAAAATGTCCCACTAGTGGTGGTTAGCTGTGCGTTCAGTGATTGAGTAAGAGGAACAATTCCACTATGAGTTGGAAGGTTCACTTTGGCCGATTCGCCTAGTTTGGTTGATTAAGAGGTCCCCGTCTGGAGTTTTAGTCTGTTTCTTTATTTTTCACTGCTTATTCCGGTCTCCTAATTGGTCCAAGAGATTGTGTCCCCCATGAGGTTGATCGTGTGTTTCTTCTTATTTAGTTTAGTTCCTCCAAATTGGCGTCGCTTTTAGTCTAATCGTTCCTTGTGTTTGGTTTAGAGTTTTTCCGAAAGATTCCTATCGCTTGTTGGCAAAACGGGTGTCGGTTTACCTTAACGCCCGCTTTTCAGTCCGCTCTGCTTCATTTCCGCTTCATCTCCATGTTCCATTTCACTTTCGCTTCACCTCCGCTCGCTCCCCTGCAAAGAGGACGTTAAGGAGGGGCATCTGTTGACACCCGCTTTTTGCCGATAAGTTGAGTCATTTCTCTTACTCCCATTTGTTGATGCCTCGAGTTGTCCACCACTCGCTGGGCTATTTTCAGGCAACATTTTAGGCTTATTTTATGGGTGGCCTCCCTCCCTGGCTAGGTCCGAGTTGATTCAGGGCTTAATGGGCCTTGGTTTTGGTTGATTGAGCTTTTCTATGAATTTCAAGCGCCCATGTACATGTGCGGTCAACCTCCAACCGCATAACAATATGTGTGGTTGATACTGGGCCATTCATATATTTATGGGATATTTAGCTGATTTTCTGAATTATCACCGATAAGCATATATACGGCCTAGCCATAGCCGCATAAGACCATTGTGCGGTGCATACTAAGCTGTCTATCTCCCAGAGTCCTAACGTCGCTGGTTTTCAGATAGTTATCTAATTATCTAATCTATTTTGATTTATCACCGACAAGGCATGGACGGTTTTCTCTTGGCCGCCCTTGTGATTGTACGGTCTGATAGTAGCCGTTCATCTATGAGAGTCCAACGGTGATAATTTCAGTCAGTTTGATGGATAGTCGGATAATATTTACTATTTATTGAATTTCCACCGACAGGGTTGGACGGCCTAGGAGATGTTCGCTCAACATGTTGAGTGGCCTATCATGAGACCATTCATCGTCTCGATTCCTGAGAATTTCAAGGGTTTTCTCTCTCTATCAGTGGTTTTATCCCTAACTTCTCTCGTCATTTTCTCCGCAGATATTGAGTCATTTTTAGTGCCGTTTCTTCTGGATGAGAGATAATCCGATTATCTACGACTTTCCTTTGATTATCTCAACCTGAAAATGCCTAAAAACCCTAATTTCGGGGCTGGCTTCCTAGGCTCTATAAATAGACCCTAGAGGCTACCTTCGAAAGGGGGGAGATTCTGGGTCGACGGCGAAGCCCTGTTGAAATTTTGAGCGACCTAGCACCAAGGAGGGAGGCCGTCTACATCCACACAGGCCTCCGATTCAGGGAGTAGTCCTAGTTTTGAGTCTTTTACATTTGATAGTCCCGTTTCTTCTCATTGCATGCTTATTTTTACACGTCCATTCTCCCACGTTTTCTTTGTTTGCACTGCCATGCACACACCCTCCTACGTTTTCTGATGCCCTCAGGGGTTTAAAACTCCCCAGGTATTCCCCATTCCATTTAGTTATGTTAATTTCCTTCCGTTCGAGCGTATACTACACTTTCTAGTTCTAATTCTGGTTTTCCTTTGTGTTCCACACTCTGTTTCGCAGGTCAGCAACACACTAACACGAGGCCCATCCTTTCTGGCCGGCCGGAAAGGGTGGAGGTTGGACTCTTGCAACTTCTGGCGTGGTGGTCTTGCGCGGCTTCTTTAGGACCGTTCAGTGAGACGTACGGCCTGGTATCAACCGTTCTTCCTCCTCTTGCGGTCACCATCAAGCCGTTCAACCCTCCATCCATCTTCATCCCGCGTTCCACCCCAACGCTAACGAGCGGCCTATCGTGAGACCGTGTGTACCTACAGGCGGTCCATAAGGATCCGTTCATAGCGTCGGTGCTAGTTTTAAGGCTAGTACCTCCCTCTTTCCAAGGTACGGCGTGCGTTCATCGCATGTCCGACACCTTGGTGGCGATCACAGGTTTCTACTCCTCCCTTTCCCTCTGTCTTTCGTTCATTTCCCATATTTGATGTGGTGAGATAGACATGGGAGGGCATTAAGAAAGAGGAAGGAAGGAAAAACACGTCAACAGCCGTGGTTGCAAGAAGACTCTTGACCCCATCTTGACTCGGTCTAGCAATAGTATCCTTGACTACTTTCTATTTTATTCTTTCTTTGCATTCGTTTTGATGATTTCTTTATTTTAGCCCAGCATACATCATGTCATTTTGAGCATTCACGCCTCGTGATTCTCTCAAGATTTCTCCTCAGCAATGGTTAATTGCACTTCAGCTCTCTTAGATAAGAGATCTTCATTCCACTCTAAATTTGAACATCTTCTCTCATCCTCCCGCTTGGTCTGGTTGGCCTGCGTGATTCCTATCTGGATTTCATCTTAGTTTTATTTTTCTTTTCCAGCTTTCCAGCTATGTTCTTCCGATCCCATCATTGGTTGTGGACTGTGTCCCCGATGAGGTCGGTTGTGTTTTCTTCTCTCCCCTTTGGTTAGTTCTCCAGGCATGTCTCATCCTTGTCAACAATTCCTTGTGGTTAGTTCGGCATTTTCGAGAGAATTCCTATCACTTGTTGGTTGTGAAGGGTGTCTTTTTCCTTGATGCCCGCTTTTCAGTTCTCTCTGTTGGGTCCCTCATGGTGCAATCAGATCTAGAATGGGGGGTTGAATAGATCCTATGACAAACTTTGCCCAATTAAAAACTCTTAGAAACAAGGAGCATAGACCATTCCTATAAAGCAACTAAAACACTTAGGCACAATATACAGCAGAATTAAAAGGAATGGCTTAAATGGAAATGGCAATGCACAATGCATAGACAGCAGAGGTCGACACTCCCAAGGGTGAGGTCGACACCTCTTTAACAGATCACAACAAGTGAAGAGCAGAGGTCGACACTCCCTATGTAATCAGGTCAACACCTCTTCAGAAGCAATTGTGATATAAATAAGATTTAATGCAATGGATAGCTAAGATCATAAAGCTCAACAACTAAGAAAGAACTGACTAGCTTTGTGTGTGTTCTTTAGTGATCAACCAGAGTCTCATATATTGAGATTGGCCGCTCAATGGATCTCCAATGTGTGTCTGAGCAAGATAACTTCCCCGTGGCAGTGTGGACTCCCTAGTGTCTGTGTGCAAGAGTGCAACAAGAAACTAGGGGAATGCAAGTAGCGTAAGGGGAGAGCGGATTAGAATGATTACGTTGAAGTAAGCACACAAACCTGTGAATGGGGATAGAGGATATGGAGCAATCGCACAAGATGCACAACCTACAACACAAGAGATTTTAAGGTGGTTCGGTTGCAGACTCGCAACCTACGTCCACCCCTCACCAAACTCGATGAGGCTTACCCTAGCATACGCTAGAACCGTGGAGAACCTCTACAACACATGCTGACACACAGCTTGACACGAGGGAGGCAAATCCCTCACCCTGATCTTGTATCCACAAGATCAGACCCATTACCAGCGGTAGTGACCGGAGGAGCCCAAAGCTCCCTTCTTCTGTGAACACAGAAGGATACATGTGTCAGCACCCAACTGCTCACACACCCAGAGGATCAGATCCTCTCTTCCTCTGAAAACACAGAGGGAACTCGGAGAAGAACACTTCTCCCTTCCTCTGAGCCCACAGAGGGAAGCCGTTCCCTAAATAGGGGATCGGAAGACCAAGATGAAAAGAAGAACCATAAAATGAAAAACAAAAGGATTTTAGCTCCGCAGGAATAAGGTAGCTCGGGATTTGATCCACGAGCTGAGTGACACACAGATCTTCTATTTCTTTGGCTGCACACTCTTGCTTCTCTCACGAGCTGGACTCTCTCAGCTTTATCTTTCTCTTCTGCTCTCTCTTACAGCACTGGATAGAGTTAACCTTGGTGCTGGGCTGCTTTCACTCACTCCTTTTCTTTCTTACAGATATTCTTCTTGAATGCTCAAGGCGTGGCCTTTCTTCCAAGTCAACAATAGCTTCTTCTCATGTAGAAGCATGATATAAATAGAAGAGTTGCTAGGAGATGTGGTGGAAAATTTTCCCTCCAAAAAGGATTCAATGGATTGGCTGAGTAAAATAATCTCCTTTTACTTGTGAGCCTTGACTGGATCTATCGAAGATAGAGGGTGTGGGATAAATGAGAAAACAAACTTTTCCCTCTAAGAACATTCTTCCTTTGAGGCATGCGCAGGTTGTACTTGAGAGCTTCTCCAAAGTAGTCCCATGGATGGGACGGTGGCAGGTAGAAGAAACAGACCATGTCTTTTCTTTTGTTACTTTTCAGATCTCCTCATTAAATGGTCCCTTTGACATACAGTCTCTTTATTGGCTGAAGTCTATTCCCTGTCCTGTGAACCCTGTCTGTATAGGAGTCCCATTGGGTGATAGCAAAAGGCAGTGGCAGGCTGAAGTGACCTTTCCCAACTGTGATTTTTGACATACCCATCTCCAAAAAGTAGATTAGATGTGATGTGATGGCAGAGACAAAAAATCAAACATGGAAACTTCATCCAGACCTTAAAATCTGTGTTTTTGGGGATTTGCAGTATGTATTTTTGCTCTCTGGATCACCTTTGATTTGACAGAAAACTAGCTTAATAATGTCACGCCCCGAGCGCGGAAGGAACCCGGGAGAACGCGACGAGTTTATATCAATCATGTCAATCAGAGCAAGTAGAATTTTGACATCAAAATAGCGTGCGCAATAAGATGAGCTTTTGAAACATAATCAAACACTGATACTAGTGATAATAACAAACCCATAAATAAAGTCACATACTCCAAGACTTAATAATTCGAACCTGGCCCATAAGCCTTAATTATTACAACACATTGACATAACACCATATCCAACGACAAAACTCCAAGAATAAACTAAGGACGACAAGACACGATAAATGGTAGTAGCCGCATGACGCTTGCAGGTTCTACGCTCGTCACTCTTGCTCCTGCCCATCTGAGTCCGAATCAGGGTCCGTATTACCTGAAAGGTTGGGGAAAGGAACTAGATGAGCGAACGCTCAGTAGGGATTATATCTCAAGAACTAGCAATTGGTTTAAGTGATTAACTTTTTCAAATGAAAATACAAGTCTATATGTAAAACATGTAAAATAAAATGTTATGGGATTGAACAGGATAATGAGAGGAAATAACATATGCTGTTGATCCAAGATAGGGAAATTCAAGTATTCAAGTATTTGAATGAGTACCAAGTATATCAACAAAGTCTTTCATGTCGTGAAATAATGGCTATTAACAAGCAAGTACTTTGCCCATTCCGGGCCACGCAAGTCATGTCAAGTCAATCAAGTCAAGCACGCGAGAGAGAGATAGAGATATAGTGGAGATGTCGTAGATTCAAGCAAGTACTTCGGTACAATGTCACACCGTGATCAATATAACTCCCATGGGCACAAGTACTTTCGGGTGCTCCTCCCAGGACCAGATCGGGCCCTATATGCGCTGACATTGTTACATGTTGTAGCAACCCTAATAAATGAATAATTGAAATGAATTAAAACATATATATTACAGAAGTAATATATATAAAAGGAATAGGGTTAATTGGACGAAATAAAACAAATTAAAAATAACATCTCTTATTAAGGCGTTAATTTATAAAGAAACGCCTCTATCCATGGCGTGAATAAAGAAAGGACGCCCACACCTACGGTCGTCAGTTCTCACGCGACCAAATGGGTAAGTAAAAGAAACGTCTCTATCTTGGGCGTGTTTTAAAACACGAAACGCCCTTTTTCAAGGCGCTTTTTAAGAAACGCCCTTATGCAAGGCGTTAATTAAAGAATACACGCCCTGACCAAAGGCGTTAATTCAGTTCGTGACTCGTTCGAACCCAGAGCTTATCCAGGGAAAGATTAACCTAATCTAGTAAGTGTCTATTAGAGTAAGGACTCTATTAGGGATATGTTACCCTCAATCAAACACTACTTTTAATAGGACTTCCAAAATCCCTATAAATAACCTACTGCTCGAACCCTACAACGCTATTTGGCGTTCGGAGTCTGCAAGGTACGTGAGAGAGGAATAGTTCCTCTAAATTCTCTACGTCTGTTGCATGAAGAACTAACTGTTCTTCATCTTCTTCTTCTGTTATAGGTTAAGAAGGCGGCGTACGTGAAGAACAAAGGTATTGTTCTTTTTCCTTTTTCCTTTCGGTCAGAAAGTATGAAGAAATACTAATGTTTCTTCTTTTCTTATAGGAAAACTGCAGTTCTTCTCCTTGATACCACTGTTCGTAAGTTGCGGTTGAAGTTTCCGATCCTTCAAACCCTTCGTCAAGTTCAATCATATTAAGGTAGGTTTTCTCAAGTTATTGTAGCCCAAAAGAAATTAATGCAAGATATATATATATAAGCATGTCATGCATACAGTTATTATAGTTTCCATGCGTTTTCTGCAATATTTTGAAAGAGACGCCCCTGTCAAGGGCGCTAATTCACATGAAACGACTTTTCCCAGGTCGTTAATTTCATGTTTAACGCCCCGTACTCAGGCGTTAATTTCTTTAAACCGTTAATCACCCATCTTAAGAATTGATTATCTATGAAATCATGATTATAAAATAATGCATGATCCTCTGTCTTCAACCTGCTAACTTTACTGTCATGATATTACATTCGTTCCTCTGTTATCCTGAAATTGTTACTGTCCTTAAAGTTTCTGAAGGAACTTGAATTAACGACTTGGACAAAGTCGTTTTCCACATATTAACGCCCCCTCATAGGGCGTGAATCTGAAAGGTAACGCCCCTTCCTAGGGCGTGTATCGGTTAAAATCCTGAAATTTATATATTCTGAAAAATAGAATTAAATAGTAACGCCCCTGCCCAGGGCGTGTTTTTGATAATTCCTGAAAATTAATTGTATTCTGTCAAATATGTAAACAATAAGACGCCTTCTGGTGTAGTCGTCAGATCTTGAAGAAATGACCCTGACCAAGGCGTGTTTTAGACAATTCATGAAATTATTGATATTCTGTCAAATATATATATAAGGAGACGCCTGCTACTGTAGTCGTCAACTCTTGAAGAGACGCCCCTTCCCAAGGCGCGTTTTAGATAAATTATTGAATTATTGAAAATTCTGCAAAACGGACCATATGTAAACGCCCTTCTGTTAGGCGTTAATTACTTGAGAAACGACTTGACCTAAGTCGTTATTTTACTATAAACTGATTTTCATCTGATTTGCTAACCGATGGTTTTATATATTATAATATATACATATATCGGCACTATTCTCCACTCCGTGAGTATAGTCCCATGTTTTCATGTTGATTTACCGATCACACTCAACTCTCATTGACATACAAGCTCTCCATTGGACATTCCGTTCCTTTGGACTAGCGAGTTAGTCATAGAGACCTCCGTAAGACTCCTCGTAGCCTTAGATTCCCTCAAGGCTGACTGAGCTGGTTGTACCCTAAAAACCCATTACACGATCCTTGCCATGTCAATCTAAAGAAACATGGTATACCGGCCCTTATGATTATACAAAGAGTATATCATAAGAAATTCTTAATGGGATGATGATATCATGCCATATCATGTCGTTCTTGTAAACCCCAATTCTGTGATAAGAATGAGGGTATCTTACCTTTGATATACTGTTCATGTGGACCTCAATTCTATATAAAGAATGTCCATACTGATTTGTCATGGTACCCAAGTTAAGGGAATCATGTTCTACCTAGTTTTATCGATATCGTGATTATACCGTTATTATCGCCATTCTATGTCCTTTGTCATATTTTGGACTCTATTCTATCAAAGTTGTCATACGTGTCTACAAGCTTGATTATTGAAATTCTATATTGGCTATATAAACAAGAGTGGATGTCAAAACACATGATAAATATCTGCGCATATAGGGCCCGATCTGGTCCTGGGAGGAGCACCCGAAAATACTTGTGCCCATGGGAGTTAAAATGATAAGGTATCTGGCCTTATACCGAGTACTTGACTTGCTTGATTGGACATTCCACACACATCTTGTACTTGACTCGTACTTGACATGAAATGAAATGCGTGGCCCGAAAAAGGGTAATTTACTTGCTTGCTTGATACATGATAGCCAAAGTTCTTGACATGATTTGTTAAATGTACTTGCTTGAATATCTTGAATACACTTGTCATCTTGTTGGAAGTTCATGATTAAGTTCATCTTATTTCTTTGATATTACATTCTCTCTATCTTGTCGTTTTATGCGAGCATGCATAGCTTTATTGCATTCATGAAAGATGTAATTACTTAAACCCCTTGCTAGTACTTGAGATATAATTTCCTACTGAGCGTTCGCTCATTCCGTTTGTCCCTTTGTACTTTTCAGGTAAGTCCGACGATGATGGAAGTCAATCGGATGGGAATAATCAAGAGTGAAAGAGATAGAGATTCTCCAAGTGTCATCTAGTCTTTTCTATAGTTTCTTGAGTCAACTATGTATTCTTTTCCTTTTTATTTAACAGAGTATCGGATTTGTAATAGTCTATCCATTATGAAAAAAAGGATTGGGTTATCTTGCTATTTTGCGCATCTCTGTCTTTGTGTCGAATATACGACCACTCTGATTGACATGATTGATATAGACACGTCGCGCATCTCCGGGTATCTTCCGCGCTCGGGGCGTGACAGTCTTTGTGGTATCAGAGCCTAAGGTTATTCAATTCCTAGGAAACCCAAGTCCAAGGATAGGTTTCAAAACCTTTAACCAAGTGAGAGTGGGTAGAACCAAGGGTTAAATGATCAATGAGTCCTTTATAAGATCATAGTGATATAATACTAACATAGCTATTGTAATTGTAGGATAATGGCTGCCGAACGTGCTCAATGGCGCAACATGCAGCGTACCCTTCAAGGGATGACCCAAGTGCTACAACAGGTAGCACAAGGTGGTGCTCCACGAGCTGGAAGCTTACACCAAGCATTCAAGAATATGAATCCCCCGAAGTTCATGGGATCGACCGATCCAGACGATGCCGAACATTGGGTTCGGGAGATTGAACGTATATTCCGTGTTATGCAATGCACGGATCAAGACAAAGTCTTATTAGCTACTTTCCAGTTAGAAAAGGATGCTAGATGTTGGTGGGAGTCGATTGAAGCTACAATTGACCCAACTCAAGTTACATGGGGAGAATTCGTTGAATATTTCAACGTCAAATATTTCTCTGATAGGGTCCAGGAAAAGAAGGTCGCCGAATTTGCCGCATTAAAGCAAAGATCTTTATCGGTGGCTGATTATGAAGCACAGTTCTCTAGACTGTCTAGATATGCTAAGCATTTAATTAGCACGGAAAAGATGAAAGTCCGTAGATTTCTTAATGGGCTTAGGCCCCACTACATTACTCAACTGGCGCCTATGGATATTCAAGTTTATACTGAAATAGTGCGCCGAGCTCAGTTGCTTGAAGATGCCACGGAACTATCTGATAGGATCCGTGGGAAAGACAAAAAGGAGCAAGTCACAAGTTCGGGTTCTTTTAAACCCAACTTTAAGAAGAGGCCCAATAATGGAGGTTCTTCCTCCCAAGATCAGAAGTTCAAGAAATCCAAGCCTTTCTCTATCACCACTACACCTTCAAACGTAGTATGCAAGCATTGTGACAAGGCTGGTCACAAAACAGAAGAATGCTGGAGGAAATTAGGAGCATGTCTCCGTTGTGGGAGTCGTGAACATCGGATTCCCGATTGTCCATTAATGAATGACCAAGACGGTGAGGGTAAACGCCCAGTGACAAGGAACGCGCGTCTTCATGCGATCCAAGAGACCGAACCAGAAGAAGAAGGCGGATTGGTGGAAGGTACATTAAAAATTTGTTCCAAATATGCACATGTCTTATTTGATACGGGTGCATCGCATTCCATTATTTCCAAGAAGTTTGTTGACCCATTACCTCTAGAACCAGAATGTATGAAGTTAATATTGTCTACTCCTCTCGGAAACGAGACGGATATCACACATCATTACCAAAACTGTGAGGTATTGGGTCGAGGAAAGAATTTTCCTATTGATCTTATCTGCTTAGATCTAAAAGAGTATGATGTTATACTAGGAGCAGATTGGTTATCCAAATACCAGGCAACGGTTGATTGCCGTGATAGCAAGATTGTTTTCAAGGAATTTTCGGAACTGACTTATACTAGTCCTAAGAGTCGAAGCAAATCCCCTCTTATTTCGGCTCTTCGAGCAAGCAAGCTCGTCAAGAAAGGATGTGTATCCTTCCTTGCTTTTGTCACTATTAAAGAAGCTAAGGAAACCAAGATAGAAGACGTTCAAGTAGTACGAGAATTCCCAGACGTATTTCTAGAAGATTTGCCGGGATTACCCCCTCAAAGAGAAGTGGCCTTCACCATTGACTTAGTCCCTGGTGCTGGTCCTGTTTCAAAGGCACCATATAGAATGTCCTCTGCTGAACTCAAGGAGTTGAAGGAGCAGTTGATGGAACTAATCCGAAAAGGGTTTATTAGACCAAGTACTTCCCCGTGGGGAGCACCAGTCTTATTTGTAAAGAAGAAGGATGGATCCATGAGATTGTGTATCAACTATCGACAGTTGAATCATCTTACTATCAAGAACAAGTATCCACTGCCGAGAATCGATGAGTTATTTGATCAGATTTCAGGATCCAAATATTTCTCCAAGATTGATCTCAGGTCGGGATATCATCAATTAAGAATCAAGGATGATGACATTCACAAGACCGCATTCAGAAGCAGGTATGGCCATTACGAATTTGTTGTTATGCCTTTTGGACTAACAAATGCCCCTGCTGCCTTTATGCAGTTAATGAATAGCATATTCAGGCCTTACTTGGATCAATTCATAGTAGTCTTCATTGATGATATATTAATATATTCTAAGACTAAGGAAGAACATGAAGAGCATTTGAGGATTGCATTGCAAGTCTTGAGGACAAATCAATTATATGCTAAACTCAGCAAATGCGAGTTCTGGCTTGAAGAAGTGGCTTTTCTCGGACATGTCATATCCAAGGACGGTTTATCTGTAGATCCGTCAAAGGTTGAAGCTGTAAGAAACTGGGAAAGACCCACTAATGCAAGCGAGATCAGAAGTTTCTTAGGTCTTGCAGGCTATTATCGACGATTCATCAAAGATTTCTCTAAGATCGTCGTGCCCCTTACAAGGTTAACTCGCAAGGAGATCCGATACGAATGGAGTGAGGAATGTGAAAGAAGTTTTCAAACTCTCAAGGATCATCTCACCACAGCTCCGGTCTTAGCTCTACCGATAGAAGGAGAGAAATTCGAGGTCTACACTGATGCTTCTGGCATTGGCCTCGGATGTGTCCTAATGCAACAAGGAAAGGTCATAGCATACTCTTCACGTCAGCTGAAGAAGCATGAGGAGAATTACCCCGTCCATGACTTAGAACTGGCCGCGGTAGTATTTGCCCTAAAGATATGGAGACACTACTTATATGGAGCACAGTTTACTGTATACTCCGATCACAAAAGTCTCAAATATCTATTTTCACAAAAGGAGCTAAACATGAGACAAAGACGCTGGCTAGAATATCTCAAGGACTTCGACTTCAATATACAATACCATCCCGGAAAGGGTAATTATGTTGCTGACGCCCTTAGTCGAAAGCCGAGAGCAATGATAGCAAATTGTATGATGCAAGAATGGAGGTTACTTGAACAATTCTCCGAGCTCAATATAAGCTTGGACACGGAATCCAAATTTGTCACACTATCTCATGTAAGCATACAGTCAGATTTGTTATCTGAGATACAAACACTTCAGGATGATGATCCTATATTAGTAGAAATCAAAGGCAGATTAGAAGGGCAATCTGATTTTCAACTAACTTCTGATGGAAGATTATCGTTCAAAGATAGAACTTGTATACCCGATTGTCTGGAATTAAAGAAGAAGATCTTAGATGAAGCTCACCGATCAAGGTACACTATTCATCCAGGATCAACCAAAATGTACCAAGATGTAAAGAGGAACTTTTGGTGGCCTAATATGAAAAGAGAAATAGCGGACTATGTATCACGCTGTCTCACATGCCAACAGGTCAAGGCGGAACACCAAAAGCCTGCGGGAAAACTACATCCTCTAGATATTCCTAAGTGAAAATGGGAGGATATTGGTATGGACTTCATCATGGGTTTGTCTAAATCTAAAGGAGGACATGATGGAATCTGGGTTATCATTGACCGATTGACTAAATCGGCACATTTCTTGCCAATCAAAAGCCGATGGTCAATTGATGTGCTAGCTGCACTATACATCAAAGAAATAGTCAGGATACATGGAATTCCTGTCTCAATCGTGTCTGATAGAGATCCCCGTTTTACTTCTCATTTTTGGAAGGGATTACAACATTCGTTGGGAACAAGGCTCAACTTTAGTACTGCTTTTCACCCACAAACGGATGGTCAGACCGAGCGAACTAATCAAGTTGTTGAAGATATGCTGAGAGCATGCATTATTGACTTTGGAGGAAGCTGGCATGACCACTTACCTTTAGTTGAATTTGCATATAATAATAGCTACCAAGCTAGTATCCAAATGGCACCTTTCGAAGCCTTATACGGAAGGAGTTGTCGATCTCCCATATGTTGGAACGAAGTTGGAGAGAAACAACTATTAGGTCCAGACATGGTAAGGGATACAACTGAGAAGATACAGATAATCAGAGAAAGATTACAAGTTGCTCAGACAAGGCAAAAGGCTTATGCTGATACCAGGAGAAGAGATCTTGAATTCCAGGTTGGAGATCATGTATTTCTTAAAATATCCCCTGGACGTGGCATACGAAGATTTGGTGTTAAGGGCAAGCTTACGCCAAGATTCATCGGACCATTTGAGGTACTCGAAAGAGTTGGCGAGGTTGCTTATCGCATCGCGTTGCCTCCTCAGTTGTCCGAGGTACACAATGTATTTCACATATCTATGTTGAAGAAGTATGTGCACGATCCGTCACATATTATTGAGCATGGAGATCTGGTGATCCAGAAAGATCTCACATATGAACAGAGGCCTTTAAAGATATTAGATCGAGAAATACGAGCTCTAAGGAATAAGGTTATTCCCATGCTCAAGGTGCAATGGAATAAGAATCCCGAACGCGAAGCGACATGGGAGACCGAAGAATCTATGAAGAAACGATTTCCCGAGTTATTCTAAGAGGTATATGTTCTACGCTCTCCACATGTATAATTATATATATATTGAATTTGGGGACCAAATTCTTTTTAAGTGGGGGAGGGTGTAGCAACCCTAATAAATGAATAATTGAAATGAATTAAAACATATATATTACAGAAGTAATACATATAAAAGGAATAGGGTTAATTGGACGAAATAAAACAAATTAAAAATAACGCCTCTTATTAAGGCATTAATTTATAAAGAAACGCCTCTATCCATGGCGTGAATAAAGAAAGGACGCCCACACCTACGGTCGTCAGTTCTCACGCGACCAAATGGGTAAGTAAAAGAAACGCCTCTATCTTGGGCGTGTTTTAAAACACGAAACGCCCTTTTTCAAGGCGCTTTTTAAGAAACGCCCTTATGCAAGGCATTAATTAAAGAATACACGCCCTGACCAAAGGCGTTAATTCAGTTCGTGACTCGTTCGAACCCAGAGCTTATCCAGGGAAAGATTAACCTAATCTAGTAAGTGTCTATTAGAGTAAGGGCTCTATTAGGGATATGTTACCCTCAATCAAACACTACTTTTAATAGGACTTCCAAAATCCCTATAAATAACCTACTGCTCGAACCCTACAACGCTATTTGGCGTTCGGAGTCTGCAAGGTACGTGAGAGAGGAATAGTTCCTCTAAATTCTCTACGTCTGTTGCATGAAGAACTAACTGTTCTTCATCTTCTTCTTCTGTTATAGGTTAAGAAGGCGGCGTACGTGAAGAACAAAGGTATTGTTCTTTTTCCTTTTTCCTTTCGGTCAGAAAGTATGAAGAAATACTAATGTTTCTTCTTTTCTTATAGGAAAACTGCAGTTCTTCTCCTTGATACCACTGTTCGTAAGTTGCGGTTGAAGTTTCCGATCCTTCAAACCCTTCGTCAAGTTCAATCATATTAAGGTAGGTTTTCTCAAGTTATTGTAGCCCAAAAGAAATTAATGCAAGATATATATATATAAGCATGTCATGCATACAGTTATTATAGTTTCCATGCGTTTTCTGCAATATTTTGAAAGAGACGCCCCTGTCAAGGGCGCTAATTCACATGAAACGACTTTTCCCAGGTCGTTAATTTCATGTTTAACGCCCCGTACTCAGGCGTTAATTTCTTTAAACCGTTAATCACCCATCTTAAGAATTGATTATCTATGAAATCATGATTATAAAATAATGCATGATCCTCTGTCTTCAACCTGCTAACTTTACTGTCATGATATTACATTCGTTCCTCTGTTATCCTGAAATTGTTACTGTCCTTAAAGTTTCTGAAGGAACTTGAATTAACGACTTGGACAAAGTCGTTTTCCACATATTAACGCCCCCTCATAGGGCGTGAATCTGAAAGGTAACGCCCCTTCCTAGGGCGTGTATCGGTTAAAATCCTGAAATTTATATATTCTGAAAAATAGAATTAAATAGTAACGCCCCTGCCCAGGGCGTGTTTTTGATAATTCCTGAAAATTAATTGTATTCTGTCAAATATGTAAACAATAAGACGCCTTCTGGTGTAGTCGTCAGATCTTGAAGAAACGACCCTGACCAAGGCGTGTTTTAGACAATTCATGAAATTATTGATATTCTGTCAAATATATATATAAGGAGACGCCTGCTACTGTAGTCGTCAACTCTTGAAGAGACGCCCCTTCCCAAGGCGCGTTTTAGATAAATTATTGAATTATTGAAAATTCTGCAAAACGGACCATATGTAAACGCCCTTCTGTTAGGCGTTAATTACTTGAGAAACGACTTGACCTAAGTCGTTATTTTACTATAAACTGATTTTCATCTGATTTGCTAACCGATGGTTTTATATATTATAATATATACATATATCGGCACTATTCTCCACTCCGTGAGTATAGTCCCATGTTTTCATGTTGATTTACCGATCACACTCAACTCTCATTGACATACAAGCTCTCCATTGGACATTCCGTTCCTTTGGACTAGCGAGTTAGTCATAGAGACCTCCGTAAGACTCCTCGTAGCCTTGGATTCCCTCAAGGCCGACTGAGCTGGTTGTACCCTAAAAACCCATTACACGATCCTTGCCATGTCAATCTAAAGAAACATGGTATACCGGCCCTTATGATTATACAAAGAGTATATCATAAGAAATTCTTAATGGGATGATGATATCATGCCATATCATGTCGTTCTTGTAAACCCCAATTCTGTGATAAGAATGAGGGTATCTTACCTTTGATATACTGTTCATGTGGACCTCAATTCTATATAAAGAATGTCCATACTGATTTGTCATGGTACCCAAGTTAAGGGAATCATGTTCTACCTAGTTTTATCGATATCGTGATTATACCGTTATTATCGCCATTCTATGTCCTTTGTCATATTTTGGACTCTATTCTATCAAAGTTGTCATACGTGTCTACAAGCTTGATTATTGAAATTCTATATTGGCTATATAAACAAGAGTGGATGTCAAAACACATGATAAATGCCTGCGCATATAGGGCCCGATCTGGTCCTGGGAGGAGCACCCGAAAGTACTTGTGCCCATGGGAGTTAAAATGATAAGGTATCTGGCCTTATACCGAGTACTTGACTTGCTTGATTGGACATTCCACACACATCTTGTACTTGACTCGTACTTGACATGAAATGAAATGCGTGACCCGAAAAAGGGTAATTTACTTGCTTGCTTGATACATGATAGCCAAAGTTCTTGACATGATTTGTTAAATGTACTTGCTTGAATATCTTGAATACACTTGTCATCTTGTTGGAAGTTCATGATTAAGTTCATCTTATTTCTTTGATATTACATTCTCTCTATCTTGTCGTTTTATGCGAGCATGCATAGCTTTATTGCATTCATGAAAGATGTAATTACTTAAACCCCTTGCTAGTACTTGAGATATAATTTCCTACTGAGCGTTCGCTCATTCCGTTTGTCCCTTTGTACTTTTCAGGTAAGTCCGACGACGATGGAAGTCAATCGGATGGGAATAATCAAGAGTGAAAGAGATAGAGATTCTCCAAGTGTCATCTAGTCTTTTCTATAGTTTCTTGAGTCAACTATGTATTCTTTTCCTTTTTATTTAACAGAGTATTGGATTTGTAATAGTCTATCCATTATGAAATAAAGGATTGGGTTATCTTGCTATTTTGCGCATCTCTGTCTTTGTGTCGAATACACGACCACTCTGATTGACATGATTGATATAGACACGTCGCGCATCTCCGGGTATCTTCCGCGCTCGGGGCGTGACACATGTAATATCTAGACAACCACTTTATGTATAGCCATAGAATTTCGAGAACAAACTCATGTAAGATATCAAGATAGATTTGTGGATAGGTTCCACGGAATTCAAAGAAATAGCTTTTAGAGTCCAAAAACCGATAGTGACGATATAATCATGAGTGTCGATAAAACTGGGTAGATTTAGTTCCCCAATTGGGTACCATAACAAATAGGTATCCATATACATGGATGGTCACCCATTTGATATAGAATTGAGGTCCACAAGAATAGCATATCAATGATATGATGTCCACATTCCATTAAGAATATACTCATGATATCCACATAGCATATCATGAGGGCCGGTAAACCATGTTTCTAAAGAGTGACATGGCAAAATAGTGTAAAGGGTTTTTATGGTACAACCTGCTCAGTCGGCCTTGAGGGAATCTAAGGCTCGAGGAGTCTTACGGAGGTCTCTATGACTAACTTGCTAGTCCAAAGGAACGGAATGTCCAATGGAGAGCTTGTAGGTCACCGAGAATTGAGGGGTAATGCGATAACCATCGTGAAACATGGGACTATATTCACGGAATGGAACATAGTGCCGATATATACATATATATATATAGATATAGAAACTCTCGGTTCGTTGCATCTCACGCCATTGTGCGCGTTCAGCAGCCATAGTCCTACAAAGAGTTGACCTTAATTAGTTTCATGTTGAAATTTGTAGTCGGATGCCCTATAAGGACTTATACCCACGGCACTACCCATCCTCACGGTTTGGGATAGACCTATCCTTAGACTTGGGTTTCCTAGGACTTGAAAACTTGGCTCTGATACACAAAAACTGTCACGCCCCGAGCGCGGAAGGAACCCGGGAGAACGCGACGAGTTTATATCAATCATGTCAATCAGAGCAAGTAGAATTTCGACGTCAAAATAGAGTGCGCAATAAGATGAGCTTTTGAAACATAATCAAACACTGATACCAATGATAATAACAAATCCATAAATAAAGTCACATACTCCAAGACTTAATAATTCAAACCAGGCCCATAAGCCTTAATTATTACAACACATTGACATAACACCATATCCAACGACAAAACTCCAAGAATAAACTAAGGACGACAAGACACGATAAATGGTAGTAGCCGCATGACGCTTGCAGGTTCTACGCTCGTCACTCTTGCTCCTGCCCATCTGAGTCTGAATCAGGGTCCGTATTACCTGAAAGGTTGGGGAAAGGAACTAGATGAGCGAATGCTCAGTAGGAATTATATCTCAAGAACTAGCAATTGGTTTAAGTGATTAACTTTTTCAAATGAAAATGCAAGTCTATATGTAAAACATGTAAAATAAAATGTTATGGAATTGAACAGGATAACGAGAGGAAATAACATATGCTGTTGATCCAAGATAGGGAAATTCAAGTATTCAAGTATTTGAATGAGTACCAAGTATATCAACAAAGTCTTTCATGTCGTGAAATAATGGCTATTAACAAGCAAGTACTTTGCCCATTCCGGGCCACGCAAGTCATGTCAAGTCAATCAAGTCAAGCACGCGAGAGAGAGATAGATATATAGTGGAGATGTCGTAGATTCAAGCAAGTACTTCGGTGCAATGTCACACCGTGATCAATATAACTCCCATGGGCACAAGTACTTTCGGGTGCTCCTCCCAGGACAAGATCGGGCCCTATATGCACTGACATTGTACATGTAATATCTAGACAACCACTTTATGTATAGCCATGGAATTCCGAGAACAAACTCATGTAAGATATCAAGATAGATTTGTGGATAGGTTCCACGGAATTCAAGGAAATAGCTTTTAGAGTCCAAAAATCGATAATGACGGTATAATCATGAGTGTCGATAAAACTGGGTAGATTTAGTTCCCCAATTGGGTACCATAACAAATAGGTATCCATATACATGGATGGTCACCCATTTGATATAGAATTGAGGTCCACAAGAACATCATATCAATGATATGATGTCCACATTCCATTAAGAATATACTCATGATATCCACATAGCATATCATGAGGGCCGGTAAACCATGTTTCTAAAGAGTGACATGGCAAAATAGTGTAAAAGGTTTTTATGGTATAACCTGCTCAGTCGGCCTTGAGGGAATCCAAGGCTCGAGGAGTCTTACGGAGGTCTCTATGACTAACTTGCTAGTCCAAAGGAACGAAATGTCCAATGGAGAGCTTGTAGGTCACCGAGAATTGAGGGGTAATGCGATAACCATCGTGAAACATGGGACTATATTCACGGAATGGAACATAGTGCCGATATATATATATATATATATATATATATGTATATATATAGATATAGAAACCCTCGGTTCACAGAAAGCAGTATGAAATAATTACACCGGAAATTAGTGACTTAATCTAAGTCATTACTTATCAAATTAACGCCTTTTACAGGGGCGTTTATTTATAATTTGACGACTTATACAGGGGTCGTCCATTATATAATTATATTCTTCAGGAATTTCTATATTCTGGAATTTTAACAAAAACGTGCCTTGGACAGGGGCGTTACTTTTAAATTAGCGCCCTTTGGTGGGGCGTCAGTTCTATAAGAGACGGCCTGTATCAGGTCGTTAATTCAAGTTCATCCAAGATTTAACATGAACAGTGAAAATCTCCAGATAATACAATTTTAGGACAACAAGTTACATGGTGAGGACAAGAAAAATAGCAGGATTCAAGGGGTATAATCATGCATTATATTGGATTCATGGTTTCATAGATATAAAATTTTAAACATGAGTATTTAATAATTTCAAAGAATTGACGACTCCTGGGCAGGGCGTCAGATCTTGAATTAGCGCCCTGGGCTGGGTCACTTATTTTAAATTAGCGCCCTTGGCAGGGTCGCTTATTTTAAAATCTTACAGAACCTTTGAAAACGCAATAAGACTATATGCATGAGATCATGGATGATATTATTACATAATCTATGCTAGTTTGGGCTACATTTATTGAGAAAACCTACAATATGATTATGATTTATGCTTGTTTGGGCTACGAGACTTGAGATAACCTACCTCTGTGGATGATCTGGTGAACAGGATGAAGGTCTGAAGCTTTTACGATGGTCTGTCTCAAACAACAGCAGGATGAAGAATGCACTTCATGGTTCACAGTAGGAAGAAAATGATGACGATGAATGCCCGTGGTCTAGTGCAGGCCTCAGCAGGATGGCGGGGGAAGCAGAGGAACGCCTTCACACGTTCGTCAGCAGGAAGAAGAATGAAGAAGAGGGAGCTCCCCCTTCACGTTGCAGTCAACAGGAAGAAGAGAAAGAATGCCTTCCTCACTTGCATTCACAGCAGCAGGATGGCGTCGATGCAGTAGTAATGTTGCTACGATCGACGGAGACGTAGTTTTATAGGGTTGTGTGGGTTCTAGGGGATTCAAATGCTCAGATACGGAAGGGATTTTTGATCAAGATTGGTAAGGTTTTAAACCTACTATACATGGACCTCACCCCTTCCAAGATAGCAGCCGCCTGCTCCCATTTGCATCGGAGAACCCTAACACAGGCCATGCAGCGAACGAGCATGCCTTAATTTAACCCTCGAGGAAAGAGACGTCTGAGACAAGAGCGTCTTTTCATTAAGTAGCGCCCTCACCAGAGGGCATGTTTTTATAAAATGACGCCTTAACTAGGGTCGTCTTTTACATTTTCCATATTTTGGCACTAAATTTCTATTTTTTTTTGGTATGAATTAGCGCCCATGTTCAGGGCGTTATTTATACAACTAACGCCTTAAGAGAGGGCGTTATTTAATTAGCGCCTTAAGGAAGGGCGTTATTTCATTTTGGCCCAATTTTATGTATTTCTCTTGGATGGTTTTACGTTTATTAAGTACCTCTAATAATATATATCAATTATTTTTATTCATTTGGAATATTTTATTCTTTATTATTTATCTGGGGTCTTACACCCTCCCCCACTTAAAAGAATTTGGTCCCCAAATTCAATTGTGTGAAATGGAGACATGGAGGGTATAGAGTACTTACGATTTAGAATAATTCTGGATATCTTCTTCGCATAGATTCCTCGGTTTCCCATGTAGCTTCTTGTTCCGAGCATTTGTTCCACTGTACTTTTACCACGGGAATGGTCTTGTTTCTTAAGACTCGGACCTCTCGATCAAGAATCTTCATTGGCTTTTGTTAATAAGTGAGGTCCCTTTGAATCATTAAGTTACTATGATCAATGACGTGGAAAGGGTCGTGTACATACCTCTTCAGCATGGAAATGTGGAACACGTTGTGCACTTCCGACAATTGAGGAGGCAAAGCAAGACGATAGGCTACCTCGCCCACTCTTGCCAATATTTTGAATGGACCAATGAATCTTGGTGTGAGCTTGCCTTTAACTCCGAACCTCCTTATTCCTCGACCGGGTGAGACCTTGAGGTAAACATGGTCTCCGACTTGGAACTCTAATTCCCTTCTTCTATTATCTGCATAAGATTTCTGTCGGGATTGTGCTACTTTGAGTCTTTCTTGGATAAGTTCAACCTTCTCTGTTGTATTTCTTACCATATCAGGCCCTAGTAGTTGTTTCTCGCCAACCTCATCCCAACATATAGGAGATCGGAAACTCCTGCCGTACAAGGCTTCAAATGGAGCCATCTGTATACTGACTTGGTAACTATTGTTGTATGCAAACTCGGCTAGGGGTAAATGATCATGCCAGCCTCCGCCAAAGTCAATAATACAAGCCCGTAGCATGTCTTCAACTATTTGGTTTGTTCTCTCGGTCTGACCGTCGGTCTGGGGATGGAAAGCAGTACTGAAGTTGAGCTTCGTCCCCAAAGAGTGTTGTAGACACTTCCAGAAATGAGAAGTGAAGCGAGGGTCTCGGTCAGACACGATTGATGTTGGGACTCCATGCAATCTCACGATCTCCTTAATATATAATGCGGCCAAAACATCAACCGACCATCGACTTTTAATGGGCAAGAAATGCGCCGACTTGGTCAGTCGGTCGATGATTACCCAAATACCATCATGTCCGCCTCTAGATTTAGGCAATCCCATGATGAAATCCATACCAATTTCTTCCCATTTCCATTTGGGAATATCAAGGGGGTGTAACTTTCCGGCGGGCCTTTGGTGTTCCGCTTTCACTTGTTGGCACGTGAGACAGCGAGACACAAAGTCCGCTACCTCCCTCTTCATGTTCGGCCACCAGAAAGTTCTTTTTAGATCTTTGTACATCTTAGTTGCTCCAGGATGAATGGTATACCTAGACCGGTGAGCTTCATCTAGAATCTTCCTTTTCAACTCAGGACAGTCCGGAACACATGTCCTTTCCTGAAACATTAGTCTTCCATCAATTGCTATCTTGAACCCGATTCTTTGATCTAGTTTCTCCCTGAGTTCAATCATTCCAGGATCTTCATCTTGCAACTTTTTGATTTCGGATAGCAAATCTGGATGCACACTCATGTGAGAAAGTGTAATACACCCATCTTTCTGGTCCGTACTTATATTTAATCTAGAGAATTCCTCTAATAGTTTCCATTCCCGTATCATACAGCTGGCTATAAGGGTTCTCGGCTTTCGACTCAAGGCGTCGGCTACCGAATTCCCTTTACCGGGGTGATAGTGAATAGTGAAATCAAAGTCCTTTAAATATTCCAGCCATCAACGTTGCCTCATATTAAGCTCCTTCTGAGAGAATAGATATTTGAGGCTCTTATGATCGGAGAATACTGTGAATTGTTCTCCGTAGAGATAGTGTCTCCAGATTTTTAGTGCAAATACTACCGCGGCCAACTCCAAGTCATGCACCGGGTAGTTTTCCTCATGCTTCTTCAACTGCCTAGAAGAGTACGCAATAACTCTTCCCTGTTGCATTAACACACAACCGAGGCCAATACCAGAAGCATCGGTATATACCTCATACTTCTCTCCTTCAATAGGAAGGGCCAAGACTGGAGCAGTGGTCAGATGGTCCTTCAACGTTTGGAAACTTTGTTCACATTCCTCATTCCACTCATATGGCACTTCCTTGCGAGTCAGCCTGGTGAGTGGTACTGCAATCTTCGAGAAGTTTTTAATAAAACGCCGGTAATAACTAGCAAGACCAAGGAAACTCCTAATTTCTGTTGCATTTGTTGGTTGTTCCCAATTCTTTACCGCTTCAACCTTTGCGGGGTCCACTGAGATTCCATCTTTTGAAATTACATGTCCTAAGAAGGACACTTCTTCCAGCCAAAACTCGCATTTGCTAAATTTGGCATATAATTGATTATCCCTCAATATCTGCAATGCTATTCTTAAATGCACTTCATGCTCCTCTTCAGACTTTGAATATATCAAGATATCATCGATAAAAACCACAATAAATTTGTCCAGATGTGGTCTAAAGATGCTATTCATAAGCTGCATAAAAGCTGCAGGGGCATTTGTTAGTCCAAAAGGCATAACAATAAATTCATAATGCCCGTACCTGCTTCGGAATGCAGTTTTGTGAATATCCTCGTCCTTGATCCTCAATTGGTGATAACCTGATCGAAGATCAATTTTTGAGAAATACTTTGCTCCAGAAATCTGATCAAAGAGTTCATCAATCCTCGGTAGTGGATATTTATTCTTGATAGTGAGGTGGTTCAGCTGCCGATAATCGATGCACAGCCTCATCGATCCATCCTTCTTCTTGACGAACAACACTGGTGCTCCCCATGGAGAAGTACTTGGTCTAATAAATCCTTTCTTCAATAGCTCCATAAGCTGCTCCTTCAATTCTTTTAATTCTGCGGGGGACATTCTGTAGAGTGCTTTGGAAACAGGTCCGGCACCCGGAACAAGGTCTATAGTGAACGAGATCTCTCTCTCTGGTGGCAAACTAGGCAAATCTTCAGGGAAAACATCGGAGAACTCCCGAACCACTAGAATGTCTTCTAGTCTAGCAACCTTAGCGTCTGTGGCAGTTACAAATGCTAAGAATGCCTCGCATCCTTTGTTGATAAGTTTATGGGCTCGAAGAGTAGAGATGACTGGTGATCTCTTCCGGGGAGTAACGTAAGTTAACTCCGGGTAATCCACAAAAGTTACTTTTCCATTTCGGCAGTCTACAGTTGCCCGGTGGGTGGATAGCCAATCGGCCCCTAAAATTACATCGTACTCCTTTAAGTCTAAGCATATTAAATCTGCAGGTAAGTTGTGACCTTTAACTATAACCTTGCAGTTTGGGTAATGGAAAGTGACATCAGACTCATTCCCTAACGGGGTAAAAATTACCAAGTCTATCCATTTGGGTTCCATAGAGAATGAAGCAGCAAATTTCTTTGAAACAAAAGAATGTGTGGCGCTAGTATCAAACAGTACTTGAGCAGATTTAGAGCAGACAATTAAAATACCTTCCACCAACCCACCCTCGGTTGGTTCCGTCTCTTGGAGAGCTTGTAAACGTCCTTGCTTCTTTGCCGGACGCTTCTCTTCCTTTGTCTCCGGCTCACTTTGCTCGTTCACCATCGGACAATCGGGAATACGGTGTTCTTTACTCCCACAACGAAGGCATGCTCCAAGCCTTCTCCAGCATTCCGCAGCCTAATGACCCGGCTTGTCGCAATATTTACAATTCTCCTTAGGTGGCGCCGTGATGGAGAAAGGTTTGTTGTTGCCCTTCTTGAATTTTTTCTCTTTGGAGGGTTCGCCTCCATTATTGGTCCGCTTCTTAAAAGATGGTTTAAAAGTGTTGGGGCCTGTAACATTCTCCCTTTTATCCTTACTACGGATTTTGTCAGACAGTTCCGTGGCGTCTTCTAGCAACTGGGTACGACGTACCATCTCTGAGTATACTTGGATATCCAATGGAGCGAGCTGGGTGATATACTGGGGTCGTAACCCATTCAAGAACCTCCTTGCTTTCATCTTTTCAGTGCACACTAAATGTGGTGCATATCTAGATAATCGGGAGAACTGGGCTTCATAGTCAGCTACCGACAGGGATCGTTGCTTCAAGGCAGCAAATTCCGCGGCTTTTTTCTCCTGAACACGGTCGGAGAAGTACTTGCTATTGAAGTGTTCGACAAATTCGACCCAAGTAACATGATTTTCGGGTAAGGTGGCCTCAACAGACTCCCACCAAGCACGAGCGTCTCGTTCCAGTTGGAACGTGGCTAGAAGCACCCTTTCATCATCTGCGCATTGCATGACGTGGAAGATCCGTTTGATCTATTTCATCCAATTCTCTGCATCCTCAGGGTTTGATGATCCTGCGAATCTCGGAGGGTTGAGGTTCCTAAAACTCCGGTGGAGGTCGCCAGCTCCATGATGTGCCCCACCTTGAGCCACCTGTTGTAAGGCCCGGGTCAGGCCCTGAACAGTTCGTTGCATCTCATGCCATTGTGCGCGTTCAGCAGCCATAGTCCTACAAAGAGTTGACCTTAATTAGTTTCATGTTGAAATTTGTAGTCGGATGCCCTATAAGGACTTATACCCACGGCACTACCCATCCTCACGGTTTGGGATAGACCTATCCTTAGACTTGGGTTTCCTAGGACTTGAAAACTTGGCTCTGATACACAAAAACTGTCACGCCCCGAGCGCGGAAGGAACCCGGGAGAACGCGACGAGTTTATATCAATCATGTCAATCAGAGCAAGTAGAATTTCGACGTCAAAATAGAGTGCGCAATAAGATGAGCTTTTGAAACATAATCAAACACTGATACCAATGATAATAACAAATCCATAAATAAAGTCACATACTCCAAGACTTAATAATTCAAACCAGGCCCATAAGCCTTAATTATTACAACACATTGACATAACACCATATCCAACGACAAAACTCCAAGAATAAACTAAGGACGACAAGACACGATAAATGGTAGTAGCCGCATGACGCTTGCAGGTTCTACGCTCGTCACTCTTGCTCCTGCCCATCTGAGTCTGAATCAGGGTCCGTATTACCTGAAAGGTTGGGGAAAGGAACTAGATGAGCGAATGCTCAGTAGGAATTATATCTCAAGAACTAGCAATTGGTTTAAGTGATTAACTTTTTCAAATGAAAATGCAAGTCTATATGTAAAACATGTAAAATAAAATGTTATGGAATTGAACAGGATAACGAGAGGAAATAACATATGCTGTTGATCCAAGATAGGGAAATTCAAGTATTCAAGTATTTGAATGAGTACCAAGTATATCAACAAAGTCTTTCATGTCGTGAAATAATGGCTATTAACAAGCAAGTACTTTGCCCATTCCGGGCCATGCAAGTCATGTCAAGTCAATCAAGTCAAGCACGCGAGAGAGAGATAGATATATAGTGGAGATGTCGTAGATTCAAGCAAGTACTTCGGTGCAATGTCACACCGTGATCAATATAACTCCCATGGGCACAAGTACTTTCGGGTGCTCCTCCCAGGACAAGATCGGGCCCTATATGCACTGACATTGTACATGTAATATCTAGACAACCACTTTATGTATAGCCATGGAATTCCGAGAACAAACTCATGTAAGATATCAAGATAGAATTGTGGATAGGTTCCACGGAATTCAAGGAAATAGCTTTTAGAGTCCAAAAATCGATAATGACGGTATAATCATGAGTGTCGATAAAACTGGGTAGATTTAGTTCCCCAATTGGGTACCATAACAAATAGGTATCCATATACATGGATGGTCACCCATTTGATATAGAATTGAGGTCCACAAGAACATCATATCAATGATATGATGTCCACATTCCATTAAGAATATACTCATGATATCCACATAGCATATCATGAGGGCCGGTAAACCATGTTTCTAAAGAGTGACATGGCAAAATAGTGTAAAAGGTTTTTATGGTATAACCTGCTCAGTCGGCCTTGAGGGAATCCAAGGCTCGAGGAGTCCTACGGAGGTCTCTATGACTAACTTGCTAGTCCAAAGGAACGAAATGTCCAATGGAGAGCTTGTAGGTCACCGAGAATTGAGGGGTAATGCGATAACCATCGTGAAACATGGGATATATATATATATATATATATATATATATATATATATATATAGATATAGAAACCCTCGGTTCACAGAAAGCAGTATGAAATAATTACACAGGAAATTAGTGACTTAATCTAAGTCATTACTTATCAAATTAACGCCTTTTACAGGGGCGTTTATTTATAATTTGACGACTTATACAGGGGTCGTCCATTATATAATTATATTCTTCATGAATTTCTATATTCTGGAATTTTAACAAAAACGCGCCTTGGACAGGGGCGTTACTTTTAAATTAGCGCCCTTTGGTGGGGCGTCAGTTCTATAAGAGACGGCCTGTATCAGGTCGTTAATTCAAGTTCATCCAAGATTTAACATGAACAGTGAAAATCTCCAGATAATACAATTTTGGGACAACAAGTTACATGGTGAGGACAAGAAAAATAGCAGGATTCAAGGGGTATAATCATGCATTATATTGGATTCATGGTTTCATAGATATAAAATTTTAAACATGAGTATTTAATAATTTCAAAGAATTGACGACTCTTGGGCAGGGCGTCAGATCTTGAATTAGCGCCCTGGGCTGGGTCGCTTATTTTAAATTAGGCGCCCTTGGTAGGGTCGCTTATTTTAAAATCTTACAGAACCTTTGAAAACGCAATAAGACTATATGCATGAGATCATGGATGATATTATTACATAATATATGCTAGTTTGGGCTACGTTTATTGAGAAAACCTACAATATGATTATGATTTATGCTTGTTTGGGCTACGAGACTTGAGATAACCTACCTCTGTGGATGATCTGGTGAACAGGATGAAGGTCTGAAGCTTTTACGATGGTCTGTCTCAAACAACAGCAGGATGAAGAATGCACTTCGTGGTTCACAGGAGGAAGAAAATGATGACGATGAATGCCCGTGGTCTAGTGCAGGCCTCAGCAGGATGGCGGGGGAAGCAGAGGAACGCCTTCACACGTTCGTCAGCAGGAAAAAGAATGAAGAAGAGGGAGCTCCCCCTTCACGTTGCAGTCAACAGGAAGAAGAGGAAGAATGCCTTCCTCACTTGCATTCGCAGCAGCAGGATGGCGTCGATGCAGCAGTAACATTGCTACGATCGACGGAGACGTAGTTTTATAGGGTTGTGTGGGTTCTGGGGGATTCAAATGCTCAGATACGGAAGGGATTTTTGATCAAGATTGGTAAGGTTTTAAACCTACTATGCATGGACCTCACCCCTTCCAAGATAGCAGCCGCCTGCTCCCATTTGCATCGGAGAACCCTAACACAGGCCATGCAGCGAACGAGCATGCCTTAATTTAACCCTCGGGGAAAGAGACGTCTGAGACAAGAGCGTCTTTTCATTAAGTAGAGCCCTTACCAGAGGGCGTGTTTTTATAAAATGACGCCTTAACTAGGGTCGTCTTTTACATTTTCCATATTTTGGCGCTAAATTTCTATTTTTTTTTGGTATGAATTAGCGCCCATGTTCAGGGCGTTATTTATACAACTAACGCCTTAAGAGAGGGCGTTATTTAATTAGCGCCTTAAGGAAGGGCGTTATTTCATTTTGGCCCAATTTTATGTATTTCTCTTGGATGGTTTTACGTTTATTAAGTACCTCTAATAATATATATCAATTATTTTTATTCGTTTGGAATATTTTATTCTTTATTAATTATCTGGGGTCTTACAAATAAGCTTCTGGAAGAACCATAGTGTCGACCTCCTATAAAGGAAGTGTCGATGCTTCTTCGGAAAACTGCCAATATAATGCTCTCTGGAAGACCATAGTGTCGACCTGCTGGAACAAGGTGTTGACACTTCTTAGGAAAACTGCCAATATAATGCTCTCTAGAAGACCATAGTGTCGACCTGCTGGAACAAGGTGTCGACACTCTTTTAGGGATTCCTATCTTCAATGCTCTCTGGAAGACCATAATGTCGACCTGCTGGAGCAAGGTGTCGACCCTTCTTAGGAAAACTACCAATATAACGCTATCTGTGATGTACACAAGTCGATGTATATTTGATGAATTCCTTCAGAGAGGTCGATGCAGCTTGAATACTTTCAACTATGAGGTCGATGCAGCCAATGAAGACTTGCTAATTAGGTCGACCTATCCTTTATACAATCTAGAGTTTCCAGCTTCTTTTGCCTATCTTTCTGCCCATTTCTTCATGACCTGTGAACATACTCTTCATAACATTATGCCCCTTTGTGAAATCTACCTTGATTTTTTGTGCACTTGCACCTTGAGTGACTTTCAACCTTGGTTGGCTTGCTCCTTTTCATGAGGCCATTCTCATGATTGTGCTGACCTGAAATACATAACTTTGACATCATTAAATGCAAGTCAGACTTATCAATGACTCATAGTTAGACATCATCAAAATAATAGAATCAAGCATGTTCCACACATGCCCAACATTCTCCCCCCTTTTGATGATGGCAACTATGAGTCATTATGAGTTCATGTCAAGAGGAAATACGATGATTATAAGAAAAAGTTTTCTCCCCCTTTGACAATTTACTCCTTAATTAACTTTGACAATTTACTCCTTAATTAATGACTCACATAATTCTCTCCCTCTTTGACATCATCAAGGGAAAAGAGTTGAAGGAAATATATAGCATAGTGAGGAATGAAAGCAACTATCCTTTTCCAATATTCCAGAAAATGATGTGGAAATATATGCCAATGGTTGTGCATTTATTAAAGTTGACAAAGTGAAGACAATCGAAACTGGAATGTCATTTGTTAGGACTGATCACACAAAGGACATTAAATGTCATGATGACATAGCAAGGCAACCTGAACTGAGTCATGAGAGACAATTAAATGCAAGACATTTAATCATGGCAATCATCATGCGGTACGAGAGAGATACATCAACCACAAAACTGATTTAGTTATAAGGTTTTTCAAGTTTTCTATGCAATGCATGGAGATGAGAAATACAGGCAACCAAGTGCATGAAGTCCGAAGCCAATTGCATTGAAAACCTGATACCACATGATGACAAGACTGATGCAAGATACCAATTGTCAAAAATGGTGATCCTTTCATGGCAGCCTGAATGAAATATGCAGATTGGTCCAGACAAGGCAGATGTCAATGAGCATTAAGAGACGGTTTGTCTTAAGGGCAGCCACTAGAGCAGCCAGACAGAGGTCTGAACATAGGGAGTCGACTGTAGGAGTCGACACTTGGAAGATGAGGTGCAACAATCAATAGTTGAAAGAATGAAGGTTCTTTAATCTGAAGCCTAGTTCACAAATGCAGAGTTATAGATTTTTCAGAATCTCCAGTTATAGAATTCTAATCATGCAACCCTTATATTCAGATTGGTTTAATACTGATGAATTCTGAGCTTTTTCAATAGAACCACTTAAAAACATATGTATTCAAAATTAATAGAAGTGAACCAGAAATTCATATTGAAACCATGGTAACCTCCTCTCAACTTACTCATTCAATTCCATTAGCTCCTTTGAGAGAACTGCAACAAGTATTGAGGTTAAACATCTAGAAGTTTTCTGATTTTATCCATGAGTGCTACACATTCAGATTTTTCTTTTGAAATCAATGTATAATATCAACTGTTATCATTTTACGAGCGGTCAAGTGTAGCATGCACCTTTTGACGTAAGAGTGCATGTTGATTAGACGCCGACATCCCCAGTTACTCTGTGTAGCTCACCATTTTACCATGATCAGAACAGAGGTAGCATGGCACTTCATGACGTTGTCCTCTCCACTTATTTGGTGAAGGGACTCAGTTTCTCGGTGAATCCAATGCCATTGCTCTGCCTTAGAGCACTGAATTCAGCACACACCTTTTTACGTAAGGATATACGTTTATCAGACGCCAATATCCCTAGTTACTCAGTATGTCTGAAACTCATTACTTTCCTTGTAGCCTCTTTTTGAAATCTTCAGATTTAACAAATGTTTAAAAACAATACTAGATTGAAGTTTCTCAATCAAAGATGCCTTTGTACTTTAGATAAACTTTCAGAAGCAAGAAGGCATACCATGTCAAAACATGAAAAGCTAGTTTAAGTCTATTAAGCCTGAACACAGATATTTTCAAGACCATTTAGTTATAAAGCTTAAGAAATCATTAATGTTAAACCAGAAGTTTTCATGTTCATGGCAGTCACAAAACTCTATAAAAGAAGATTATTCTTGAAGATTTACTCTGATTAGCAAACTTAATGACATATAGAAGATCCTTCAAGAAGTTCAAGGTAATTCAAATCCAATGTGAACCACAAAAAGATATCAGCCATTATGATGCAGTGGTTTGGTTCAGGCAGGGAGTGTTGATAGTTAGAAGTTGGAGAATGGATTGTGAACACTCCCCCTGAGGATATGTAGTGAGCTCAGACTGGAATAGGTGAGATAAGATCAGTGTTGGCCCGGTTAGGAATGCAATCAAGAGGGGGGTGAATTGATTGTGTCCCCTTTTTAAAAACTATAATGCAGAGATGATAAAGCTGGAGTAAAAGTTATCCTGATAGAGAACAATGAGATATGACAGAATGAAAATCAAGCAAGCTCTCACAACTCACCAACGACAATACATTGAACCACTTGGACAAAATGAAAAATGCGGACAGATTATGTAAAACCCTCAACTCCTTGCATCAGACTCGCAAACGAGAACGGACAGTATGAAGCAACAAACGCACTGATAGCAAACCACAACACATGAATTTTTAGGTGGTTCGGACGCACCCCAGTGTAGTCCTACGTCCACCTCTCTCAACCTGAGAGGATTTCACTAAAATCACTGCTCGATGGCAGCAAAACAGACACACGGGCACAACGGCCCCACACACACACGCGTGTTCTCGCACGACGACGAGAATTCACGCACACGGAGACGACGCTCCGAAATCGTTTATAAAGGAAAAGTATAAAGAAATACAAGCCCAGTTCAGATACAGATCTATCCTCAAATGGAAATGTGGAAATAAAAGTTCAAGAGATCCCCCTTTAGATCTTCAACAAATCTCAGAGATAGGATGGAAGGGTCCGCTGAAAAATTTATCCGCGGAGAGGAAGATTGTCGATGCCGCAAAACCGCCTAGCTTGGGATGTTCACCCAACGATCTACGCGAGGGTGGTTCAGATGTGAGAGATCAGCTCGCTGAAGCTTCCTCCAGGTGGTCTTTTTCCTCCTCCAGCTATGTGGGTCGCCCTATCCTCCGTTCCTACAAGGATGAAAATAATATTAGCCCAAAAAGATACCTCCGCCGATGGAGTTCGCAGGATATAAATACCCAAGGAAAGAAGATGCCAAAAGACATAATATCCCATGGGAAAACCCTTCAAAACAACACCAAAACAAGTGGTGAACCCCTAAGGGTAAGGGGGTAAAAACCCAAGCCAATTGGATCACAAAATGGGGGTTTCGAAACCAAATCGGCAAACACGATCCGGACACACCTGGACAAGTGTCGACTCTTGGAGTCGACACTTCTTCCAGCGTGTGCTGTCCCCTTAAAAAAAACAAGAGCTAGGGTGAAAGTGTCGACTCTCAGAGTCGACACTTTTTGCCAAAGCATCTGTTTGCGTTAAACAGCAAGCACCCACCTGTAAGTGTCGACTCTCAGAGTCGACGCTTTTAGCCAAATCTCCTGGTTGCGTTAAACAGCAAGCACCCACCTGTAAGTGTCGACTCTTAGAGTCGACACTTTTTGCCTGCTGCATCAAGGCAGCACGTAGCCCAACAAGTGTCGACTTTATGAGTCGACACTTGCATACCCAAAACTAAAAAGTGCCTTATGCAACCAATTAAACCTTAAAAACATTAAGAATGGATCAAGTCCAATGTAGCCAAATTGAAATACATTCAAACATAAAAGCTTACTATGACTTCAATGGATTCAGAGCAATATAGATCATGCACTATTAGAAACACAATTTTGTCATTCTTTGTTCAATGCAAATGAAGAAACCAACTTCAATGCATTTCTCCAAAATGCAACTTCACATTTGAGTGATTCAGAGTTTTTCAAACCAAATTCTTCATAAGCTCACATAACCAATATGATTCAAGCATTGCATTCATGAGTTCCAAGTTCAGTCCAAGGCAAGCTCAACTCATTCACATATTGAGACCCAGTTGGAAAATCTTCCAACATTATTAAATATCATGCTTAGATCATTAAAAACCATTCATGGAACCTATCAAATTGACTTACACTTATCAAAGGATATGCAATGCAAATTACTAGATCGAACAATTTGTCTTCATCAAAATACACCGGGGCACAACAATCAGCATATATAAAGAGGTATCGACACTGGCACTTGATGGTGTCGATGCCTTGAGCTCAGACAGAGAATAGTTTGTCAGTCAGAGTGAACTGAGAGGTCGACCTGATCACCAGAAAGGGGGTTTTAACAAATTTTTCAAGCTTAAACAAGCTCCCCCTAAGAGGATGCATTCTGTACAAATGTCAACAAGGATGTCCAATGATGCAGACTGGATTTTTCATGTTGACTCCCCCTAAGCTTGTGCATGGGTTGACAATGGAGTATGCAACCTATGACTTATGTGAACATATGACGCAGTGGTAATGATACCAATTGATATGCATTGTAGTGCATGAGACACACAATGATGCTTAGTGATCACAACACATGCAGATTCAATCAAATGCAATGCATTCTAATCTAAGGTACAAATTCTTAGACTCCCCCTCTGTCAAATGCTTATAGAAGTTAAGATAGTCAATCAGCATGTAATCTATCCACATGAGTGATGAGTTGAAATATATGTGCAGCCATGGCAGACATCATCAAAAGCAGGGATCAAGAAATTCATATGGCTGCTAATTTGTAGCAAGAAGCAAACAACAACTCATCCTTATATCAATTCCATCAGCATAGCAGATTTAAGCACATCAAATTATAAATTCTGGTACTAGGCGGAGAGCTTAGATCCAGGGATGACCTCACACAAGGTGCTGTCTTCTTGACAAGCTTAACTCATCACTCTAACATACACCTTTGATATACCAGAAAGTCAGTCATTTTTAATGACAAAATTTTCAAATTTTCAACCATGGGGATGTTGAGATGAAACAAGGAAGTTTTCAGCAGGATTTATTGAACACAAGAAGGAAATTCTAAATGCAATAGCTACACAGCAATCCTATCATGCAAAATAACATAGATCAAAAAGTTTATTTGCAAACCTGTGCCTTGAGCTTTTATTTACCTCATCATCCTTTGTTCAGCTCCAAGGCACTTGCAACCACAATTCTCATTTTGAATTTTGTGATACCCAAGCTTGCTTGGGTCCTTGAGGGTTAGTTCCATGTCTGGCAGCTTGGTTTGTCTTTTTCAGGGTAATCAAATCATCTTCCCTCATCATATGGCAGTCATACATTTCATGCCCATGTTTTTCACAATAGAAGCATTACACAAAGAATTTGGTATTTTTCTTGTGTGCATGTGCATTGTTCCTTTGTGAAGGAGCATGAATATCACCATGAATATCATGAGAGTGTGTTTTATCTTGTAGATGCCAACAATCCCTGACAATGTGGTCAACTTTACCACAATGGAAGGAGCAGGGAGAGGGATTTCTTCTTACAGCCGTGGAGAGTGTCGACCTGTCCAGATGGGTGTGCCGACACGCAAGGTCATACCTGGGCTTTTGAGCATGAGTGTGCAGAGGATGCTTTCTCCCAGTGTTGACCTTCTCTTTGACAGTACTTTCTGCATAGTTTCTCCTGATCTTGTCTGCTTTTAGTTCATCATTCCTCAAGATAAAGCAATCATGCATAATGTGACCATGTCTACTACAATAAAAACAATGAACATCTATTTTATGGAAAACATGATGTTTATCATTGTGTTTCCGAGCATGCATATCAACATCAACAAAATCAATTTTCTATTTTTGACTAAGTGTTTTCTTTTTCTAATTTTTGTTGTGTTTTTGATTTTTCTAGACATCAGATCTTGGGGATGCTTTAGAGGTTTGAGCTTCATTTGAACTAGAAACAAAAGATGTGTATAGCTTATTTCCAAAACTCTTTTTGTTCACTGGTTTGTAGCCCAATCCTTATCTCTGGAAATTTACTTTAGTTCCCAATAATCTGTCCAGATTTTCTTATCGTTTCACAAAATTTTACAACGAGTTATTTAGATCTTGAATTTTATTTTCAAGTGAGGAGATATGCTGTTCTGCATTGGCCAGATCAACCTCACAAGCAGCTAGCTGTTTGTTTAGCATGTCATTCACAGTTTTGCAACTATCAAACTCCTTTTGGAGATCAATCAACTTTTCTGTTTCATCAACATTTACTTCCTTGCCTTTTTCACATTCCTTCAACTTAGCAAGCAATTCAATGTTTTCCTTTTTCAGAGTTTCATTCTCACTCTTAAAATTCTGATTTTCTTTAGCAAGAGCCTTGTTTTCAGTCAAGCTTTGATCATTTGATGTAGATTTAGATTTATCTTGTAACATTTTTACAATTTCTTCCAATCTACTGATCTTAGCTTGTAGGATACTATTTTTATCTCTTAAACAGGCAATGCTTTCTTTATGCTTCAACCATGAGAGTGTCATTGAGCTCCTCAAATGCAGAACAATTATTACAGAAGGAGCTCTCACCTTGACTGTTCTTCTTAAGATCTTTTTTCAACCTTTTGTTTTCAGATTTCACTTTCTTATATTGCTTAATCAACTCATCATAAGCATCCATAAGCACTTCAAATGTAAAATCTTCAGATTTAGAGCTTACTTGCGATGAGGATGGATTGCTTGACTGCTCTGGTCGGTCGACCATGAGGCATTCATGCTCTAGTTCTTCTCCCTTCTCATGGATGGTTATCATCATATCCAGAACTTGCTTGGCTGTGCTGCAGGTAGACACATGATGGAGTAACCTGAAATCGACTATAGCTTTTATCAAGTTAAATGCAGCAATGTTATCACAATATTTGGTCTCGTGTTCAGCTGTCCATTCATCTGTATTTGATGGCAGCTCATGAGGACCATTGTATATAAGAGTCCACAATTGTGGATCTATGGAATTAACATAGATGAACATTCTCCCTAGCCATATAGAAAAATCTGAACCATCATACATAGGCGGAGAAGCCATCGAAGGATGTGTAGCAGATGAAGCCATTTTCTCAAAATGCACCAGGATCTTTCTCTGCAGATCGTGGGATCTGGGAATAGCAGAGCTAAGCTCTGATACCAATTGTTGGGTCCCTTGTGGTGCAATCAGATCTAGAAGGGAGGGTTGAATAAATCCTATGATAAACTTTGCCCAATTAAAAACTCTTAGAAACAAGGAGCATAGACCATTCCTATAAAGCAACTAAAACACTTAGGCACAATATACAACGGAATTAAAAGGAATGGCTTAAATGGAAATGGCAATGCATAGACAGCAGAGGTCGACACTCTCAAGGGTGAGGTCGACACCTCTTTAATAGATCACAGCAAGTGAAGAGTAGAGGTCGACACTCCCTATGTAATGAGGTCAACACCTCTTCAGAAGTAATTGTGATCTAAATCAGATTTAATGCAATGGACAGCTAAGATCATAAAGCTCACCAACTAAGAAAGAACTGACTAGCTTTGTGTGTGTGCTTTAGTGATCAACTAGAATCTCATATATTGAGATTGGCCGCTCAATGGATCTCCAATGTGTGTGTGAGCAAGATAACTTCCCCGTGGTAGTGTGGACTCCCTAGTGCCTGTGTGCAAGAGTGCAGCAGGCAACTAGGGGAATGCAAGTAGCGCATGGGGAGAGCGGATTAGAAAGATTACGTTGAAGCAAGCACACAAACATGTGAATGGGGATAGAGGATATGGAGAAATCACACAAGATGCACAACCCACAACACATGAGATTTTAAGGTGGTTCGATTGCAGACCCGCAACCTACGTCCACCCCTCACCAATCCCGGTGAGGCTTACCCTAGCATACGCTAGAACCGTGGAGAACCTCCACAACACATGCTGACACATAGCTTGACACGAGGGAGGCAAATCCCTCACCCTGATCTTGTATCCACAAGATCAGACCCACTACCAGTGGTAGTGACCAGAGGAGCCCAAACCTCTCTTCTTCTGTGAACACAGAAGGATACGTGTGTCAGCACCCAACTGCTCACACACCCAGAGGATCAGATCCTCTCATCCTCTGAAAACACAGAGGGAACTCGGAGAAGAACACTTCTCCCTTCCTCTGAGCCCACAGAGGGAAGCCGTTCCCTAAATAGGGGATCGGAAGACCAAGATGAAAAGAAGAACCATAAAATGAAAAACAAAAGGATTTTAGCTCCGCAGGAATAAGGTAGCTCTGGATTTGATCCACGAGCTGAGTGACACACAAATCTTCTATTTCTTTGGCTGCACACTCTTGCTTCTCTCACGAGCCGGACTCTCTCAGCTTTCTCTTTCTCTTCTGCTCTCTCTTACAGCACTGGACAGAGTTAACCTTGGTGCTGGGCTGCTTTCACTCACTCCTTTTCTTTCTTATAGATATTCTTCTTGAATGCTCAAGGTGTGGCCTTTCTTCCAAGGCAGCAGTAGCTTCTTCTCATGTAGAAGCTTGATATAAATAGAAGAGTTGCTAGGAGATGTGGTGGAACATTTTCCCTCCAAAAAGGATTCAGCAGATTGGCTGAGTAAAATAATCTCCTTTTACTTGTGAGCCTTGACTGGATCTATCGAAGATAGAGGGTGTGAGATAAATGAGAAAAAGAACTTTTCCCTCTAAGAACATTCTTCCTTTGAGGCATGCACAAGTTGTACTTGAGAGCTTCTCCAAAGCAGTCCCATGGATGGGACGGTGGCAGGTAGAAGAAATAGACCATTTCTTTTCTTTTGTTACTTTTCAGATCTCCTCATTAAATGGTCCCTTTGACATACGGTCTCTTTATTGGCTGAAGTCTATTCCCTGTCCTGTGAACCCTGTCTGTATAGGAGTCCCATTGGGTGACAACAAAAGGCAGTGGCAGGCTGAAGTGACCTTTCCCAACTATGATTTCTGACATACCCATCTCCAAAAAGTAGATTAGATGTGATGTGATGGCAGAGAGAAAAAATCAAACCTGGGAACTTCATCCAGACCTTAAGATCCATATTTTTGGGGATTTGTGGTATATATTTTTGCTCTCTGGATCCCCTTTGATTTCACATAAAACTAGCTTAATAAGCTTCTGGAAGAACCATAATGTCGACCTCCTATAAAGGAAGTGTCGACACTTCTTAGGAAAACTGCCAATATAATGCTCTCTGGAAGACCATAGTGTCGACCTGCTAGAACAAGGTGTCGACACTTCTTAGGAAAACTGTCAATATAACACTCTCTGGAAGACCATAGTGTCGACCTGCTGGAACAAGGTGTCGACACTCTTTAGGGATTGCTATCTTCAACGCTCTTTGGAAGACCATAGTGTCGACCTGCTGGAGCAAGGTGTCGACACTTCTTAGGAAAACTACCAATATAACGCTCTCTGTGACGCACACAAGTCGATGCATATTTGACGAATTCCTTCAGAGAGGTCGATGCAGCTTGAACACTTTTAGCTATGAGGTCGATGCAGCTAATGAAGACTTGCTAATTAGGTCGACTTGGTGTTGAGAAAAGGTCGACCTGTTCTTTATACAATCTAGAGTTTCCAGATTCTTTTGCCTATCTTTCTGCCCATTTTTTCATGTCCTGTGAACATACTCTTCATAACATTCTGCCCCTTTGTGAAATCTACCTTGATTTTTTGTGCACTTGCACCTTGAGTGACTTTCAACCTTGGTTGGCTTGCTCCTTTTCATGAGGCCATTCTCATGCCTGTGCTGACCTGAAATACATAACTTTGACATCATTAAATTCAAGACAGACTTATCAATGACTCATAGTTAGACATCATCAAAACAATAGAATCAAGCATGTTCTACACATGCCCAACACTCTTCGCTTCATCTCTGCTTCATCTCCATTTCACATCGTTGTCGCTTTCACTTCATCTCCATTCCATTCCACCTCTGCGCGGCTTTCGCTCACTCCATTACAAAGCGGACATCAAGGAGGGGCATCTATTGACACCCGTTTTTAGCCCGCAAGTTGCGTCATTTCTCTTATTCATCATTTCTAATGTCCCGAATTACCCATTATTTTGAATCCTTCCTTGGATGGATTTCGAGCCCATTTCATTGTTCCCTAACCTTTGAGCCTTGGAGATCATGATTTCTTAGAGTCCTGGGGCTTATTTTATCAGCTTCCGACTTTCCAAGTCGACTTACGGCCCATTTAGGTCGACTTCCATCAAGCATTCAACCCCTTTCACTGCGCAGTCCTAAACGTGGCTCTTTTTCATCCCCTTTTGTTTCTCTATTTATTAAGTTCCCTTCACCAAAGTTGTTTATTTTTTAAATCCCTACATTTTTTTCTTCTACGCCATTGGCCAATTCTCCACTAATTTCAAGTTATTCGCATTTTTCTGGCAGGCTGCGCTGTTCACCTACGTCCTAGCATTTTTTCTCTCTATTTTTGCCCTATTTTCTCCCTCTTCTACTTGTTTTCTCATCTTGCTCTCTTAATAAAAGTTGTTACTTTTTTAGTTATCTAAAATTTCTTTTTCTACCACTTTTGCTAGTTCTACACCGTTTTTGAGATATTCCCCGATTTGCAAACTCTATCACGTTCTACCCAAAAAATTTTCTTCCATCAGCCTAGCGGTCTTGGGAAGACCGCTAGGTGATGGTGGCGGTCTTCCCAAGACCGCTAGGCCCCAAATAGTGCCCGTTTTGTCCCGTTTCACCTTCTATTGCCTTGTTGTCATCCCCATGACCGTTTGTGGTCCCCTTGCGGTCTTCACTAGACCGTTTTCCCCCAAACAATGCCCGTTTGAGCCCGTTCGTCCCCAGTTTCCTTTGCGGTCCTCCCTAGACCGTTTATGGGTACCCTAGCAGTCCTCCCATGACCGTTAGGCTCCGTATGCGGTCGTGCGATAGACCGTTTTCCAGACAGAGAGTCCTAAACTTCCTGAACTCCGATTTCTTCACCATGGGACTCCTTGGAGAGCTTGTTCGGTCCATTTTCTCCGTGAGGAAGCTTCCAGATTGACTCTAATTGATTAAGGACTCTTATTCCCACTATTATCCATGAGATTTATCAATCTAGAGCCCTATTTTGGGCGTTCATCTCGGATTTAAATTTCTGGGTTTATGCGAGTCAAACTCTGTCCAATCAAGCTCCGAGCCCTTCTTTCCACGTGAATATCTTCCAGATTCTTCCACCAAATCGAGTCCTACTTATTCCTATCTTTTATCCCCACTATTATCTCGAGATTGATCTAAAGAACTTGAGTTTTGGTGGACTATATCTTCTAAAATCATGAGAGAAAGTTCTGGATTTCTGCAACTCCTATATGAAGAACCCAGTTCACAGGTTGCGAAGGGGGGCTCTTTCTTGGTTCGGGACGAAGCCATGCTGTCACGCCGACTCACAACTTTGACCCTGACTTGAAGAGGGAAGTATTAGCTTTCAATTTCACGTCCAAGGGCTTGATTTTATTGTCTCTTTTCTTTGTTCACTCCCTCCCAATTTCACAAATCGTCACAAATATCTATTTTCTGCACTTTTGCACTTTTCTCTGTTTTGCATAGCATATTCCCATAGTTATGCTCCGTATTTTCTCCTCCTATTTGTTTCTATATCGTCACAACACACACACACCTTTCTTTTGCACCCTTCCACAGGGGTTAAAAACCTCCCCCCGGTGCGTTCTCCCTCAATTTCTACCCTTATTTTATCATTGCGGGAGTGATACTACACATACATATTTCTAATAGATTTTTCTCGTGTTTAATCTTTGTTTTGCAGGAGAGCATGATTGAACGTGAGGCCCTCTTCCTCTAGCCGGCTGGAAGGAGAGGAGGTTGAATCCACGACGTTTCCCACACCTCGCTTGTCAAGCGCGATCAAGTCTGTATTCTTTTTCCATGGTACACGGTGCCGTTCCTTTCATCTCTTCATCCTTTGGCGTTGTTAATCCTTGGTGGCGATCACGGTCAGTATCATCATTATTTATCACCCCTTTGATTCACACTTTCATGCTTGTTCATGTTCATACACATATACTTGCATAGTTAGTTTGGGGCAGGGGTAGAACAAACATCAACAACCACGTTTCGACTCTATCTTCCAGCATAAAGTTGGTTTGTTTCCCGCATTTTTATGCCCTGTTATTCACTATTATGCACTATGTTCTTAGGGTAATATCATGACAGAACGCACTGCTAATTAGGGGATATGAAATAGTTGATTAAACTTAATCATCTTCATGTTATTATATGTCTAAAAGAGTGGAATAATCTACCAAAATAGTGAATCATTTCTGCTAGTAACTTGAACCTTATTGTTCATTGCTTCATCCTTATTGTTATTACTTGCTAGTTTCATAAGGTTGTTTGAGGGTCATGCCACTTCGGTGGTATTGACTTACCGACTACTCTTGTTTTTCGCATGTTTTTAGCCTTAAATTCTTGGACATCGAATGCCTCTCCGTCAGATATTCCTTCCGCCAGACTAGATGTTCATGTTTCAAGGCCTCTGTAAGTCTCCGAGAGCTTGGAATTCTCACTAGGACGTCGAGCAGGTTGTACCACTAGATCCTGAACCCACTAGAATTCCCCTCAGGGCGGAACGAGGTTCTGTCTGAATTCTGCCGAGTTTCCATCAAGATTACAGATTGCGGGCTTGGCTTGACCGCCTTCTCTTGGTAGCAGCTGAGGCTGGACTGTGTTCTTGTGAACTGGGACGTTTGACTTTAGAGGCGTCAGGTGTCCCCGATGCCTTCTTTTAAACATGTCAGCTACGGCGAACGCGTTCTTTTATCAGCCCGACTCATTGTTTGGTCTGACCCATCTGATAGCGATTCTCTCGAGACCGCGTTCTTCTAGTAGCGGTCCAGTGCTGACCGCATCTTCATCCAGTATTATGAAAATTTCCATTTTTCCGTGATTTTTGTGTGTTAAACCAATATAGCCTCTCCAGGCTATAATATCTCGATACTATGACCTTTTTTGGGTCTATTTTGCAAACATTTTCCTAGAAATCCTTTGCATCTTAAGTCATTTTCGTTAAATGACTTTTCCTTTCGATTAATAAGCTTATTGGTTAGAATTCAATTAAGAAATCCATACTCCTACGCTTATTACCTTGGCTACATAGCTTGACCTTGGAACTCTTGGCCATTAAATATTGTGGATTGTCTAGATTTCGTAGGATCTCTGATCCAACCCTCAATGTCAACGCACCAAAAGGGCCCGATCTGGTCTTGGGGAGAGCGCCCGAAAAGTTCTAGTGCCCATGGGACTTTTAATGACATGGTGAGGCATTGCACTAAAGTACTTGCTAGCGTGTAAGTCTACGACATTCCACATTCTCATGAAACTTTGTTATACATGCATGATTGCATGGAAGTACTTGCTTGACGTGACTTGACTCTGCTTCACTTGACTTGATAAATGGCCAAATTGCTAGATGACGTTCACTTGTGCTTGATCAGTTACAATTTTGCTTGATACTAGTTCATTATGCCTCGATTGAATTTATTTACATAATCTCTTCAATTCAACTCTCTACAGTTCCTGCTGATTATTAATCTGCTTTGCTTATCGTCTCCCGGATTTACTTGTTTTATGAATATAGTTCTGTCGACATGATTAAATTGGTAATTACTTAAATACTACCTAGCGATAGAGATATAAATCCTACTGAGCTTCTTGCTCACCCTCGTTTTCTTAACATTTTTCAGGTAATGCAATAGATGGAGCACGCAAAATCAGGAATGGGCCAGAGTGATCGAGTGGACCTGGAGTTTAGAGACTGAGTCTTTTTCCTTATTTTCTTAAGTCTAGTTAGTATCGTGAGTCCTGTTCTTCCCTTTTCTTTGTTTTCTTTTATTGAGTCCATTGTTTTAAGTCGAGTCAAATTGTACATTTAAATTCTCAATATCAATAGAATTATATTTTTGTTAAATTATGGTCTCCTTGTGTCATTGGTGTTGTTTTATGTATGCTCTGATTGACATGACTATTTCGCTGTCACGTTTCGAGCAAGCTTTCCGCTGCTATCGGTTCGGGGCGTGACAGAAGTGATATCAGAGCCTAGGTTGTTTAAGTCCTAGGTTCTTGTCCATAAGTATATGATACCCTGAGTAATAGGTCGTATAATCTGTGTCATCCTTTTCTTGTTACCTGGTGAGATTGGGTAGTGTCTCGGGTTCAGTAATAAAACATGTGTAAGACTACGATAGTGAGGCACGTAAGGGTAATAAGAATATTAACTTTATAGTTATTTTGCAGGAGCCTAGGACTTGGTTGAGATAAAAGCGAGAGGGTCTATGGGTAAGTTAAGGCCCAATTTTGTTAGAAGGTGGCGAGCCTATCATAAATAATTTCAAAGTAATAAGAAGAGAAGGAATAACCCATCGCAGAGGAAGTATTTCTATTGTCATAAATTTGGTCATCAAGCCGAGAAGTGCTGGAGGAAGCGTGGAGCGTGTCTTCGATGCAGAAGTAAGGACCATAAGATAGCTAGTTGCCCTAAGCTGCCCCCGCAGGCTAAATTGAAGGTGGATCGGAATCGGTATTAAAGGAGCACAGCCTGTTATCGAAGAAGGAATTATAGGAGGTATCGTATCCCTCATCCTTAAATGTTGGTCCCTTGGGTAGGCGAGCGGACAAGAAGGTGGGGTTGAATTGTCCCCCACGCATTATGGCAAATTAAAACTTATGCGGTGGGATTAACAAGTTTAACGAGATTGATAGAAATAAACTAAGCAAGGGTAAACAAGTTCTCTCAATCTCACCGCACTCACTCGAACATTCAAGCAATTTAAATAATTAAGCATACATCCACAAAGCAAACCACATGGACACGGGGATTTTTAGGGTGGTTCGAGACCACGATGGGCTCCCTACGTCCACCCCTTACCAAACCGGTAAGGCTTTACTCGGGGATAAATCCCTAACATGGAGGCGACGCTCCAACACATACACGGGGATAAATCCCCACGAGGAGAACTCTCCCCACGCTGTAGACACAACAACATGGGGACGAACCCCAGACGCTCTAGATCGTAAGTCCAGTAGCAGCACACACACACACACACACACACACACACACACACACACACACACACACACACACACACACACACACACACACACACACACACACACACACACACACACACACACACACACACACACACACACACACACACACACACACACACACACGTTGCCACAACCGCAGCACAATAAGCACAACCGTACGCAGACGGTCCACACACACACACGAATATCTAGTTCAGAAGAATCGAGACGAATATCCAAAATATGCTCAACCCAAAATATAGAACATGAAACGCATCACAAAGAACATAAAGAAGATATATAAATGACCCCCCTTTGTTTTCAATGACCGGAAGATGATGTTCTTTGAAGCACAAGTCGAAGGGAGAACGGATGTCTTCGATTTCAGCATGTTCTTGATCGTCTCTTCATTTCGCTCCTCTTTTTCTTCTTCCTCGAACCCTAGAAATCACTTGAAGGAGATGAAATCTCCCTTTCTCTTGTAGCTCCACTCCTTTTCCCTCTTCTTCACCTGCAAGATAGAAAAAATCAGCTCATTAGGGTTCCTCCTAGTTAAAATTCAGAGTTCACACATATGCATATATAGAAGATATCAAAAGACCATTATAACCCTTCTAGAATCCTACAAAAGACCCCCAATAGGTCTACCATGAACCTAGGAGCAAAGGGGTAAAAGTTAAGCACAAATGGATTGGGTTTAGATGGTTTTCGGATCCACATTTTTGAGTTTTCACCGCATTCGGTCGACCAATGAAAGGGGTCGTTCGATCGAAATATAGCAGACCTGGAACTAGCCATCTCTGGCTAGTTCGGTCGACCGAACTTTGCAGGTTATGACACTACAGTAGTTCAGTCAGAAAGCTGATAAGACCCTATTGTCATGTGTACAAACTCCATGAATGAAATATGTGAAATATTAAACTCCATATTAAACTCCATCACCCCAATTTAAATATATATATGAAACACACTCATGAACACTCAAGGAGGATGAAAACACTTGTCAAGTCACGCTCAACCAAAAATCAATACCATATAGCCATGCACATATGCAAGTGAACACTTTGAAAACTGGCTTGACCACATCTAAAGGTCAAGTTCAATAGATATGCATTTGTCCAATGTGAGTGCATCATGTAACCAAGCTCCATGAAGAGTATGCATAGAAAGCATTCAAAGCTTTGCCAAATAACCATGAAACCTTCATTCACAAAAGAACCTTTATTTGCAAACCACATTCAAGTCAAAAAGCTTCATGTTGAAAATGCATGAATTACATTCACAAACCAACAAGATGTATGCTACTCAATTTCACACAATTAAGGATTGTAATGAGAAACCTTGCATTCAAACAAATCTATTAGGGTATCAAGCCATGCATCCATTTCAATGAATGAGTATCTTTCAAACCGGTTTCTACCAAGGCTTATGTGAAATTCTTAAGCACATTGTGAACCTCAAAAGCCATGACTGAAGTACATTAAGAGAAACTACGTGAAATGCACATGGTGAGGTTGATGCTATGACAGAACAAGAGTCTTACCAATGGTTCTTGACAAATTAGACATGATATATCCACCTATTTTAAATTATAGATAGCATGGTGCTTATCCACACGTTTATTTTACCTTCCAAGCGACCACCATGAGGTTAGATCCTACAATTCCAAATAGTAAAAATTAATACATCATGAGAACATCAAGAGCACAGATGCTCATATGAAGCACATGCAAGCATAGCAAATATCATGAGTGCACACTGTCATCAAGAACATATGCAAGCATACAGAATATACATAAAGTTTAGTTATCATCAAAAACATAAATATATGCAAAGCACACAACAATCTCCCCCTTTTTTATGATGACAAACTTTATGACTGACATAGGCAGATCATATTCTTCTCCCCCTTTGACATGATCAAAAAGTGGGAGGAAGGCAATGAAGTTCAAATTTCAGCAAAGCAGATTCATGAATCAATAAGAGCCCACTTCACAAGTTCAAATGAGAGATTAGCAAAACAATGAGAAGATGATCAAGACATGTGAATTATTTGTGATGCCAATTGTTGATTATGGGGACAAGAGGATGTGTAGACTTAAGACTTGTAGACTAAGTAAACACATCAAGATAATACCATTCAAAGCCTAAAGCCCATTTCAGATTTTCACAAGATGTAATAGCAGTAAAGGCAAGATGTTTGTCATAAACACATAACAGTTAAAACATCAAATGCTTTTCTTTGATTTTCAGATTTTCAGATTTTCAATTTTTTTTATTGAAATGCATAAAGCTAGATGCATACAAATGATGACACTATGAATACATGCAATGCAACCACACAGATATATATATATACATGCAACATATCTCCCCCTTACTTATTTAAGAAGGGAATAAGTATAAGAAAAGTACATTAGAGTCAAAACAACTAGGGTGCTCATGTGTAACACCTAAGAGATTATGCAATCACATAGAAGAGTTATGCAATAGTCAATGTAGTCAATCAATTTTCTGAATATATATTAAATCAAATTTCTAAATGTGTAAGTGAATAATATGAAAATAGATTGTAACAATATGGATATTTAGATTTTCAGATCAACACAATGAGAGATTATACATACTGCACTTCAATTTATGAGAACAGCGTATTGGAGGCTACGCTCTGCCGTAAAGAATTTTTCACCATAATTTTTCATGTCAAGCAATTTCACATTTATAATTAGAAGTTTTCAAGAGTGATCATAATATACTTTTTTACGCGAGAACACACATGGAGCACATGCCAGACTCCTCGGTTACTCAGAATATTGAACTATTTCACCTCATTTTGAACAGAGATATTACAATACAACACCTTTCAGAAATGAACCATATCATGTCTCAGGTGACGTGTATCCAGTTTACTCAGTGAGACTGAGCATTGCTCTGCCATTCTTTTCAGATTCTTTCTACAACAATAGGCAGTCAACTTTTTTCTCAACTGCCTCTTCAACATACATGCAGTAAGTTTAATATCTCTAGAGTATTGAAAGGAAATTCCTACATCCTTATGTTTAACACTCATTTTCACATTTTGTGCATGAAGTGTATGAATTTGATTCAGCATGTATATCAAAAATTTTATGAACACATAACTGTGCAGCTCCCCCTATCTAGATGCACTTATCAAATATTTACTGCCCCTGAGTGTGTGACATGAAACACTCCAGTGATGACTCAATTGCAACATTGTTTAGCAAGAAGTATGAGTCCTTAGAAATTTCAAAGGATGGGGGTGAGTAGCATATATAACATGCAAGCACACAATGAGGAAATATGCAAAATGCAATGCAGAATACAATACGTAACATGGGTGCAAGAATGTAATTTTTTAGATTTTCATTTGAATGATCTAAATGCACCTAATGCATTGAATTCTAATGCATACAACCTATAACCTATATGAGTATGTGGTGCAAGATGCAAAAGTAAGATGCGAGAGCTTGATTTTCAGAACATTTTGACAGATTTCACAGGAGGGCATTCAGTTTTAAAAGATGAACAACAAGCATTTTTCATCACATGTCATTTATAACCAAGGGTGTAGAAATGATCAGAAATAAGTAATGCAACCTAATTATTTTCAGAAACATTCAAAAATAGATTTTCAATGACTTTTCAGAAGAAAAAGAATCCAATCACAAGATAGCCATTTGATTTTGCCAAGTTATGGTACAAAGCGGAGTTTGAGGTCTGAAGACCCGACTCACACATGGTGAGAGCTTCCAAGTGGACGTGATCCACTCTTCCACTATCACACCATTTTATATATCAGAAACTTAGTTAATCTCAAAGGCTCATGCACATCCAATAGATGAATATTCAATCCATTCAAACAATTGGACATATTCATCACATCAGGCTAGAGAAATAATCAAATCAAATTTTCAAAATCAATACCTGAGTTTAGCAGGCATCACCATATGCCCTCAAGCATACAAGCTTAGTAATAGCCTTGAAAGAGACTAGCAGTTCATTGAAGCTATTGTCATGAGATATACTTGCAGAAAGATGAGTTAAATTCACAATGGCAAGTCATCCATTAAGAAAACCCCCCCTTTCTAGGTGCATTAAATTCACAAATGACAATTTGACAGTAAGTCATGCATCCTATGACTTATATGAACACGTGACTCATGGTATCGGGCGGAGGCACATTCTCACGCATGGTGATAGATTTCAGACAGGAATGACCTGCGCTTCCTCAAATCACCATTCAATATACCATGTAGTCATGCAATGATGAATAGATAAATGCAATGCAAACTCATAATAAAAATAATTTTTTTCATGATTTTTATAGATGGATTTTCAGTCAAAGCAAATTTGAGTTTTTCAACAAGAACTCAGAAATTTATTTTCAAAACCTGTGCCTTGAGCAGCCATTATTTTCCAAGCCTTCCACATGGCCTCAAGACATCCCTACAACAAGGTTCTCATTCAACAGTTTTGGGTACCCAAACTTTTTTGGGTCCCGGATGGTTAGTTGCACCTTTAGTGGGTGCTCTCCACAATTCTTGGGCAAGCATATCATCAAAAATCATTAAAGCACTGACATACATGGTATGCCCAAAATTACCACAGTAGTGACAACTAAATGAAGACTTCAGATTTTTCTTATAAAAGTGAGCACGGAATTTTTGTAAGTTTGCAAAAGTGTAATTATTTTTAGCATGAAAATGTGTCCTATTTACTTTCTAACATTGTGACACATGGTGTCCTAACTTTTCACATGAATGACAAACGAAAGGTTTCATATTTGAAAACATTTTTGGCTTCACACAAGCATTTGTTCTTTTACTTGCCCTTAGTTCATCATTTTTCAAACTAAAATAATTATTCATCTTGTGACCGAACTTTCCACAATGAAAGCAATGAACCTTATTTTTGTTGACAACATGATTTCTTTCATAAGCATGCGAATTTTCAGATGATCCCTTTTTGTTTGAAGACTTTCTTGACTTTTTAGAATCATTCATTTTCTTGCATGCTCTCAATTCATCATTTTTCAAAATAAAACAGTCATGCATGATGTGACCACATTTACCACAATAAAAATAAGAAGGAATTTTGTTGTAAACATGGTGTCTAGCATTGAGCTTCCTAGCATGATCATTTGTACAGGCAGAATTATTTTTTAGCTTTGGGGTTTGATTCAATTTCTGCTTAACATCATATTTTTGGGTTTTCTTGATAGCATGCTGAACCGGGTGAGCATTTGAAGTACTAGCTACATCTAAACTCAAGACGGAAGATGTATACAATTTGTTTTCAAATTTCTTTTTGTTCACCGGATTATAGCCTAGCCCTTCCTTTTGAAAATTAACCTTTGTTCCCAAAATTTTATCTAGGTTGCCTTTCCCCTTGACAAATTTGGGCAGAGATGCATTCAAATCAACGATTTCTTTTTTAAGTGATGCAATGTGTAGCTCATAACTAGCTATCTCATATTCACTGCAAACAACACATTCATTCAACACTCTATTTGCAATTTTATAACTTTCAAGTTCTTGTTTTAGCACATGCAATTTTTCAGATTCATCAACAACCAGACTTTCCCCTTTTTCAAAAGCAAGTAATTTCTCAGACATAGTTGTATTCAAATGCTTCAGTTTTTTAATTTCTTCTTTCATACATGAAATGGTTTCTTCATGCTTTTTGATATCAATCAAGAAGGATTCATTTTCAGTTTTGAATTCTAAGTATCTATCACATGAAGAATTTTTAAGATTTTTTAAACTACCTTCAAGCAATGAGATCTGAATCAACATTGCACTATTTTCCTTTTTAAGTTTTTCAAGTTCAGAACATTTATCACAATGACCATTCTTAAGGAAGGTGTTTTAAGATTTCTTTTTCAGTTTTCTATTCTCAGATTTCACCTTCTTATACTTATCAACCAATTCATCATAAAGATCCATAAGCTTTTCATAAGAGATTTTCTCACCTTCAGAGTCTGACTCTGAGCTTTCCTTACTTGATTTATCATGCTTGTCGGCCATCAAGCGCTTAGTGTCCTTATTTCCTCTATAGTTCTCGATCAAGCATTTCAATATTTCCTTGGCCGTCCTGCATGAGATAACAAGTGGAAATTTATGAAGATCAATTGAACTTCTAAAAATATTTAAAAGCTTAGAATTATCTTTGTATCTCTTCACATGCTCGACAGTCCACTTAGACTCATCACTACGCAGCCCATATGAATCATGCTCAACTAAATCCCAGAGTTTGGGATCAATGGTTTTAACATAACGACTCATGTGCAAAAGCCATTCATTGAAATTTGAACCATTAAAATAAGGAGGAAGAGAAGGCAAACAAGTATTAGACATGATGCTAATAAAGCTCGCCGAGGGATCACTCTATAGGTCGTGAGACCTCAAGTAGATAGAGCCGTGGCTCTGATACCAAATATTGGTCCCTTGGGTAGGTGAGCGGACAAGAAGGGGGGTTGAATTGTCCCCATGCGTTATGACAAATTAAAACTTATGCAGTAGAATTAATAAGTTTAACGAGATTGATAGAAATAAAATAAGCAAGGGTAAACAAGTTCTCTCAATCTCGCTGCACTCACTCGAACATTCAAGCAATTTAAACAATTAAGCACACATCCACAAAGCAAACCACATGGACACGAGGATTTTTAAGGTGGTTCGGGACCACGATGGGCTCCCTACGTCCAACCCTTACCAAACCGGTAAGGCTTCACTTGGGGATAAATCCCCAACACGGAGGCGACGCTCCAACACACACACAGGGATAAATCCCCACTAGGAGATCTCTCTCACGCTATAGACACAACAACACGGGGATGAATCCCAGATGCTCTGGATCGTAAGTCCAACAGCACAAACACACACACACACACGCTGCGACAACCGCAGCACAATAAGCACAACTGTACGCAGACGGTCCACACATACGAATATCTAGTTCAGAAGAATCGAGATGAATACCCAAAATATGCTCCACCCAAAATACAGAACATGATACACATCACAAAGAACAGATAGAAGATATAGAAATGATCCCCCTTTATTTTCAATGGCCGGAAGATGATGTTCTTTGAAGCACAAGTCAGAGGGAGAATGGATGTCTTCGATTTCAGCATGTTCTTGATCGTCTCTTCATTCCGCTCCTCCTTTTCTTCTTCCTCGAACCCTAGAAATCACTTGAAGGAGATGAAATCTCCCTTTCTCTTGTAGCTCCACTCCTTTTCCCTCTTCTTCACCTGCAAGATAGAAAAAATCAGCTCATTAGGGTTCCTCCTAGTTAAAATTTGGAGTTCACACATATGCATATATAGAAGATATCAAAAGACCATTATAACCCTTCTAGAATCCTCCAAAAGACCCCCAATAGGTCTACCATGAACCGAAGAGCAAAAGGGTAAAAGTTAAGCTCAAATGGATTGGGTTTAGATGATTTTCAGATCCACGTTTTTGGGTTTTTGCCGCATTCGGTCAACCAATGAAAGGGGTCGGTCGACCAAAATATAACAGACCTGGAACTAGCCATCTCTGGCTAGTTCAGTTGATCGAACTCTACACGTTATGACACTACAGTAGTTTAGTCAGAAAGCTAATAAGACCCTATTGTCAAGTGCACAAACTCCATGAATGAAATATGTGAAATATTAAACTCCATATTAAACTCTATCACCCCAAGTTAAATATATATATGAAACACACTCATGAAAACTCAAGGAATATGAAAACACTTGTCAAGTCATGCTCAACCAAAAATCAATACCATATAGCCATGCACATATGCAAGTGAACACTTTGAAAACTGGCTTGACCACATCTAAAGGTCAAGTTTAATAGATATGCATTTGTCCAATGTGAGTGCATCATGTAAACAAGCTCCATGAAGTGTATGCATAGAAAGCATTCAAAGCTTTGCAAAATAACCATGAAACCTTCGTTCACAAAAGAACCTTTATTTGCAAACCACATTCAAGTCAAAAAGCTTCATGTTGAAAATGCATGAATTACATTCACAAACCAACAAGATGTATGCTACTCAATTTCACACAATTAAGGATTGGAATGATAAACCTTGCATTCAAGCAAATCTATTAGGGTATCAAGCCATGCAACTATTTCAATGAATGAGCATCTTTCAAATCGGTTTCTACCAAGGCTTATGTGAAATTCTTAAGCACATTGTGAACCTCAAAAGCCATGAATGAAGTACATTAAGAGAAACTACGTGAAATGCACATGGTGAGGTCGATGCTATGACAGAACATGAGCCTTACCAATGGTTCTTGATAAATTAGATATGACATATCCACCTGTTTTAGATTGTAGATAGCAAGGTGCTTATCCACACGCTTGTTTTACCTTCCAAGCGACCACCATGAGGTTAGATCCTACAATTCCAAACAGTCAAAGTTAATACATCATGAGAACATCAAGAGCACAGATGCTCATATGAAACACATGCAAGCATAGCAAATATCATGAGTGCACACTGTCATCAAGAACATATGCAAGCATACACAATATACATAAAGTTTAGTTATCATCAAAAACATAAACATATGCAAGGCACACAACAATTGGTAATAGTTAGTTCCTTTTCATTTCGCTAGATTTTTGATTAGCTTGTTATTTTGAATAATTAGTGGATAAGGTCAATCTCAATTAAATTATCTGACAAAAAAAATGATGATCGGTGAATTTGGGGACCATATTCCTTAAAATTTAAAAATAAAATGTATACTGAAATGAAAAATGAGGGAAAAGAAATATATGAAATCGTTCTACGAATTAAGTATATAAATTTGCTTAAAATTTTGAACTTGATAAAATTTCATGAGAATAAATAAAAATGAACAAAAGAAAAGAAAAGCAAATTTAGCAAAATAGGGAATAAGTAATTGATCTAAGACCCAATGTGAAAGTAAGGCCGATCTATTGAAAAGGTTAAAATAATTATACTTTTAATTAGCTCGTTACCTAACGACTTCAATGATCCTCGTTAGTTAAAATATATAATAATAATTGATTATTTTATGAAGGGCCAAGCTACATAAATAAGAATGACTAATTATTATGCTATGCATTTAATTAAAATAACAATAAAAAAATTAATATTTTTGAGGCACAATCATGACGATCCGAATTCAAAATAAACCTCGAATGAATATAATTCTCGAAATAAAATAATGGATAAAATAACATTATTTAATTACCATCATGATGTAAATTTTAATAAAAATATAGAAAAATATGTAACTTATAGAATAAAGCATTTATAACAAAATTGTCTAAAGGAAGAAGCCCAAAATAAATTCGGATTAGGCCCAAAACTGGAGATTTAGGGTTTACTCGGTGCTTTAATGACCCAGCCCAAATTCGATCAAGTTAAACCTTAATTCGAACTCAAATCGGCTCAGATCAAACCCAAACCCTTGGCCCATGTTAGATGATCGATTTCCCTCGCTTAACCCTAACCCTAGGAGCCTCAATTCGAAGCGGCGACGGTGTATTTGGTCAACCCGCAGAAATCGCACAATTTTTCTCTCATTGGACTGTCTAGATCGATTCGAGCCCCAGGTGCCCTCTTAAACTCTATAAATAGGTAGGCCACGTTCCCTAGAAACCCTATTTGCGTCGTCAGTGGGTGGCGTTCTCGATTGTGGGAGAATTTCACGGTGGAAGGCAAGTCGAGTTAGGGTTCTGGTGACTTTTCCCCCTTCATCTTAAATTGATCTAAGGTAGGTTTTTCTTAGGCCAAATCTAAATCAAAGCATGTCATTTTGTTCGTATTCAAGTACTCTTTCCAATGATATTATTTTCCCCAAATTTCATTTATTATATCGATCGCTATAGTCGTTTCAATCCAGGCGTGTTGAGGTTCACCGGAAGGCGGGCTCGGTCCCAGATCACGGTCGAGCCAGTGACCGCAACCTGAGACCGCTGTTGCCCGACATACCACGTCTTGGTGTCCATTTAAAAATTTAATAGGTGATTATGAACGCGTCAACGCAATGGACGCGTCCTTTTATACGTGTCAATGGGGATGGACGCTATCTTTGAACGTAAAGTATTTTGTTTTAATATTATTCCGTATTAAATAGTAACCGCGTCCGTTTCTCTGGACGCCTTCTTTTAGACACGTCCACTACCATAGATGCCTTCATGCTATATTTTCAATATATATATATATATATATATATATATATATAATATTTTTATGATCATGGTTTCCAGTTGGCCTCGTTATGTAGACATCGACTCCTACATGACCGCATTTTGACTCTGTCTTCCAGCATAAACTCGATTTGTTTCCCTCATTTTTATGCCCTATTATTCACTATTATGCAATATGTTCTTAGGGTAATATCATGACAGAACGCACTGCTAATTAGGGGATATGAAATAGTTGATCTAAACTTAATCATCTTCATGTTATTATATGTCTAAAAGAGTAGAATAATTTGCTAAAATAGTGAATCATTTCTGGTAGTGACTTGAACCTTATTGTTAATTACTTCATCCTTAATGTTATTACTTGTTAGTTTCATAAGGTTGTTTGAGGGTCATGCCACTCCGATGGCATTGACTTACCGACGACTCCTATTTTCTGCATGTTTTTAGCCTTAAATTCTTGGACATCGAATGCCTCTCCGTCGCATATTCCTTCTGCCGGACTAGGTGTTCATATTTCAAGGCCTCCATAAGTCTCTGCGAGCCTGAGATTCTCATTAGGATGTCGAGCAGGTTGTACCACCAGATTCTGAACCCACTGGAATTCCACTCAGGGTGGAACGAGGTTCCATCCGAATTCTGTCGACTTTTCGTCCATATTGTAGATCGCGGCCTTGGCTTGACCGCCTTCTCCTGGTAGCGACTGAGGTTGGACTGCGTTCTTGTGAATTGGGATGTTTGACTTTAGAGGCATCAGGTGTCCCCGACGTCTTCTTTTAAACACGTCAACTACGGCGGGCACGTTCTTTCATCAGCCCGGCTCATTGTTTGGTCTGACCCGTCTGATAGCGGTTCTCTCGAGACTACGTTCTTCAAGTAGCGGTCTAGTGCTGATCCCGTCTTCATCCAGTATTATGAAAATTTCCATTTTTCCGTGATTTTTGTGTGTTGAACCAATATAGCCTCTCCAAGCTATAATATCTCGAGATTATGACCTTTTTTGGGTCTATTTTGTAAACATTTTCCTAGAAATCCTTCACATCTTAAGTCATTTTCGTTAAATGACTTTTCCTTTCGATTAATGAGCTTATTGGTTAGAATTCAATTAAGAAATCCATACACCTACGCTTATTACCTTGGCTACATAGCTTGACCTTGGAACTCTTGGCCATTAAATATTGTGGATTGTCTAGATTTCATAGGATCTCTGATCCAACCGTCAATGTCAACGCACCAAAAGGGCCCGGTCTGGTCTTGGGGAGAGCGCCCGAAAAGTTCTAGTGAACATGGGACTTTTAATGACATGGTGAGGCATTGCACCGAAGTACTTGCTAGCGTGTAAGTCTACGACATTCCACATTCTCATGAAACTTTGTTATACATGCATGATTGCATGGAAGTACTTGTTGGGTTCGGTGTAGTATTCAGAGGGGGGGTGAATGAATATAGCCCTTATAAAACTTTCGCCCAAAATAAGATTTCACTCTCTTGACAGATTAAAACACTCACAATAAAAACTTAACAATTCATCTACTGAACCAATAAGTAAACAGTTGGAGCGCCCCTATGCATTCATCTAGCGGAAGCACAATTGTACAAAACAAACCACAATGCAATAGGAGTTTTTAGGTGGTTCGGTCCAGCAGACCTACATCCACCCCACACTCAAAACCCGAGTGTGGCTTACTACTGCGCAACACAGCTTGCGTCCGCTGGGCATCACAGCTTGCCTACAACCGCTGGGCCTCACAGCTTGCCATCCCACTGAGTATCACAGCTTGCTGTCCAGAGGAGGCCACCTCTGCAACGCTGACCATCACAGCTTGCTGACCAGTGGAATCCACCACTGCAACCGCTGACTAACAGCTTGAAGAAAGGTATAAGAAGAAAACAAAAGATGGAACAAAACAGCAACGGAAAGTTGTAAATGAAGAACAAGAAGTATAGCTCTCGAAGGAGCAGTTCTGGCTTGGATTTGATCCAAATGCCAGACAACCACAATCTCTCTCTCTCTCTCTCAACTCGAGCACTCTATCTCTCTCTTTCTCTTCTTTCTCTTCTTTCTCTTCTGCTCTTCTTCTTCTCTTTTGCTGGAACGAGGGGCTCTCTGCTCCCGCTCTTCTGGTTCAACTCACCCAGCTTCGATCTACTTCTCTTGATGAAGAAGACTTGTATATATAGCAGCAGCAACAAAAGCTAGGGCGTGTGTTCTCCACATTTCCCGCCCAGGACTTTTGGCCACGTGTCGTCTTCCTGTCAGCCCTTCCAGCCTCAGATCACGTGCCCTTTATTGGCCTCCACGAGCAGAGCACCTGTCAGACAAACGAGAACACTTATCAGGTTAAGTATAAACATTGTACAGACTTTAAGGAAGCAATGCATTGTATAGACTTGCTGTGAAGAGCAGCAATGTGTAGACTTGTGAAGCACAACTGCATGCAATGTATAGAGTTCAATGTAAAGACTTGACGTTATGCAGCCTGGGCAATGTATAGACTTGGCCCAACTAAGAACCAGTCGATGTATAGACTTGGCTGAAGCCAACGCTGAAGCAATGTTCAGACTTTGTTCAACAGCAACGTACAAACTTTATTCAATGTACGGTCTTAGTGTGTGCGAGCATGCTAACATTCAATGTGTAGACTTGGATGAGAACAATGCATGAACACAGTGTATAGACTTAGAAGTCTAAAGGGGCGTCGACTCATCTAATCAGGGGGTCGACGCATTGATGCATGAATGAAAAATACTTCCAATGTGTAGACTTCGGACTTGCCATGATGTGTAGACTTGGAGGCTTGAGCTAATGTACAGACTTAACAGTCCCTTGGCTGTACAGACTTGGTCACAAACTGAACAGTCGGTTGTATAGACTTGCACAAACCAAAGTCTGTACAGACTTGAAAAGAAAACCAATGTATAGACTTCATGAGTGCCTAGAGGATGTACAGACTTAGTGACTGTACAGACTTGGAAGGCTCAGCGAAGGCTGTACAGACTTCAACGAAGAGATGAACAATGTACAGACATCATTCAAAGGCCAGTGTGAAGACTTCACGATGTATAGACTTTCCAAGTGAAAGGCTGTATAGACTTGAGCACAGAAGCTCTGTACAGACTTGATCAAGACAAGACAGTCGAGTGTATAGACTTCAAGTGAAACGACGGTAAAGCCATCAGTGTATAGACTTCAAGGGAAACGATGGTAAAACTACCGATGTATAGACTTGAAGGGAAACGTAGGTGAAACTTCCAATGTACAGACTTGGAAGAACACTGATGAATGTACAGACTTCGAAGTTCAACGAAGGATGTACGGACTTCACCCCGATGTATAGACTTGCAAGCCTGAAGGCTAATGTGTGGACTTGCACAGTAGCCCAATGTATGGACTTGACAAAGCAGAATGAATTACTGAATGAACAATGTATAGACATTGGGTGACACAATGTGCAGACTTCGCGATGTGTGGATTTGAGTGTGCGTGCAGGCCAACAGACAATGTGAATGTATATACTAAACACAACGATGTAATGTATGGACTCTGCTATGCATGAAGACGAGTGTATAGACTTGGAAATCTGGGGGCGTCGACGCATGATGCATGAGACACACTTGCTGCGTTGACACTGCATGACTTGCGAAATGCATAGAACACACAGAGGCTGTATAGACTTTGGCAAACAAGCGGCTGTACAGACTTTGACACAACTGCGATGTACAGACTTTTTGGCTCGTCATGCAGTGTATAGACATGCAAGTTATATGAGCAAACGGCTGTATAGACATTGCTATGCATAAAGACGATTGTATAGACTTGTGAAATCTGGGGGGTCGACCCATCAAGGAAAGGGGTCGACCCATCTAAGTGCACTGATGCAGTATATGCACAGAAGAAGCAATATACACACAGAAGAAGCAATGCACCGATCTTAATTCAAGCACAAAACACTTTATGCACTCCCATGCATTCTCCACAGAATATATCAGTTATATGCATTCAGATTGTTATGATTCAATGTCAAGCTATTAGCAAAACAAAATGGTGACTCATTCATGTTGTTATCATTAAAACACCACATTCATCAAAGCACAAGGGGCACAACAATCTCCCCCTTTTTGATGATTACAACATAATGAGTAACATTGACTCGTCAAACTATTCTCCCCCTTTGACATAATCAAAAAGAAAGGGGGGTGAATGAATATAGCCCTTATAAAACTTTCACCCAAAATAAGATTTCGCTCTCTTGACAGATTAAAACACTCACAATAAAAACTTAACAATTCATCTACTTAACATATAAGCAAATAGTTGGAGCGCCCCTATCCATTCATCTAGCGGAAGCACAATTGTATAAAACAAACCACAATGCAATAGGAGTTTTTAGGTGGTTCGGTCCCCCAGACCTACGTCCACCCCACACTCAAAACCTGAGTGTGGCTTACTGCGGCGCAGCACAGCTTGCGTCCGCTGGGCCTCACAGCTTGCCTACAACTGCTGGGCCTCACAGCTTGCCATCCCGCTGAGCATCACAGCTTGCTGTCCAGAGGAGTCCACCTCTGCAACGCTGAGCATCACAGCTTGCTGTCCAGTGGAATCCACCGCTGCAACCGCTGACTAACAGCTTGAAGAAAGGTATAAGAAGAAAATAAAAGATGGAACAAAACAGTAACGGAAAGCTGTAAATGAAGAATAAGAAATATAACTCTCGAAGGAGCAGTTCTAGCTTGGATTTGATCCAAATGCCAGACAACCACAATCTCTCTCTCTCTTTCAACTCGAACTCTCTATCTCTCTCTTCTTTATCTTCTGCTCTTCTTCTCTTTCTCTTCTCTTTTTCTTCTTCTTCTCTTTTGCTGGAACGAGGGGCTCTCTGCTCCTGTTCTTCTGGTTCAACTCACCCAGCTTCTATCATCTTCCTGCTGAAGATGAAGGCATCAATATATACTAGCAGCAGGTGGATAAGGGGCGTGTGGCTTCCAAATTTCCTGCCTAAGAATTCGGACCACGTGGCAGCATCCAGCAGGCTGTCAGTACATGTGTCTTCATCTGGGCACTCCCCTTATTCTCGGATCACGTGCCTTCATTAGGCTTCACGAAGGGTGCCTGTCAGACAGAGAACAAATTATCAGTCTAAGTCTAAACCCTGTACACGCTTTGAATATGAAATGCATTGTATATACTTGTGAAGGCGAATGCAGTGTACAGACTTTGTCCCAATGTGTAGACTTCACATAGGAGGGCAACATCTGTACATACTTTGAAGAGCATTCAGCATCCAACGTATAGACTTAGGCAATGTAAGAGGTTGCCAGTGCATGGACTTGATGAGCGTTCAACAATGTGCAGACTTCGACTCGATGTGTAGACTTCACAACTGATGAATGCAATGCAATGCAGACACTGACTGTATGGACTTGAATATGAATGCAGTGTACAGACTCTGCCCAATGTAAAGACTTCATCTATGTGAAGCTATGCGATGTACATACTTCATATGTGAAGCAGCCGCTGTACAGACTTCACGAACGATGCATGCAGTGCCTTGAAGGATGTACAGACTTCCTGAAGTGTGAATGAGTTGAGTGTATAGACTTCATCATGTGAAGACTTGAACAAGGCATGTATAGACTTCACGTCGTGAAGCAATGTATATACTTAGCTGAAGAAAATCTATACAGGCTTGACCGAAGTAAAGTCTGTACAGACATGAAACAATGGAAGACAGCGAGTGTATAAACTTTGAGATGTGTAGACTTGCCAACGAGCTGGACGATGTACAGACTTGAACAAGTAAAGTCTGTACAGACTTGAAGGTTCACAGTGTGTAGACTTTGGCAAGGCAACGTCAGTAAAGTTACCAGTGTACAGACTTACTGAACTGAGCATAGGTAAAAGATATGAGGAATGTATAGACTTACTCAGTTCAGTTCAGAACGTAGGTAAAAGTCCCAATGTATAGACTTTACCTGAGAATGCAACCGATGCACAGACTTGCTCTACCAGTCCGATGTATAGACTTGGAATTTCAACAGAAGGATGTACAGACTTGGAAAACTAATGCCAATGTACAGACTTCACCTCGTGCAAGCTACAGTGAATGAGTGTATAGACTTAATGGTCTCCCTGGCTGTACAGACTTGATCACAGGCTGAACAGTCGAATGTATAGACTTGCACAAACCAAAGTCTATACAGACTTGAAATGAAAACCAATGAATAGACTTCGTGAGCGCCTAGAGGATGTACAAACTTAGTGACTGTACAGACTTGGAAGGCTCAGCGAAGGATGTACAGACTTGGTAAGCCCCAAGCGAAGTACAGACTTGGTGAACGATGTGAAGACTTGACAGTGCAGTGTATAGACTTCTTATGAAGGAATGCACAGGACTTTGTATAGACTTGGATGCTCGACCAGTGTACAGACTTGCCACCGATCAATGTATAGACTTGGTGGAAGGCATGCACTGTACAGACTTCATGATGAAAGCATGAACAGTCCGATGTACAGACTTGCCTTAAGCAATGGCTGTACAGTCTTGAAGTGAAGACCAATGTATAGACTTTGCATGAGACACTAGCCAAGACGATGGATGCAACAGTGCAATGTCTAGACTTGAAATCCAATGCAAACGGCTGTATAGACTTGAATGAGACGCTGCATGAGACGATGCAGCTACAGTGATGTACAGACTTATGAATGACTTGCTGATGCACGATGTATAGACTTAGTTGCTCATGATGTATAGACTTGGAAATCTGGGGGCGTCAATGCATGATGCATGAGACACACTTGCTGCGTTGACGCTGCATGACTTGCGAAATGCATAGAACATACAGAGGCTGTACAGACTTTGGTAAACAAGCGGCTGTACAGACTTTGACACAACTGCGATGTACAGACTTTTGGGCTCGTCATGCAGTGTATAGACATGCAAGTTATATGAGCAAACGGCTGTACAGACATTGCTATGCATAAAGACGATTGTATAGACTTGTGAAATCTGGGGGGTCGACCCATCAAGGAAGGGGGTCGACCCATCTAAGTGCACTGATGCAGTATATGCACAGAAGAAGCAATATACACACAGAAGAAGCAATGCACCGATCTTAATTCAAGCACAAAACACTTTATGCACTCTCATGCATTCTCCACAGAATATATTAATTATATACATTCAGATTGTTATGATTCAATGTCAAGCTATTAGCAAAACAAAATGGTGGCTCATTCATGTTGCTATTATTAAAACACCACATTCATCAAAGCACAAGGGGCACAACAATCTCCCCCTTTTTGATGATGGCAACATAATGAGTCACACTGACTCGTCAAACTATTCTCCCCCTTTGACATAATCAAAAAGAAAGGGAATGGTTTGAGAGACACAATGCAGCACACAAAGACACTTATGATAATGAAACAGCACTCCCCCTATCAGCATGCAAAATTAACTACTCTCCCCTTAAAATCAGATGACCCATAACTCCCCCTGAAGCACATGAATGAACTCTGGTTATCCAATAAATCAATCTGAATTATGCCATTACAAAAAATCTGAATTCTGGTTACATGAACAGAATAAAACAGAACCAGAGCTGATTGTGAAATAGGATGGAAGATTCCAACAGTGTGGATCAACTGATAATGTAAGATTAGCCATGGGTAAGGGTGAGAAATAGTCAAAGCACAATACATCTCAAGGAAATAATCAATAGCAAGATGCTGATCAGACAGTCTGGAAAGAATATGAACATGAGGGATTTTAAAGCTTGCATCACTTCAATAAGTCTTAAGAAGAGTAGACTCTCTTATCATAAAGGGTTATGAAGTGGCAACTTTACCAATCTGATTTAGTTTTGATGTATACCAAATTTGTCAAATTAAACTCAATAATCATATATGAATCCAAGTTTTAATAAAGGTGAACCAAATATTCAGAAAACATTCAAAAATAATCATCTTTTATCTTACACACATGATCTCAATGACTCTTTCAAGAGTTACACAGATTAGTATTGATGTTAAACACTTTTTCCAAGAATATGAGTTGACAGACTTTTCAATATTTTTATTTGAAGCACATTGTATTTTTCCTAAGCAATTTAAGTTGATTAACACCTTTTTACATGAGGCACAACAAGTCTTAGTTGAAGTGACCCAGTTACTCAGTGTGATAACTGTCATCGCCTCTCAACATTGAGACCAGAGTTAGCAATATAAGTGTCTTTTTGCATGAGGAGACACCTTGATTAGAGGCCAGACTCCCCAGCTACTCAACACTTGGTATCAGAGCATTACAGACTTCATATGTGAAGCAGCCGCTGTACAGACTTAAGCAGTATGAAGACTTGACAGACAACTGACGATGTATGGACTTCAAGTGTGAATACGTTGTGAATACAAATGCAATGTACAGACTTCATATGTGAAGCAGCCGCTGTACAGACTTCACCAGACTTCACTCGATGTACAGACTTCACGAACGATGCATGCAGTGCATTGAAGGATGTACAGACTTCCTGAAGTGTGAAGAAGTTGAGTGTATAGACTTCATCATGTGAAGACTTGAACAAGGCATGTATAGACTTCACGTCGTGAAGCAATGTATATACTTAGTTGAAGAAACTCTGTACAGGCTTGACCGAAGTAAAGTCTGTACAGACATGAAACAATGGAAGACAACGAGTGTATAAACTTTGAGATGTGTAGACTTGCCAAAGAGCTGGACGATGTACAGACTTGAACAAGTAAAGTCTGTACAGACTTGAAGGTTCACAGTGTGTAGACTTTGGCAAGGCAACGTCAGTAAAGTTCTCAGTGTACAGGCTTACTGAACTGAGCGTAGGTAAAAGATATGAGGAATGTATAGACTTACTCAGTTCAGTTCAGAACGTAGGTAAAAGTCCCAATGTATAGACTTTACCTGAGAATGCAACTGCTGTACAGACTTGCTCAACCAGTCCGATGTACAGACTTAGAATTTCAACTGAACTCTCAGCTCCCCCTGACAACAAGATGCAACAGTATGCTATGCAATGGACTGTTCTACATGCAGATTATGCACCAATGATACATGAGGCAAGTAAGCAATCAATTCAAGTTTATGCATCCAAGTAATGAACATTTATATGCTTTTTCAGATTTTTCAGATTTAATGATATGCAATGAGTCATTTCTTTTCAATTTTCAATTTTTCATGATATGCAGTTCACTGCTCTACATGAAGACAGGACCCATGGTATTGGGCGGAGAACCTGGTCTCAAAGACCATCTCTCACATAGTAAGAACCTCCAGGCAGATTTTCCTGCCTTTTAGTAACTTACCATTTGATATACCAGGGTTATGCATGACAATGCACTGCAAAACAGTCTTGATGCATTGAACAATTTTCTTGATTTAAATGATGAATGCAGACATTGGACACATGCATCAAATATATACACTAAATGACCCATTTAAAATCAGTGCAAGTTATGCATTTAACAACAAGCATGCAATGCAATAACTGTAAGAGAGAAGTGCATCATATATGCAGAATTAAAACTCAGTAGCTGAGTCTGGAATGCAGACTGATCAGCTAGACATGAGGAGATCATTAAAAATCAAACAAGCAGAATAACAATTTCAGATGATGACATTAAAACAAAATTCAGAACTGACCTTAAGAGTTGAATCATGGGGTTTCCATTTGAGTGCCTTGGTTTGTTAACCCCTGTTTATTCTTTGACCCAAGGCACACCTGCAACGTTATGATCATTTTGATCCTGCAGGGACCCAAGCAGCTTTGGGTCCTGCATTTACCCTGACAGGTGTTCTAAACATTCTTTTTGCAGCATTATCATCAAATTCCATTAGATAACAGTCAAACATGGAATGTCCAAATTTCCACAATAGTAACATGAAGCCACAGAATTTTTGTTTTTATTATTCATGTTAGCAGACACATGATGCCCATGTGCATGCACATGAGTATGAAAATTATGTGTATGAGCATGAGTATTTCTTTTATTAACATGAAAATTTTTCTTTCCATACTCAGCCAGCCGACAGTTGGCAGCTTTGTGGCCTAGCTTACCACATTCAAAGCATACCGAGTTTTTCCTTTTATCACTCAAGTTATTTGTAGCAGAATTATAGAAGGCAGGGAATTTTACAGATTTAGAGTTCAATCTATTTCCCTGAGTATGCCAGCAGTCTTTGACTGTGTGGCCATGCCTTCCACATTCGAAGCACCTTGGGTGCTTACCTCTTGAGCCATTATATCCCCATGAAGGCCTAAACCAACACTCAATAGCTTTATGACCACGTTTGTTACAATTATAACAAATGATGTGTTGGTTTGAAGCATACATGTTTCTTTTGGGGTGGTGATGAGTATTTGCAAAAGATTTATCATGCATCATATCATCACTTTTCATCACACTGCAGTCATCCATATAATGACCATGCCTACCACAGTAGTAGCAAGAGGCATCATATTTCCTAGGGGCATGGTTTCTATCAGATGAATTCACAGATGCATGTGAATGAGTACAAGAAGCATAAGCATTTTGCATTGACCCTCAGATTCAGCAGAGCTAGCAAATCTCAGAGTATAACCAAAATTATTCTTTGCCTTCTTTGTTTGACTTTTTCTTTTCAATTTCTGATTATTCTCAACAGGTTTTGTTTGCTTTTCAATTTTCTGGGCTTTGAACTGAAAGACAGATTTTGAAGGTGACTTCTGATTTTTCATTTTATTTTGGGGATTGCCTTGAGGTACCAGCTACATTAGAACTATGCACAAAGGTAGTATATAGCTGGTTTCTGGTAGTTTCCTTAACATCAGGACTACAGCTTGTCCCTTTCTTGAATTGTCATCCTTCCTTTTCACAACAGTTTTTACTTTTCTTTCATTCTTGGCAGAATTGGATGCTAATTTTTCTAGTTCCTGAATCTTATTTTCCAAAGATGTTATATGAAGCTCATAAGCAGCTATCTCCTGTTCATTGCAGTTGACACATTCGCTTAAGACTTTATTTGCAGTTTTATACTTCTCAATTTCTTATTCCAGAATGTTCAAAGTTTATGATTCTTCATCATGGACAGCTTTTCCTTTTTCTATTGTAAGAAGTCTTTCAGATAAGCCAGTGTTTAACAGCTTTAGTTTTTCAACTTTATCCTTCAGTTCATTATTTTCTTCCTCAAAATTTTTTGAATGAATTTCATTACCAGCACATCTCTCTCTTCCAGATATCAGCTTCAGTTTTTCAATTAGTTCCTCTTCTCTTTCTTCCACATTAATTTTCTCAGCAACCAAGTTTTTGTGATTCTCTTTAAGTGAGACTATTTGTTTGTTCAGCCATTCATTCTCACTATAAAGATCTTCATTACGTTCTCTTAGAGCTGAGCACATATGGCAGATTGATTCAGTAGAAGAGGAATGTGAACCTTCACCATTGATTTCATTTAATCTAGCCATAAGGTTTTCATTTTTCTTTTGAAATTCTTTATTCTCAAGTTTCAGTTTGTCCAATTCAGAATTGACTTCAGTAAGTTCTTGCATGCTTTTTAGATGCTCATTTTTCTTATCATTCAGCTGATTCTCAATTTCAGACATTTTGTCCAAGCATGTTTATTTTTCAATTTCTAGAGAATCATTTTGTTTCTTAAGGTTCTGAACGTCTAGCATACATGCATCATAAGATTGTTTCAGATTTGGACAGTTTTCACAGGAATCTTTCAATTTTATTTTATCACATTTCTTTTTCAACTTTTTGTTTTTAGATTTTAATTTCTTGGATACTTCTAACAAATTTTCATACATCACTATCAATTCATCAAAAGAGTATCCATCTGATTCGGAGCTTACCTGAGATGATGAATCTTCATTATCCCGGTTGGCCATTAAGCAGTTGTCCTGATGATCGTTATGAGCAGAAGTGATTCTGTCATAAATCGCCTTTCCAGATGTGCACCTGAAAATGAAAGTATATATATCAGTATTGACAGCAGCTCTCAGGATATTAAGAATCAGGGTATTTTCACGGTCCTTCACTCTATCCTCTTTAGACCATTTGGTCTTATCATGAGGTAATCGGTGTGGGCCTTTAGATATAAGACTCCATAAATTTGGACCAATGGAGTCTATGTACACACTTGGTATCAGAGCGGGTTGCTGTGCATAGGGTCTAAAAATCCGCAGCAGATCCTGCTAGTTTTTGGTGCATTTCAGAGTGGGTCTCTTGAGATCGTGTTCTGCTTCTCTAAATTAGTTCCTTGCTTTGCTTATCTGGTTGTGGTGTTTTCTTGTCGATTGCTTTGTGCTTTGAATATGCTTGTTATCTGCTTTGATGGCTAATCCTCCGATATTCAGAGGTGATGACCTTGGCCCATGGCTGGAAAAGTTGCATCGGTATGTAAGCATAACCGATCCTGATTTGTGGAAGGTAATGACTCACAGTCCATACAAACTGTCGAAGGATAAATCCAAATGGACCAAGAAGGATAAGCTGAAAGACTCTATCAACACTAGAGCTGTAGTTTTATTAAAAGAATCAATTGACAGATCTCTAATCGGATGCATTTCTTCTTTCAGATCTGCCAAAGACATTTTGGAAAAGCTAAAGCTAATCAAGAATCACAGCAAATGCTTGATGGCTGATCGGAGAAATGCTAATGATGAAACTTCATCCGAGGTAAGCTCTGAATCTGGAGAACTTTCAATTGATGACCTATGGAATATAAATGAGGAACTTAATAATAGATGTGAAAAATTGAAATCTGAGAATAAAAGATTGAAAAAGAAATGTGATCAGATAACTTTGAAAGTTCCTTGTAAAAATTATCCAGATCTGAAACAATCTTATGATGCATGTATGTTAGATGTTTAGAATTTTCAGGAACAAAATGGTTCTCTAAAACTTGAAAATCAAACATGTTTGGACAAAATATCAGAACTTGAGAATCAGCTGAATGAGAAGAAAAATGAACATCTAAAAGGCATGCAAGAACTGACTCAAGTTAATTCTGAATTGGATAAACTGAAACTTGAGAATGAAGAACTTCAAAAGAAAATTGAAAATCTCATGGGTAGAATAAATGAAATCAATGGGGAGGTTTCACATTCTTCTTCTGCTGAATCAACCTGCCATATGTGCTCAGCTCTAAGAGAACGTAATGAAGATCTTTATAGTGAGAATGAATGGCTGAACAAACAAATAGTCTCACTTAAAGAGGATCACAAAAACTTGGTTGCTGAGAAAATTAATGTGGAAGAAAGAGAAGAGGAACTAATTGAAAAACTGAAGCTGATATTTGGAAGAGAGAGATGTGCTGGTAATGAAATTCATGCAAAAATTTTTGAGGAAGAAAACAATGAACTGAAGGATGAAGTTGAAAAACTAAAGTTGTTAAACACTGGCTTGTCTAAAAGACTTCTCACAATAGAAAAAGGAAAAACTGTCCATGATGAAGAATCACAAACTTTGAACATTCTGGAACAAGAAATTGAGAAGTATAAAACTGTAAATAAAGTTCTAAGTGAATGTGTCAATTGCAGTGAACAAGAGATAGCTAGTTATGAGCTTCATATAACATCTTTGGAAAATAAGATTCAAGAACTAGAAAAATCAGCATCCAACTCTGCGAAGAATGAAAAAAAAGTAAAAACTGTTGTGAAAAGGAGGGATGACAATTCAAGAAAGGGGACAAGCTGTAGTCCTGATGTTAAGGAAACTACCAGAAACCAGCTATATACTACCTTTGTGGATAGTTCTGATGTAGCTGGTACCTCAAGGGAATCCCCAAAACAAAATAAAAATCAGAAGTCACCTTCAAAATCTGTCTTTCAGTTCAAAGCTCAAAAAATTGAAAAGCAAACAAAACCTGTTGAGAATAATCAGAAATTGAAAGAAAGAGTCAAACAAAGAAGGCAAGGAATATTTCTGATTATACTCTGAAATTTATTAGCTCTGTTGAATCTGATGCCTCTTGTACTCATTCGCATGCATCTAAGAAATCATCTGATAGAAACCATGCTCCTAGGAAATCTGATGCCTCTTGCTACTACTGTGGTAGGCATGGTCATTATATGGATGACTGCAGTGTGATGAAAAGTGATGATATGATGCATGATAAATCTTTTTCAAATAATCATCATCACCCCAAAAGAAACATGTATGCTTCAAACCAACACACCATTTGTTATAATTGTAACAAACGTGGTCATAAAGTTGTTGAGTGTTGGTTTAGGCCTTCATGGGGATATAATGGTTCAAGAGGTAAGCACCCAAGGTGCGTTGAATGTGGCAAGTATGGGCATGCAGTCAAGAACTGCTGGTATGCTCAGGGAAAACATTTTAATTCCAAATTTTCTAAATTCCCTGCAAATAGAAATTTTCTTGGTAGAAATAAACCTGTTTTTAAAGAAAAGATTCGTGTATGTTTTGAATGTGGAAAACCTGGCCACCGAGATTCTGAATGCTGGTGGGCAGGCAATGCTAAATCAAAACTTCATGCAAGTAACAAAAATTTTCATGCAAACTCACATAGATTCCATGATGATAATAATGTCCACAAAAAGAATTCAAGGTTTGCTACATCATGTAGATATTGTGGAAAATTCGGTCATTTTATGGATAACTGTTACCTGATGGATCATGATGATAATTTTGTTAAGAGATTGTTCAGAACACCTGTCAGGACTAATGCAGGACCCAAGGCTGTTTGGGTCACTGCAGGATCAAAATGATTGTCTTGCTGCAGGTGTGCCTTGGTAATGAATAAAGGGGGTTGAATTTAGCCAAGGCACTCAAAAAGGGAAAACCCCAGGATTCAATTCTTCAGGTCAGTTCTGAACTTTGTTTTAAATTCATCATCTGAAATTGTTGTTTTTGCTTGTTTGATTTTTGATGATCTCTTCTTGTCTAGCTTATCAGTCTGTATTCCAGACTCAGCTATTGAAGTTAAATTCTACTCAAATTGATGTTCTCTTGCCATCTATTGCACTAAGTGTGAATGATTCTTTAGTGCAGACAGTTGATGCATTATATAGACTTTGTGTCAATACAATTGTATGATTGTTGATAAATGCATAACTTGCACTGAGCTTGAATGGGTCATTTAGTGCTACAGTCAATGCATGTGTCCAATGACTGCATATCATAATGATCTGTCTATGCTAAATTGATTTATCTTGAAAAGTTGATTGCTCTCTCATGATGCTATTTGAATAAAGAATGCTCTGATGTTTGAGTAAACATTCTGCATAGCATGTTAAATCTGATTTTTGAATATGAGTTTTGCACATTCTTTCATGTTCAGCATTGTCAGGTTTATATTTTCTGAATTCTCCTCATACATGATTTGCATATTGATGATTGTCTGAAATTGCATATGCATACATATAGTGAATGCATTGCGCATCATCATACTGAAAACTCCAAAAGAAGTAACTGTCTACATATAGAACTGCATTGGCACTGCAATTGTCATTCATGGCCATCATGGTATATTAAATGGAACAGTGCTGAAGGGCAGATGGAGTATGTCTTGATGCTACTGCCATGTGTGAGGTGGTCCTTGGACCAAGTCATCCGCCTAGTGCCATGGGTCTAGTTTTCATATAGAATAGTGTACTGCATATCATCAATTTGAAGAAAATTAAATTTGAAAAGAAATGACTCATTGCATATCATGCATTTTGTCAGGGGGAGATTGTTTGCTATTGCTTGGTCATCATGCTCTCCTTATCAGAATTGTTGCATACTTCTCATATGAAGGGCAGTGCATATCATAAATTTTTTTTTTAAAAAAACCTAAAAAGAAATTTCTTTGCATCTAGACAGGGGGAGCATTTAGACTTGGTGTTTTGATTGTCACATCTTGAACACCTCTTGTCTAATAACTGATCAACTCTCATTTGATATCATATTTTTCTCTCTTTAAAAAGGATTCTGCCTTCTATTTGTTGAGCTGTTAAAGAAGAGTTTCTTTCAACTCGATACTATCTGTCAGCTGATCTGTCTGAATTCCAGACTCAGCCACTATGTGTTAATGTACACCCTTCTGAAATATTTTTCTCTTGCTGATTGACTCCTCCACCAACTTGTACTCTTCATTCATATACCTCTTAGCCGGTGTGACTATTTTGGCTCCATTATTGAGTTGTTGGTCAGCTAAATTTACTGATCTGGTCTGAGGAACTTAAGCTGCATGTTATGCAATTCAGTCTGAGAATTGTGTAGAAACTCCTATCATATAGGTTTAAGAATTACCACTGAACCAGACTGATATAAGATTAATGTATCATCAGATTTGTAATTAAATGAATTAAAAATATCTGAATGATAAGGTTTAATAAACTTTAACCACATGTGTCAAGTAAACCTTAAACTCTCTCATCTGATATCTGAAAATATGAAATCAAGGCTCTTTGGTAGAGATTCATAGAGTGAGTACTGTGGTTAAACATTAACTTGAAAAATGTTGACTAAATGAAAAATTATGAATTCAGAGCAATGTCTTGGTCACTGAGAAACTGGGTTCTTTGTCAATGAAATAAAGTAACTCATGTCATGAAGTGCCATAGTTATCTCTGATAAAATTTTATCAAAACCTGACAGAGCAATGGCAAAATTGTGTTGAGTAGCTGGGGAGTCTGGCCTCTAATCAAGGTGTCTCCTCATGCAAAAAGACACTTATATTGCTAACTCTGGTCTCAATGTTGAGAGGCGATGACAGTTATCACACTGAGTAACTGGGTCACTTCAACTAAGACTTGTTGTGCCTCATGTAAAAAGGTGTTGATCAACTTAAATTGCTCAGGAAAAATATAATGTGCTTCAAATAAAAATATTGAAAAGTCTGTCAACTCATATTCTTGGAAAAAGTGTTTAACATCAATACTAATCTGTGTAACTCTTGAAAGAGTCATTGAGATCATGTGTGTAAGATAAAAGATGATTATTTTTGAATGTTTTCTGAATATTTGGTTCACCTTTATTAAAACTTAGATTCAGATATGATTATTGAGTTTAATTTGACAAATTTGGTATACATCAAAACTAAATCAGAGTGGTAAAGTTGCCACTTCATAACCCTTTATGATAAGAGAGTCTACTCTTCTTAAGACTTATTGAAGTGATGCAAGCTTTAAAATCCCTCATGTTCAGATTCTTTCCAGACTGTCTGATCAGCATCTTGCTATTGATTGTTTCCTTGAGATGTATTATGCTTTGACTATTTCTCACCCTTACCCATGGCTAATCTTACATTATCAGTTCATCCACACTGTTGGAATCTTCCATCCTATTTCACAATCAGCTCTGGTTCTGTTTCATTCTGTTCATGTAACCAGAATTCAGATTTTTTGTAATGGCAGAATTCAGATTGATTTATTGAATAACCAGAGTTCATTCCTGTGCTTCAGGGGGAGTTATGGGTCATCTGATTTTAAGGGGAGAGTAGTTAATCTTGCATGCTGATAGGGGGAGTGTTGTTTCATTGTCATAAGTGTCTTTGTGTGCTGCATTGTGTCTCTCAAACCATTCCCTTTCTTTTTGATTATGTCAAAGGGGGAGAATAGTTTGACGAGTCAGTGTGACTCATTATGTTGCCATCATCAAAAAGGGGGAGATTGTTGTGCCCCTTGTGCTTTGATGAATGTGGTGTTTTAATGATAGCAACATGAATGAGCCACCATTTTGTTTTGCTAATAGCTTGACATTGAATCATAACAATCTGAATGCATATAACTGATATATTCTGTGGAAAATGCATGAGAGTGCATAAAGTGTTTTGTGCTTGAATTAAGATCGGTGCATTGCTTCTTCTATGTGTATATTGCTTCTTCTGTGCATATACTGCATCCGTGCACTTAGATGGGTCGACCCCCTTCCTTGATGGGTCGACCCCCACAGATTTCACAAGTCTATACAATCGTCTTTATGCATAGCAATGTCTGTACAGCCATTTGCTCATATAACTTGCATGTCTATACACTGCATGACGAGCCCAAAAGTCTGTACATCGCAGTTGTGTCAAAGTCTGTACAGCCGCTTGTTTGCCAAGGTCTATACAGCCTCTGTGTGTTCTATGCATTTCGCAAGTCATGCATCGTCAACGCATCAAGTGTGTCTCATGCATCATGTGTCGATGCCCCCAGATTTCCAAGTCTATAAATCATGAGCAACTAAGTCTATACATCGTGCATCAGCAAGTCATTCATAAGTCTGTACATCACTGTAGCTGCATCGTCTCATGCAACGTCTCATTCAAGTCTGTATAGCCATTTGCATTGGATTTCAAGTCTAGACATTGCACTGTTGCATCCATCGTCTTGGCTAGTGTCTCATGCAAAGTCTATACATTGGTCTTCACTTCAAGACTGTACAGCCATTGCTTAAGGCAAGTCTGTACATCGGACTGTTCATGCTTTCATCATGAAGTCTGTACAGTGCATGCCTTCCACCAAGTCTATACTTTGGTCGGTGGCAAGTCTGTACATTGGCTTCTCATTTGTTTCCAAGTCTATATATCACTATAGCTTTCACGAGACGAAGTCTGTACATTGGACTATTGGGTAAAGTCTATACATCCACTAGCTGGAACTGTGCAAGTCTGTACATCGCTGCTTTGCCAAAGTATGTACATTGGCATCTTTTCCTACGTTGCACTTCCAAGTCTATACATTGGGACTTTTACCTACGCTCTGTTCAGCAAGTCTATACAGTGGTTGCTTTACCGACGTTGCCCTGCCAAAGTCTACACACCGTGAACTTCCAAGTCTATACAGACTTTACCTTGTTCAAGTCTATACATCGTCTAGTTATCTTTGGCAAGTCTACACATCTCAAAGTCTATACACTCGCTGTCTTCCATTGTTTCATGTCTGTATATACTTTACTTTGGTCAAGCCTGTACATAGTTTCTTCAGCTAAGTATATACATTGCTTCACATATGAAGTCTGTACATTGCATTTGCATTCACAACGTCTTCACACTTGAAGTCCATACATCGTCAGTTGTCTGTCAAGTCTTCATACTGCTTAAGTCTGTACAGCGGCTGCTTCACATATGAAGTATGTACATCGCATAGCTTCACATAGATGAAGTCTATACTTTGGGCAGAGTCTGTACACTGCATTCATATTCAAGTCCATACAGTCAGTGCCTGCATTGCATTGCATTCATCAGTTGTGAAGTCTACACATCGAGTCGAAGTGTACACATTGTTGAACACTCATCAAGTCCATACACTGGCAACCTCTCACATTGCCTAAGTCTAGACGTTGGATGCTGAATGCTCTTCAAAGTATGTACAGCCGTTGCCCTCTTATGTGAAGTCTACACATTGGGGCAAAGTCTGTACACTGCATTCGCCTTCACAAGTATATACAATGCATTTCATATTCAAAGTGTGTACAGGGTTTAGACTTAGACTGATAATTTATTCTCTGTCTGACAGGCACCCTTCATGAAGCCTAATGAAGGCACATGATTCGAGAATAAGGGGAGTGCCCAGATGAAGACACATGTACTGACAGCCTGCTGGATGCTGCCACGTGGTCCGAATTCTTAGGGCAGGAAATGTGGAAGCCACACGCTCCTTATCCACCTGCTGCTAGTATATATTGATGCCTTCATCTTCAGCAGAAAGATGATCGACTGAAAGGAAGCAAAGCATATACATCCAGTCTGAGAGCAGCAGAGAGCCTTCGATCCAAAGAGAGAAGAAGAGCAGAGAGTGAGAGATTAGCAGAAGAAGAAGAGAAAGAAGAGAAAGAGAGAAAGAAAGAGAGATAGTGAGATCAAGAGAAGAAGAGTGAAGTCTGAAGATCTGTTTACTGGACCGTGGATCAAATCAAGGCCAGTCTGCTCTATTGAGAGCTATATTGTGCTTTTCATTTACAGCTTTCCGTTGCTATCTTGTCTATCTTATGTTTTCATTTTATACTTTCTTCAAGCTGTTAGCCAGCGACTGCAGAGGTGGACTCCTCTGGACGAGTAAGCTGTAATCCCCAGCGGTTTGCAGAGGTGCATCATCTGGACAGCAAGCTGTGAGGCTCAACGGGTGAGGAGGATTCCTCGGACGGCAAGCTGTGTTGCCCAGCGGATTGTAGGCAAGCTGTGATGCCCAGCGGTTCAAGCTGTGAGTCAGTAGTAAGCCACACTCGGGTTGAGTGTGGGGTGGATGTAGATCTGCTGGACCGAACCACCTAAAAACCCATTGAGCAGTGGTGTGAATTCTTTGTGTGTTTGGTGCTAGATGAATGCATAGGGTCGAGATAGGTTGATTTTCCATATGTGTTCATTTCATTGATGCACATACTATATGCTTGACAGTGGTATTGTGTGTTTGCTTGATCTGTCTAATTGCTACCCACATTAGATGTTTGCTAGGAGCACTCTTCATATTTGTCTACAGGTTCAGTAGATGACTGGAGTAGTTTTTCCTCAGTTAGTCTTAGTGATTTTATTCCGCATTTCTGAGCACTAGAATTCTAATTGGGCGAAAGTTTTTTAAAGGGTATTCATTCACCCCCCTCTGAATACATAGCACCGAACCCAACACTTTGTTTCAGATTTGGACAGTTTTCACAGGAATCAATCTGAATTCTGCCATTACAAAAAAAATCTGAATTCTGGTTACATGAACAAAATGAAACAGAACCAGAGCTGATTGTGAAACAGGATGGAAGATTCCAACAGTGTGGATCAACTGATAATGTAAGATTAGCCATGGGTAAGGGTGAGAAATAGTCAAAGCACAGCACATCTCAAGGAAACAATCAATAGCAAGATGCTGATCAGAAAGTCTGGAAAGAATCTGAACATGAGGGATTTTAAAGCTTGCATCACTTCAATAAGTCTTAAGAAGAGTAGACTCTCTTATCATAAAGGGTTATGAAGTGGCAACTTAACCAATCTGATTTAATTTTGATGTATACCAAATTTGTCAAATTAAACTCAATAATCATATCTGAATCCAAGTTTTAATAAAGGTGAACCAAATATTCAGAAAACACTCAAAAATAATCATCTTTTATCTTACACACATGATCTCAATGACTCTTTCAAGAGTTACACAGATTAGTATTGATGTTAAACACTTTTTCCAAGAATATGAGTTGACAGACTTTTCAATATTTTTATTTGAAGCACATTATATTTTTCCTGAGCAATTTAGGTTGATCAACACTTTTTTTACATGAGGCACAACAAGTCTTAGTTGAAGTGACCCAGTTACTCAGTGTGATAACTGTCATCGCCTCTCAACATTGAGACCAGAGTTAGCAATATAAGTGTCTTTTTGCATGAGGAGACACCTTGATTAGAGGCCAGACTCCCCAGCTACTCAACACAATTTTGCCATTGCTCTGTCAGGTTTTGATAAATTTTTATCAGAGATAACTATGTCACTTCATGACATGAGTTACTTTATTTCATTGACAAAGAAACCCAGTTTCTCAGTGACCAAGACATTGCTCTGAATTCACAATTTTTCATTTAGTCAACATTTTTCAAGTTAATGTTTAACCACAGTACTCACTCTATGAATCTCTACCAAAGAGCCTTGATTTCATATTTTCAGATATCAGATGAGAGAGTTTAAGGTTTACTTGACACATGTGGTTAAAGTTTATTAAACCTTATCATTCAGATATTTTCAATTCATTTAATTACAAATCTAAGGATACATTAATCTTATATCAGTCTGGTTCAGTGGTAATTCTTAAACCTATATGATAGGAGTTTCTACAAAATTCTCAGACTGAATTACATAACATGCAGCTTAAGTTCCTCAGACCAGATCAGTAAATTTAGCTGACCAACAACTTAATAATGGAGCCAAAATAGTCACACCAGCTAAGAGGTATATGAATGACGAGTACAAGCTGGTGGAGGAGTCAATCAGCAAGAGGGAAATATTTCAGAAGGGTGTACATCAACACACAGTAGCTAAGTCTGGAATTCAGACAGATCAGCTGACAGGTAGTATCATGAAGAGAGTTGAAGGAAACTCTTCTTTAACAGCTCAACGAATAGAGGGCAGAATCCATTTTCAAGAGAGAGAAATATGACATCAAAGTCGATCAAATACTAGACAAGAGGTGTTCAAAATGTGACAATCAAAACACCAATTGTAAAAGCTCCCCCTGTCTAGATGCAATGAAATTTCTTTTCAGGTTTTTCAACTCCACTACACTTCATATGCAACATTAGTCAAACTCCCCCTGACAAAGTGCATGAATTACAATTAATGAACTACTCATGATTTTAGAATATGCTCAAGAAGAATTCATGCTTTGCTCAATCAGAGAGAGAATTTATCAAATGCATCATTTTCATTTCAAATTTTCAGATTTTTCAAATTTTATGATATTCAGTACACTGCACTAAATGAAAACTGGACCCATGGTACTAATCGGAGGACTTGGTCCAAGGACCACCTCACACATGGCAGTAGCATTCAGACATACTCCATATGTCCTTCAGCACTGTTCCATTTAATATACCATGATTGTCATACAAATGATATATGCAGTGCAAAGCAATCTCATTTATTCAATGCAAACAACAGCATGAGAAAAGTATCAAATATATTCAGAATTGAATTCAATAGCTGAGTCTAGAATGCAGACTGATCAGCTAAACAAGAAGAGATCATCAAAACTCAACCAAGCAAAACAACAATTTCAGATGATGGAATTTTAAACAAAGTTCAGAACTAAACTGAAAGGTAGGATCCTGGGGTTTTCTGTTGAGTGCCTTGGATCATTAACCCCTTTATTCATCAGCTTCCAAGGCACACCTGCAGCAAATCAATCACTTTGATCTTGCAGGAACCCAAGAAGTCTTGGGTCCTGAATTACCCCTATCAGGTGTTCTAAACAGTCTTTTAGCAGTATGATCATCAAATTCCATCAGATAACAGTCAAACATGAAATGTCCAAATTTTTCACAGTAGTAACATGAAGCCACCGAATTTTTGTTTTTATTATTCATGTTAGCAGAAACATGATGCCCATCTGTATGCACATGAATATGAAAATTATGTGTATTAACATGAGTATTTCTTTTATTAACATGAAATTTTTTCTTTCCATACACAGCCAGCCGACAGTTGGCAGCTTTGTGGCCTAGCTTACCACATTCAAAACATGCAGAGTTTTTCCTTTTATCACTCAAGTCATTTCTAGCAGAATCATAGAAAGCAGGGAATTTTACAGATTTAGAGTTCAATCTATTTCCCTGAGCATGCCAGCAGTCTTTGACTGGATGCCCATACCTACCACATTCAAAGCATTTAAAATGCTTGCTTCTTGATTCATTTTTACCCCAATGATTTCCTGACTAGCACTCATTAGCCTTATGCCCATGCTTGTTGCAAGTGAAACAAATGATATGCTGGCATGAAGTAGATCTATATCTATGTGGGTCATGAGCATTTGTGAAAGATCTAGGATTCACATTGTTGTCTTCCTTCAGTTTAAAACATGCATTCATTAGATGACCACGCCTACCACAGTAATAACAAGATGCATTAGATTTCTTAGTGGCATGGTTTTTATCAGATAATTTCCTTGAATGCATTGTTTTATTTGCATGCTCATCTTCTTTCAATATTCTGCAATCATCCATGATATGCCCTACCTTGCCACAATAATAACATGAGAATTCCTTCTCAGATGCATGCGAGTGAGTGGATGAATTGTGAGCAGTGTGTACACCATCAGATTCATCTGAGCTAGCAGATTTTAGACCATGAACAGGAATAGTCTTTACCTTCTTTATTTGACCCTTCTTCTTCAATTTCTGACTATTCTTAACAGTCTTTGTTTGTTTTTCTTTTTTCTGTGCTTTGAACTGAAATACAGTTGATGAAGGTGATTTCTGATTTTCATTTTGTTTTGGGGGTTGCTTTGAAGTACCAGCTACATCAGAACTTTACACAAAGGTAGTGTATAGCTGATTTCTAGTAATTTTCTCAACATCAGAATTACAGTTTGTTCCCCCTTTTGAACTATCATCCTTCCTTTTCACAACAGTTTTTATTTTTCTTTCATTCTTAGCAGAATTGGATGCTGATTTTTCTAGATCCTGAATCTTATTTTCCAAAGATGTTATGTGAAGCTCATAACTGGCTATCTCCTGTTCACTGCAGTTGACACATTCACTTAAGACTTTATTTGCAGTTTTATACTTCTCAATTTCTTGTTCTAGACTGTTCAAGATTTGTGATTCTTCATCACAAGTGAGCTTTCCCTTCTTTAAGGTGAGAAGTGTTTCAGATAAGCCAGTATTTAACAACTTTAATTTTTCAACTTCAGCTTTCAGTTCAGTGTTTTCCTCCTCAAGTCTTTGTGATTGAGCTTCCTTAATAACGGATTTTTCTTTTTCGATAGTCAAAAACCTATGTGAGAAAACAGTATTTAAAACTATCAGTTTCTTGTTTTGTTCCGTCAGTTCTTTGTTCTCTTCAGATAGCTTTATGACTGTTTCATTGTATTTTTCACTTCCAGACATCAGCTCAGCTTTTCAACTAGCTCCTCTTCTCTTTCCTCCACTCTAATTTTCTCAGCAACCAAGTTTTTGTGATCCTCTTTAAGTGAGATAATTTGTTTACTCAGCCATTCATTCTCACTATAAAGATCTTCATTACGTTCTCTTAGAGCTGAGCACATATTAATGTTTGATTCAGCAGAAGAGGAATGTGAACCTTCCCCATTGATTTCATTTATTCTAGCCATAAGGTTTTCATTTTTCTTTTGAAATTCTTTATTCTCAAGTTTTAGTTTGTCCAATTCAGATTTGACTTCAGTAAGTTCTTGCATACTTTTTAGATGCTCATTTTTCTTATCATTCAGCTGATTCTCAATTTCTGACATTTTGTCCAAGCATGTTTATTTTTCAATTTCTAGAGAATCATTTTGTTTCTTAAGGTTCTGAACGTCTTGTGTATATGCATCATAAGATTGTTTCAGATTTGGACAGTTTTCACAGAAATCTTTCAATTTTATTTTATCACATTTCTTTTTCAACTTTTTATTTTCAGATTTTAATTTCTTGGATACTTCTAACAAATTTTCATACATCACTATCAATTCATCAAAAGAGTATCCATCTGATTCGAGCTTACTTGAGATGAGGTTTCATCATCATCATTTCTCCGATCAGCCATCAAGCATTTGTTGTGATTCCTGGTGAGCTTTAGTTTTTCCAGAATTTCTTTGGCAGACCTGCAAAAAGAAGTACATGAGATTAAATCTCTGTCAATTGATTCTTTCATTAAAACTAATGCTCTAGTATTGACAGAATCTTTCAATTTATCCTTTTCAGTCCATCTAGATTTATCTTTTGATAGGTTGTATGGACCGTGAGTCATTACCTTCCAGAGATTCGGATCAGTTGATTTCACATACTGATGAAACTTTTCAAACCAAGACTCAAAATTATTACCTCTGAATATCAGAGGATTAGCCATCGAAGCAGATAACAACCAGATTCAAAACACAGGACAATTGACAAGAAATGCACTAAAACAAATGAGCAAAGTAAAGCACTAATTCAGTGAAACAAAACACGATCTTTAAAGACCCACTCTGAAATGCACCAACAGCTAGCAGGATCTGCTGCGGATTGTTAGATCCTATGCACAGCAACCCGCTCTGATACCAAGTGTTGGGTTCGGTGCAGTATTCAGAGGGGGGGGTGAATGAATATAGCACTTATAAAACTTTCGCCCAAAATAAGATTTCGCTCTCTTGACAGATTAAAACACTCACAATAAAAACTTAACAATTCATCTACTGAACCTATAAGCAAACAGTTGGAGCGCCCTTATGCATTCATCTAGCGGAATCACAATTGTACAAAACAAACCACAATGCAATAGGAGTTTTTAGGTGGTTCGGTCCAGCAGACCTACATCCACCCCACACTCAAAACCCGAGTGTGGCTTACTGCTGCGCAACACAGCTTGCGTCCGCTGGGCATCACAGCTTGCCTACAACCACTGGGCCTCACAGCTTGCCATCCCGCTGAGCATCACAGCTTGCTGTCCAGAGGAGTCCACCTCTGCAACGCTGAGCATCACAGCTTGCTGACCAGTGGAATCCACCACTGCAACCACTGACTAACAGCTTGAAGAAAGGTATAAGAAGAAAACAAAAGATGGAACAAAACAGCAACGGAAAGCTGTAAATGAAGAACAAGAAGTATAGCTCTCGAAGGAGTAGTTCTGGCTTGGATTTGATCCAAATGCCAGACAACCAAAATCTCTCTCTCTCTCTCAGCTCGAGCACTCTATCTCTCTCTTTCTCTTCTTTCTCTTCTTTCTCTTCTGCTCTTCTTCTTCTCTTTTGCTAGAACGAGGGGCTCTCTGCTCTTGCTCTTCTGGTTCAACTCACCCAGCTTCGATCTACTTCTCTTGATGAAGAAGACTTGTATATATAGCAGTAGCAGCAGCTAGGGCGTGTGTTCTCCACATTTCCCGCCCAGGACTTTTGGCCACATGTCGTCTTCCTGTCAGCCCTTCTAGCCTCGGATCACGTGCCCTTTATTGGCCTCCACGAGCAGAGCACCTGTCAGACAAACGAGAACACTTATCAGGTTAAGTATAAACATTGTACAGACTTTAAGGAAGCAATGCATTGTATAGACTTGCTGTGAAGAGCAGCAATGTGTAGACTTGTGAAGCGCAACTGCATGCAATGTATAGAGTTCAATGTAAAGACTTGACGTTATGCAGCCTGGGCAATGTATAGACTTGGCCCAACTAAGAACCAGTCGATGTATAGACTTGGCTGAAGCCAACGCTGAAGCAATGTTCAGACTTTGTTCAACAGCAACGTACAGACTTTATTCAATGTACGGTCTTAGTGTGTGCGAGCATGCTAACATTCAATGTGTAGACTTGGATGAGAACAATGCATGAACACAGTGTATAGACTTAGAAGTCTAAAGGGGCGTCGACTCATCTAATCAGGGGGTCGACGCATTGATGCATGAATGAAATATACTTCCAATGTGTAGACTTCGGACTTGCCATGATGTGTAGACTTGGAGGCTTGAGCTAATGTACAGACTTAACAGTCCCTTGGCTATACAGACTTGGTCACAAACTGAACAGTCGGTTGTATAGACTTGCACAAACCAAAGTCTGTACAGACTTGAAAAGAAAACCAATGTATAGACTTCGTGAGCGCCTAGAGGATGTACAGACTTAGTGACTGTATAGACTTGGAAGGCTCAGCGAAGGCTGTACAGACTTCAACGAAGAGATGAACAATGTACAAACATCATTCAAAGACCAGTGTGAAGACTTCACGATGTATAGACTTTCCAAGTGAAAGGCTGTATAGACTTGAGCACAGAAGCTCTGTACAGACTTGATCAAGACAAGGCAGTCGAGTGTATAGACTTCAAGTGAAACGACCGTAAAGCCATCAGTGTATAGACTTCAAGGGAAACGATGGTAAAACTACCGATGTATAGACTTGAAGGGAAATGTAGGTGAAACTTCCAATGTACAGACTTGGAAGAACACTGATGAATGTACAGACTTCGAAGTTCAACGAAGGATGTACGGACTTCACCCCGATGTATAGACTTGCAAGCCTGAAGGCCAATGTGTGGACTTGCACAGTAGCCCAATGTATGGACTTGACAAAGCAGAATGAATTACTGAATGAACAATGTATAGACATTGGGTGACACAATGTGCAGACTTCGTGATGTGTGGACTTGAGTGTGCGTGCAGGCCAACAGACAATGTGAATGTATATACTTAACACAACGATGCAATGTATGGACTCTGCTATGCATGAAGACGAGTGTATAGACTTGGAAATCTGGGGGCGTCGACGCATGATGCATGAAACACACTTGCTGCGTTGACGCTGCATGACTTGCGAAATGCATAGAACACACAGAGGCTGTATAGACTTTGGCAAACAAGCGGCTGTACAGACTTTGACATAACTATGATGTACAGACTTTTGGGCTCGTCATGCAGTGTATAGACATGCAAGTTATATGAGCAAACGATTGTACAGACATTGCTATGCATAAAGACGATTGTATAGACTTGTGAAATCTGGGGGGTCGACCCATCTAAGTGCACTGATGCAGTATATGCACAGAAGAAGCAATATACACACATAAGAAGCAATGCACCGATCTTAATTCAAGCACAAAACACTTTATGCACTCCCATGCATTCTCCATAGAATATATCAGTTATATGCATTCAGATTGTTATGATTCAATGTCAAGCTATTAGCAAAATAAAATGGTGACTCATTCATGTTGCTATCATTAAAACACCACATTCAGCAAATTACAAGGGGCACAACAGTACTTGCTTGACGTGACTTGACTTGACTTGACTTGATAAATGGCCAAATTGCTAGATGACATTCACTTGTGCGTGATCAGTTACAATTTTGCTTGATACTAGTTCATTATGCCTCGATTGAATTTATTTACATAATCTCTTAAATTCAACTCTCTATAGTTCCTGTTGATTATGAATCTACTTTGCTTATCGTCTCCCAGATTTACATATTTTATGCATATAGTTCTGTCAACATGATTAAATTGGTAATTACTTAAACACTGCCTGACGATAGAGATATAAATCCTACTGAGGTTCTTGCTCACCCTCGTTTTCTTAATATTTTTCAGGTAATGTAATAGATGGTGCACGCGAAATCGGGAATGGGCCAGAGTGATCGAGTGGACCTGGAGCTTAGAGACCGAGTCTTTTTCCTTATTTTCTTAAGTCTAGTTAGTATCATGAGTCCTGTTCTTCCCTTTTCTTTGTTTTCTTTTATTGAGCCCGTTATTTTAAGTCGAGTCAAATTGTACATTTAAATTCTTGATATCAATAAAATTATAGTTTTGTTAAATTATGGTCTCCTTGTGTCGTTGGTGTTGTTTTATGTATGCTCTGATTGACGTGATTGTTTCGCTACCACATTCTGAGCATGCTTTCCGATGCTATCGGTTCGGGACGTGACAGGGGATGTCTCTTTGAAGAGCTAAATTCCATATCTCATCGGTATGAGGCCCCTCTTGAAATTTTCATGTCCCTATGTTTTGATGATGTCAAAACCATCAGTCATATGTGAAGAGGGGCGATCTCGCGCTACTCCTGAGCGGGGAGGAAGATGAAAACGTATCCCTGAAGTATGAACTGCAAGAAGGGAAACAAGTCAGAGGTGCCCAGGGATGAATCTCCGGGGAAGACCCTCCGATGCTTAAGTCAGCAAATGTAGTAGAGCACTGGTGCGCAAGTAGGGGTTAGGAGGAAGATGAGGGCGCGAGATCCCTCTCCACCAAGAGGTGAAGTGGTTCCTGCTCAGGATTTTTGGCTTAGCTCTCCACAGTAGGGTTCTTCCAGTTTAAATAGTGGCTCGTTGAGTGAATGATCCCTGTAAGCTGAGGAGTTTCGGGGGGAGGTGACGTCCTCCTTGCGGGCTCTTGATCTCCCTTATCCCCTTGAGCTCTCAGCTTTTAAGGGACATGTAACGGCCGTACAGATAAGCTTCCATCAATCGGCCCGAGCATGAGGCACTCCCCCAGGAGATGTTTCCTGAGCGATGAGTGCATGGATTGGGCAGGGAATACTGGGCTCCAAAGGAGCTTTCCCGATAGAACTAATGCTCGGACTTCCCAACCCGAAGGCTGCCTAGGAAGTGCTTGATCCGAGTAAGTTATTAGGCTTATAATAAGTGAGCCCTGGGGCTACCACTGCAAGGAGCTGGGCCTCGTTGGGTCAAATTAGACCTCGTTTGGCCTCTCTGTTCGGGCGGTTAGATTTCCCCTCTCCACTTGCCCCCCTCCTATTCCCGAGCCGAAATTAGGCTCGGATGAGTAGCATATGGGCTGGACTTTTTGTGGCTCTAGTTGGGTGGAGATCCCTCTCTGCAGGGGCCACATGATGCGGCTTGCCCTAAAAATACGCCTGTCATGATGATAATTCTAAGAATTTTTGCAAGAAGGCCCCTCTATGGAAGATCAGAATGCCGCGTCGCTTCCGGCTAGGGGTTATAAGCATTGCACGTTATTTGCGTCCCTTTATCTTCGGGGTTTATGGTTTTGCCTTCTATTGCATTTATATTTTAGGGGGGCTCATGCGCTGCGAGAGCAGTTCGGAAGAGCGGAGAATCGCAGCGGCCTTCGCGGAGTTGGAAGAAATTACTACGGCAGCAATCTGTCAACTTCCTTCTCCTCCGGAGTCCTCTAGTCCAGAGCTTTCCCCTTCTTCTTCCAGTTCTTCTTGTTCCATGGTGGACCAAAATCCTGAGGCCGAGGGGCGAGGGGAAGGATAGGCCCCAAGGCCTTTTTTGGTGCCGTCGGAGCCTCTCCGCAGTGAACTGGGCGAGGCTGATGTAAAGCGACTGGAGAACCAGTATGGGCTACCTTGGTGGTTTCAGTTCTTCGCGCCTGAACCTCATGAGTCTAGCCTGGCCACTCGTTCTGGCCTCTTCTGTTCCTTCCTCTTGGCTTGGAAGTGCGGCTTTCGCCTACCTCTTCATTCCTTTATCGTCGATTTGCTTCGATTCTATCGGCTGGCTCCTATCCAGTTGGTCTCCAACTCTTATACCCTTATCTTCTCCTTCATTTTCCTCTGTGGCTAGAGTGGGGTGAGCACCTCGCTGGACCGCTTCCATTATTTTTTCGAGCTGAAGGAGAACCTCCATGCGGGGAAGGGCTTCTTCTTCGTCCATGCGAAGTGGAAAAGGAGTTGCGTGTCCCTTTCCGTGAAAGATTCCTCTCACAAGGGGTGGAAGACCCAATATTTCTGGGTAGGCGCGTCTGCTGTTGGTGTGGTCTGGAATTTCCCGACGGTGCCCAACTTTCACACGAACATTCCTCCGAAGCAAACAAAGGTCTCCCCGGAGGTGGAGAGGGATGCTGCTATTCTTCTGCAGAGTCGCCTGGCGACTACTGATTTTGTGACCCCGTCCAACATCGAGGAGTACCTTTCTCGAGCGCTGTTGCCGACGGGTAAGGGTCTCAAGGTCTTGTTCTCTTTCTTGTCAAGTAAGTGCCTTCCTTCTCTCAATTTGCTCTCCTTCGTTCAGACTGGAGGCGAGCGGCTGAGGAGGAGGCTCCGCCCGTCGAGCTGGAGGTCATCGTCATGGATGATACGCCGGCTCCGAGTGATCTCCAAGCTTCAAAGGGCTCATCCCATACCCGGGATAAGGGCAAGCGGGTCGCCCGGGATGACGCTTCAGAACGCCGGGGGGTCAAGCGTAAGGATCCCGTGGCGAAGCTGCTGAGGTGTAGCAACCCTGGTAAATTGAAGGAATGAAATTCTAAATGGATTAAAAACTAAACCAATGTTCAAGGCCCAACTCATATATACTTGAAACCATTTATATATATATATTTATACCAAATGGGCCTTACACTTAAACCATATGACAAATGGCCCAAAGATGAATAGCGCCTCCTCTTAAGGAGCCATTTCATTAATTGAAGACCCCTCAAGTGGGCGCCAATTGGTGAATTGAAGACCCCTCATGGGGGCGCCAATTACCTGAAGGGCGCCCCTATCTTGGGCGCTAATTACATTAAGGGCGCCCCTCCTCTGGGCGCTATTTCCTTGCAGTAGGAAAATTGGTAAGTCGATTGCAGTGTTTTGTTCGAACTAGGAAGCATTGGCCGTTCAGGAAGGATAACATCTGGAAGGATTAACACGTAGGCAAGTTTAGATACTAGTAGGATTCCTTCCATGGAAACTTTGATTCCAATCAAATTCTAATCCATGATCGAATCCCTTCTCTATAAATACCAAACCCCCTCCATCGAACCCTCTGTTGACTCTATATCTCAAAGACGTCCTGCTGCTCTTCGTTTCCCTACAGTTACTGTTCTTTTCTCTTCGGCTGTACGTGGAGAGGAGGCTCTACTTTCTTCTCTGCATCTTCCTGGAGGAGGCTTGTGGCTGCTACTCTTCTTCTTCTATGGTGGTTGCCATAGAAGAAGCATGCTGCTTCTTTCATTGGTGCTGTCAAGGGATCGTTTACCTACAGTTGCAGTTCTGCTACTGCTACTGTGTTGTTCTTCCTCTGAAGCTGTAGGGCTCAGATCATCTTCTTCTTCTTGCTGCCGTTGTCTAGTTTCTCTGTTGCAAACAGAGTATCGTTTTGTGGTTATTCTTGTGGTTGATTCTTCAATCTCTTCACGATTCTCTCATCCAGATCACTACAAGGTAGGTGTTCTCAAGTACAAGACCAATCTAATAGTTATCAGATCATGATCATGCATATAGGTCTGTTAGATTGTTTCCAGTAGGTTTTGTAAAGTTTTTACTGAGTTTTAGTAGAAGGCGCCTCTTGGTAGGGCGCTATTTGATATAACGACCGTGCAAATAGTGTCAGTTAGTTGGTTAATTAATAAATACACATGTTCAAAATTTAATAACTGTGAACCATGACATCTAATCTAATGCATGAGTATACTGCTAGATTCCTGCTGTTTATCTCTACCTGTCCATGTATTTGTTCCTGCAAAATTATTTCTATTGGAAAGGTGCTACTGTTCATGACCCAATACTGTCAGCCTTCACTATTCTATATAGCGCCCCTGACCTGGGCGCTATATCCCTAAAAGGTGGCAGCAGCTAGGGCGCTATTCAACTGAAACGTGGCAGCAGCCAAGGCGCCATTCACTTAAATTTTGGAATTTGATATATATATAGATCTTAATATATTTAGAACCTGGATACAACAACTGAATAAAAAGTCGTTATATAATGAATTAGCGACCCTGCCCAGGGCGCTATTTCATGAAATAAAGACTTGACCTCAGGCGCTAATTACCTGATTTCTGATTTTTCATGGTTTTCTGTAACCCTTCATAGTGGGGTATGTATATAGGCATTATATTCCATTCCGTGAGTATAGTCCCACGTTTCACGATGTTTAATCGATTACCCCTTAACTCTTGGTGACATACGAGCCCTCCGTTGGACATTCCGTTCCTTCGGACTGGTAAGTTAGTCATTGGGACCTCCGTAAGACTCTTCGTAGCCTTGGATTCCCTCAAGGCCGATTGAGCAGGTTGTACTACTAAAACCTATGACACTTTTTGATTGCCATGTCCCTCTAAAGAAACATGGTATACCGGCCCTCATGGTATGCTATTTAGCCGCCGTGAGAATAATTCTTGAGCTAGTGAAATGGGAAAACCATACCATTGCTATCAATCTTGGATTGTGTGCCTCTACGAAGACACCAATTCTTTCTACCTATCATGTACAAAGGGCGAGCAATCACGTGAATATGAGTGCTTATTCTTGTGTACTTGGCACCCACTAGGGAGTCAAATCCACCCAGTTTCTATAAGTATCGTGATTGTACCGACTTGACCGTAGTATGTCCTTACTCAAAAGTTCTGTCCTTGTGATTCTATTCCACAAGATCTACCTTATATTCCTACAAAGGTTCATTCCGTTGAAATTCTATATTGGCTATAACAAAAGTGGATGTCGAAATACATGACTCAATGCTGGCGCATATAAGGGCCCGATCTGGTCTTGGGAGGAGCACCCGAAAGTACTTGTGTCCATGGGAGCTATTATTGATCACGGTGTGACATTGCACCGAAGTGCATGACTTGCTTGGTTGGACATTTCCACAAACTCTTGTACTTGTACTTGACTTGACATGACGTGACATGCGTGGCCCGGAAAGGGTATTTACTTGCTTACTTGATAACATGATAGCCAATTCTTGACATGACTTGATAAACGTACATGCTTGCCTATCTTGATATGATTACATGAAATCTTGGGTATCTTGCTAGTTCATTCTAAGTTATCTCTTGCTATACACTCTCTCTCTAATGTCGTTTCACGCGAACATGCATAGCCATACTTGCATTCATGTAACATGTAATTTACTTAAAGCAAGCTAGCACTTGAGATATAATTCCTACTGAGCGTTCGCTCATCTAGTGTTTTCCCTTATTTTTTAGATAATTTCGATAGCGAGACTCATTCGGATGGGGATGGACAAGAGTGAAGAGTTTAGAGCTATTCCAACCGTCAAGCGTTATCTAGTCCTGTCTTTTCTATTTTCTTGAGTCATCCATTGTACTTTTATTTTTTTTTGAGTCCTAGTACTTTCGTGGTGAGTTGTAATATGAATACTTGAAGGTTTATGATTAATAAAGGACTTGGTTATCATTACTTGTGCGCGCTCTATCTTTGTATGTCGAATACACTTACGCTCTGATTGACATGATTGATATAAACTTGTCACGCATCTCCGGGTTTCTTCCGCGCTCGGGGCGTGACATGAGGTCTTCGATGCAGGCTCTGTCTGCCGAGAAGAAGCGGGCGAGGAAGGTGGAGGTCGCATGCCCGGCCGATGAGGCTCCTCTGTTGCCTTCTCTCTCTCTGGAGCAAGAGGGAGCAGATGGTGAAGGGGCCGTGGCTGATGTCGGGGTGCCGAGCGGAACAGAGGGGGTGCCAGACGGAGGAGCCAGATCTGAGCCGGTCGAGGCTGGAGGGTCACAAGATGAAGCAACTCAGTCGCAGCCGACCGAGGCTGGGGAGGTACACGGCGAGGCCGCCCAGCCCGAGCTAACCGGTGGGGCCCTCGAGACGGGGTTGCTCGGGGGAGGAGTCCTAGCAGCTCTAGAGAGGGTTTCCCCTCCCTCGACTAGTGCCTTCAGCGTCCGGGCCTCTCTGTACTGGATGTGCCATTCCCTAGCTTCAGGAGCCATGCGAGAAAAACTCCGGAAGGGTCCCCCCTCCACGCTTTTCGAGCAACTTATGGAAGGTGGCCTGGTCTTGGCCCAGCTTGGAGCTGAGGCAGTGGATGCATACGCTCGGGTGTAGTCGGAGCGGGAGACTCTTTCATGGGCCCGTGGTGCGCTTGATCGGAAGGACGAGCATTTGACCCTCGATCTTGGGGACCTTCGTCGGGAGGTGGCCCCGCTCCAGGCACAGGTGCAGTCGAGGCAGGCGGAGACTCGGTCGTTGGCGGAGCAGCTGGCCCAGGCCCGTCGTATGGTCGATCAGAAGAATGAGCTCCTGGGGGCGAAGCACATGATTCAGGTCGAGTGCGGCGAGCAATGGAATGCCGAACGAGAGGGCTCGAGGACCGAGTCCGGGGGGGCGAGGATGCGCTGACCGTGGCCGAGAGGAGGCCGTCCGAGTCAGAACAGAGGATAGCTGAGCTTGAGAGGAAGGCGAAGCTGGCTGGGGTAGAAGCTCTCGAGCAACATAGATGCTCAGAGGCTTACCACACTGCTCTTCATCAGACTGCCTTCCCTTATTATGAGTCGGGCTACCGTCGGGGCCTTCAGAAGGGTTTCTCCCAGGGCTTCAATCGGGCCATCATAGAGGCTAAGGCCCAAGCGACTGGGCTCATTTTTCCTTCCGGGCAACGCTATGACTTAGACCGGGGTTCCACCGACTCTTCCCATTATACATCGAGCGAGGAGGGGAGTCGGGATACCTCGGTCTCGTCCGAGCAATCTCCAACTCCGACAGCCTCAGGAGGGCATACGACCGAGACAGTTCCCACGCAGGTGGGGTCAGTGCTTGGGCCAGCCGTCGTCGAGAGTACCGGGGGCATATCGTCTGGTGCTGAGGGGACCTCATCTACCGAGCTTCGAAATGGGCCCGAGGCCTGATGTATAAGCTCTTTCTTTTTTTCTCTTTTCCCTTATGTAGTTGTGAGAAAATCCTTTTTGGAAAGTATAATAGCAGCAATATTAAGTGCTGAATTGACTGTTCCTTACCGCTTTTGGCGTGATTTGACTACCGTATCCGTAGTCGTTAGGGGAGGTGCTGATTTTCTCTACAGATATCGCGCGTGCTGATATGTCAGATGGCACTGGCACCTTTCCGCGTTTGCATTCCACCCTAAATGACTTGCCGCTTCGCGCGTCCCGCTGGGGGGGTGTTGGGAAATGAGGTAACCATCTCAGGGAAGGCTCCTTTAGCGTGTTTTTAAGGGGAGAGTCATTTAAGGCATTCAGCTCCCCCTTCGGCCTATAAAAAGTCCGAGGGGCGTCTCCTCTTCCTTTCATCGCTTAAGGCCATCCCTGACGGTTTCTTCTTCTTCCCTTTCCGCGAAACATTGTGCTGTCGATCTCGGCAGAGCATGGAAAGCGCTTCAGAAGACGATGAGGTGGACGGCAGTAGGAGGGAAGCTCCTCCTACTCCAGTTTGGAAGAGGGTTCGACAGTCGGAGGTCGGTTTGGGAGATGGTTTGACATGCTGGAGCATGTCACCTTCCTGTCCCTGACCCGTCGATGCCATCCCGATGGGAGGGGGAGCTCTTCAAGGTCCCTCCTTTCTATCGATCCCATTTCCTAGAAGGGGAGCTCTCTCAAGCTTCCTCTTTATTTGCCTTGGGTCGACTTCCCCTTTTTTTTGTTGTCCTTCCAATCCCTCTGGCACCTTTCCTCCAAACTTCTCAAACCAACGGGGCCGGCTATCCTTTATCCGAGCCAGTTTCTACAATAGGCAGAGTCAGTGGCTGGACGTAGGAGTACCTACTGAGTTGGCTGAGCGTTCTGCTCGCATCATAGTACTAGTGGAAGGATGTAATTTTTTTGTTTGCTGAACTGTATATTGTATTGGCTACGGCCTACTTGATGTACACCAGAGTTTAATGAAAAGAGAGGAATGGCGTTTATTCCACATTGCTTACATGTGCATGCTTGCCAGATGATCAAAAGTAGAACTTGCGAAGTGTTGTCACGTTCCATGTTCGAGGGACGGGTGTTCCTTCCATGGTGGACAATTGATATGCTCCTTTCCCGAGCATCTCGACCACTCGGTAGGGGCCTTCCCAGTTAGGGGCTAGCTTCCCCGCTGCTTCCAGTGGTCGAGAGGCTTTGGCCTTTCTCAGGACGAAGTCCCCTGGCTGGAAATGTCTGTCTCAGACTCTAGAGTTGTAGTATCGAGTGACACGCCGTTGGTATTCCATTGCTCGGATATTTGTAATCTCTCGGATCTCATCCGCTAGGTCGAGGTTTTCTAGCAGTTTCTGCTCGTTCACCTCGGATTTGAAGTGGATGACTCGGAGAGAAGGATTGCCGACCTCCAATGGAATCATGGCCACTGTGCCATACACCAGCTGGAAAGGTGTTTCACCGGTAGCCGTTCTTAGAGTAGTTTGATGCGACCATAGTACGCTCGGTAATTCCTCGAGCTAGCTTCCCTTGGCCTTGCCGAGCCTGGTTTTGATGCCTTTCAAGATAGTTTTGTTGGCATTCTCGACCAGTCCGTTGGCCTAAGGGTGGGCTACCGAAGTGAAGTGGTTGCTAATGTTATGGTCGGCACATCTGTCTCTGAAGTAATGAGAATCAAATTGTCGACCATTATCGCTCACGATCACTCGGGGGACACCGTAGCGACAAATGATCGACTTCCAAACGAAACTCCACACGACTGATTCGGTGATCCTGGTGGTGGCCTCGGCCTCGATCCATTTGGTGAAAGAGTCGATAGTGACAATGACGTACTTCTTCTGAGCCTGGGCCATGGGGAATAGTCCCAAAATATCGATCCCCCACCGAGCGAAGGGGTACGGCTCGACAAGGGTGATGAGCTCCGTGGCGGGTTGGTGGATCAGATGGTCGAAGCGCTGACATCAGTCGCACTTCTGTACGTAGGTTGTGCAGTTGCGCTGGAGAGTGGGCCACCAATAACCTTGCCAAAGCAAGATCCTAGCGAGCGATCTTCCTCCTTGGTGCGCACCACAGATGCCTTCGTGTACTTCCTGAACCGCTCGGCTGGCTTCGTTGGCGCTGATGCACTTGAGGAGGGGACCAGAAAAAGATATGCGGTACAAGTCATCATCCAGCATGATGAAACACCGACCCTGGTACTTGAGTTTTCGAGCCTCCCGAGGGTCGGGGGGCTCTTGAGAATCCCGAAGCCAGGATATGTAGGGTGTCCGCCAATCGCTCGGGGGTGCTGGGTCAACGATCATAAGCTTGGACTCGATGCTCGGTCGCTCGAGCTCTTCGAGGAAGACCGATCGAGTACCTTCGGGGTCGAGTGAGGAGGCCAGGCGAGAGAGGGCGTCCGCTCGGGAGTTTTCCTCCCTGGCTATCCGGACTACCTCAAAGCTCTCGGAAAGTTGGGCCATCCTCTTGACCACCTGGAGGTACTTGATCATTTATCCTTCCCGAGCTTCGTAATCACCGTTAACCTGGCTAGCGACTAATTGGGAGTCAGTGTGGATCCTGACTCGCTCGGCCCCCTGTCGTCGAGCCATCCTGGCCCCCGAGATAATGGCTTCATACTTGGAGGCATTGTTGGACGCCTGGAAGTTGAATTTCAAGGCGTACCGCAGGTCTGCTCCTTCGGGAGACTTGAGAAGGATGCCGGCACCGCTTCCGGCTGAGTTGAAGGACCCGTCAACGAACAGGTCCCAGGTGGGCCCAGGCATAGGTGGAGGTACCTCCTCAATCGGAACTGTGCTTTCGGCGATGAAGTCCGTGAGGGCTTGTCCTTTGATGGCCGAGTGGGGGCGATACGAAATATCGTAGGGCCCGAGCATGATGGCCCACTTGACGAGGCGTCCCGAGGCTTCAGGGTGAAAGAGAATCTTCTTCAGGGGTTTGCCGGTCAATACGACGATGGAGTGCCCTTGGAAATAGGGTCAGAGGCGCTTGGCTGAGGTAACCAACGCTAGCACGAGTTTCTCGGTTGCGGGATACCTTCTTTCAGCCTCATTAAGCACCTTGCTGGTATAGTAAACCGGTCTCTCGACCCCCGCATCGTTCCTGACCAGGACTGAGCTCACTGTGGAAGGGGTCGTCGAGAGGTAAAGGTGTAGAGCTTCGCCCGGGACCGGCTTGGATAGCATCGGGGGCGAGGCCAAGAATTCCTTGAGTTCGGTGAATGCCTTCTGACATTCCTCGTCCTAGACGAACGTAGCAGATGCCATTTTGGGTCCCATCAATAATTTGAAGAAGGGTAGGCATTGTTCGGCCGCTCGGGATAGGAAGCGGTTGAGCGCAGCAATGCGCCCCATAAGGCGTTGGACGTCCTTGATGCAGGTGGGTGGCCGCATGTTCAGGATGGCCTGAACCTTGTCGGGGTTGGCCTCAATCCCACGCCGAGTTACCAGGAAGCCTAGGAACTTCCCGGATCTGACTCCGAAGGCACATTTAGTGATATTGAGCTTCATGTTGTACCTCAAGAGGGTGTCAAAGGTCTCGGCTAACTTGGCAAGATGGTCTTCGACCTTCGAAATTTTGACGAGCATATCATCAATGTAGGCCTCGATGTTCTGACCGAGCTATCCCTCGAAGATGTGGTTGATCAGTCTCTGATATGTTGCTCCAGTGTTCTTCAACCCGAATGGCATTCGGGTGTAGCAGTGTATGCCGAAGTCAGAGAAGAAGGCAGTCTTCTCGATGTCCTCCGGGTCCATCCTGATCTGATGGTAACCGGAGTAGGCGTCCAGGAAGCTGAGCAATTCGTTGCCAGAGGTTGAGTCGACCAGTTTATCGATGCTCGGCAGCGGGTAGCAATCCTTCAGGGTAGCCTTGTTGAGGTCGGTGAAGTCTACGCACATTCGCTATTTCCCTAAAGCCTTCGGTACCAGGACGACGTGGAGAGCCATGTAGCGTACAGGATCGGATGAAAGAAGCCAGTCTTCTGCCCCTTGATGACTTGCTCTTTGATGACCGCTTGCTTCTCCGGGGCGTGCTTTCTCCTGAGTTGCTGGATAGGTTTCACCATTGGGTCGAGGTTGAGCTTATGCGTCACCATGTCTCCCGGGATCCTGGGAAGATGCTCGTCCGACCATGCAAAGACTTGGATGTACTGGGCAAGGAAATCTTTATATTTTTCCTGTTCCTCAAGTGGTAGATCGGCTCCGATCTTGACTCCTAGAGTCGGGTCACCGTTGAGGAAGACTGTTAGCAACTCGTCGCCAGGCTCAGATGTTGTTGGTCCCTCCTCAGCTCGCTTTACTCCTTTATTTTTCCCTTCCGGCCTCATGGCTTTGACCGAGATTATATAGCACCGTCTAGCCAATGCCCGGTTACCCCGGACCTCCCCCACACCATTCTTGGTAGGGAACTTCATTTTTTGGTGAAAGGTAGAGGGCACGGCTTTCATTCGGCTGAGGATACCTCGGTCGAAGATGGCGTTATAGGCCGTCATCCCTTTAATCATGATGAAGTCCACCATAACCGTAACGATTTTGGGCGGGGTGCCAATAGTAACTGGCAGGCTCAGGGCTCCCTCGAGATAAGTTGCCTGGCTGTTGACCCCACAAAGGGGGGTTCAGATCGGGCGGAGTTTAGATAGATTCTCTCCTATCTTGAGTAAACATTCGTAAGATAATATATCAGGGGCACTACCATTGTCAACTAAGATCCTATCTACGTTACAATGGTTTATTGTAGCCAATACAACGAGAGCATCGTCATGCGGGGTGGTTAACCCTTCTAGGTCCTGGTCGGAGAATACCAGGGCCTACGGTTCGCTCGCCTGCGAGGCCTTAGGGTGCTCAACAGAGGCTCGGCTCGCCTGCTCGGCGTGACACTTTCTTCCTCGGCTGCTGTCTCCTCTTGATGCCATGCCGCCAGTGATGACGTTGATGTGGACGCCACGGGGGGCATTGTCGATTTCTTCGGGGGTGCCTCGGTCTTCCTTCTGCCCAGAGATGTATCGGGACAGGTGTCCCTGGCGGACGAGGCGCTCGATCTCATCTTGAAGTTGATGGCAATCGCTGGTGTGATGCCCGTGATCGCTGTGGAACAGGCAATGCTTGCGGCGATTGCGGTGCTTGGCCTTCATAGGCTCGGGCTGGTGGAGGAGACCTGAGCCTTTGATGTCTTCGTAGATCTCGTAGATGGGAGCAGTAAGGGGGGTATACCGCTCGTACTTCCGGGACGGCTCTTTGCGATCTCCGTCCTGGTTCCATCTTTTTCCTTGACCCGTCCCTTGCTCGGACGGTCGCTTCTTGTCCCCCTCTCGACCCGAGCCTGTCGTGCCTCGGCAGGCGCTGAGGACTTCCTCGCACTCTGCGTGGCACATGGCCAGGGTCACTAGCTCGGCGAGAGGGGTGGGTGGATGAAGCACTAGCTCGCGCCGTAGGTTCTCATCGCGGGAGCCCTCGGTTAGTGCGGTGATGGCCGAGACAACATCTAGGCGGGGGATGCGCAGGGCTTCCGATTTGAATCGATTGATATAAGCCCGCAACTTCTCCCCCTGTTCCTACTTGAGGTCCAGTAATCCCGCCACTGACCGGGGTGGACCGCTGCCGGTGAAGCTTTCCTTGAACACTCGCCCGAATTGCTTGAAGTTGTGGATACTGCCGAGGGCGAGGGCCCTGAACCAATCCTGAGCGCCCTAAACCAGAGTGGTCATGAACGCTCAACGCTTAATCACGTCGGACGCCCCATGCAAGGTCATTAGGGCATCAAAGCTATCGTAGTGATCGGCCGGGTCTCCCTGGCCGTCATATGATTTGAAGGTCGGAAGTGAGATCCTGGGGGAAATCTCGGCCTTCAAGATATAATCGAAGAACGGAGATCGCTCCTCGTCCTGCATAGGAGAGGTCTTTTGCAAGGCGCGAAGGGCGCGCTCTTGCTCCGCGAAACGCCTCTCAAAGTCTCGCAGCCAGAGGAACATCTCCGGTTGTCGTTGGCCCGAGCGCCTGGGGGGACGCACTTGCATGCTGTCCCGGCGCTCCTCAGGGGCCTCGGTCTCTGGGACCGGTCGGCGTGCTCCGGACTTCTCCCTCCTCGGGGTGGAGGAGGCTTCCTACTCCGGGGGAGGGGCATGCGATGGTCCTCCTAACAGGTTGCGGATGAGCCGCCACCCCCGGAGGGTAAAACGGCCTCCAGCGGTTTGCTGGGAGGCATCTCCGCGGGGGGGGGGGGGGGGGGGGGGGGGGCTCTTCCGGGGGAGGTGCGACTTCTCTTCCCTGGACGCCTGGGCCCTCATGAGATCCACGAGGACATCCAGTTTTGCGTTGACGGTTTGGAGGGCGTCGGTACTCTCGCCAGAAAGTTGTTCCCCCGCCATCGACGGTGGTATCTCGTTGGCGTGGTTGCCTGATAGGGAATTCTCCGTGGGGAGGGAAGGTGTGCCTTCTTCCGTTACCAGGGCCTTTCCCAGGTCACCGGCAGTCCTCCTACCAGAACTCTTTCGCACCATGATGGCTCTTTGTTCATTTCCCACAGACGGTGCCAGATGAAGAGGGGCGATCTCGCGCTACTCCTGAGCGGGGAGGAAGATGGCCACGTATCCCTGAAGTATGAACTGCAAGAAGGTAAACAAGTAAGAGGTGTGATGGAGGCATCACCCACGATTCCCTTTGGCTCGGGTCCACTTCTTCACATTCGGGAGCTGGTTGAGTTTGGGCCTCACTCTATTAAGGCCCCTTATCCATTTAGTAGCTTTCCTTTGTGTCATTTTGATGTATTTTCATTTTATTTGAGTCATTTCCCTAGGTCTAGCACTTATTCTCCTATGTTTTTGTATCATCATGCTGTCTAATGAGGCTATTGGGCCCAATTCGTTGGGCTAGGCCCATTGGTGCCCCCACCCCCTTGGTTATTTGTAGTTGCTTATTTTGTCAGGGACTTATTGTAAAGAGTGGGTTGCCTATAAATAGGACCCCACTCCACCTCATTTGAAGTTAATGAAGAAATGAATCCTTTTGAGTTAAGTCTACACTTTTGTTCAATTTGGAGAGATTCCACTAAGATAGGGTGAGATACCCTAGGGAGTGAATCCCATACTCCCCCTCCTCTCTCTCTTCTCTCTCCTCCCACTAAGGGGTTCACCCCATTCTCTCTCTCCTCCCTTCCCCTTCAACTCTCAACCACCACCCACCTCATTCAATACCCCTCCACTTCCCCAAGTTGCCATTACTCCACTCCCATTGTCCCAAGGTGGCATCTTCTCCACTTCCAACACAATCTCCTCCCTCCCAAGGCAATCCCACTAGTTCCCACACAATCCTCCACCTTCCTAGGCCAATTCAAATTTGAAATTCCCTTCCCTCCACTTGTTTTGGCCGCCCCCTTCCATTACCTCCCTTCTTGCCAAGTTCGCCCCCTTCATTCCCCCATTCCCTCTCTCACACCCTCATCTTCCTCCTCCACCTGCTAGCATTTGCTTCCAGCCATTCTCCCCCTCATTCCACCATCACCATTAGCTCTTTTCTCCACCCCACTAGAGCCCCACTCACCCTTAGGTCGCCCCTACCACTTCCCTCCACCAAAGAAGCCACCTCTCCCTCTCATTTCAGTTTCAGGTTGGAGCTGTGCAGACCAGCAGATCAGCCCCAAGATGCAACATCGACCACAGCTTCCTCCTGGTGTTCCTGAAGGTGTGGCCTACCTTTCTGGAAAGGCCTTCCAGTCTACTTCACAAGTGAGGTGGAAGCAACACAATCCGAGGTCGGAGCTGCCAGATAGAGCCATTCTCCCACCATCGTGCAAGAAGGCCTTCATCCAGAACCAGAACCTAGAAGACTGCCGTACCACGGTTGACTCAGGCTGAATCAGGCCCAGGTTCCTTCAACAAAGTTCTTCCCCGTCCAGTCCTCCTTCAAGAACAGGAAGCGGAACTGCATTCGGCCACCGGGGGGTAGAGTTATCATTTTTTCTCTCCCCGTCTGTCCAGCCCTGCTTCTGTAGTCTGTTTCGACCAGTGAGCACCGTTCAGGGTGCCCCGCTCGCCATCGACATCGGAACACTGCCCCGTCACTTTTGGCTGAAAGCTACTTCGACCAGAAGACGTCACCGCTGGTTTCGTGCTGTTCAGAGGTCGGGAGAGCGCACAGTGACCTCTGCAAGTTGCTGTTCCAGTCTAGATCAGCCTGCGGCTAGACAGAACGATCTCCTTCCTGCTGCCGGAGCTGTCACCACCGACCAACAGAGCATCCCCAAAAAATCTGCAGTCATCCCCTTCAAGTCAGGAAGCTGTAGGAGGTGGTTTCACTCAATTCGGAGTCCGGACGAGTCCGTGGCAACCTCAACCTCATCACCCTGTCCTGCAGGCCAGAACAAGGCTGATATCGCACCGGGCGCCACTTAGTAATCGAGAGCTTTCCTCCCCTCCCCGCTTGGCCGGCTGAAGGCCCCACCCTGCGTGGTGGTAGTTTTGGTTGTAACATTTTAACCCCCACCCCAAGACCCCCCTCCTGCGTGAGGTGTAGTTTTGTACTTCTTTGGGCAGGTCAAGCGACACCGCCGCGGCGTGTGGGGAACCACCGCCTCCCCGCTCGCCCTCGTCTCCGACCGGGACCGGTTTCTTCAAACCGGTCGAGTAAGTGTCTCATCCTTGCTCAATAGTGTTGCTCTTTCAATATTTGCTTCATGCGCCGCTGAATTTGTGAGGGAGCGCCCGGTCCTCAAGTCCATGACTTAGAGTGACCGCCGTGGGGTAGTGTGAACCGGTGCCTTTGCGCACTTTGTCGGCCCCAATTGAATTGGGCATCCAACCTTTGGGAGTCAAACCTTGGCCTTGCTGGCCCTCTACCAGCAAGGGTCCATTCCCATACTTCACACTTGGCATCGCCAAGTCACTCCGGGTATAGAGTGCGACGGGAGAGCGGTGGCCCATTAAGGCCCATTTGAATGCTATTTGTGATTGCTTGCTTAAGTCCGAGGTTGTGTCACATCAAGTGGTATCAGAGCAAGTCCTTGACTTATCTCTATCAAGTCTAAGTCCTAGGACCTTTGCATAGTGTGTCCAACCACTTTGGCCCTTTGTCTTGCATGTCCACCCATAGTGGTGCTAGCTATCAACCCGGTTCATCGTCTTCGGCTCCACCAATGGATCCCAATCCTCACCAACTCAACCAAGATGTTCCTAGGGAGGGACCCCAAGGCCACATGGATAGGGTAGATGCTGCCCTCACAACCATCCTTGCCCAACTAGAGTCTATTACCAACCGAATTGCTCGGTTAGAAGACCAAGAGTTCCGCCCAAGGAACAATGAGCCTAGAATTCCCCCTCTGCATGATGAGCCTCATAGAGAAGATCCTCACCCAAGGATCAATGAGTCAAGAGCCCCTCCACCACATGGTGAGTTCCATAGGAATGGTTTTCCCCAAAGGAACCAAGGCCCAAGAGTCCACCCTCCACATGTAGAGCCTCATAGGGATGAGTTCCACCTAAGGAACAACGGCCCAAGAGCCCATCACCCACATGCTGAATTTTATAGGGAGGATATGGACCATGACCATTATTATGATTATGAGAGGCCTCGCCCCCATCAAAACCATGACCGGCGTCCACGGGATGATCCGGATGACCCCCTTTTAAGGATGATCAAGGTAGAGGCCCCAAATTTTGATGGTTCACATGAACCTAGTGTTTACCTAGAATGGGAGACCGCCATGGACCAATACTTTGAATGGTACCCCATGTCCGACCAAAGGAGAGTTAGATTGGCTAAGATGCATCTCACTAAGTTGGCCAAAACTTATTGGCTAAACCAAGAGGGTCTAAGACGGGTTAGGCGGGAAGAGCCTATTGACACTTGGGCGGATATGAAAAACCAACTTAGGAACAAATACCTCCCCCGAACCTACCACCAAATGCTCCTAGATGAATGGCAAAGCCTCACCCAAGAAGGGAAGACCGTGGTAGAGTACATTGAAAAATTTGACTCCTATCTTTAAAGTGTGGAGTCCATGAGGATCCGGACGTCACCTTATCCCGCTTTAGGAATGGGCTTCAAAGCCACATCAAGAGGGAACTATTCATGAGAGACGTTGACAACCTTGAGCTAGCTTACCAAGTAGCTAGAGATGTGGAAAGGTTTTCTAGGAGTTCCCGATTTATCACTCCCCGACCAACCGATCCCAAAAACTTGGGACCACGTCCCATTCCACCCACTCCCATGAGAGCTCCTAGCCCAAGTGGGAATGCCCCTTTAAGGTCCTACAATCCTCCCCCACCCATCACTCCAAACAAGCTCGTTCCTAGTCATCCTCTCCCACGGAAGGATGACAACCCCAAAGGACCAAGTGTAGGAGCCACCCCGGGAAGAGGGTGCCAACAATGCTATAGGTGTCAAGGGTTTGGTCATTTTGCGGGACAATGTCCATCTAAGGGGTTATCTAGTTTGCTTATTGAGGAAGAAGTTCAACCCCAAAAGGAACAAGAAAATGACGTTGAGGAACATGAAGCCTCACTAGATTGGGAAGAGGAGTATGAAGCCCAATATCTAGAGTCGGGTCTAGATCAGTCCACTCCTTCAAACAACTCCCATCTAGGAGTCATTAGGTGCATCCTCACCCAACCTCAAGAAGAGGATTGGCGTCGGACCTCAATCTTCCACACCTTTATCAAGATAGAGAACCATGTGAGGAAAGTGATCTTGGATAGTGGTAGTTGTGTTAATGCCGTGTCACCCGACACCGTCAAGCTCCTTGGGCTTACTCTCACTCCCCACCCAAGTCCATACCGGGTCTCATGGATCAACAACAACTCCATCCCGGTCAACACCCAATGCCTAGTGCCTCTCACTTTCTCTTCCTACCATGGCCAAATATGGTGTGACGTCATACCCATGGAAGTGGGTAGCATCCTTTTAGGAAGACCTTGGCTCTATGATGTGGATGCCACCATTTTAGGGAGAAGCAACATATGCACCTTTGAGCATGAGGGTAAGACTATCCGTCTTAACCCCTCCCCACCTCGACCCATGCCCAAGAAGGACCCTCTCCCTCAAGGATCACACCCCACCACTCCACAAGTCTCGGGGAACTCCACCCCTCCAACCCAAGCCCTTATCCAAACCCCAAAACAAAGTAGAACCACGGGGTTGACCAAAGGTCTTCATCTCATCACTAGGAAAGAGCTTGAAGAGGAAATTGCTCAAGGGGTGCCATTGTGTGCGGTAGTCATATGCTTAGGGGAACCTACCCCTTCTAACCCCCATCCCATAGAAATCCAACAACTTTTGGAAGAATTCCATGATGTGTTCCCGGAAGAGCTCCCGGACCAACTCCCTCCCATGCGTGATGTGCAACACGCAATCGATCTAGTACCGGGAGCCACCCTTCCAAACCTTCCTCATTATCGCCTCAATCCCACGGAACATGTCGAACTTAGGAGGCAAATAGAGGAACTCATTAGGAAGGGCTTCATCCGTATTAGTAAGAGTCCATGTGCCGTCCCGGCCCTCCTTACCCCCAAGAAAGATGGATCATGGCGGATGTGTGTGGATAGCCGGGCCATTAACAAGATTACCGTCAAGTATAGGTTCCCCATCCCTAGGCTTGATGACATGTTGGATATGCTAGCCGGAGCCACCATCTTCTCTAAGATAGATCTCAAGAGTGGCTACCACCAAGTTAGGGTAAGGCCCGGGGATGAGTGGAAAACGGCCTTCAAGACCAAGGATGGTCTCTTTGAGTGGTTAGTCATGCCATTTGGGCTTTCTAATGCCCCAAGTACTTTCATGCGTCTTATGACGGAGGTACTTAGGCCTTTCATTGGGAATTTTCTAGTGGTATACTTTGATGATATTCTCATCTATAGTCAAACCCATGAGGCCCACCTTGACCACCTTAGGAAGGTTTGCACCGTCCTCCGGCAAGAAAGCCTATTTGCCAACCTAGGAAAGTGTCATTTCATGACCACTTCCATCACCTTCCTAAGATTTGTGGTGTCAACCAAAGGAGTCTCCATGGACCCCGACAAGGTCCAAGCTATTCTTGATTGGCCGGAGCCCCACACCCTTCATGAGGTTAGGAGTTTCCATGGGTTGGTCACATTCTATAGGAGATTCATTCGAGGGTTTAGCACTATCACCGGCCCAATAACTGATTGTCTCAAGAAGGGAACCTTTGTTTGGACCAAAGCCGCCTCTAAAGCCTTCCTTGAGCTTAAGGAAAAGTTGACCCAAGCCCCGGTCCTATGCCTTCCCGATTTCTCCAAAGTTTTTGAGGTCACTTGTGATGCATCCGGGATAGGGATAGGAGGGATTCTTAGTCAAGAGGGACACCCGGTCGCCTACTTTAGTGAGAAGCTATGTGATGCTAGGACTAGATACTCCACCTATGACAAGGAGTTCTATGCCGTGGTCCAATCCCTCCGACACTGGAGACATTACTTGCTTCCCAAAGAGTTTGTCATCTTTTCCGACCATGAGGCCCTCAAATACCTCAATTCCCAACAAAAGTTGAATGCCCGACATGCCCGATGGGTTGAGTTCATCCAATCCTACACCTTTGTCATCAAACACAAGGCCGGGAGTGAGAATAAGGCCGCGGATGCCCTTAGTAGGAAGATGTCATTGTTATCCACTATCCAAGTGGAAGTGATTGGTTTTGATAAGGTCAAGGACGAGTACCCTGGTTGCCCCGACTTTGGGCAAATCTATGCCAACTTGACCACTCATTCTAGCAAGGAGCATGAGGGATTTATTTTAGAGGATGGGTTCCTCTTCAAGGGGACAAGACTTTGCATTCCCCGGACCTCTCTTCGAGATTTCTTAGTTTGGGAATTACATGCCGGAGGGTTAGCCGGTCATTTTGGGGTCCACAAAACCATTGCCTTAGTTGAGGGTCAATTTTATTGGCCGAGCCTCAAGAGAGATGTAGGCAAAATAGTGGGTCAATGTCGCACGTGTGCTTCGGCCAAGCAGGTGAAGCAAAACACCGGCCTATACACCCCACTTCCCATCCCCGACCGACCATGGCAAGATTTGAGCATGGACTTTGTACTAGGCTTACCCAAGACCTCTAGGAAGCATGACTCCATCTATGTGGTGGTTGATAGATTTTCCAAAATGGCCCACTTCATCCCATGCTCCAAAACATCCGATGCCTCCCATGTAGCCCGATTATTCTTTGATGAGGTAGTCCGCCTCCATGGGCTGCCCAAGACCATAGTCTCCGACATGGATGTCAAATTCACTAGCTATTTTTGGAAGACTCTTTGGCACATGATGGGTACCCTCCTCAAATTCTCCACTGCCTACCACCCCCAAACGGATGGCCAAACGGAAGTGGTCAACCGGAGTCTAGGGAACCTCCTTAGGAGTCTTGTTGAGGATCGGCCAGGAAATTGGGATCTCATCTTACCACAGGCTGAGTTTGCATACAACAATTCCGTCAATAAGTCGATAGGGATGAGTCCATTTGAAGCCGTGCATGGGTACAAACCAAGAAAGCCATCCGATCTCATTCCCCTTCCCTAGTATGCTAGAGTGTCCATTTCTGCCGAGTCTTTTGCACAACATATTAGGGAATTGCATGAGGAAATTCACAAGCACATTAGCATGAAAAATGAGGCTTATAAAAGGTTGGCCGACTCTCACCGGCGTCACTTAGAGTTCCAAGTGGGTGACTTTGTGATGGTAAGGACGGAGAGGCTCTCCCCAGGAGCCAACTCCAAGTTGAGGCCACGTGGGACTGGGCCCTTCCAGGTCTTGAGGCGCATTGGTGCGAATGCTTATGAGTTAGATCTCCCTGAGGATTATGGGGTAAGTCCTACATTCAATGTCGCCAACTTAGTGCCATACAAGGGCCCCACGGTGGGACCTAGTGAGGAGATTGAGCCTACTTCTTCCTTTGAGAGAGTACCCACCCGTGAGGAGAGTCCACTAGCCAAGAGAGCTCAGCGCGATCGCATTGAACGAATATTGGATGAGCAGGTCACTACCACCCGGAGCAAAGTATATGAGCGCTATCTCGTCAGGTGGAAGGATCGGCCTCCGTCGGAAGACTCATGGGTGAGTCGGGAGGACCTCCAGCGATTAGATTCGGACCTCCTCGAGCGGTACCTTAGCCGGATGGATCCTTACTCGACGGAGTCGAGCTCTTCGCGGCCCAGGGGATTTGATGGAGGCATCACCCACGATTCCCTTTGGCTCGGGTCCACTTCTTCACATTCGGGAGCTGGTTGAGTTTGGGCCTCACTCTATTAAGGCCCCTTATCCATTTAGTAGCTTTCCTTTGTGTCATTTTGATGTATTTTCATTTTATTTGAGTCATTTTCCTAGGTCTAGCACTTATTCTCCTATGTTTTTATATCATCATGCTGTCTAATGAGGCTATTGGGCCCAATTCGTTGGGCTAGGCCCATTGGTGCCCCCACCCCCTTGGTTATTTGTAGTTGCTTATTTTGTCAAGGACTTATTGTAAAGAGTGGGTTGCCTATAAATAGGACCCCACTCCCCCTCATTTGAAGTTAATAAAGAAATGAATCCTTTTGAGTTAAGTCTACACTTTTGTTCAATTTGGAGAGATTCCACTAAGATAGGGTGAGATACCCTAGGGAGTGAATCCCATACCCCCCTCCTCTCTCTCTTCTCTCTCCTCCCACTAAGGGGTTCGCCCCCTTCTCTCTCTCCTCCCTTCCCCTTCAACTCCCAACCACCACCCACCTCATTCAATACCCCTCCACTTCCCCAAGTTGCCATTACTCCACTCCCATTGTCCCAAGGTGGCATCTTCTCCACTTCCAACACAATCTCCTCCCTCCCAAGGTAATCCCACTAGTTCCCACACAATCCTCCACCTTCCTAGGCCAATTCAAATTTGAAATTCCCTTCCCTCCACTTGTTTTGGCCGCCCCCTTCCATTACCTCCCTTCTTGCCAAGTTCGCCCCCTTCATTCCCCCATTCCCTCTCTCACACCCTCATCTTCCTCCTCCACCTGCTAGCATTTGCTTCCAGCCATTCTCCCCCTCATTCCACCATCACCATTATCTCTTTTCTCCACCCCACTAGAGCCCCACTCACCCTTAGGTCGCCCCTACCACTTCCCTCCACCAAAGAAGCCACCTCTCCCTCTCATTTCAGTTTCAGGTTGGAGCTGTGCAGACCAGCAGATCAGCCCCGAGTTGCAGCATCAACCACGGCTTCCTCCTGGTGTTCCTGAAGGCGTGGCCTACCTTTCTGGAAAGGCCTTCCAGTCTACTTCGCAAGCGAGGTGGAAGCAACACAATCCGAGGTCGGAGCTGCCAGATAGAGCCATTCTCCCACCATCGCCCAAGAAGGCCTTCATCCAGAACCAAAACCTGGAAGACTGCCGTACCACGGTTGACTCAGGCTGAATCAGGCCCAGGTTCCTTCAACAAAGTTCTTTCCCGTCCAGTCCTCCTTCAAGAACAGGAAGCAGAACTGCATTCGGCCACCGGGGGGCAGAGTTATCATTTTTTCTCTCCCCATCTGTCCAGCCCTGCTTCTGCAGTCTATTTCAATCAGTGAGCACCGTTCAGGGTGCCCCGCTCGCCATCGACATCGGAACGCTGCTCCGTCACTTTCGGCTGAAAGCTACTTCGACCACGAAGACGTCACCGCTGGTTTCGTGCTGTTCAGAGGTCAGGAGAGCGCACAGTGACCTATAAAAGTTTCTGTTCCAGTCCAGATCAGCCTGCGGCTAGACAGAGCGATCTCCTTCCTGCTGCTGGAGCTGTCACCACCGACCAACAGAGCATCCCCAAAAATTCTGCAGTCATCCCCTTCAAGTCAGGAAGCTGTAGGAGGTGGTTTCACTCAATTCGGAGTCCGGACGAGTCCGTGGCAACCTCAACCTCATCACCCTGTCCTGCAGGCCAGAACAAGGCTGATATCGCACCGGGCGCCACTTAGTAATCGAGAGCTTTCCTCCCCTCCCCGCTTGGCCGGCTGAAGGCCCCACCCTGCGTGGTGGTAGTTTTGGTTGTAACATTTTAACCCCCACCCCAAGACCTCCCTCCTACGTGAGGTGTAGTTTTGTACTTCTTTGGGCAGGTCAAGCGACACCACCGCGGCGTGTGGGGAACCACCGCCTCCCCGCTCGCCCTCATCTCCGACCGGGACCGGTTTCTTCAAACCGGTCGAGTAAGTGTCTCATCCTTACTCAATAGTGTTGCTCTTTCAATATTTGCTTCATGCGCCGCTGAATTTGTGAGGGAGCGCCCGGTCCTCAAGTCCATGACTTAGAGTGACCGCCGTGGGGTAGTGTGAACCGGTGCCTTTGCGCACTTTGTCGGCCCCAATTGAATTGGGCATCCAACCTTTGGGAGTCAAACATTGGCCTTGCTGGCCCTCTACCAGCAAGGGCCCATTCCCATACTTCACACTTGGCATCGCCAAGTTACTCCGGGTATAGAGTGCGACGGGAGAGCGGTGGCCCATTAAGGCCCATTTGAATGCTATTTGTGATTGCTTGCTTAAGTCCGAGGTTGTATCACATCAAGGTGTCCTGGGATGAATCCCCGGGGAAGACCCTCCGATGCTTAAGTCAGCAAATGTAGTAGAGCACTGGTGCGCAAGTAGGGGTTAGGAGGAAGATGAGGGCGCGAGATCCCTCTCCACCAAGAGGTGAAGTGGTTCATGCTCAGGGTTTTTGGCTTACCTCTCCACACTAGGGTTGTTCCAGTTTAAATAGTGACTCGTTGAGTGAATGATCCATGTAAGCTGAGGAGTTTCGGGGGGAGGTTACGTCCTCCTTGCGGGCTCTTGATCTCCCTTATCCCCTTAAGCTCCCAACTTTTAAGGGACGCGTAATGGCCGTACAGATAAGCTTCCATCAGTCGGCCCGAGCATGAGGCACTCCCCTAGGAGATATTTCTCAAGTGATGAGTGCATGGATTGGGCAGGGAATACTGGGCTTCGAACGAGCTTTCTCGATCGAACTGATGCTCGGACTTCCCAACCCGAAGGCCGCCTAGGAAGTGCTTGATCCGAGTAAGTTATTAGGCTTATAATAAGTGGGCACTGGGGCTACCACTTCAAGGAGCTGGGCCTCGTTGGGTCAAATTAGACCTCGTTTGGCCTCTCCATTCGGGCGGTTAGATTTCCCCTCTCCAATATGCTTTTGTTGATGTCATGATTTATAAATCTTGATGCTTTAATGCTATGTGTGCAATATGTGTGTGAAGAACATGCCAAAGAGGAAGTAGAGTTGACTTCATAACACTCAAGCTATGTCATTTCAGCCAAGAAGAATAAATGTTAGAAGGAGAGTTGACTCCTTTTGGCTGTAGAGTCGACTCCAAAGCCACCCGCCAGCAGAAGAAGATAGCGCTGACAAATATCTTGTCAAAGGTGTATAATATCTGCTAAGGGTGACAAATAAATCAGTTGTGGTGACAAATGGTTAGCTTGGGAGAAAAAAGAGCTAAGGAGAAGGAATTGTGTTGATAGAGTCGATGCAGGAGGAAGCAGCGTCGATGCAGCCAGATCGCCAAGGTTACCCGCTAGCTGAAGTCACAATGTTGACGACTGAAGTTGATTAAGGGTAACAAATGGGTAGGTTGTGGTGACAAATGAGCAGTTGGGGTGACATATAGCTCGGTATGAGTGAATAATAGACAACAAGGATGTAAGCGTTGAAAAGCATGAAGAAGAGTCGAGTCTATGTGTCATTGGAGTCGACTCCAGTTACAAGCAAACTCATACATAAATGGAGAGGCTAAGAAGAAGAAGGCTGACAAATCAGATCCAAGTCCAGAGTCAACATGATCAACACAGTCAAAGCAACTTCAGTCAAAGTTGACTTAGTCAAAGTCAACCCTAGTGAACCCTAAGACTAGCCACATTGATCCATTCAAGTTGCTAGTCACGTTGACCCAGTCAAAGTCAACAAGTCAACAAAATCAACACAATCAACATGGTCAACTCAACAAAGCAGCCAAGCAAGTCATGATGACCCAATCAAAGTCACAGTGAACACAAGGCAAGCCACAGTGCGCTAGTTCTGTTGACCTCAATCAACCTCACTCCAGGTGAAGAGTAAGTCACACGGGGTCAAAGGAGCCTAATGGTGAAGAACATCTCTCAAGGCTGAAGAATGTCACACAAGGGTGACAAATAGCTTACAAGAGTGAAAAATGGTCAGCAGGAGTGAAGAATGGCTCGAATGGAGACTACGTGTTGAGCAAGGTAGTCGAATGGATGCTAAGGTAGACAAAAGGCCAATAGGGCTGGCAAATGAGCTCTAACGGTGTAAAAGAAAAACACAAGGGTGACAAATGGATTAAGGCGACGGTCAAGCAAAGAGGAAAAAGGCCTAAGGCGATGAATCTTCTGGCTAAGGGTGACATATAGGTCCTTAAGGCAGAAAAATAGGCAATAAGGCTGTAATATGGTTTATAAGGATGAAAAATAGCCTTGAAGGGTGAATTTCTGAAAACTCGTGTATGTCACATGCTCAGGTACGAAGGCCAATGATTTGGCATGCGATCCAAGATATTCTTGGCATCTTTTTGAAGAGGAACATTCTCTCTCCTGACAGATGGATGAATGGGAAAATGATTTTCTTTTATCCAGAAGAATATTAGAGCTGCTGTCTTATAAAGAAGAGCCTTCTTCCTCCGAAGAAGTGTGTGTTGCAAGAAAGCTGCAAGAGAGCAGAAGTGAAAGAAAGAAGAGTGAGCAGCCTAGTTCGAAGGATATCTGTGAGAGAGACTGTGAGAAGAAGAAAAGAAAAAGGAAGAGAGAGTTCGTAAGGATTTGTGTACAGCCGGAGTATATTGAAGATATGCTTTTTTGATGTTCCTTGGCCTCTGGATCAAATCCAAGCCATTGTGCTTCTTCGTAGCTACTGTTGCTATGTTTCCCTCTTTGTTCTTTTGTTTTGTTTTCCATTTCCTTTGGGTTCTTCCGATGCTCTGTTTGGAGGTCGGGTCAAGCTATTAGTCAGCGATTGAGGATTTGTTCCTCGGAAGCAAGCTGTGTTGCTCAGCGGATGCAAGCTGTGATGCTCAGCGGTTAAGCAAGCTGTGAGGCTCAGTGGTTTGGGATTTGTTCCCCGAAGCTGTGGATCAGTGGTTCAAGCTATGTGTTAGCAGAATCCTCACTCGGGTTGAGTGGGGGGTGGATGTAGGTCTGCTTGGTGTGGACTGAACCACCTAAAAATCGCTTGTGCTGTGTGGTTTGTTTATGTGCTTGATCCCTGTCACTCTACCTCCTTCACAGGTTGCAGTGCGAGCAGTTTCTGAACTGTAGTTCCTTATATGCTAAGTGCTCGATATCGGTCTTGTATGAGTCTTCATCTGATCGATTGGGTTATTTCATACTCAGTGTGTTTCAGTTAATTTGAGTGGGTGGTTCTTAACTTAAGTATAGTGGGCGTGAGTTTTTAAATTGGGCATAATTTTTTTTTAAGGGGATCTATTCACCCCCCTCTAGATCCCGTCCTTACACACAACAATTCGTATCAGAGCGGGTTTCCCACAATGTGGTCCAACGACCCAAGAAGATCTGGAAATGGTAATGGTCGCAGCTTCTTAGCTGAGGGGCATTCCATTAACAGACCATCGTTCTTCGATGGTTTTTATTATCTGTACTGGAAGAACATGATGGAAGTATTTATGCGGTCTCAAAGTCATGAGCTATGGAGAGTTGTTACTAACGATCCATTCCAACTTCTAGAAAATGAAACTCGATGGATGAGAGAACAAATACGCCCATCAACCGTCAACTGGACTGCGATGAATATCATGCAGTGTGCGGTTCATCAGGAGGAGTCCTCGAGAATTTTAGCTTACAGATCAGCCTAGGAGATGTGGGACAGATTGGAATTGATTTATGAGGGAACGTCCCAGGTAAGAGCTACCAAAGTAAATATGCTGATCTCGAGATATGAGGTATTTAAAATGAAGTATGATGAAACCATTAAGGAAATGTTTTCTAGACTTTCATAGCTCACTAACAATCTGAAAGCACTAGGTAAGGGTTATGCTAATAGTGACATTGTTAGGAAGATTCTCAGATCCCTTTCTCCTGCGTGGCATACTAAGGCCACTGTTATTGAAGAATCTAAGGATCTTTCTACTATGAAGGTAGACGAATTGATTGGGTCATTGATGACCTATGAGATAAATCTCAGGAGAAGTGAAGATGAGGAAAAGAAACCTAAGATGATAGCTCTCATGGGGTCTGATAGCAGCGAAGAAAGCAGTGAGGATTTGAGTGAGCTATCGGCATCTGAACAAGCCCTTCTCACTAGAAATTTTAAAAAGTTCTTAAGAATGAGAGGTACGTATGGAAAGAAAAAGAAATACCACCAGGTGAACAGAGGGTCTCATTTTAAATCTGGCATGCATACGAAGACTGATAAAATTGTATGTTATCAGTGCAGGAAGCTAAGGCATCTTCGAGATGAATGCCTGGAGCTGTTGAAAAAGAACTCCAAGGCAAAGGAGAAGAAACAAAACGCCATGGTTACAACTTGGAGTGATGAGGAAGAGAGTACCTCAAATGAAGATGAAGAGACAGAGGTCTGTGCACTTATGGCCAATGAAAGTGGAAGTGATCACAACAATGATCAACAGGACGATGAAGAGGTAAACTCTATTTTTGAGAATGTCTCTATAGATGATTGGAAGTATGCTTACACTATCTTGTTTGAATCACATGAAACCTTGAGAAAATAAAACAAGAAGTGGAAAAAGAAAATTGAGCAAATTAACTCTATGTCATCATGTGAAAAATACTCTCAAATGGAAGAAGTAAATAGAGGTTATGATTTTGATATTCAGATGCACAAGGTAATGATTGGCTCTTTAAGGGAAGAAAATAAAAATCTGTTAGCCAAAATTTCTGAATTTGAAAACCAACAGAAAATATCTAACAATGATTAGAGTTTAATTGATGAGTTAATTCAGAATGAAAAACTAATAAAGGAAACTGAAATGCTAAAGGAAGAAATTGAAAAATTGAATCATCTAAACACTACCCTGATAGATAGATTAGTTGCTTTTGAAAAGGATAAATGTGTAATGTCAAATAATTCAGGTAAGTTGGCAAACCTTAAAACTGAAATTGAAACTCACAAATCTGTAAATGCCATGTTAAACGAAAGATTGGCCAAATGTGAGGAAGAAAATGCTAATTCTAAATTGCTCATTGTATCTCTGGAAAGTGAAATTCAGGATTTGAAAATTTCATTGTCAAAATTTGTTGATGGCCAAGAAAACTTGGATAGACTGTTGAGAACAAAAGTTAATTTCCAAAGAGAGGGGTTAGGCTATAATCCGGTAAACAAGAAAAGTTTTGGAAATAAAATATACACATAATTTGTGCACAGCTCAGGACAAGCCAGTGGCTCAACCTCACCTCTTAAACAACCTGATGTCCAGAAGACTCAGAATCAAAATGAAAATTAAAAAAAAAACAAATTATATCAAAAATTCAAAAAGGTTGCTGCTACATCTAAGATTGTTAAAAACAGGTCTGTTGCTCACCCACATGCACATATCAAGAAAACTTCATGTTTCTATTATGGAAAGCATGGTCACCTTATGGATAGTTGTTCTGTCATGAAGAAGGATGAACAGTATGTTGGTAGGATGCATGCTAAGAAATCTTCTACTGTTCAGAACAAGAAAATTCATTATTTTTACTGTGGTAAGATAGGCCACATTGCGGCTCGGTCACTATTGGTTTGCCAAGGGAAGGAAAGATTCTTATTCTAAATCTGTTAAATTCCCTGCAAAGAAAAATGTTTTCAATAGAAACAAATTTGCTTCAAATGGTAGGTCACTCATGTGCTTTAACAGTGGGAAGCATGGCTATACAGTCAAGGACTGTTGGTAGAACAAAAATTTTCATGATAGACATGATAACATATTTGGTTATGATAAACAATTCCATGCTCATGTTTTTATGCACAAAAAGAACACCAAGCCTGTTGTTTCATGTCATTACTGTGAAAAATTTGGGCACTCAATGGTTGATTATCAATTAATAAAATTTGATGACCTCAATGCCCGGAAATCATGGAGAGCACCTACCAAAGGTGCCACTAACCATTCAGGACCCAAGAACACTTGGGTACCAAAAAATTCAAAATGAAGATTTGTTTTGCCGGTGTGCCTTGGAGAAAGAAGGATAACAAATAAAGCAGTCAATAGGGCCAAGGCACCCGTGAAGTGGTAAAAACCCCATTTCTGCTTTTATTGTTATAGTTGATGACTGTTAATTCCCTCCTGATATCTGCATTTCTGGACATATTAGATTCATGTGCTCAATGTTTCAATTGGTTGAATAACAAAGGGGGAGCTGAGAACTTGAAATGCATAAACCCTCTAGTTTGCACACATTGCATTATCTTGACTTATTTGAAAAATCTGCTGCACATGTTATTCTGCATTATCATGCCTTAATTTGAAAAACTTGTTGCATTTATTTTTGCATGTTCATGCATGACCACTTGGTATATCAAATGGTTGTGTGGAGAAGGCCAGATCATTTCTGTCTGGAAACCTACACTACGCGTGAGGTGGTCCTCTGACCTAAGTTCTCCGTCAGGTACCATGGGTCAAAATTGCATATAGAGCAGTCTAGACACTCATGAGCATAATTCAGTAATACTCTGCATGGTCTTCATGTCAGATATGAGTCATCAGTGCATTTAGTTAGGGGGAGTAAGTGCCTCATATTTTGATTACCATTTGCCTCATGCACAGTTTACATCTAGATAGGGGGAGTCCCTCGACTTTATAGTCTACTTATGTGCATCTGTTTGCATTCATTTGCATACCAATTGTGTAAAAAAGTCCAAAAAGAATTGTTTGAAAATCAATGCATACATTTAGGGGGAGATAAAATAAATTGATTTGAAACAATGTTTGAGCAGCACTTATCTCTCTGTCCGAAAATGGCCCTGAAACTCTCTTTAATTTCCTGCATCTGTTGAGGGGGAGTCTTATCTGAAAATTCTCAAGCCGACTTAAACAGCCTCCCAAGTCGACTTCATATGCTGTCGGCTTATTGTTGTGCCCATTTTTGGTTGGAGTCACTGTTTGCTTGATGCTAAGCTATATTCCTGCTGCCCTCTTGTCATGTTTGGAAATCTATCTGCCTGCTGAATGAGTAAACTCTCTTGCCATACCCTTGAGCTAGTCACCTTGGAAATCTTTCACATCTGTTACCTACTCTTGAAGTCACCTTCTGCCTATTGCCTGCCCACTTGCATTCCAATATGTATACCATGATCATAAATCTGAACATCTTGAATTAGGAATCTTCTATTATACAGGATTATGATGTCCAAAATAATAGGCTGGTTTGAGTTTAATGAGTTCAGTGAGTTTAAAAAATTAAATGTCTTGAGAATATCTATGTTCAGCTTTAATAGGCCTTAACCAACTTTCACATGTTGTGTCCTGTAAAATCTTCTAAATCTTAAAGTTCTGTAATCATGGCTATCTTTGGTTGAGATACTTAGATTAAGTATTATTTTTAAACATAGAACAACCTGAAAATTCTAAAGGGCAGCACATGATAAAATTGTGTTTCAATGCTCAGGCAGAGCAATGGCTAAGGTTACACTGAGAAACTAAGGCCTTCATCAAAGAAATGAAGTGGATTTAGTCATGAGGTGTCCTTGCTATCTCTGTTCTAATTGAAGCATGATAGTTAGTCTCACTGAGTAACTAGGGGTACTGGCGTTTAACCAACGTGTACCCTTAAGTGAAAAGGTGTGGACTATACTTGTGGAGAGGGGGAAAATCCACCGCCCAAGAGCACGGCCCAACTAGGTCCAATTTGACCAAACTAGGCCCAGCTCCCCAAAGTGACAGCCCATTTTGGGCCCACTTACTTTAAGCCCAAAACTCACTCGGACCAGCACTTCCTAGGCGACCCCTGGGTCCGGAAGTCCGAGCGACAGATTGGTCGAGAAGGCCCCTGCAGGGACCTAGCGTAACCTATCCGAGCTACACACCCATCGCTCGAGAGAAAACTCCGAGCAAGCGTCCCAAGCTCGGACCGACTGTCGGAAGCTTATCCAAGCATCCATTACGCATCCTTCAGGAGCAGGGAACTTCAAGGGATAAGGGAGAGCAAGATTCCTTATGCCGTAAAGAGCCCATGACGAGGACGTAACCCCCCCTGAATCCCCTCGACTCTATGGACTCCTACATTAAACAGATCGCTATATAAACCCCAGGGAGACTCTCCGAGGAGGTAAGCAACAATCCTGAGTGAGAACCTCCACATCTCTTGGTGGAGAACAATCTCGTGCCCTCTTCTTCTCCTACCACCTCCCCTCGCACCCGTGCTCTATCATATTCGCTGACTTAAGCATCAGAGGGTTTCCCCCAGGGATTCATCCCGGGGCACCCCTGATCTATTTCCTGCCTTGCGGTTCATATATACGTGGTGGCTGTGATCAAGGATTCCTCCAGGATCTCATGACTTAGGATCAGCGCGAGATTACACCTCTTCATCTGGCGCCGTCTATGAGAAACGATCGAAGAGCCATCATGGTGCCAAGAAATTTCGGTAGGAGGACTGCCGGCGATAAGGGAAGGACCGTGGTGACAGAGGAAGGAGAACTTGTGCCTTCCCATCCCACGGAAAACCTCCCCCCTAACGACAACAACCAAGCCGACGAGCTGCCTTCATCAACCACGGGGGTGCAACCCCCCAACGGAAGCTATGATGCTCTCCAAACCCTCAACGTAAAACTGAATATCCTTGTAGAATTAATGAGGACTCAGGCGGCTAGGGAGGAGAAGTCATGACTTCCCTAGGAAAGCCCCCCCCCGTGGAGAAGCTTCCTAACAAACAGCCGGAGGCAGCTTCACCCTCCGGGGACGACAGCTTATACGCAATAGGTCGGGAGGACCTTCGCATGCCCCTCCTCCAGAGCAAGAAGCCTCCTCAACCCCAAGGAGAGAAAGGCCCGGGACGCGCCAGCAACTCCCGGAGACTGATGCCCCTGAGGGATGACAAGGCAGCCAGCAAGGACGCCCTCACAGCCCCTCGACCCAGCGGCAACCAGAGTTATTGCTTCGACTGCGAGACTTCGAACGACATTTCACGGAACAAGAGCGCGCCCTCCGCCCCTTACAGAAGACTTCCACCAAGGAGGACGAGGAGCAATCCCCGTTCTCCGACCAAATCTTGAAGGCCGAGATCTCCCTCAGACTCTCACTGCCAACCTTCAAGTCATATGACAGCCAGGGCGACCCGGTCGCACTACGACAGCTTTGACGCCCTGATGACCCTGTACGGGGCTTCTGACGCTATCAAGTGCCGAGCGTTCGTGACCACCTTGGTTCAGGGCGCTGAAGCTTGGTTCCGAGCACTCGCCCCCGGCAGTATTCATGACTTCAGGTAGTTCGGGCGAGTATTTAAGGAAAGCTTCACCGGCAGCGACCCTCCAAGGTCAGTTGCGGGGCTGTTGGCGCTAAAGCAGGCACATAAGGAAAAGCTTTGGGCTTATATCAACTGATTTAAATCGGAAGCCCTACGTATCCATTGCTTGGATGTCACCTCAGCCATCACCGCATTGACCGGAGGCACCCGCGATGAGAATCTCCGGCGAGAACTAGTCCTCCATCCCCCCACCTCTCTCGCCGATCTGGAGACCCTAGCCCTGCGTCACGCGGAGTGCGAGGAAGTCCTCAGCGCTTGTCGCGGCACAACGGGCTCGGGTCGAGAAGGGGATGTTTGCGAGACTTTATTTTCCATCGGGTCGATTAACCAACTAATTAATCAATAATCAATTGATTAGTTGACCGCGTAGGCGTGCCAGTCACATAAGTGACAGATTTCTTATGCGCTCATTCTGACCCGTGTTGGGCGAGAGTGAGATTCGGGTTGGGACCAGCAGTCCGCCATACCACAAAGGCTATGGCGTTAATTATATCCCCATGAGGGAGAAAACCTTTGATTAATTGCCGAGATAGTGAGCCGTTCGAGGCTGAAATAAGATGCAAAAGGATGCATATGACGAGGCCACATGAAATACTTTTATCTATCATGCGAGGGAGGCATGGTTTATTGAATTGGAAACCCTCGATACGTGGCGGAGGACATAGGTCCGAAGACCACCATCACGCATAGCAAAGGCTTCCAGCCGGGTGTAACTCGGCCTTCTGTCGATGCCATTTGATATACCGAGGGCCCAGGCAGGCAGGCATGCATTAACACGATGCACATAAATGCACTAAGGTGTGGTGACAGAGGCATGATAACCAGAGCATGATAATACCAAACATAATAGTAAAAACATGATAGGAAAATGGTTTGGACTTGAGCAATCCCCTTTTATTTGGTTTATGATTGATTGGGTTTATTAACCTCGACCGTGGGAGGCAAAGATTGCTCCGAAGTCATGTGAGGGATTAAAACAGCGTGATAGATAGTATTTATTCAAAACCGGCGTGACCCAGCATAGGAGAAGAGTTCCCCGGTGCGGCCAAACGTAGGTATAGGGGATTAAACGATGCGGCCATGGGTAGATGGTTTACCTGGCGCGGATGCCTTGGGGCGCGCTAGATTAGGGTGCGCCGGGTATGGACCGTTTAAAATTTGTTGAGTTTGAGTCTAATGTCATTCCGACGTGGGGGGGTACCGCGCCGTGTTAGGGCGCGCCGGGTTAAGGCCGCGCCGTTTAAGTTGATTTTGGGGTAGTTTTGAGTCTATTTGGTTTATTAAGATGTTCTTGAGGATTTTGGGTTTGATTGTGTTAATTGTTTATTAAGTTGGAGTCCCAAGCTCCCCAACAGCAGAGTCATAAGCTCGTGCGAGGTTCATACTAAAGCACGGCATTCATTGTTTAAGAACGTGCTTCATTACGTCCAAATCACGAAGGTAACTGATTAGTTAAGACCTGGTGAAAATTGGGCAGCATCTCCCCATCCCTAGAGGATTACAGGGGAGAAGCGGGGACATGCTCACGTAGCGGAGTAAGCCCCTAACAAACCGGACGGCACAACGGCGGCCAGCAGACCCCAATCGGATAGGAAACACCGAGGACTAGCCTACGAGGGGCACCACTCTTCCGTGGGTTGGAACACGATCGGATAAGACGATTAATAAGGGATGGAAAAACCCCGAGGACCAGCCTACGAGGGGCATCCGACCCGTGGTCAAATCACAATCCTAGAAAGGGACGACCGATAGGGAAGGAGAGCCCCGAGGACTAGCCTACGAGGGGCATACAACCCATGGTCACCACGATATCCCTAAGGACAGTGGATTTGGTGTTGGGCCAAAACCTTATCGATGTTCACCTCTAATGGGTCATAGTAGCACACGCCATTGAGGGGAATGACCCTGTGATCCGACGATGGTTCATGAATATTAGTAAGGGATGTCCCCTCTCCCCGTCTAGTAGATTCTTCAGGAAAACAGTCATGAGTAGAGCAGAATAGAATGCATTCAATAGAAAAGAGTCAATTACACTATACACAATGGTAAACCAATCGGTTAACTAGCTAGCAGGAGGATTAGCTTACGTTAGCACCGAGGTTAGCCTGTTGGCACAGAGGTTAGCTTGTTAGCGTGGGGGTTTCCACAACCGAGAGAGGGCAAACCACTAAACGATCGGCATGGCGAGCAGAGAGGCAACAGTTGTAGCAACCCTGGAAAAATAAATATTTTGAAAATGGATCAAATTAAAATAAAAGATAAGTAAATAGATGATGAAAGCCTAAACGCATAAGAATAAGCCAGAAGGAAAATAACGCCTTGGGTCAAGGCGCTACTTCAAGAAGAAACGCCCTTATATAAGGCGCTAATTTATGAAAGGACGCCAACATGTGATGTCGTCAATTCTTAAATGGTCAAAATAAATAAAAAGGAAAGTAGAAGTGACGTCCTCCACCTGGGCGCGTTTTATACAAGAAACGACGCTTGACAAGGCGTCAATTTAAATTAACGCCCTCACTTAGGACGTTAATTCAGTTTGAGTTTCGTTCGACCCAGGACACTATCCAGAGCAAGTTTATGGATAACTACGAGGAAGATTGAATAGGGTAAGAACTCTATTAGAGAAATATTACTTCCAATACAACACTAACTCCATTACGATCCAAAAAAAAAACCTATAAATACCCTCCTAAATCAACCCTTGATCGCTATTTGGCGATCTGCTGCTGCTGTCATCGACGTGAAGAACAGGTAATGTTCTTCCTCTTTATTTCTAGTTGTGTGTGTTGAAAGAACGTTGATGTTCTTTTCCTTCCTCATCTTCCTATACAGGTTGTCTGTGTTGTGAAGACGATCATCCTTTTGACTGAAGAACGAGTGTTCCTCGTCCATATTCTCCCTGCAGGAGGGACGTGAAGACTGTTGTCTTCCTCTCCTTCCTCCTTGCTGAACAGAAGGCAAATCTTTTGTATCGGTGGGGAACCTACTTTCAGCTGCATCAGACCAAGGACTTCTGTCTCTTTCATCTCCTGCAAGTTATCTCTGTTCGAGAACAGAACATCGTTTTCTTCTCCAAACCTTCATCCGTTCACCAGTTAATCTTCAAAAGGTAGGTTTTCTCAAGATCATAGCCCAACTAGCTTAAGATCTTAATAATATCATCGGTCGTGCATGCATATAGTTTTATTGTGGTTTCAGATGTTTTCTATGTAATTTCAAAAAGAAACGCCCTTGACAAGGGCGCTAATTTAAAGAAGCGACCCACACTAGGGCGCTAATTATTGTTTTGACGCCCTGCCCAGAAGTCGTCAATTACATGTAATTAATAAATACCCACGTTTAAAATTTAATATCTATGTAACCATGAATCTAATATATTGCATGAGTATACCTGTGAAATCCTGCTATTTTTCCTGTCATGATCATGTACCCTTTTTCCTGAAATTTTATTATATGAAAATTGGTAAATTCTTGAATTCACGACCTTGTCTAGGTCGTCTCCTACTGAACTGACGCCCCAGACCAGGGCGCTAATTGAGTGGTAACGCCCCTGTCCAGGGCGCGTTTTGGTTAAAATTTTGAAATATTAAAATTCTGTAAAAATTGAAATATAGTTTGGACGACTGCTTCACGAGTCGTCAAAAGCTCAAGCAACGCCCTTATGTAAGGCGTTAATTACGTGATTAATGACTTTGGTCAAGTCGCTATTTTCCTGTATTATTATTTTTCCCTCGGTTAACACGGTTTCATACTTATGTATATATATATTGGCACTATATTTCCACTCCGTGAATATAGTCCCACGTTTCATGATGTTTTAACGTTACCCCCTCAATTCTCGGTGACATACAAGCTCTCCATTGGACATTCCGTTCCATTGGACTAGCGAGTTAGTCATAGAGACCTCCATAAGACTCCTCGAGCCTTGGATTCCCTCAAGGCCGACTGAGCAGGTTGTACCATAAAAACCCATTACATTATTTGATTGCCATGTCACTCTAAAGAAACATGGTATACCGGCCCTCATGTTATGCAAAGTGTGTATCATGAGAATTCTCTTAATGGGATGAGGTTATCATGCCATTTGATGCTGTTCTTGTAAACCCCAATTCTATATTCAACATGATGTTCTTGTGGACCTCAATTCTATATTAAGAATGAGGACGTCTTGCCATTGATGTGCTGTTCATGTGGACCTCAATTCTATATAAAGAGTGCCCATACTTACTTGTCATGGTACCCGAGTTAGGGAACCAATTCCACCTAGTTTTATCGAAAATCATGATTGTACCGTTATTATCGCCATTCTATGTCAAGTGTCATATTTTTGGACTCTACTCTATCCAAGTTTATCTTACATGTCTACAAGCTTTATTCTTGAAATTCCATATTGGCTATAATTAATGCCTGCGCATATAGGGCCCGATCTGGTCTTGGGAGGAGCACCCGAAAGTACTTGTGCCCATGGGAGTTGATTGATCACGGTATTGGCATTATACCGAAGTGCATGACTAGCTTGATTGAACATTCCACAAATCTTGTACTTGACTTGATATTACATGACTTGTGTGACCCGAAAAAGGGTAATTTCATACTTGCGTGCTTGAAACATGATAGCCAAGTTCTGACATGACATGATGCGTCTACTTGCTTGAGTATCTTGATAGCTTTTGATATAAGTTCTTGAAAGTTCATGACTAGTTCTTCTTGCTATCTTTTTGTTATATCCTCTTTCTATCTTGTCGTTTTATGCGAGCATGCGTAGCTATAGTGCATTCATGAAAGATGTAATCACTTAAACCCCTTGCTAGTTCTTGAGATATAATTTCCTACTGAGCGTTCGCTCACTTAGTGTTTCCCTACTTTTCAGGTAAGTCCGACGATGAGGGAACTCAAACGGATGGGAAAAATCAAGAGTGAAAGAGATAGAGCTTCTCCGGTGTTATCTAGTCTTTTTCATATTTCCTTGAGTCAACCTTGTATTTTTCCTTTATTTTAGTTAGCACTTCAAAGGTTTGTAATAGACATATTTTTATGAAGGAATAAAGGATTGGGTTATCTTTACTTTTGCGCATCTCTGATTTTGGTGTCGAATACACTAATACTCTGATTGACATGATTGATATAAACTCGTCACGCGTCTCCGAGTATCTTCCGCTCTCGGGGCGTGACAGTTTTTGTGGTATCAGAGCCTAGGGTATTCAATTCCTAGGAAACCAAAGTCCAAGGATAGGTTTAACCTTTAACCGGTGAGATTGGGTAGAACCAAGGGTTAAAGTTAACATAGAAATGCTAGCTTCTAAATGAAATCACGTATTAATCTAGTTATGGTAATTGTAGGACGATGGCTGCCGAACGTGCTCAGTGGCGCAACATGCAGCGTACACTTCAAGGCATAACTCAGGTGCTGCAACAGGTAGCACAAGGAGGAGCACAACGAGCAGGGACTCTCCACCAAGTCTTTAAAAATATGAACCCGCCTAAATTCACGGGTTCTACTGATCCGGACGACGCAGAGCACTGGATTAGGGAGACGGAACGTATATTCCGTGTTATGCAGTGCACGGATCAAGATAAAGTCTTATTAGCTACCTTTCAGTTGGAAAGGGATGCCCGATGCTGGTGGGAATCAATAGACGCTACTTTAAATCAAGACCAAGTTACTTGGGAAGAATTCGTTGAACATTTCAACGCTAAATATTTTTCGGACCGAGTACAGGAAAAGAAAGCTGCAGAATTTGCTGCACTGAAGCAACGGTCCTTGACAGTGGCCGAGTACGAGGCCCAATTTTCTAGATTATCTCGGTATGCTAAGCACTTAGTTAGCACCGAGAAGATGAAAGCTAGGAGGTTCCTAAATGGGCTCAGGCCCCAATATATCACACAGCTGGCGCCAATGGATATCCAGGTCCACTCGGAAATTATGCGTCGAGCTCAGCTATTAGAAGACGCCACGGAACTATCTGATAGAATCCGTGGGAAGGACAAGAAAGAACAAGTTACAAGTTCGGGTTCCTTTAAACCCAACTTCAAGAAGAGGCCTAGCAATGGAGGTACTTCCTCACAAGATCAGAAGTTTAAGAAGACCAAGCCCTTCTCCATCACCACTACCCCATCAAATATAGTGTGCAAGCATTGTGACAAGGCGGGCCATAGAGCAGAAGAATGCTGGAGGAAACTAGGAGCATGTCTCCGCTGTGGGAGTCGCGATCATCGAATTCCCGATTGCCCATTACTTAATGATCAAGCCGGGGACGGGAAGCACCCAGTAACCAAGAATGCTCGTCTTCACGCAATTAAGGAGACCGAATAAGAAGAAGAAGGCGGACTAGTAGAAGGTACATTGAAAGTTTGTTCCAAGTCTGCATATGTCTTAATTGATACTGGTGCTTCACATTCAATTGTTTCCAAGAAGTTCGCTGATCCGTTACCCCTAGAACCGGAATGGATAAAATTAGTCTTGTCTACTCCTCTAGGAAACGAGACTGATATTACACACCATTACCAGAACTGTGAAGTATTGGTTCATGGTAAGAATCTCCCTATTGATCTTATATGTTTAGATCTAAAGGAGTATGATGTCATACTAGGAGCGGATTGGTTATCTAAATATCAGGCAACGGTCGATTACCGCAATAGCAAGGTTACTTTCAAGGAATTTCCAGAACTGATCTTTACTAGCCCCAAGAGGCGAAGCAAAGGCCCTCTTATTTCGGCTCTCCGAGCTAGCAAGCTCATCAGGAAAGGATGTGTATCTTTCCTTGCATTCGTCACGATTAAGGAGGCTAAGGAAACTAAGATAGAAGACATCCCGGTGGTACAAGAATTTCCGGACATATTTCCGGAAGATTTGCCTGGATTACCCCCACAAAGAGAAGTGGCCTTCACCATCGATTTAGTTCCTAGTGCTGGTCCAGTTTCTAAGGCACCGTATAGAATGTCACCTGCTGAACTCAAGGAGTTAAAGGAGAAATTGATGGAACTCATTAAGAAAGGATTCATAAGACCAAGTACTTCCCCATGGGGAGCGCCTGTATTATTTGTAAAGAAGAAAGATAGATCCATGAGGTTATGCATCGACTATTGACAGTTGAATCATCTCACTATCACGAACAAGTATCCACTACCGGGAATCGATGAGTTGTTTGATCAAATTTCAGGATCCAAGTACTTTTCCAAAATTGATCTTAGGTCGGGATATCATCAGTTAAGAATCAAGGATGAGGACATTCATAAGACTGCATTCAGAAGCAGGTACGGCCATTATGAATTTGTTGTTATGCCTTTCGGACTAACGAATGCCCTTGCTGCCTTTATGCAGTTAATGAATAGTATATTCAGGCCTTATTTAGATCAATTCGTGGTGGTCTTTATTGATGATATATTGATTTATTCCGAGACCAAGGAAGAGCATGAGGAGCATTTAAGGATTGCATTACAAATATTGAGGGCAAACCAATTATATGCAAAACTCAGCAAGTGTGAATTCTGGCTTGAGGAAGTGACTTTTCTCGGACATGTTATATCAAAGGATGGCTTATCAGTAGATCCATCAAAAGTTGAAGCTGTAAGAAATTGGGAAAGACCGACCAATGCTAGCGAGATCCGAAGTTTCTTAGGTCTTGCTGGCTATTACAGGCGATTCATCAAAGATTTCTCTAAGATCGCCATACCACTTACGAGGTTAACTCGCAAGGAGATCCGTTACGATTGGAGTGAGGAATGTGAAAGAAGCTTCCAAACTCTCAAGGATCATCTTACTACAGCTCCTGTCTTAGCTTTACCAATGGAAGGAGAGAAATTCGAGGTATACACTGATGCTTCTGGCATTGGCCTCGGATGTGTTCTAATGCAACAAGGAAAGGTTATAGCTTACTCTTCTCGTCAATTAAAGAAGCATGAAGAGAAGTACCCCGTCCATGACTTAGAATTGTTAGCGCAGCAAGAGTGATATAGAAGGGGGGGGATGAATAGATCACTCCCAATTTACAGAAACTCAGGCGGAAAATAGATTCTACTGCTAACGCACCTCCTTAACCCGTACATAGAGAAATATAGATGAGAGTGAAGAACTGATCACTTGAAGGCAAAGGGACAAGCAGATGAAGAGCACAGAAATCAATAGCAAACCACAGAGGAGGCACTCAGTTTTTAGGTGGTTCGATTGTAGTCCGCAATCTACATCCACCCCTCACTCCAACTAGAGTGAGGATTCCACTAGGCAAAGCTAGATCGCAGCAGACTCAGTCTGCGTACAACATGCTGTCACACAGCTTGAACACCCAAGGGAAACAAATCCCTCGACCAAGCTCTGCTAGCCACAGAACTTGAAACCTATTCTAGCTCCCAGCTAGAACACAACCGGAGAATCCTCTCCCTTCCTCCACACACGGAGGGAAACTGTTAATGACAACCTGTCACTAACAACACCAGAGATCACCGATCTCTCTTCCTCTACAACTCAGAGGGAAACTGGAGTGGTACTCCCTTCCTCCACACACCGGAGGGAAACCAATTCAAATCAGAATGGAAGAGCAAAATAAACGAAAGAAAAATAGAAAGAAAAACCAATGAAGAAGAAATCAGTTCTGAAACCCAATACAAATGTAGCTTCAAATGAAGCAATTCATCAATCCACACACACTCTCTCTCTCTCGAACAAACTCCTCTCAGATATGGAACTCTCTGCTCTTTTTCTTTTCTGGATCGTGCAGACTCTCACCAATGGCTTCTTCTTTTTCTTTTCACGATCGAGCTTCTACTAAAGGATGAAGCTCTATATTTATAGCAGATAATGGCGTGTGGCTGCCAGGTTCCCGCCCATGCACTTTTGGCTAGATCATTTGAATTTTGACCACATGGCAGCATCCTGACAAGGTTGCCATCCACGTGTCATGCGCCTATTGTCTTGGATCACGTGTCAAGTGCCAACCTCGATTCACGTGCCCAATCATCAGCCTGAATCACCTGCAGACAGACAGATGGAATGTATAGACTTAGTTAGTTCAGGCTTTCAACATGAATGTATATACTTTAGAAACACAACAGAGTAAGTGTGCACACCGTGAGAGAGTGTACAGACTTACTGAATAAAATGCACATGAAGGTAGTGTATAGACATGAACAATGCAAACGATTGTTACCAATGTGTACACTTTATAAGGCTCAGCCACTGTGTAGACTTCACGAAGCCTAAGCAGTGTACAGACTTGAAACGATAGTTAGCCAAGTGTGTATCATGTGAGAGTGTATTCACTTGGAGTTCTTCAGCATGTTCAATGTATGGACTTAAGCATTTCAGGGCAATCCATAGCAATGTATAGACTTAGGTGTTCTGTTCAAATCAAAATCAATGTACAGACTTCATGCTGTACAGACTTGATGTTGATCAACAGATCTTTGAACATCAGCCCAAGGCGTCAACACTTCCATCGAGCAGCGTCGCCTCAGCTTCCTCAGGCAAGATGCTCACGCCCTTGGTAACAGGCCAATGCGTCAACGCATCCAGTGTCAGCGTCGACGCAGTGAGCAAGACAGAAAGGTGTGCGTCTACGTAGTCAGCCAAGTGCGTCAACGCACGAAAGGCACACAATCCATGAAGACAGACAGGCTGTACAGACTTTGAAGCTTGCTGAATGAAACGATCGGCTGATGGACCAATGTACAGACTCTGAATGTAAAGGCAGTCTGTATAGACTTGAATCGCTTGAAGCGATGTATGGACTTTGTGAAGCTCAAGCACTGTACTGACTTGTGAAGACTTCAACGATGTACATACTTGGTGTAGCTCAAGTGAATGTATAGACTTGTGAAAGCACTGTGGATGTGTGGACTTGAGCGAATGAAGCCGATGTACAGACTTGGTAAATCGAAGCCTCTGTACAGACTTTCCTAAGACGCAGTTCAATGTATAGACTTGAACGAAAAAGGCCGATGTACAGACTTGCCTAAGACGTAGCTTGAGACGCTGGCTGAGACGGATGCTGTACAGACTTTGAAGAACATTGAACGTTTGAGCAGCATGCAATGTACACACTTAGTGGTGTACAGACTTGGCTTGGAAAGCGTAGGGAAAAGTTGAATGTATGGACTTGGCCAATGCGTAGGAAAAGATATCGAATGTACAGAGTTGGTGAATCACAGGCCAGTGTATAGACTTAGAGAAATGAAGTCTAGTGTATAGACTTGGAGAAGTGTTCAATGTGTTGGGTTGGCGTTGTATAGAGTTGGCTTTGAGCACTTGGGCTGAAGGTAATGTGCAGACTAAGCGATGTATAGACTTTGCCCAAGGAACCGAATGTATAGACTTTGCTGAAGCTAACTCTGAAGCAATGTTCAGACTTTGCAAACAAGACTCTGGGCGATGTATAGACTTACACTATCGGATGTGTAGACTTCAAGACAATGCAGCAGCCAGTGTATAGACATGAAGTTTAACAATCCAATGTATAGAGTTGAAGCTTGGAAGGATGTATAGGGTTGAACTGAACTGACTTTGGCAATGTGCAGACTTGACTGGTCGGGCAGTGTACAGACTAGAGTATTAGGATCAATGTGTAGACTTCAGTAAGAAGGTGCCCGATGTACAGACTTAAGGAAGATATGCCAATGTACAGACTAAATGGATCCAGCTGGTGTATAGACTTTGTGCCCAAGCTATCAATGCTCTGATGCGTCGACCCACCCTTTCTGATGAGTCGACCCACTGCTGTTCATATTAACCAAACAGTGTATATAGAATCAAGATAGCATGCATATCTGACAGGCAAATGAACTGTACTCACTCACATGATGAAACACCATTAATGTAGAGATAGAAGATTGATTTATAGTGTGAGACATCATCAAAACCATAGGGATGCAATAAGAATTAGCCGCGGTAGTATTTGCACTAAAGATCTGGAGGCATTATCTATATGGAGTACAATTTACTGTATACTCCGATCACAAGAGTCTCAAGTATCTTTTCTCTCAAAAGGAACTAAATATGAGGCAAAGGCGTTGGCTAGAATATCTCAAGGACTTCGACTTCAATATACAATATCATCCCGGAAAGGGTAATCATGTAGCAGATGCCCTTAGTCGAAAGCCGAGAGCACTGTTAGCCAATTGTATGATTCAAGAATGGAAGTTGCTGGAGCAATTCTCTAAGCTCAATATAAGCATGGACACGAACTTCAAATGTGTCACATTGTCTCATATAAGCATTCATCCAGACCTATTAACTGAAATACAAGCACTTCAGGATGATGACCCAATATTAGTGGAAATCAAGGGCAAACTAGAAGGACAGTCTGATTTCCAATTAGCATCAGATAGAAGGTTGTTATTCCAAAACAGAACTTGTATACCGGATTATCCCGAGTTAAAGAAGAAGATCTTAGATGAAGCTCATAGATCAAGGTACACGATTCATCCTGGATCTACCAAAATGTACCAAGATGTGAAAAAAAATTTTTGGTGGCCCAACATGAAAAGGGAAATAGCGGACTACGTGTCGCGCTGTCTCACATGCCAACAGGTCAAGGCGGAATACCAAAAGCCTGCTGGAAAACTACATCCTCTAGATATCCCTAAATGGAAGTGGGAGGATATTGGTATGGATTTCATCATGGGTGTATCTAAATCAAAAGGAGGACATGATGGAATATGGGTTATTATTGACCGATTGACTAAATCGGCGCATTTCTTGCCAATCAAGAGCCGATGGTCAGTCGATGTGTTGGCTGCATTATACATCAAGGACATAGTCAGATTACACGGTATTCCTATTTCAATCGTGTCTGACAGAGATCCCCGTTTTACTTCTCATTTTTGGAAGGGACTACAACATTCGTTGGGAACAAGGCTTAACTTTAGTACAGCTTTTCATCCTCAAACGGATGGTCAGACCGAGAGAACTAATCAGGTCATTGAAGATATGATTAGGGCATGCATCATTGATTTTGGTGGAAGCTGGCATGATCACTTGCCTCTGGTTGAATTTGCATACAATAATAGCTACCAGGCAAGTATACAAATGGCACCTTTCGAAGCCTTATACGGAAGGAGTTGCTGATCACCCTTATGCTGGGACGAAGTTGGAGAAAAACAACTGCTAGGTCCAGACATGGTAAGGGTTACCACTGAGAAGATACAATTGATTGGAGAAAGACTGCAAGTTGCTCAGTCTAGGTAAAAGGCTTATGCTGATACAAGAAGGAGAGATCTTGAATTCCAAGTTAGAGATCATGTATTTCTCAAGATATCGCCTGAACGTGGCATACGGAGATTTGGTGTCAAGGGCAAGCTTACACCAAGATTCATCGGACCCTTCGAGATATTGGAAAGAGTTGGCGAGGTTGCTTATCGCATCGCATTGCCTCCTCAATTGTCCGATATTGATAATGTGTTCCACATATCTATGTTGAAGAAGTATGTACATGATCCATCACATATTATTGAACATGGAGACTTAGTTATCCAGAAGGATCTCACATATGAACAGAAGCCCATAAAGATACTAGATCGTGAAGTACGTACTCTAAGGAATAAGGTTATTCCCATGCTAAAAGTACAATGGAATAAGAGTTCCGATCATGAAGCCACATGGGAGACCGAGGAATTCATGAGGAAGCAATTTTCAGAATTATTTTAAGGTATATACTCTACACTCTCCACATATATATACTATGGAATTTGGGGACCAAATTCTTTTAAGTGGGAGAGGGTGTAGCAACCCTGGAAAAATAAAGATTTTGAAAATGGATCAAATTAAAATAAAAGATAAGTAAATAGATGATGAAAGCCTAAACGCATAAGAATAAGCCAGAAGGAAAATAACGCCTTGGGTCAAGGCGCTACTTCAAGAAGAAACGCCCTTATATAAGGCGCTAATTTATGAAAGGAGGCCAACATGTGATGTCGTCAATTCTTAAACGGTCAAAATAAATAAAAAGGAAAGTAGAAGTGACGCCCTCCACCTGGGCACGTTTTATACAAGAAACGACGCTTGACAAGGCGTCAATTTAAATTAACGCCCTCACTTAGGACGTTAATTCAGTTTGAGTTTCGTTCGACCCAGGACACTATCCAGAGCAAGTTTCTGGATAACTACGAGGAAGATTGAATAGGGTAAGAACTCTATTAGGGAAATATTACTTCCAATACAACACTAACTCCATTACGATCAAAAAAAAAACCTATAAATACCCTCCTAAATCAACCCTTGATCGCTATTTGGCGATCTGCTGCTGCTGTCATCGACGTGAAGAACAGGTAATGTTCTTCCTCTTTATTTCTGGTTGTGTGTGTTGAAAGAACGTTGATGTTCTTTTCCTTCCTCATCTTCCTATATAGGTTGTCTGTGTTGTGAAGACGATCATCCTTTTGACTGAAGAACGCGTGTTCCTCGTCCATATTCTCCCTGCAGGAGGGACGTGAAGACTGTTGTCTTCCTCTCCTTCCTCCTTGCTGAACAGAAGGCAAATCTTCTGTATCGGTGGGGAACCTACTTTCAGCTGCATCAGACCAAGGACTTCTGTCTCTTTTATCTCCTGCAAGTTATCTCTGTTCGAGAACAGAGCATCGTTTTCTTCTCCAAACCTTCATCCGTTCACCAGTTAATCTTCAAAAGGTAGGTTTTCTCAAGATCGTAGCCCAACTAGCTTAAGATCTTAATAATATCATCGGTCGTGCATGCATATAGTTTTATTATGGTTTCAGATGTTTTCTATGTAATTTCAAAAAGAAACGCCCTTGACAAGGGCGCTAATTTAAAGAAGCGACCCACACTAGGGCGCTAATTATTGTTTTGACGCCCTGCCCAGAAGTCGTCAATTACATGTAATTAATAAATATCCACGTTTAAAATTTAATATCTATGTAACCATGAATCTAATATATTGCATGAGTATACCTGTGAAATCCTGCTATTTTTCCTGTCATGATCATGTACCCTTTTTCCTGAAATTTTATTATCTGAAAATTGGTAAATTCTTGAATTCACGACCTTGTCTAGGTCGTCTTCTACTGAACTGACGCCCCAGACCAGGGCGCTAATTGAGTGGTAACGCCCCTGTCCAGGGCGCGTTTTGGTTAAAATTCTAAAATATTGAAATTCTGTAAAAATTGAAATATAGTTTGGACGACTGCTTCACGAGTCGTCAAAAGCTCAAGCAACGCCCTTATGTAAGGCGTTAATTACGTGATTAATGACTTTGGTCAAGTCGCTATTTTCCTGTATTATTATTTTTCCCTCGGTTAACACGGTTTCATACTTATGTATATATATATTGGCACTATATTTCCACTCTGTGAATATAGTCCCACGTTTCATGATGTTTTAACGTTACCCCCTCAATTCTCGGTGACATACAAGCTCTCCATTGGACATTCCGTTCCATTGGACTAGCGAGTTAGTCATAGAGACCTCCATAAGACTCCTCGAGCCTTGGATTCCCTCAAGGCCGACTGAGCAGGTTGTACCATAAAAACCCATTACATTATTTGATTGCCATGTCACTCTAAAGAAACATGGTATACCGGCCCTCATGTTATGCAAAGTGTGTATCATGAGAATTCTCTTAATGGGATGAGGTTATCATGCCATTTGATGTTGTTCTTGTAAACCCCAATTCTATATTCAACATGATGTTCTTGTGGACCTCAATTCTATATTAAGAATGAGAACGTCTTGCCATTGATGTGCTGTTCATGTGGACCTCAATTCTATATAAAGAGTGCCCATACTTGCTTGTCATGGTACCCGAGTTAGGGAACCAATTCCACCTAGTTTTATCGAAAATCGTGATTGTACCGTTATTATCGCCATTCTATGTCAAGTGTCATATTTTTGGACTCTACTCTATCCAAGTTTATCCTACATGTCTACAAGCTTTATTCTTGAAATTCCATATTGGCTATACACAAAAGTGGATGTTAAAATACATGATTAATGCCTGCGCATATAGGGCCCGATCTGGTCCTGGGAGGAGCACCCGAAAGTACTTGTGCCCATGGGAGTTGATTGATCACGGTATTGGCATTATACCGAAGTGCATGACTAGCTTGATTGAACATTCCACAAATCTTGTACTTGACTTGATATTACATGACTTGTGTGGCCCGAAAAAGGGTAATTTCATACTTGCGTGCTTGAAACGTGATAGCCAAGTTCCGACATGACATGATGCGTCTACTTGCTTGAGTATCTTGATAGCTTTTGATATAAGTTCTTAAAAGTTCATGACTACTTCTTCTTGCTATCTTTTTCTTATATCCTCTTTCTATCTTGTCGTTTTATGCGAGCATGCGTAGCTATAGTGCATTCATGAAAGATGTAATCACTTAAACCCCTTGCTAGTTCTTGAGATATAATTTCCTACTGAGCGTTCGCTCACTTAGTGTTTCCCTACTTTTCAGGTAAGTCCGACGATGAGGAAACTCAAACGGATGGGGAAAATCAAGAGTGAAAGAGATAGAGCTTCTCCCGTGTTATCTAGTCTTTTTCATATTTCCTTGAGTCAACCTTGTATTTTTCCTTTATTTTAGTTAGCACTTCAAAGGTTTGTAATAGACATATTCTTATGAAGGAATAAAGGATTGGGTTATCTTTACTTTTGTGCATCTCTGATTTTGGTGTCGAATACACTAATACTATGATTGACATGGTTGATATAAACTCGTCACGCGTCTCCAGGTATCTTCCGCTCTCGGGGCGTGACAACAGTACCAACAAGCGATGCATTTAGATTATAGGGACAACCTCATTCCCCTCTGTTCGTGACTTGGAACAGAGGGAGGGTGATGGGAGAAGGTCCCAGGTTTCTGACCAGGGGAGCATCGAGGTGCATTCCTCTGACCAATAAACCCTCCACGGAGTCGGTAGAAGCTGATGCGAGGAGAAACCTCTGGGGAGAGGGGTGATGATATCATTGTTGCCCTTGAAAACACTGGGGCGTATGCGTCGGAGAAACCATAGGAAGAAACTGCAATCGAATAGACAGCAATGAATCTCCAGATATATATATGGGTATTGGTACTTTATTCAAATATCAGAAGGGCGAATGCCCAGATGGATCATTACAAATGCTTTCACATCACATAGCCAGCATTCAAACTTGGAATAAGAGGGATAGACGAGAATTAGAAGAAGTAGAACATCGCAAGGCTCATATCATCGCCCGGAATGCTACAATATCACACCCACGCAGGGGTTCTCCGAGAAAAGGGAAGAAGAAAGAGATTGGTGGAGCTCCGCCACCCACCTCAAAAATAGAGTATCGGAAGCAAAAGGCTCTTCTCCGGCACCGGACATCTCTGGACGAATGGGCGGGGAAGACGGCGGCGAGAACCCTCTCAGTGGAACCCTACTTCTCCCTCAAGGCTACTCTCTCTCTTGGATGGACAGGCCCCCTGATTGGCTCTCAGATTCTACCCCTCTCTCTTTTGATTGCTCTCCCCAATTGGTCTCGCGAATATCTTCTATCTATCCCCTCCCCTCACTTGGTCGAACCAAGTAGGGTTATATAGAAGAAGGCTCTCCCGGTGTGGAGAATGCGCGCCGGGGAAACCCCACCTGCATCTGGTGCACCGGGTAGGAGGGCACCGGGATAGGGGGTGCTCCGGTGAAAGGGCGCGCCGGATAAGCCCCGTTTGCATAACACAGGTTAGACAATGGGTCCCGGACTGGTTCCAGGGGTCACCGTGTCCATTCATCTCGCCGTGGTCTTGGAAAACCTAGGTGAGAAGTCCTGACGAAGCCCTCGGGTCGACATACAACCTTTTTCGGAACCTCATGCATCTTCAGTTTGAACACGCGGGTCTTCCACTGACACAGCCTTCGACACTGTGGTTCGTGCCGCTGGCTCGGTTTGTCTTGTGCTCGAAGCTTTCTTGGGAGGTGGAATACCATCTAGGGTGCTTTTGCCTTGAATGGGCAATCATTTGGTCACTAATGGACCTAATATGCTGAGAAGCCGTACCCATGTCGGGTCATCGGGGTCTTCTACTGACAGAGCCTTCGGTCCCCTACTCTGAAGGGTCGAGGATGTTCTATCACCTCGGGAGGATCTTTCATTTAGGTGGCGGACCACCGGGTACATTCTCATCTTTGGTCAGACGACGGATATGTTCTCATCCTTGGTCGGATGATGGATACATTCTCATCCTTGGTCGGACGACGGGTACATCCTTGTCCTTGGTCGGATGACGGATGCATGCTTGTCCTTGGTCAGACGACGGGTACATCCTTGTCCTTGGTCGGACGATGGATGCATGCTCGTCCTTGGTCAGACGGCGGATATTGTCTGCGCGGTATGACTGAGTCGATACCGGTTCGTCGGGCAGCCCTGACGACACTATCAGCTGGTGGTGTATTCTTCTCGATCGTCCTGAGGTAAGGCTCCTGGTGTTTGTACCGAATGACCTGAGGCTCTGGCAGCTTAAGAAGGCTTCAGTGTATTGATATCTTTCAGCTTCTGTGCTTCAGTAGGCCGCATCATTCATCTTTGAGGCTTGATCACCGTTGAATATATTTTGAGTGCCAACAAATGCCCCACAGCCGTGGGTGTTGCGAGCGAGGCACGGGCGAAGCAGGACCAGCGGATGAGCTCCGTCTGGGCAGATTTCCCATCTGGACGGCAGAGGCTCGGAATGGCCTTTAATTCGGCGCTGTGCTTAATCCGGCACGCCATGGGTTGAAGCCTAATACGATGGGCCCTTAACCGGTGTGCCCTTTGGCTTGGGGAGTTAATACGGGGCACTAATTAGCGCACCGGATTAACAAGGGGGGGAGGCTCCCCTATATAAGCCTTTTCTTCTTTATTTTTTCTTCAATCTTTCTCATTTGCAACTGTTGTTTCTCTCTCTTCCTTCCCATCTTCTCCACGACGCCGAGAGAGCTGAGAGGGCGTCCCCTGAGCGGGTGAGGGAGAGTCTTTGCTATTAGGGATTTGAATCCCAATTTTCAGAGCCCGGGAGGCTTCTAGCAGGGCTTGCCCTCAGAGCTATTCCCCCGAGTCTTCCGTTTTGGCCTCGGTGTAATGCCCATGGCTACTTTTAGGGACCGTTCCCTTGGTGGACGTGTTCCCGCTTCTTTCTGGCAATCTCCCGAGCTGGGGAGACTCTGTCGAAATTTTGTCAAAAATTTTGTCTTGATCAACTACTTTCTGACTTTGTTTATTTTTTTCTTGATGTGCCTTTTGCAGATAAAATGCCATCTGGTTCTTCTTCTTCTGCTTCCCATGCCGTGGTGACATGGGAAAATGTTCACTCCCTAGATCGGGGGCATGAGCAGCTTGCCGTGGTTGTAGAATCCTCGGACTCGGAGACCAACATGGTAAACACTAGCCGCCTTCTCATCATCGGGGGCGATTCTTTCCAGTATGACCGAGGGGATGCCGTCAGGAGGGATCACCCCAAAGACAAGCACTTGATGTCTTTCCTCAGGCAGTTCAATCTTCAAGGGAAGAGGGATTTGTTCCTCGTTCGCAAAGTCGAGCAAGCGTTGCTAGTTGAGAGGGACAACTTGACGGACTGTGTGGTGCGGGGAAGGCCTATCTACCTCCCCGGGGAAGTCCGAAAGTGGAGTGCTGTGCTTGGGCTGTAGGATCTGGCTCCAGACGATGGTCTGTTGACCAGGGCCCCCGAGTTCGGGCCTGCTCGGTGGAACGAGACCGCAGGCCGTGTTGATCGGGAGAAGCCAGTCTTTGGTTTGTTTCTTGCCCCGTTGAAATGGGGGTATAGGGAAGAATCCTTCTTGCTGGACTGCCTGGCAGTCCATTTCAAACATCAGATTTCCGTGGGGTGGTTTGCCGAGCTGAGGGCCATCGACGCCCATGCATTCCGACCTGGAGCAGTGGAGTTTAGAGACTATGTGATGCAACACTATGCTCCCATCTTGGCCAAGGCTAGCATATATCGAAGCGTGTACACCTCGAGGTACCGCTACCCCATATCCAGAGGCCTGTGCTGCGGCATGATTGATGCATTCTGCCCCGAGTACAATACTTTCTATACTTCGGAGGGAGAGACTTCTTTGGATCTTTGGAGCCTTTCGCAGCTCAGTGGTTTACCAATCGACGAAGAACCGTATGAGAAAGTTTGCTGGTCAGACTGGTTGAAAGACCAGACCGACGGCGAGGGTCGGTACTTGGCAGGTTATGCTTATCGCTACCTGATAAAGGTGTATCGTACACTTTTTCGCTCATCGTACGACAAGAGGGAGGCCCGAAAGCCTGAAGAGAAGAGGTACGTGCGGATGGGCACTTGGCTCCAGCATTTCTTTGGTGGGAAGCAGAAATACGAGTGTAGACACGCCAAAATTGACGCTATGTCGAGTAAATCTCATGTCACCATGTGACGCCCCAAAGTGAACTTCAATATTGCCGTAATATGAGGTTTTTCTATTTTTATGTGTTTTCTGTGATTTTCTTAGCTTTTTTTGGAATTAACGTCTTGACGTGGGACGTCTTTTAAATAATGGCTTAGCCATGGGCGTCTCTTAATGAAAGGACGACCGTCGTCAGAGGCGTCAGTTTCTGGAATTTTACGTATCCTGCCCAAATTGGAAAAGCAAGAATTGACGTCCCCCAGAGGGTCATTTATCAACTAACGCCCGTTGGTACAGGCGTCATTTCATGATTTTTTATTGAGGAAAGGATTTTGTTGCTAAAATTAAATCCATGAATTGACGCCTTTGTCTCGGTCGTCATTTTAATTAACGCCTTAAGGCAGGTCATCAATTTCAATTGACGCCCTTCTGAGAGTCGTCTTTTCCCCTTTTGTGTCCTGCTCAGACGAACCTTTCCCGGAGAGTTCCCTGCTATGTTTTAATCACTTTGTTAGATTAGGGAAGTAGAGGCCTTGCCGTAGATGAATGTTGCAAGTTCTAATCCTACTAAATCTATGGTTTATGCCCTATAAATAGAGCCTCTGCTCTGCCCGCGCGAGGAAGAGAGAGATTTACACACGGAGATTTTTACAGACAAAGAGGACTTTGCTTCTTACGAAGTCCTTCGACCTCTTCCTCCGGGATCTCTTCCTGTTGCAGCAGTCGGAAGTCCTCCTTTCCGTGTCCTCCCTTTACTGTTGCCAGGAACAGCAGGAACTTGTTAGCTTGATTAATTCATATTCATCTCGCCACCTTCATTCATCATATATTATTTCTTTTATACATCTGTCTTCGTCTTTGCATCATATCTCCTCTCCCTAATTCTCTTAGGGGTTTCTTTTAAAAAAGACTAAAAGGGTAATCAAGAAAGAGAAACCCCCTTCATCGGCGGGCCGGTAGAAGGAGGAGGAGAAGAACCATAATCCATCCCGCATCACTTTCTTACCAGGTATTCGCGATCAAACTCCTTTTCTTTTCAGGTAATCCCTCTGGCGATCACACTCCATTAGCAACCTCTTGCAACCCTTATTTAGTTTCTTTTAATTTTTGATGTCGGTGTGACACGGTTCACAAATTGGCGATCACGGTGGGACTTCCACTATTTTTTCTTTTGATTACCCCCCTCTTATTGGCACCCACGTGTGCCCTTTCCCTTGGCACCCACGTGTGCCCCTCCCTTTGGTACCCTCGGTACCCCTCCATTGTGCCCCCACGCGGCACCCTCCATTGTGCCCCACGCGGCACCCTCCATTGTGCACCACGTGCACACTCCCCATCGGGATTAGCCAGTTTGTGATCATCCACCTCATCTTCTAAAAGAAAGAAATTTGGTTACTGACTGCTCTTTTGTCTCTGTTTGATCATCTGGTTTAGCGACTTATCTCCTGTCGTCTTCCTATTACCTAGCGAGGGGTTTGCATTTTTCTGTCATTTTCTTAATTGACGCCCCCCCCAAGGCATCTTTTCCTCATATAACGCCTTCGTCAAAGGCGTCATTTTAGCGTATCTCGTGTTCTATTTCATCTCTGCCCGTGATTTCACGCCCTGTGCTGCGGGCGTCATTTGTTTATGCAGCGCCTGATGCCAAGGCGTCTTTTATCTTGAGGTTGTGCCCTTAGTCTCCCCATACCTTTTGACGTCCCTTCTTAGAGGCATCCTTTTCACATTTAGCGCCTCACACCAAGGCGCTGCTTCTGCACTGTCGGTCAGCAACTTATAGTGATTCGCGACAGCCCCTCTGTCGTGTTTTCTTCTTGTAGCGACTTTTGCCAAGTCGCTAATTACCTGTGTGTTAGCAAAAACCTGTTTGCTGTGGCTATTTCTGCTGGATTGATTCCTATATTCATCATTTGATTATACTTGTTGGATCTGATCATATTATTTTGCATCTTTGTGGCATTTGGTTAAGAGACCTCCTCTCTCTACACTAGGATCCCACGCACCTCTCTTGGAATTGGGATGACCCTCCATTGAGCATTCTGTCTCTTTGGATTGGAAATTCCTTTTCTAAGACCTCCGTAAGTCCCCGCACCCGTGGATTCTCTCACAGACGCCGGGCTGGTTGTACCTTGAAGTACCCAAAGTTTAGATAACCCATTGTTGGTGAGGAGAGAGAAAGAACCTAGTTAACCCGGAGATTACACTCAAAATTCATAACTAGGGTTCACATTGCAAAGGGAGTGAATTGTTCTTCAATTTAATTCACCCTAACCTCAAACACAAATCTAAAAGCTTGCGTTCATTACAACTTGTTTGCATAAGCTTGATTGGATTGGGTGATTGTTGTGGTTATATTTCCTTCAAGAAAAAAGCTTTCTTCCTTCTTAAACATGCAACTTTGTTCAGGTAAAATCATCAACATGGCGAGCTACGGGTACTCTTATGATGATATGGATGAGAATGCTTTCAATCAATCTTATGAGGTCCCCCTCCAAGATTCCACTTACCATGAGGGAAATCATCCTCCCTCTCATGCATATTATTCTCAAGTTCATGTGGTTGACACCACAACTCAAGAGGTCGAGCCCTCTTCTCAAGTTCCACCCTCCAATCAAAACACATCGGGGAACACCTCACCATCATTCAATGTCAACGATTTAATTCAAGCTTTATCACAACTGGATGATTCCCAGCGGCAGGCAGTTCAGGCCGCTTTGAAAGGGAAAGCTGTTCCCTCTTCATCTTCCAACCCCCCTCCGGCCGCGAGTGGCCATCATGTTGCTAATGACCCGGCGGTCTTACACAAAATTCCTTCACGTCCACCAACGCCCGTTGTGGCCATGCCGGCCCAACAGGCAAGTTATTCTGCGGCTAGGCCCCAATTCCCTCCACCTCCTCAAATTCTAAGGATGCCTATGCCAAATTCCTTCCCTCCAAATTCGGCCCCAGTCGAGTCGGACACCAATACTCTTCTGCTGCAAAAGTTGGCTAGCATGGAAGAACAACTTAAGAAGGTTACCGCAACAAAGAATGCCCCGGAGATTTCTCTCCCTACATTGCCAAGTTTTCATCTACCACCTTCTGAGATGCCAAATTTTCGGTGATACAACGGAACTGGCAATCCGTTTATTCACTTGAAGGATTTTATGTATGAAACTTCCTTTTGGCAGGGTAACAAAGCCTCATTGGCTTATCTGTTCAGACGGTCTCTAGAGGGGCCAGCTCTCGAGTGGTTCTATTCCTTAGGGTCGGCAGACGCTAGTGACTTTGATGTGGTTCAAAAGAAATTCTTGCAGAAATATAGGGACCGGGTCGGACCCTCCCTATCAGTTACCGATCTAGTTGCGGAGAAAATGAAGCCCGAAGAGGACTTCATTATATTTGCTGATAGATGGCGATTGATGGCCGAAAAATTGAAAGATACGTTGTCGGAGCCGGAACAGGTCAAGATGATTATTTCAAATGCAACCCCTCAGTTCCGACACATATTGGCCATGAACAGGCTGACTACCATGGAAGAGCTCTATGAGAGAGCTCGATACATTCAAACTCAGATGAAAGATTCGCCCATCATGGGCATGTTTGAAGAGAGACCACGGTTGGTCAAGAAGAATACAAATGTCAACAATAGCGGCGCCACAACTGAGGTACCGTCACTAATGAGCAGGTTGGCGTGGTTGGCAACCCTACACCTTTCCGCCAATCTAATCCACGACCTCCACCACCTCCACAACAAAACCCCTTCTTCAATTCACCCCCACAACACAAATTTGCTCCTCAACATTCCTTTGCTCCTCCACAAAACCAAACGCCTCACCCGGACCCCCCAGCTCCACAACAATACCACCAAATACCACCACCCGCTAACTATGGCCCACCACAACAACAACAAAGGAGACCACAAGGCCCCAAAAGGGCCCAGTATCCACCATTGCCGGAAAGTCTCCCAGACATATTCAATGCCCTCATGGCCACCAACCTGCTCACATTGCCGAAAGAAAGGACGGCGTGGCCCGCTAACGTTGACACGTCCCGCTACTGTGTTTTCCACCGCTCGCCTGGTCACAATATTGACCACTGCTTTCATTTCAAGGATTATATCTATGATTTAAATGACCAAGGCGGTATTAATTGGGACAAGATGAGGTAGTTTATCGCCACTCTAAAAGTAAGAAGGCCTCCTCGGCAACAGCAGGCTCAGCAGCCGCAGCAACCAGCTCCACAAGCACAACAGCAAGCTCCAGCACCGCAGCAAGATATGGGGATTGTCCACAATCCACTGCCGGAGCACCCCCTAAACCAGCATGTGAACCCTGTCACATCTCTCCACAAGGTGGAGAGGGGGCAGAGATGGCACGAAGAGAACGCCTCCGTCGGGGCATTTAACCACAATTCAAACCAACCTCCGCGCCTCTTACGCACACTTCCCACTTCTACTCCCCAGTTGACCCGTCCCATTCTACGCCCTGTTAATCAAACCCCATCTACTCCAATTAATCTTTCACCCTTGCAAACCAGGCCTCTCCTTATCCACCCTCCGCCATCACAACCTTTGACGCAGCAAACTCCAGCACCCCTCACCAACCCTTCACCCTTGCCATCTAGGCCACTCCTCATCCGCCCATCATTGACACCCGTTACATCCACCGCCATTACCCCTCCACCGGCAAGGATCCCTCCACCGTCAGTCCACCCCCCATTTGTACCCAGACCTCTCCTTATTCAACCAACTATTTCCTCCCATGCTCAGGCGCCCCTTACTTCTCCTACGCCTCCTACGGGGGCTCCTCTTCTGAACCCTTCTCCGACACCCCCTACGGGGGCTTCTTCTTTGAACACCCCTCCAACACCTGCCAACACTAACACCCCTTCTTCTTCCGCTAACCCTCCATCCACACTTAGCCCGACAGAGGCATCACCAAACCAAACTATGGTACTCCACAGTGGACGGATATTCCACCGCATTTTTCCTCAGAGGGAGCAAGAGCCCGCACAAGGGCCCAATGATCAAGAACAGGAGCAAGAGTCTGTCCCAGGCACTCAATATGATTTACTAAAGCATCTGGACAGGACTCCAGCAAGAATTTCTATTTTAGAGCTGATTAAAAGGTCACCAACCCATCAATTGGCCTTAAAAGAATATCTGTAGAAGGTTATGGTTAATGAAGACATTCCTGCCGAGCATATAACCACAGTCCTAATGCCCGCTAGCGGTCAGCCGGCAATTACTTTTTATGAACATGAACTAGCACCTCAACCAGCTAGAAAATATGCTCTATGTATCACAGTGGACATTAACAAGGTGGCAGTAAAATAATGTTTGGTGGACACTGGGGCATCCATCAATGTATTTCCGCCCAGCACTTTAAAGATGTGCGGCATTCCGGGAAGTCAGATTCGGCCGTCCACTATAACAGTCACAGCTTACGACAACACCAAGAAGCCTCCTTTGGGCATGATAACATTAAAAGTCAGTTTGGGCCCAGCTTCAATCACAGTAGATTTTCACATCTTGGACATGGATCCAACATTTAATGGCATCCTGGGCCGCCCCTATATTCAATAGCTAGATGCAGTGCCCTCTACAAATCATCAATGCCTCAAGTTTCCACAGAAGGGCGGCATTATCAAAGTCACTAGCATGCCGATTCTGCCAGATGAAGACATACACTTAGCAACGTCAGTTCCTTCTATTTGGCCTTCCAATAAACCGTTGCTATCAGTGTTAGATATCACTAACCCACGGTCGATGCCATCCAAGACAGTTACAACAGTTGCCATGACACCCCTGACTTCCAAGGGGAAGAAGAAGAAGAGCATAATGAATACCCCTGGCTGGAATATTCTGATGAAAATGGGGTACCAGGTCGGCAAAGGCCTGGGTGTTAATTTCCAAGGTAGAACTAAGCCCATTAAACCTAGAAAATTAATGGTACGGGGCGGCCTAGGCTATAAAGGGCCGAGTAGGAATGAAAATGAACCATGGGCAATTATGACATCCACTTTGAAGACAGATCGCCAACCGCTTACCTGGACACTGCAAACACATTTTGTCAAAGGTGGTGATCAAAACAATGAGCAGACTACAATAGTTACTTCTATGCTAGACTATCAAGATGTGCATGCAAGGCAGTTTGCTCGCCACATAGCTCCACTGGCCACTTACAAAGCCTTGGAATCCTTGCGGCCGGACAAAAGAAGGAAAATGGATGATCCGGAGTGTGATTGGTATAGATGGTTTGATACGAATGATATTACTATTGCTTTGAGCCATCTATTTATGCCAACTAATCCGGAATGGCCGCCGTTGATTCATGAGCTAATTGAAAAGCCAGCAGTGATCATAGACAAGAGGCAGTTGTTAAATGATCATACAGATACCGGAGAGCCTGATGTGCCGTTCGAGGAGGGCTTCAATATAGATAGGCTGTGGTCCGGCCTCTTCCTTACCAAGTCCATTCACCCGACGGCTGTTGCCCGTTTGATTGAGCAATTGTTTTTCTCAGACATTCCTAGACCACCCGCGGTCTTAATAACTTTTTCCCCAAATTCACTTCAAGTTTCTCCTCAAATTCCTCCCTTGCTCCTCGAGCAATTTTCCAAACTCTCCATCACACCCCCGCGCGGGTCATCACTCATTCAATCTTTTGCCAACCTGTCAATTTCAACTCCACCTCCTACTCCCCCCTCGCATTGCTTCCTCATTAAAAATGAAAATAAAAATGAGAATAAAAATGAAAATGAAAAAAAAATGCCAAAAATCCAACTTTTCAATCCTCCATCTCCATTGAGGAGACCTCCTATCTCCTTTCTGAGTGTGTCCCGACCCAGGGGCCGCTCTTCCAGGATTCATTGATAAATCTTTTCTACCCCTCTGGCGAGGGGTCTTCATCTGTATCCCCTTCTGTACCCACTTTTCTCCTCCTTTCTCTTTTTTGTCAGGTTCTAGTGATCAAGCTAGTTGTTCTTATTCCTCTATTGATAAGACTCATGGGGTAGCTTCACATAAGAAATCCAAGGGTAAGCAGATTCCCCGTAGATTTCTCAGAGAGTTGGCTGTTAGATGTCAGGCTTGCTTAGCCATCCCCGAATTTGTGGAGAATCCGATTATCCTTCCGGAGTTGGAATATGAGAATACTTGTGCTTCTTATGAGGGTTTTGGTGTTTATGAGATTATGAATGATGAAGACCCTGTTGAAGAGGGGGATGAAAGTTACGAAAAATATGAGGACGAGGCTGATGCTTTTGCCAGTGGCATGAGGAGATTTGATGAGCCATCAGCCTCAGTAGAAGAGCCTACCAAAGAGATAAATCTGGGTACTGAAGAAGACCCTAGGATTGTCCTCATCAGCAAAAACTTGCCGCCATCCGAAGAGGAGGCACTTATTTTGGTTCTTCAAGAATATAAGGACACGTTCGCATGGAGTTATGAAGATATGCTTGGACTAGACCCTGCGCTAGTTCAACATTGACTTACACTTAAGCAGGGGTCTGTCGCGGTCAAACAACGGTTGAGACGTTTCCACCCTAGTATGGCTTTAAAGATGAAAGAAGAGGTCGACAAGCTTCATAAGGCTAGATTTGTTAGAGTTGTCCTCTATCCCAATTGGGTGGCTAACATCGTCCCAGTCATGAAGAAGGATGGAAAGGTCAGGATTTGTATAGACTTTCGGGACCTCAACCGTGCGTGTTCTAAAGATGACTTCCCCCTCCCTCATATTGATGTTTTGATTGATAATACGGCAGGATATGAGACTCTCTCCTTCATGGATGGTTTTTCAGGCTATAATCAAATTCGCCTGGCTGAAGAAGACCAAGAAAAAACATCGTTCACTACACCGTGGGGAACATACTGCTATGTGGTCATGCCTTTTGGACTTAAGAACGTTGGAGCCACCTATCAAAGGGCTATGATGGTAATTTTTCATGATATGATCCACATTTATATTGAGGTGTATGTGGACGACCTGGTAGTAAAATCAAGAACAAGGATTGAGCATCCTGGGGTTCTAGCTAAAGTCTTGCAAAGATCACGAGAGTATCAGTTGAAGATGAACCCCAAGAAGTGCGTATTTGGCGTTTCATCAGGGAAATTACTCGGATTTATTGTCAGCAAAAGGGGAATTGAAGTCGATCCTAATAAGGCGAAGGCCATCAGAGATATGTCTCCTCCCAAGAATTTGAAGGAAGTTCGAGGATTAATTGGGAGGTTACAATTTATTCGCCGCTTTGTCTCCCAGCATTCACAAAGATGCAGGCCGTTTTACGAGCTTACTAAGTCGGGAGTCAAGTTTAATTGGGATGACAAGTGTCAGGCAGCTTTTGACGGACTGAAGGATTATCTGGCCAATCCTCCTGTCCTGAGGCCGCCAGTTCCAGGCAAACCGCTCATTCTCTATGTCTATGTCCTGGATGACTCTGTAGGTGCTGTCCTTGCGCAAGAAGATGAAGAAAGGAAAGAGAGGGCAGCATACTACTTGTCTAAACTTCTTAACCCCTGTGAGCAGAAGTACTCAGCCATGGAGAAGACTTGCGCCACTTTAGTTTGGGTAGTTCATAAGTTAAAGCATTATTTCTTAGCTCACGAGGTTCACCTCATTGCTCGCATGAATCCGATTAAATTCCTTCTTGAAAAATCTATCTTTACTGACCGATTAGCACGCTGGAAAAGTTTCCTTTCCCAATTCGACATCACATACATTCAACAGAAAGCTATCAAAGGCTACGCCATTGCCGAACATCTTGCTCACCACCCTCTAACCCGATTTGATCCAGTCAATTCAGAGTTTCCAGATGAGGAACTAATGTCCATTAATCAACCCCACGATCCTATATGGACATTACATTTTGATGGAGCTCTAAATTCCCAGGGAAGAGGGATCGGCATGGTTCTATTAACACCAGAAGGGGTCACCATCCCATTCGCCGCTCAGCTTATTTTCCCTGTCACAAACAATATAGCTGAGTATGACGCTCTTTTGACCGGCCTGCAAACCGCTCATGAATATGGTGTTACCCAATTACGAATCGTGGGTGATAGTCAGCTCATTCTACGCCAAGTTCTTGTCAAGTGCCGCACTATCAATCCTAAGCTCAAGCCATACCAGGAACTTGCTTCAGCTTATGCCAAACTCTTTACCAAGTTGATCTTTGTCCATGTCCCTCGTAGCCAAAACATCTGAGCTGACGCCCTTACTTCATTGGCTTCTGCTTTAGTCTTCCTTCCTGAACGAGATTTCCATGTTCCCCTCATTCATCAGCGTGACACTCCAACTATTAAGGATCGTGCATTCCTCGACATTAGGGACGAGGTGCTTGAGAAGGTCAGGTAGAGTGAAGCTCTTAAAAACAAAGAAGTCATGTTATTAGATTGGGAAGAAGAATTGGCTGATGAGGAAAAACCATGGTATTACGAGATTGCCAGATATTGCAATGATCAGTCCTATCCTAAGGAAGCCACTGCGGAAGAAAAGAAAGCAATTAGAAGAGTGGATCAACGTTCTGTTTTGGTTGGAGGAGTGCTCTATAGAAGAGGGCTCACCGGTGTTTTATTAAGATGCCTCGACGATGATGAATCTTGGAAGGTCGTAGAAGAGGCGCATTCAGGAGTGTGTGGTGGTCATGTGAACAGCCAGATGCTAGCTAAGAAGATCCTTAGGCTAGGCTTCTATTGGCCCACTTTAGAAGAGGATTGTTCTATCTATGTCCGAAGGTGTGTGAAGTGCCAACTACACACCGATAAGATCCATTCTCCTGCTTCTTCACTCCATCCTATGTCTTCCCCATGGCCTTTCTCCATGTGGGCATTCGATATCATTGGACCTCTTGGTGATTCCAACCTCCTTACAAAGCAAAAGTCGTTCATCCTCACGGCAACGGAGTACTTCACCAAGTGGGCGGAAGCGGAAGCATACGTGGAGATTAAAGCGTCAACCGTTTGCAAGTTTATAATGAAAAATATCATCGCAAGGTTTGGCATCCCAAGTACCATCGTCACCGACAATGGACCCCAATTCATCTCTCAGGAGCTTAAAGATCTCTGCAACAGGTATAACATTGCATTGCATCATTCATCTCCTTATTATCTGCAGGGCAATGGCCAAGCAGAGGTAACTAATAAAACCTTGATTAAAATTGTTAAGAAAACGTGTGAGGCTAATAAATTTGTGGATTGGTCAGAAAATTTGGTTGAAGCTCTTTGGGCCTATCGCACTTCCATTCGTACCCCTACTGGGCAGACCCCTTTCGCCCTCACTTATGGAATGGAGGCGGTAGTTCCTTATGAGATTCTCATTCCCTCTCTGCGAGTACAATTGGACAAGGAATTCTCTATTGATGAATGGCGTGAATCTCTCCTTGCCCAGTTGGAACTCTTGGATGAGAAGCGTTTGGTCGCCGCTGAGCATGCGCGTATTTATCAAAATAGGCTTTCACGTTTTTACCAAAAGAAAGTGATTGAGAGAAAGTTCAAAATCGGTGAAATGGTAATTAAAAGAATCTTTGTAAAACCTGGTGGACCTTGTTCAAAACTCCAACCAAACTGGGAAGGACCCTTTGTTATAAAAGATGTTTATCCTGGCAATGCTTATAAACTGGTTAATGCTGAAGGCGAAGAGCTAACTCATCCTTGGAATGGTCTCTATCTAAAGAAATACTACCCCTAAAACAAAAAAAGAGGAAAATAAAACAAACAAAAAAATTTGGAAAAGAAAAAGGAATTTTTGAAGGCTGGTATGGTACGTGGGCCACGATGCCGAAACAATCAAAATCCTTAATTCATTCTTCAGTCTCGATGATTTAACTCTTGGGTCAATTCATGCACACACTACATGCTTTACTCTTAAACTCGAGCAGCCCAGAATTCGAGGAAGTCTGACCCAAACAAGAGTGTAAAAGCCTTACCTATTCTCTTCCCTTCGGCTCGCGAGAGGGAATACAAGTTAGGGGTTACTAACCAAGCCTGCCCGCTGCCCTAGTAGGTGGAAGTCAGGGCCCAAAAGGGAACAAAATGCTTAAAGCCCAAGTACAATTAGATCTTTATCTGTTTCGAAAAAAGAAAAGAAAAGGAAGTTATGATAAAAGAAAGCATGTCAAGAGGGTAAAGTCCCCGCAGGGAAAACCCTGGTCGTAAGCATGCATGAATAAGGGCAAAAAGAGCAACAAAATTTTCCTAAGCCAAAGACCGAATCCCAACAGGCATTAGGGCAGGGGAGGAGCGTGCCCCATTCTTGAAAACCTTTCGTGAGCTTCCTTAATCATTCTTCTCTTCTCCCTCCATGGTGGGTAGTGAACTCGAAGAATGGTGAAGACCGACTAAGAAGGATGGGCAGCGAGAGAATATGAGTAAAAGCCTAAGTATAAGTCACGTTGACTCTTTTGTTAAGTCTCTTGAGAAAGTCTAATGAATTTTTGATTATGATGGTTAAGGTTTCAAAGCCTGGTACTATACTTACCTCCAAAACAAAAAAAAAATCAAATTAAAATTCACGCCTCTTAGAATAGGCATCCTTTTCAAAATTAACAACCCTATCGAGGGCGCCACTTTCAAAACAAAAATTCAAAAAAACAAAAAAATATAAATAATAAAAAAAATGATAAAATTGTGGAATTTCAAGCCCTTTGTTTCTCATATGCTTGGTTGCATTCTTGTATGGGGCATCTTTTATTTTCAGTTAGCATTTGCTTGCTTGCATGGCACATTTTATATCTATCATTTGCCTTCATTGATTAAAGGCTTTGTCCCTTGACCCATTATCAAGGTCAAAGTAAAGACATCCCTTGCTTATTGAGCAAGGGGCCAAGTCGAACAGATGGATTAACCTGTTTGCTCAAGTGTGAACTACAAGCACATGGCAAAAGTAAAAGGCGAGAAGGAAAAGAAGACACAAGTACACAACTACACAAGTGCTCAGGTAACAAAAATTTCAATCTCATATATATACATCATAAATATCTGGGTACAGGTGTGAGGGTGGAGGAGTACAAGTAAAGTCTCTCAGTTCTCGCCTCCACCCTCCTCTCTCCTACTCTCTGCCTCACTCTCGTCCTCCCGACGAGGCACTCGTGGAGGGGGCAAGGACCCCCGGGAAGTAGCTGGAGCTCGAGTCGGCTCCTCTGCCTCGCTCCTCTGTCGGAGAGAGGAACCCGCCACAAAAGTGGAACTGGTGACGGCGTACCCCGCAGCTCGCGCTCGCGCCCGCTCCCGGCCTCGCTGAAGCCGCTCCTCGGTCGCTCGCAGCCGCTCCTGGGTAACGACTAGCTGGGCCCTCAAGGCTGTAAGCTCTCGCTCGCAAGCTGACCGCTCCTCTCGCTCCCGGGCATGCTCCCTACACTCCATCTCGAGGGTGACTCGTAGCTCCGCCACGTCCTGGGGCAGCTCCTCTCGCCGCCTCAAAGCCCGCTCGAGCTCCGCAACCCGCTGGTCATGGATGGCCAACTCTGTCCCAGCTAAAGCGGTCTGGGTAAGAAGCTCTCATTCCCACCAACCCGGCATCACCATCTAAGCCCCACGGTGACTGCGCTCCTTTCTCAGTTCCCCATATGCTTATTGCTATCACCATCTTCCTGTATGCACTTCTTGTAAGTATTTCTACTATATGGTATCTACGTTATTATAACATATCAAGGACCTTGTGGTTCTGATGAACCTGGAATTTGATTTCCCCTTCATCAAAAATAGTGATAATTCCAGGTGAATCTTGATCGCACGGATAGGCCGTTGAGTCATCCAAGGTTTGGGACGATGGTTCCACTTTCTGAGTTGATGCGTGGACAAATGGGCTTCGGCTTAGTGTCAACTTAGAAATCTGGATTCTTGACCAAATCTAGATGGCTTAACAATATTATCCTTGATTACTTTCTATTTTTAGTTTATTTTAATTTTCTTTTTACCCCAGCATGCATCATGTAGGACTTTGAGCTTAATGATAAAAATCTTCATATTACGTCAGTAATGAAGGTCGCTCGCTCTTAATTGAGTTGGCATGAGATATTCCATTCCAAATCAAGTACTTTATTTTCCTTGAAGCCGTTCAGGCTGGTTCCTTGAAAAGTGTTCATTTGCTGGGTCTTCATCTCAATTCATTTTATTTTTTTTCTTGCAAATCCACCTTGGTTGTAGCACGTCCACATTGGCTGATAACCGCTCTCCAATGGTGTCTCCCTTCTGTGCCCTCGTGCACATTTTTAGTTCCTTTAGTTTAATCCTTTCGGTCCAGCTGATCAATGCTTTCTTGTAATCATCCAGAGTTGTTTCATTCAGAGTCTTGGAAAGATTTCCAACACTTAGTGTCGGAGGCGTGTCACATCACACCTTGGCATCTACTTATCAGTTCGTTCCACTTCGTTCCGCTTGTTGCACTTTCGCTTCATTCCGTCTCACTCCCTTGCAAAGCAGACGCCAAGGCGGGACAGCTGTAGACACGCCAAAATTGACGCTATGTCGAGTAAATCTCATGTCACCATGTGACGCCCCAAAGTGAACTTCAATATTGCCGTAATATGAAGTTTTTCTATTTTTATGTGTTTTCTGTGATTTTCTTAGCTTTTTTTGGAATTAACGTCTTGACGTGGGGCGTCTTTTAAATAACGGCTTAGCCATGGGCGTCTCTTAATGAAAGGACGACCGTCGTCAGAGGCGTCAGTTTTTGGAATTTTACGTATCCTGCCCAAATTGGAAAAGCAAGAATTGACGTCCCCCAGAGGGTCGTTTATCAACTAACGCCCGTTGGTACATGCGTCATTTCATGATTTTTTATTGAGGAAAGGATTTTGTTGCTAAAATTAAATCCATGAATTGGCGTCTTTGTCTCGATCGTCATTTTAATTAACGCCTTAAGGCAGGTCGTCAATTTCAATTGACGCCCTTCTGAGAGTCGTCTTTCCCCCTTTTGTGTCCTGCTCGGATGAACCTTTCCCGGAGAGTTCCCTGCTATGTTTTAATCACTTTGTTAGATTAGGGAAGTAGAGGCCTTGCCGTAGATGAATGTTGCAAGTTCTAATCCTACTAAATCTATGGTTTATGCCCTATAAATAGAGCCTCTGCTCTGCCCGCGCGAGGAAGAGAGAGATTTACACACGGAGATTTTTACACACAGAGAGGACTTTGCTTCTTACGAAGTCCTTTGACCTCTTCCTCCGGGATCTCTTCCTGTTGCAGCAGTCGGAAGTCCTCCTTTCCGTGTCCTCCCTTTACTGTTGCCAAGAACAGCAGGGACTTGTTAGCTTGATTAATTAATATTCATCTCGCCACCTTCATTCATCATATAGTATTTCTTTTAATATCTTAGTCTTTGCATCATATCTCCTCTCCCTAATTCTCTTAGGGGTTTCTTTTAAAAAAGACTAAAAGGGTAATCAAGAAAGAGAAACCCCCTTCATCGGCCGGCCGGTAGAAGGAGGAGGAGGAGAACCATAATCCATCCCGCGTCACTTTCTTACCAGGTATTCGCGATCAAACTCCTTTTCTTTTGAGGTAATCCCTCTAGCGATCACACTCCATTAGCAACCTCTTGCAACCCTTATTTAGTTTCTTTTAATTTTTGATGTCGGTGTGACACGGTTCACAACGAGGACTTCCCCATAGTAGCGCTGACTGCCTTGAGGCAGAAGAAAAGGGTCCGGCGACAGGCCGTCGTCTCGTCCACTTCAAAGGGAGGGCAACGGGGAGACTCGAACCCTACTGGCGTTGATGCAGTCACGCACTGTGCTGCATATCTGACTTATTGGATTTGTTCTTTTGCTCTCCCGCAGGGCGACGAGAGCGTAATCAGAGCGGAGGCCATCTATCCCGCCTGTTTGATGGCTTGGGGCACGAAGCTGTCCCTTTGCCCGGTGGCTTTATGCCTTACATTTAAAATGCTGGGAGACTTGCACAAGTCCCATCTCCCCAGGAATTTGTGGACGATTGATCCGTTGCACTTTTTCAATGCTTGGGTCTGCACCCTATTTCCGGAGGCTGCTCGTCGGGCGCTGCAATCAACTCGTCTTGTTCCGAGGATGATAGAATTTGCGAGTGCTGAACCGGCATCAGTAGCGGAACAGCTCTTCGCCATTCGGGGCAAGCTGACCCAGGTTCCCATGGATTCACCCAGAGTTCTTCATTTTTGGAGCTTGGCCGCCCATTCAAGCCCGCTGGTGAACATGACGTGATAGTGCCGTCTTTTCAAGACAGAAGAATATATTCATCCAATCTCTAGTGCCAAGTACACGAGGCCCATTCTGGAGCAGGAGCTGGTTGATTGGGCGCTGGCTATCAGACCAAGCGTTCTTGTTTTTCGGAAGAGTGACATTTTGTGGTTGGAACCATACTATCCATTCCGATTTAGTCAGAATTTTGGCTATGATCAGCACATCCCTCATTCCTCTTCGCAGTTTGCATTGCCGAATAGGCATAGAGCTGGCCAGGTATCCAATGACGATGCCCGAATATGGTGGGATTACTTCCACCGCCGAGAGGAGATTTCATTCAGGGTGCCATCCCCTGCTCGCTTCCCCTGCGTCACCCCTGAATACATCAAGTGGTGGAACGTGCGGACGGGATTTTACAGGAGCTCTCGTCGAGACTGCTGGGCCGTCGCAGAGCACAAATTTTTGGACTCCCAACCGGAGCCAATCCTTGACATTGAACCCTCTTATTTGAAGAAGTTAAAGTCTTGGACTAACACAGAGGTGAGGGATTATTTGGAAACCTGGAAGACAGCGAAGGGCCATTCATCCAGAGCCGATCCGAAGATGCCTGTAATCGATAGGGACGACTATGTGAAGACGCTTCGGGGATTGTGCCGGGTGAGCAGCGAACGGGTGGTTCTTCAGCAACTTCCTCTGCCGGTGGAGGAGCCTATCCCATCTATGGCTGATTGGCGTCCCGAGATTGACAGACTGCATCCTTATCGGACCTTCATTAGAGGGGAAGATAGGCGGGATGCCTTGTATAGCAATACCCCTTGGTTGTTTGCACTACTCCGCTCCCATGGGCTCTCAGTGGGTGGCCCAAGTGAAGCTATTCTAGACCAACCCCTTCTTATTTCCTTCAAATATGTTGACGGATGGGGACTAGATCATCTGAGCTTATATTATCATTTGTCTTCTCACGGCCACACAGACTTGGCGTTGCTGGCCGAGCGGAGCGAGAAGATAGGAGATGTGTGTTGGCTCATTCGTGAGGCAGCTTCAAGAGACAAAGTGCCATCGCTGTTCTATTGGCCTCTTTTCCCTTTCTATACGGGGCCAGCAAGTATCTTTCATTTCTTCATTTCGGACCTTCGGCCAGCTTCCTTTCTTTGTTGCAGTACATATCATTATCACTTTTGTACGTATGCAGTCCGACTCACTTTGGAGGAGACTCGGCACTTCAGGGAGCTAATAATAAAGGCTCAGAAGTCGACATATTTTGGGATTCCAGAGCCGGCCCCGACCACGACACCATTGCCTCCTGGTGACCCGTGAAAGCGAACCAGGTCCCAGTTGAGAGAGGCTGTTGGCAAAGCTAAAGAGGCCGCGACCCGGGTGACACGGGCACGCCGGAGGAAGGCTGCAGAACATGAACCACCAGTCATCCCTCCTCTAGTTGTATATTTCAAAGAATTTGAGGCTTCTCGTGCGCAGGGGCCTAAGGCTGAAGGTAAGCTTTTCATTCTTCCATGGTTTATTTGCTTATTCTGCCTGCTTTGGCTAATTCTTCTTTACAGTTGCCGGCACAGTTGCCGGCACAGTTGTTGCGGTCGTCGGACTAGAGGCAATAGCAGGCACCGTGACTAGAGAAAGGGCATGGGAAGTCTCCATAGCTCCTGTGGAGGGTGATCTACCTTCCCCGACGCCCAGCCAGAAAATGGAAGGTAATTTGCAATTTGTTCATGGGGCTTCCGCGAACCATCATGTCTTCAGTCGGCTTGACTATTTCTTGCTTCGAATTTCAGTTGAAATACAACCGACATTACTCCCCGGAGCTGACGTTGCTGTTGGGGAGCAAGCCATTTTGGGGGGTGAGTCTACCCCCGAGATTCATTCAGCCGACGCTCCCAGTATAGAGCCGACCGAGGAAGTCCTTGCCAAGGGTGACGTTCCTATTAGCAAGACATCTGCTCCGATGGTGGAACGCCAGGAACGGGCAGAGGGCTCTTCCTCTTCCGAACAGGTTGATTACGGTGGCGACTCTAGTGATGAGGAGTTTCCACCTGTCGAGACAGAGACCGAGGATCCCGGGGCATCTTCGGCCTATGAAAGCGATTACACAACCTTCAGCCCACCCCTGTTGGCATGGAGCGGCCCTGGGCCGTCGGGCTCACTTGTAGGTGAAGGGGCTGGAGCCACGGGGGCCGCCCTTGGAAATTTGAGCTTAGTGCCAGTCGAGGTGAGAAGTCCTCTACCATTTTCACTTTACCGCTATTCCCTTCTTTTTATATCAGCTGCTTGACACATATATTTATGGTGCATACTAAGGTGGCACTGCCAACCATAACGGTGCAGATACCTCTCCCGACTTTAGGCGCGGGTCAACCAACATTCTCGCTAGTCTTGCGGCCTATCGCTCTGCGATATCCCAAAGATTATGCGGCAGCAGCAGGTCTGGAGGGACCTGAGGTAATTGCGGGGGTTGATGAATTGACCGAAGTTGCGGAACCTCAGCCACTTGATGCCAACAAAGAGCCATCTCGGGAGAAAAGTAGCCCTCCTGAGATAGAAGCATGAGAAATCGTTGAAAGAGAGGCCGGGGCTTCCAGGGCCTTGGCTCTTGTTACTGAAGCTGCCCCTGTGGAGGTTAGCCAGGCTGAGTGCGAGGAGCAAGTGTCCTCGGCTATTGACGCTCCCGGTGCAGCTCCGCCCCAAGAGGCTAGCAGGGAGGTTGCCGTTGTCGAGACGTTGCCCGTTGCGTCAGCTGTCGGAGTTGGTTCCAGTGCCGGTGCCTTGCAAATCATGTCGTCGTCATCTTCTGAGATGAGCGACGATATCTGGGCTGCCGTGGATAGCAGGGTGGATTTCCAGCTTCCCGAGACGTCACCACTTGGTTTGCAATCATTAAGCGACCTGGTATGGCAGTTCTTAGGAACCCTTCAGCATACTATACTAGCCAACCGAGACTTAACTTATGTACAACTGAGGGGCTTGGTGGAGCACCTTTCCCGTTCACTGCTGGCTTTTGGCTGCCCCATGGATGATTGGACGCCATGGGTGGTATTGCTGCTAAAGTATGTGAATAGAAGGGAATTTCTTGGCCGAGAAGTGGCTGATCAATTGACGGCCATAACATTGGAGCGAGCTGAAAGCCGAACTGCTCTTGCTTCTTTGAGAGGGACTACGGAGCAGATGAGAGATGCAACTAGCACTTCTTCGTAGCGCCGAACTTTCCTTGCAGCTCGGATAGCAGAACTGCGTGATGAACTTTCCAGGGCCGAGGCCGAGCTTCAAGAAGCTGAGCGCGTGGAAGTCCAGAATGTGGAGGAAGCCGAGTTTGCCGAAGGACAAGCCGCTTCTCTCGAAGAGAAGCTATCACAGCTGGAGGCTGCCGAGTCTCGACTGCAGGAGCTGACCCGCCACCCTTCCTTGGGTATCTTGGAGCTGGAGGATATCTTCCGACGTCCACTGCAATAGCCCCTTTTGTCGATCCCCCCTTTTTTGGTAGATCTTTATGTATCTTGGGGGATGCCTCGAGTAATCATGTATTTTTCTACCTTATAGCAATGAAATATCTTTATTTGCCGCTGAATCACGACTTCAGTTTCTTATATATATTCCCCCCCCCCTTTTTTAGCCAGTTAGCTTAGTCCGAATATGTAAGTTACTAGGGCAGGAGAGCGCTCACGCCTTCAGCAAAGGGGTGAGGTGTTCGCTCCACCGCGGCGTAACTATTCTCGGGGCCAAAGTAAGGCTAATGTAGGCCGAAAGTTTAAAGGACAAGGGTGTAGAGGCCTCCTAGGACCAAAGAATAAGGTCAGAAGGCCTATCAACAGGATTCGTCGATGGTGACGGAAACTGAGGGTAGGGTTTAGTCGTCGACATGGGTTAAATGCCGAAGTAAAGATGATGTGACACCACTCCTTGGACCTAGATTTGCAAGCAACCGGACCGAACATCGATCTCTCACAAGCGGTTCACCCATGTCGCGCACACCCGGTTCCGTAGGTGGACCGGCGATGGTGGTGAGGGTCCGAGGTTTGACCTCGAGGTTCCAAGGATATGGCCAGCTAGGGATGGACCCCAATGGGCCAGGGATGCCCAATTTCAAGGGCGGGCGGCACACCGAGGGCGTGGGATGTAATGACACTCTCACAACTCACCAGCGGTGGCACTCGATTAGACGGAATGTTGGGACGAGCACTCTCTCACTGCCGACGGTGCAACTAGAGATAATACTAAGCTAAGCAATAGTGAAACCAGCAGAGGATGGGGGCTCAAAGCTCATCTACATCGACTTCCTGTCCAGTTACTCCAGAACGGGCAGATCGTTCGGTGCTAGCTTAGTTAACCTCCCCTCCCCGCCTGGCCGGCTTAGCGCCCCTCCCTGTGTGGAGGTAGTGTTTGGTGTAAGCCCATTCCCCCACCCCGAGATCCACCCTCAAGCGGTTCACCCGTGTCGCGCACACCCGGTTCCGTAGGTGGACCGGCGATGGTGGTGAGGGTCCGAGGTTTGACCTCGAGGTTCCAAGGATATGGCAAGCTAGGGATGGACCCCAATGGGCCAGGGATGACCAATTTCAAGGGCGGCCGGCACGCCGAGGGCGTGGGATGTAATGACACTCTCACAACTCACTCGCGGTGGCACTCGATTAGACGGAATGTTGGGACGAGCACTCTCTCACTGCCGACGGCGCAACTAGAGATAATACTAAGCTAAGCAATAGTGAAACCAGCAGAGGATGGGGGCTCAAAGCTCACCTGATCGGTGTGAAGACACCGATCCCGGTCGGAGACGAAGGCGAGCGGGGAAGCGTGTGCTACCCGCACGCCGCGCCGATGACGCTTCAGCCGAAGACTTGGTAGTACAAAACTACGCCCCACGCAGGAGGGTGGATCTCGGGGTGGGGGAATGGGCTTACACCAAACACTACCTCCACACAGGGAGGGGCGCTAAGCCGGCCAGGCGGGGAGGGGAGGTTAACTAAGCTAGCGCCGAACGATCTGCCCGTTCTGGAGTAACCGGACAGGAAGTCGATGTAGATGACGCCACGCACTCCACCGAACTCAGAATTTGACGAAACTGGCGTTGAAACATCGCTGACAGACCCAAGAATGCCTGTGAATTTTTGTGGGTGGTCCCAATGACGTCAACGGCTGGGTCAAGCTCTGGAACAGGATCCCGGCGCTCTGGTTCGGACTAGTCCCAGGGTGCAGCAGTAGGTGGAAGTAGTCACCACGCCCACTTCCGATGTCAAAACGCAGCGGGACCAAGACAAGTATGACCGTGGATGAGTCTTCTTCGAGCAACAGTCAGGGGAGAGACCAGACGATGTCGGGGCAGAGAGGGGGAGCCCGTTGAGTGACGAGGGGTCTGGACAGGTCCTGAGTGGCCTGTTCAGCGCACCTGGGGGAGAAAATTCAGAACGGGAAGTCCCGGACTCCGAACGAGGTCCCGCTTACTGTGTTGGAATGAGGACTGGTGTATCTTCGACTCGGCCAAGCGGCACTCTTTGGAACGGAAGGATGAGACCGTGGAAGCTTATGCACTGCAGCTCTGGTCCTGGTTCAGGTCCCTATTGCGCAGTCGGACGAGAATGAACCCTCCGGACAGCAGAAATATCAGATGCCAGAGAGACCACCTCTGCTGCGAAGATATCTTGACAACCTTTCCGTCAATGTATGGTACATCTTCAGACGACGCCGAATGACCTCGGGGCAGGTTCTGCAAGTCGGGATCCAACTGCTGCCTGCAAACTGAGATGGACAGGGTGATGGGAGACGGAGTAGATGGGGTGGGAAATGGGGTGGATGGGTGTGGGGGTGACACCTGACTATGTGGGGGTCTGTTAGGGGGTGATACAAGGTGTGGGAGGGGCAGAAAGGGGGCTGGGAGGTGGTCTAGCAAGTGGAGGAAGGGGGAGCTGCGAATTTGGGTTGGGAAGGAGAGAGGGGGAAGAGAACTCTCATTTGGTTTGAATGTGGGGTTAATGGAGGGGTTAATGGGGGCCTAGGGAATGGGAAGGGTTGCCTTGGGGAGGGGATAGGGTGCTTGGGAGAAGGGATTCTCCCTTGGGAGAATGAAAGGTTGTATGGGGAAGGGGAAAGGTTGCTTGGGAGGAGGGAGTGGTGCCTAGGAGAAGGGGATTCCACCTAGGGGTTGGAGGGGAATTAAATGGGAGGTATGGGGAAGGGGGAGGTGTCTTAATGAGAGGTGAATGGGGAGGAGAGAGAGTGAATTTTGAAATTGGTGGTGGGGAGGAGAGAAAATGGGATTCGTCCCCTTTAGAGAGAGAGAGAGAGAAAAATAGAGAGAGAGCTAGAGAGAGGGAGAGAGGGGAAACTCACAAACTTTATGGAAACTCAACTCAATATCATTCATTCATTAGCTTCAAATGGTGGGATTGGGGTCCTATTTATAGGAATCCCACAATTTAACATAAGACCCTGAGTTTTAGACTAGTGACAATAAACTAAGGGAGAAGGGGGTGCCCATGGGCCTAGCCCACTTAATGGGGCCCAACTGACTCATTAACCACTCTAATGCCAATTAACCTAGGTAGATGACACCTTAACCTAGGGACTTGACTCAAATAAAAGGAAAATTACATAATAAGAAAATGAAAAATACATCATATGACTCGGAATAAAGTGGCGAACAAGATGTAGCACTGCCGGCGAGCATCAGGATCCTCGAACAAATGAGATCGCCGGTGATGTCCCCATCATACCCTCGGGGTGCGGAGAACTCGACTCCGTCGAGTAAGGGTCCTCCGGGGAAGTGGTCCTCTAAAGCAGCTCGGGGTGAACCTCAACCTCCAAACTCAACCCTACATTCACAACCAGGGGACGGTCCTTCATCCTCTCACGGTGGCTTGGGCACACCCTCTTGCTGGCGATGGTACCCTGCTTGCCCAGTATTGCCTCCATGTGCACACGTCGGGCTCTCAGGCTGATATGTGGAGGCTCTCCGAGGGTATCACTCACAAAGGTGGGGGTAGGCTCAAGGTGCTCACTGGGTTCCACCGCGGTGCCCATATAGGGTGCCAGATCCGCCGCACCAAAAGTTGGGTGTATTCCAAACCCCATTAGCAAGTCCAACCTGTAAGCCGGGTTGCCAAAGTCACTCGGAACTTGGCAAGGTCCAAGTCCTCGTGCCCTCATGTTGGACGCGACTCTAGGGTAGAGCCACTCCAATGCCACCATCAATAGGTTGCCTACTTGGAATTCCAAGTGGCGCTCATGAGCCTTTCCTCGCTCTTTGTGAACCTCACCGCTCATTGCGAATTGCTTGCGTGTATGCGTATGCCAGGCACTATGATGCTGTGTGGGTGTGAAAAGCTTGGTGTGTAAAGGTGGACCGGGGCAACCATAAATTGACCTATCATGCTGTGATGACATGTGGACCTTGATGAACTTAGGTGGACCGGGGCAGCCACAAGTGGCCCTATCATGCATGGGCTTCATAACAATGGTTGGAGGACCAAGGTATCTGTAGGGGAACCTATCATACAAAGTGGTGATGAATGCCGGGGGACCCGGACATCCGTAGATGCTCCTAACATGCATATGATCAATGATGAATGAGGTAGGGCCGTTACACCCGAACATAGACCAATCATGCATCCTACTTGACATATGGGTGATATGAACGAGTGGACTCGACTTAAGAATCATGCCAAGTAGTGATGTACGCCAAGACTTATGCACTTTTGTACCAAAGATGTCTCCTATGTGTGGGCTTTTAGACTTCCATTGGAATGGGTCAAAGAGGTCTAGGAAGGTGGATATCCTGAAGTGGGGCACTTCCTCACTCCCTAAGTGTATATTGCCCAAAGTCATGGCTATCATGGTGTAATCTGAGTCTTGGGAGAGATGGGCTTGGTCCAACATAGTGGGTGAGGGTAGGAAAAGGTGGGTGGTGGGTAAGGTGGTTGGGCCACATGGGTATCTGTACTCCCATTGGAAGGGGTCAAAGGGATCATTGTAAGGGCTATCAAGAGAGAGTAACTCCATGTCCCCAAGGTCTTCACAAGGTGGTGAGTTATCCTCCTCCAAAGTAATGATCGGGCCAAAGTTTTTGGTGGGATGGTCGGCCATGAATGGAGGGCTGGATGTTCTACCCGAGATAAGCAACTCTAGTTTGTGGATAGCATCGGGCTCATCAGGTGTAGGGAGGAATAGAAGAAGGTCGCTAGTAAAGCAACCCACAGTGTAAATCGAGGAGATGGACCCGACACATAGGTGTAGAAGGTCAAGGCTTCTAGGTCGGTCGGCCACTATGGTCAACCTGCCAGTTAACTCCATTTGCCAAAATAGACCCTTAAGGAGATCCCCTAATGTTTCCACTTGATAGGATGATTGGATTGTGGTGTGATAGGTGGTTAAGGGTATTATGGGGAGGTGTTGTTCCACAGAAGGGTAGGCATGGGGCAGGATAGGGTGAGCCCGGTTTTCCACTAGCCATCTAACCAAGGGCCCACTTATTATAAGTTCACTCCCAATTGGCGGGGGTGGCATGAAAGGTGAAATTTCTTCCACATTTTGGGCATGACTTTCCTCCAAGGTGGGGAGTGGTTCTGGGGTGTTCCCTACTAGGGGGTCGGGTGTGGGGATCATGGTTTCCTCTACCAAGGAGGTGAGTTGATCCTTTGTAGGTGGGGTGATGATGACTGGCACATGGCGCTTTTGGGGTGGTAGGTAATGGGGGACTTGGGATAGGATGGGGAGGGGTAGTAGTGGAGGCCTAGGTTGGGCATCTTGTAACTCACGGGGGAGGGTGCACCCAATTTGGCTCAATGGGTTTTCTTTGGGTAGGAATGAGTTCTCTTGACCCAATTGTGCTTCATATTCTTCTTCCCAATCTAGGGGAGCCTCATGGACTTCGGTCACCTCCTTAAGTTCCTTTTGTAAGGGGGTGGGAGGAGGATTTGTGGGCCGAATTGGGGTACTTCTGTTTGGACCTGGCATGGGTGTCTTCAGGAGAGAGTCTAGGTTGGGACGGGGTCCCATGTTATTGGCATCATCCGGTCGTGGAGTGAACCTAGAAGACCTAGAGAGTCGAATCATTCTTGAGGATTGGTTGTCTAGGTTATCCCGGGGACGTCTCTCCTCACGCCCATAGTGTTGGGACCTCTCATAAGGATCATAGTCTAACCCTTTCCTATCAAACTCATCCCGTGGAGGCAAGACTCTAAGGCCATAGCTCCTAAGTGGGGGTTCATTGTCTTCCCATCCAGATCCATCCCGAGGTGACCAAGCTCTAGGGCCGTGGCTCCTTTTTGCTTCAAACCGGTCAAGTTGAGGGTATCTAGATAGTTATGAATCTTGTTGATGACAGTGTCAAATTGGTCCATGGGTACTTGGGTCATCTCCCTAGGGTGGTCATGCAAGGATCAATGGAGAACACGATGCAAGGGAGACCCAAATGCCAATGCCCTAGGACTAGACTCGTAGAGACAAGTCTAAAACTTGCTCTGATACCATTTTATGTGACACCACTCCTTGGACCTAGATTTGCAAGCAATCGGACCGAACAATGATCTCTCACAAGCGGTTCACCCGTGTCGCGCACACCCGGTTCCGTAGGTGGACCGGCGATGGTGGTGAGGGTCCGAGGTTTGACCTCGAGGTTCCAAGGATATGGCAAGCTAGGGATGGACCCCAATGGGCAAGGGATGACCAATTTCAAGGGCGGCTGGCACGCCGAGGCCGTGGGATGTAATGACACTCTCACAACTCACTCGCGGTGGCACTCGATTAGACGGAATGTTGGGACGAGCACTCTCTCACTGCCGACGGCGCAACTAGAGATAATACTAAGCTAAGCAATAGTGAAACCAGCAGAGGATGGGGGCTCAAAGCTCACCTGATCGGTGTGAAGACACCGATCCCGGTCGGAGACGAAGGCGAGCGGGGAAGCGTGTGCTACCCGCACGCCGCGCCGATGACGCTTCAGCCGAAGACTTGGTAGTACAAAACTACGCCCCACGCAGGAGGGTGGATCTCGGGGTGGAGGAATGGGCTTACACCAAACACTACCTCCACACAGGGAGGGGCGCTAAGCCGGCCAGGCGGGGAGGGGAGGTTAACTAAGCTAGCGCCGAACGATCTGCCCGTTCTGGAGTAACCGGACAGGAAGTCGATGTAGATGACGCCACGCACTCCACCGAACTCAGAATTTGACGAAACTGGCGCTGAAACGTCGCTGACAGACCCAAGAATGCCTGTGAATTTTTGTGGGTGGTCCCAATGACGTCAACGGCTGGGTCAAGCTCTGGAAAAGGATCCCGGCACTCTGGTTCGCACTGGTCCCAGGGTGCAGCAGCAGGTGGAAGTAGTCACCATGCCCGCTCCCGATGTCAAAACGCAGCGGGACTAAGACGAGTATGACCGTGGGCGAGTCTTCTTCGAGCAGCAGCTAGGGGGGACACCAGATGAGGTCGGGGTAGAGAGGGGGAGCCCGTTGAGTGACGATGGGTCTGGACATGTCCAGAGTGGCCTATTCAGCGCACCTGGGGGAGAAAATTCGGAACGGGCAGTCCCGGACTCCGAACGAGGTCCCGCTTGCTGTGTTGGACAGAGTACTGGTGGATCTTCGACTCGTCCAAGCGGCACGCCTTGGAACGGAAGGATGAGACTGTGGAAGCTTCTGCACTGCAGCTCTGGTCCTGGTTCAGGTCCCGGTTGTGCAGTCGGACGAGAATGAACCCTCCGGACAGCAGGGATGTCGGATGCCGGCGAGACCACCTCGGCTGCGAAGATATCTTGACGACCTTTCCCTCTATGTATGGTACGCCTCCAGAAGAGGCCGAATGACCTCGGGGCAGGTTCTGCATGTCAGGCTCCAACTGCTGCCTGTGAACTGAGATGGATAGGGTGATGGAAGGTGATGGGAGACGGAGTAGATGGGGTGAGAAATGGGGTGGATGGGTGTGGGGGTGACACCTGACTATGTGGGGGTCTGTTAGGGGGTGATACAAGGTGTGGGAAGGGCAGAAAGGGGGCTGGGAGGTGGTCTAGCAAGTGGAGGAAGGGGGAGCTGCGAATTTGGGTTGGGAAGGAGAGAGGGGGGAGAGAACTCTCCTTTGGTTTGAATGTGGGGTTAATGGAGGGGTTAATGAGGGCCTAGGGAATGGGAAGGGTTACCTTGGGGAGGGGAAGGGGTGCTTGGGAGAAGGGATTCTCCCTTGGGAGAATGAAAGGTTGTATGGGGAAGGGGAAAGGTTGCTTGGGAGGAGGGAGAGGTGCCTAGGAGAAGGGGATTCCACCTAGGGGTTGGAGGGGAATTAAATGGGAGGTATGGGGAAGGGGGAGGGGTCTTAATGAGAGGTGAATGGGGACGAGAGAGAGTGAATTTCGAAATTGGGGGTGGGGAGGAGAGAAAATGGGGTTCTCCCCCTTTAGAGAGAGAGAGAGAGAGAGAAATAGAGAGAGAGCTAGAGAGATGGAGAGAGGGGAAACTCACAAACTTTATGGAAACTCAACTCAATATCATTCATTCATTAGCTTCAAATGGTGGGATTGGGGTCCTATTTATAGGAATCCCACAATTTAACATAAGACCCTGAGTTTTAGACTAGTGACAATAAACTAAGGGAGAAGGGGGTGCCCATGGGCCTAGCCCACTTAATTGGGCCCAACTAACTCATTAACCACTCTAATGCCAATTAACCTAGGTAGATGACACCTTAACCTAGGGACTTGACTCAAATAAAAGGAAAATTACATAATAAGAAAATGAAAAATACATCATATGACTCGGAATAAAGTGGCGAACAAGATGTAGCACTGCTGGCGAGCATCAGGATCCTCGAACAAATGAGATCGCCGGTGATGTCCCCATCATACCCTCGGGGTGCGGAGAACTCGACTCCGTCGAGTATGGGTCCTTCGGGGAAGTGATCCTCTAAAGCAGCTCGGAGTGAACCTCAACCTCCAAACTCAATCCTACATCCGCAACCAGGGGACGGTCCTTCATCCTCTCACGGTGGCTTGGGCACACCCTCTTGCTGGCGATGGTACCCTGCTTACCCAGTATTACCTCCGTGTGCACACGTCGGGCTCTCAGACTGATATGTGGAGGCTCTCCGAGGGTATCACTCACAAAGGTGGGGGTAGGCTCAAGGTGCTCACTGGGTTCCACCGCGGTGCCCATATAGGGTGCCAGATCCGCCGCGCCAAAAGTTGGGTGTATCCCAAACCCCATTAGCAAGTCCAACCCGTAAGCCGGGTTGCCAAAGTCACTCAGAACTTGGCAAGGTCCAAGTCCTCGTGCCCTCAAGTTGGACGCGACTCTAGGGTAGAGCCACTCCAATGCCACCATCAATAGGTTGCCTACTTGGAATTCCAAGTGGCGCTCGCGAGCCTTTTCTCGCTCTTTGTGAACCTCACCGCTCATTGCGAATTGCTTGCCTGTATGCGTATGCCAGGCACTATGATGCTGTGTGGGTGTGAAAAGCTTGGTGTGTAAAGGTGGACCGGGGCAACCATAAATTGACCTATCATGCTGTGATGACATGTGGACCTTGATGAACTTAGGTGGACCGAGGTAGCCATAAGTGTCATGCATGGGCTTCATAACAATGGTTGGAGGACCAAGGTATCTGTAGGGGAACCTATCATACAAAGTGGTGATGAATGCCGGGGGACCCGGACATCCGTAGATGCTCCTAACATGCATATGATCAATGATGAATGAGGTAGGGCCGTTACACCCGAACATAGACCAATCATGCATCCTACTTGACATGTGTGTGATATGAACGAGTGGACTCGACTTAAGAATCATGCCAAGTAGTGATGTACGCCAAGACTTATGCACTTTTGTACCAAAGATGTCTCCTTTGTGTGGGCTTTTAGACTTCCATTGGAATGGGTCAAAGAGGTCTAGGAAGGTGGATATCCTGAAGTGGGGCACTTCCTCACTCCCTAAGTGTATATTGCCCAAAGTCATGGCTCTCATGGTGTAATCTGAGTCTTGGGAGAGATGGGCTTGGTCCAACATAGTGGGTGAGGGTAGGAAAAGGTGGGTGGTGGGTAAGGTGGTTGGGCCACATAGGTATCTGTACTCCCATTGGAAGGGGTCAAAGGGATCATTGTAAGGGCTATCAAGAGAGAGTAACTTCATGTCCCCAAGGTCTTCACAAGGTGGTGAGTTATCCTCCTCCAAAGTAATGATCGGGCCAAAGTTTTTGGTGGGATGGTCCGCCATGAATGGAGGGTTGGATGTTCTACCCGAGATAAGTAACTCTAGTTTGTGGATAGCATCGGGCTCATCAGGTGTAGGGAGGAATAAAAGAAGGTCGCCAGTGTAGCAACCCACAGTGTAAATCGAGGAGATGGACTCGACACATAGGTGTAGGAGGTCAAGGCTTCTAGGTTGGTCGGCCACTGTGGTCAACCTGCCAGTTAACTCCATTTGCCAAAATAGACCCTTAAGGAGATCCCCTAATGTTTCCACTTGATAGGATGATTGGATTATGGTGTGATAGGTGGATAAGGGTACTGTGGGGAGGTGTTGTTCCACAGAAGGGTAGGCATGGGGCAGGATAGGGTGAGCCCGGTTTTCCACTAGCCATCTAACCAAGGGCCCACTTATTATAAGTTCACTCCCAATTGGCGGGGGTGGCATGAAAGGTGAAGTTTCTTCCTCGTTTTGGGCATGACTTTCCTCCAAGGTGGGGAGTGGATCTGGGGTGTTCCCTACTAGGGGGTCGGGTGTGGGGATCATGGTTTCCTCTACCAAGGAGGTGAGTTGGTCCTTTGTAGGTGGGGTGATGATGACTGGCACATGGCGCTTTTGGGGTGGTAGGTAATGGGGGACTTGGGATAGGATGGGGAGGGGTAGTAGTGGAGGCCTAGGTTGGGCATCTTGTAACTCACGGGGGAGGGTGCACCCAATTTGGCTCAATGGGTTTTCTTTGGGTAGGAATGAGTTCTCTTGACCCAATTGGGCTTCATATTCTTATTCCCAATCTAGGGGAGCCTCATGGACTTCGGTCACCTCCTTAAGTTCCTTTTGGAAGGGGGTGGGAGGAGGATTTGTGGGCCGAATTGGGGTACTTCCGTTTGGACCTAGCATGGGTGTCTTCAGGAGAGAGTCTAGGTTGGGACGGGGTCCCATGTTATTGGCATCATCCGGTCGTGGAGTGAACCTAGAAGACCTAGAGAGTCGAATCATTCTTCATGATTGGTTGTCTAGGTTATCCCGAGGACGTCTCTCCTCACGCCCGTAGTGTTGGGACCTCTCATAAGGATCATAGTCTAACCCTTTCCTATCAAACTCATCCCGTGGAGGCAAGACTCTAAGGCCATAGCTCCTAAGTGGGGGTTCATTGTCTTCCCATCCAGATCCATCCCGAGGTGACCAAGCTCTAGGGCCGTGGCTCCTTTTTGCTTCAAACCGGTCAAGTTGAGGGTATCTAGACAGTTATGAATCTTGTTGATGACAGTGTCAAATTGGTCCATGGGTACTTGGGTCATCTCCCCAGGGTGGTCATGCAAGGATCAATGGAAAACACGATGCAAGGGAGACCCAAATGCCAATGCCCTAGGACTAGACTCGTAGAGACAAGTCTAAAACTTGCTCTGATACCATTTTATGTGAGACCACTCCTTGGACCTAGATTTGCAAGCAATCGGACCGAACAACGATCTCTCACAAGCGGTTCACCCGTGTCGCGCACACCCGGTTCCGTAGGTGGACCGGCGATGGTGGTGAGGGTCCGAGGTTTTACCTAGAGGTTCCAAGGATATGGCCAGCTAGGGATGGACCCCAATGGGCCAGGGATGACCAATTTCAAGGGCGGTCGGCACGCCGAGGGGGTGGGATGTAATGACACTCTCACAACTCACTCGCGGTGGCACTCGATTAGACTGAATGTTGGGACGAGCACTCTCTCACTGCCGACGGCGCAACTAGAGATAATACTAAGCTAAGCAATAGTGAAACCAGCAGAGGATGGGGGCTCAAAGCTCACCTGATCGGTGTGAAGACACCGATCCCGATCGGAGACGAGGGCGAGCGGGGAAGCGTGTGCTACCCGCACGCTGCGCCGATGACGCTTCAGCCGAAGACTTGGTAGTACAAAACTACGCCCCACGCAGGAGGGTGGATCTCGGGGTGGGGGAATGGGTTTACACCAAACACTACCTCCACACAGGGAGGGGCGCTAAGCCGGCCAGGCGGGGAGGGGAGGTTAACTAAGCTAGCGCCGAACGATCTGCCCATTCTGGAGTAATCGGACAGGAAGTCGATGTAGATGACGCCACGCACTCCACCGAACTCAGAATTTGACGAAACTGGCGCTGAAACGTCGCTGACAGACCCAAGAATGCCTGTGAATTTTTGTGGGTGGTCCCAACGACGTCAACGGCTGGGTCGAGCTCTGGAACAGGATCCCGGCGCTCTGGTTCGCACTGGTCCCAGGGTGCAGCAGCAGGTGGAAGTAGTCACCATGCCCGCTCCCGATGTCAATACGCAGAGGACCAAGACGAGTATGACCGTGGATGAGTCTTCTTCGAGCAGCAGCCAGGGGGGATACCAGACGATGTCGGGGAAGAGAGGGGGAGACCGTTGAGTGACAATGCGTCTGGACAGGTCCTGAGTGGCCAGTTAAGCGCACCTGGGGGAGAAAATTCGGAACGGGCAGTCTCGGACTCCAAACGAGGTCCCGCTTGCTATGTTGGACAGAGGACTGGTGGATCTTCGACCCGGCCAGGCGGCGCACCTTGTAACGGAAGGATGAGATCGTGGAAGCTTCTGCACTGCAGCTCTGTTCCTGGTTCATGTCCCGGTTGCGCAGTCGGGCGAGAATGAACCCTCCGGACAGCAGGGATGTCGGATGTCGGCGAGACCATCTCGGCTGCAAAGATATCTTGACGACCTTTCCGTCGATGTATGGTACGCCTCCAGACGATGCCGAATGACCTCGGGGCAGGTTCTACAAGTCGGGCTCCAACTGCTACCTGCGAACTGAGATGGATAGGGTGATGGAAGGTGATGGGAGACGGAGTAGATGGGGTGGGAAATGGGGTGGATGGGTGTGGGGGTGACACCTGACTATGTGGGGGTCTGTTAGGGGGTGATATAAGGTGTGGGAGGGGCATAAAGGGAGCTGGGAGGTGGTCTAGCAAGTGGAGGAAGGGGGAGCTGCGAATTTGGGTTGGGAAGGAGAGAGGGGGGAGAGAACTCTCCTTTGGTTTGAATGTGGGGTTAATGGAGGGGTTAATGGGGGCCTAGGGAATGGGAAGGGTTGCCTTGGGGAGGGGAAGGGGTGCTTGGGAGAAGGGATTCTCCCTTGGGAGAATGAAAGGTTGTATGGGGAAGGGGAAAGGTTGCTTTGGAGGAGGGAGAGGTGCCTAGGAGAAGGGGATTCCACCTAGGGGTTGGAGGGGAATTAAATGGGAGGTATGGGGAAGGGGGAGGGGTCTTAATGAGAGGTGAATGGGGAGGAGAGAGAGTGAATTTCGAAATTGGGGGTGGGGAGGAGAGAAAATGGGGTTCACCCCCTTTAGAGAGAGAGAGAGAGAGAGAGAAATAGAGAGAGAGCTAGAGAGATGGAGAGAGGGGAAACTCACAAACTTTATGGAAACTCAACTCAATATCATTCATTCATTAGCTTCAAATGGTGGGATTGGGGTCCTATTTATAGGAATCCCACAATTTAACATAAGACCCTGAGTTTTAGACTAGTGACAATAAACTAAGGGAGAAGGGGGTGCCCATGGGCCTAGCCCACTTAATTGGGCCCAACTAACTCATTAACCACTCTAATGCCAATTAACCTAGGTAGATGACACCTTAACCTAGGGACTTGACTCAAATAAAAGGAAAATTACATAATAAGAAAATGAAAAATACATCATATGACTCGGAATAAAGTGGCGAACAAGATGTAGCACTGCTGGCGAGCATCAGGATCCTCGAACAAATGAGATCGCCGGTGATGTCCCCATCAAAGAAGTTTGTCTATTAACAAGGACGAAAGGTCCAAGTTAGGGTAAAGGTTGACTGGTCCTGTCGATGGTGGCAAGGGTCAATAGAGGTTGACCGATCTTGCCGATGATGACAAGGGTCACAAGGAGGTCGACTGATCTTGCCGATGATGACAAGGGTCACAAGGAGGTCGACTGATCTTGCCGATGATGACAAGGGTCACAAGGAGGTCGACCGATCTTACCGTTGATGACAAGGGTCGCAAGGACGTTGACCGATCTTGCTAATGATGACAAGGGTCACAAGGAGGTTGACCGATCTTGTCGACGATGACAAGGGTCGCAAGGACGTTGACCAATCTTGCCGATGATGACAAGGGTCACAAGCAGGTTGACCGATCTTGTCGATGATGACAAGGGTCACAAGGAGGTCAACTGATCTTGCCGATGATGACAAGGGTCGCAAGGACGTTGATCGATCTTGTCGATGATGACAAGGGTCGCGAGGAGGTTGACCGATCTTGCCAATGATGACAAGGGTCGCAAGGACGTTGATCGATCTTGTTGATGATGACATGGGTCGCGAGGAGGTTGACCGATCTTGCCGATGATGACAAGGGTCGAAAGGAGGTTGACCGATCTTGTCGATGATGACAAGGGTCACAAGGAGGTTGACCGATCTTGTCGATGATGACAAGGGTCGTAAGGAGGTTGACCGATCTTGCCGATGATGTCAAGGGTCGCAAGGAGGTTGACAGATCTTGCCGATGATGACAAGGGTCGCGAGGAGGTTGACCGATCTTGCCGATGATGACAAGGGTCGAAAGGAGGTTGACCGATCTTGTCGATGAAGACAAGGGTCGAAAGGAGGTTGACCGATCTTGTCGATGATGACAAGGGTCGTAAGGAGGTTGACCGATCTTGTCGATGATGACAAGGGTCGCAAGGAGGTTGACCGATCTTGCCGATGATGACAAGGGTCACAAGGAGGTTGAGAACTTTAAATCATCACTTTACTGACTTAAGCGCCCTTTCGGGTTTTTCCCGAAGCCAGCCCCCTCTTACTTTTTCCCACATGCCCTTTCAGTTTTTCACGTGGCGGGGTACCCGATTTTGTCTGCGGTGCCCTTTCAAGTTTTCACCACAGCCAGGTTATAGTCATTTTTACCCTTGTCTTGATGTAGGAACAAGTCCGGCGAGACACCTCTATTTTAAGCCTCATTTTTTTATTCTTTCTCTCTTTTTTTTTACTCTCCCTGGAGAGGGGGATTTCTGTAGTCCATCTAGAAAGCGGCCAAACTAGGTCCATCAGGACCAAACGAGGCCCAACTCATCTAAGTGACAGCCCTGCAGGGCCCACTTAAGCTAGAAAGCCCAAATAAGTTCACTCGGGATCACACCCTTCCTCGGCGGCCCTTAGGCTCGGAAGGCCCGAGCGTCGGCCAGGTCAGAGAAAGACCCATGCCCGATCTATCCCCTCGCCGAGATAAGGGCAGGCACTCAGCGCCCACTCCGACCTATCCTCATCCGAGCTATGCCTATCGCCCAGACAGGGTTGGCACCTTTTATGCTCGGGACGACCGACGATTGCTTATCCATGCTGCCGTTGAGAACCCTTTATGAGCAGGAGTTTATGAGGATAAGGGGCCCATGATCCCTCAAGGCTATAAATATCCCACGATGAGGACGTAAAGATCCCACGTTGAGGACGTAACGCCCGCCTGAAACCCCTCAGCTTACGGGACTCCTAAAGCCAGTGCACTATATAAACCTGGGACTACCTCCAACGAAAGGTAAGGGCTAGCACACGCCTATACCCCCTGAGCAGGAACCACTTCACCACCTTGGTGTAGAGGGATCTCGTGCATCTCCTTCCTCCTCCCTTCATCGCTTCCATAATTGCTCGACTGACTTAAGCATCGGAGGGTTTACCCCAGGGAATCATCCCTGGGCCCCCTGATCCATTTCCCTTCTTTGCAGTTCACTATCCGGTGATCATCTACCCCACTCAGGACAACCACGAGATCACGCCTCTTCATCTGGCGCCGTCTGTGGGAAATGATCAAAAAGCCAGTATGGTGCGAAGAAGTTCAGGGAGGAGATCCGCCGGTGAGAGGGGAAAGGCCATGATAGCGGCGGGGGAAGTCCCTCTCAGGCCTTGCAAAATCCCCCCTCCAATGCCAGTACCCCCGCCAACGGACCACCCCCTCCCTCTACGGCAGTATGGCTACCACCCCCTCCCCCTACGACGGTAGGGCTACCACTCAACGGCTGCGCTGACGCCTTCCAAGCCCTCAATGCGAAACTGGATATCCTCGTAGAACTCATGAGGACCCAGGCGGCCAGGGATGGAAGGTCACACGACCCCTCCGGAGAGCCCTCCCCGCGAAACGTGTCACAACACACCGCCGGAGGCCGTTTTACCCTCTGAGGCCAGCAGATTATCCGTAACAGGTCAGGAGGACCCTCACAAGCCCCTCCTCCGGAGCAAGAGGCTTCCTCCATGCCAAAAAGGGGAAAACCTGGGGCACGCCGCCTGAACCCGGAGACCGAAGTCCCCGGGGAGCTCCCAGACAGCCCCCCCAGCCCCACGGTGCAGTGATAGCAGGAACTATCCCTCCGACTGCGAGAATTCGAGAGACGTTTCGCAGAACAGGAGCGTGCCCTACGCGCCCTGCAGAAGGTCTCTTCCACGGAGGACGAGGAGGAATCCCCGTTCTCCGACTGTATCTTGAAGGCAGAGGTGTCTCCCAGAACCTCCATCCCGACCTTCAAAATTTATGACGCCCAGGGTGACCCGGCCGATCATTTCGACAGTTTCGACGCCCTGATGACCCTTCACGGAGCGTTCGACGCCATCAAATGCCGAGCCATTGTGACTACCCTAGTCCAAGGCGCCCAAGCCTGGTTCCGGGCCCTCGCCCCCGGATCCATCCGAGACTTCAAGCAGTTTGGGCGAGTCTTCAAAGAGAGTTTCACCGGGAGCGGTCCCCCAAGGTCGGTGGTGGGGCTTTTGGCCCTCAAACAGGTGCAAGGGGAGAAGCTTCAGGCTTACATTACCCGATTTAAATTGGAAGCCCTGAGGATCCCCCGCCTAGATGTCACCTCGGCCATAACCGCACTGACCGGGGGCACCCACGACGAGAACCTCCGCCGCGAGCTTATCCTCCACCCTCCCTCGACCCTTGCCGAGCTAGTGACTCTGGCTTTGCGCCATGCCGAGTGCGAAGAGGTGCTCAGCGCATGCCGAGATGCAACCGGCTCGGGTCGGGAGGGGGACAAGAAGCGGGCACCCGAGCCAAGTTTGGGTCTAGGAAAGAGGCGGAATTGAGACGGGGAACGCAAGGAACAGTCACGAAAGTACGAGAGGTATACTCCCTTAACCACTCCAGTTTACGAGATTTACGAGGACATCAAGGGCTCGGGCCTCCTCCGCCAACCCGAGCCAATGAGATCGAAAAACCGCAGCCGCAGCAAGCACTGCATGTTCCACAGCGATCACGGGCACCACACTAGTGATTGCCACCAGCTCCAGGATGAGATCGAGTGCCTTGTCCGTCAGGGACACCTATCCCAGTTTGTAGCGAAGCGCAAGGAAGACCGAGGCGCCCCAGAGGAAATCGACAACGCCCCCCGAGGGGTCCACATCAACGTCATTGCTGGAGGAGCTGCATCAAGCGGAGACATCGGCCGAGGAAGGAAGCGTCATGCTGAGCGGGCAAGCCTAGCCACCGAGCCTCCCAGGGCCCCGCCAAGTGAGCCCCAGGTCATAGTCTTCTCCGACCAAGACCTGGAAGGGCTAAGCACCCCGCACGACGACGCCCTAGTCATATCGGCCACAATAAAGCATTATAACGTAGATATGATTCTAGTTGACAATGGGAGTGCCCCTGATGTATTATCTTATGATTGTTTCCTTAAGATGGGGGAGGATCCGTCTAAACTCCGCCCGATCCGAACCCCTCTTTGTGGGTTCAATGGCCAGGCCACTTATCCCGAGGGAGCCCTAATCCTGTCGGTTACTCTCGGCACCCCACCCAAAACCGTTACGGTCATGGTGGACTTCATTGTGATCAAAGGTACGGTAGCATACAACGCCATCTTCGGTTGAGGAATCCTCAGCCGAATGAAAGCGGTGCCCTCTTCCTATCACCAAAAGATGAAGTTCCCCACCAAAAACGGGTTAGGGGAAGTCCGAGGTAACCATGCCACGGCCAGAAGGTGCTACAACATCTCGGTAGAGGCCACAAGGCCGGATGGGAAGAACAAGGGCCCCCGGGAAGTCGAAGAAAAATCCGCAACCGCCGAACCTGGAGGCGAATTGCTAGCGGTTTTTCTAAATGACGACCCGACCCTAGGGGTTAAGATTGGAGCCGACCTGCCGTCTGAGGTCCAACAACAATACAAAGAGTTTCTTTCCACGTACATCCGAGTCTTCGCGTGGTCTGATGATCAGCTCCCTGGGATACCAGAAGAGACGGTGATGCATAAGCTCAACCTCGACCCAATCATCAAACCCGTACAACAACGGAGAATGAAGCATGCACCAGAGAAGCAGGTGATCATCAAGGAACAAGTCACCAAGGGGCAAAAGACCGGCCTTTTTAGACCGGTCTTGTACCCGACGTGGCTAGCCAATGTCGTCCTGGTGCCGAAAGCTTCGGGAAAATGGCGGATGTGCGTGGACTTCACCGACTTGAATAAGGCCACCCCTAAAGACTGCTATCCGCTGCCAAGTATCGACCAACTAGTATACTCAACATCATGCAACGAGATACTCAGTTTCCTGGATGCCTATTCCGGTTATCATCAGATCAGAATGAATCCAGAAGACATCGAGAAGACCGCCTTTATCACCGACTTCGGCGTATACTGCTACACCCGGATGCCTTTCGGGTTGAAGAACGTTGGAGCCACGTACCAGAGGCTGGTCAACCATATGTTCGAGGGACAGCTCGGCCGGAATGTCGAGGCCTATATTGACGACATGCTCGTCAAGACCCCCAAGGCTGAGGACCACTTCGCCGACCTAGCCGAAACCTTCGACACCCTCCTGAGGTACAATATGAAGCTCAATCCTACCAAGTGCACCTTTGGAGTAAGATCTGGGAAATTCCTGGGTTTGTTAGTCACCCAGCGTGGGATCGAGGCCAACCCCAACAAGGTCCAGGCCATCCTGGACATGCGCCCACCTACCTGCCTCAAAGACGTCCAACTCCTGACCGGGCGCATTGTCGCACTCAGTAGGTTCCTATCCCGTGCGGCCGAACGATGCCTACCTTTCTTCAAGCTTTTGAGGGGGCCCAAATTGGCATCTGCTACGTTCGAATGGGACGAGGAATGCCAAAGAGTGTTTGCTGAGCTTAAAGAATTCCTGGCTTCGCCCCCGTGCTATCCAAGCCTGTCCTAGGCGAAGCCCTGTGTCTCTATCTCTCAGCAACCCCATCTACAGTTAGCTCGGTCCTGGTCAGAAATGACTCGGGAGTCGAGAGACCGGTCTACTACACCTGCAAGGTGCTCAACGAGGCCGAGAGAAGGTACCCCGCAACCGAGAAACTCGTGCTAGCGTTGGTTACTGCGGCCAAGCGCCTCCGACCCTATTTCCAAGGGCATTCCATTACTGTGCTGACTGGCGAACCGTTGAAGAGGATCCTCGCTCACCCTGAAGCCTCAGGACGTCTCGTCAAATGGGCCATCATGATCGGGGCCTACGATATATCGTACCGACCTCGCTCGGCTATCAAAGGCCAGGCACTCGCTGACTTCATCGCCGAGAGCACCATCCCGGCCGAAGAAAGATCCCCGTCCGCACCTGGGCCAACCTGGGAGCTGTTCGTCGACGGATCCTCCAACTCAGCCGGAAGTGGTGTTGGAATCCTCCTGAAGTCCCCCGAAGGAGCCGAGCTACAATATGCCTTGAAGTTCAACTTCCAGGCGTCCAACAATGCTTCCGAGTATGAGGCCCTTATCTCAGGAGCCCGCATGGCCCGGCAGCTGGGAGCTGAGCGAGTCAAAATTCACACTGACTCCCAGCTAGTCGCTAGCCAGGTCAACGGTGATTACGAAGCTCGAGAAGCACCGATGGTCAAATACCTCCAGCTGGTTAGAGCCGTGGCACAGCAGTTCGAGAGATTTGAGGTAGTCCGAATAGCTCGAGAGGAAAACTCCCGAGCAGACGCCCTCTCTCGGCTGGCCTCCTCTCTTGACCCCGAGGGTACTCGGTCAGTCCTCCTCGAAGAGCTAGAGCGCCCGAGCATCGACTCGGAGCTCCTGGCTGTTGACTCAGCCTCCTCAAGCGACTGGCGCATCCCGTACCTGTCGTGGCTCCAAGATTCTCAAGAGCCTCCGGACCCTCAGGAAGCCCGCAAATTGAAGTACCAAGCTCGGTGATTCGGCACTCTGGACGGCACTGTTTACCGGAGATCCTTCTCCGGTCCCCTCCTGAAATGCTTCAGCACTGATGAAGCCAACCGAGCGATTCAAGAAGTTCACGAAGGTCTCTGCAGAGTGCATTTAGG